>JALAZF010000077.1:13198750-14423125 GCA_022829125.1 Lathyrus tuberosus | reverse complement strand
TAACCTATTCTTTTAGTAAAATAAGGGTTTAGGTTTTGAGAGTCGTTGGCTCTTAGGGTTGTAGTTCCCCTCTGTAGTATGGGATGCAGAGAGGACATCATAGGTGCAGGTACATAACCAGAAGTCTTTAGGTAATGGTTGTTGTATTGTTCTTGGACGAAGCTTTGAAGCAAGTCCAAGATAAATTCTTGGTCAAGAATACTGTGACAGGTTCTGTGATGGCAGAAGACAGAGACAACGCAGGTTGTAATGGAGGATGTGAGTAGGTCTCTCATATCAGAGTTGTAAACGATTAGAGTTTAGCTTTGGTAAAGATTTCCATTGGGGTAGTGATTAGGAGATAAAGTTGTAAATGAGGGAGTTTAGCTTTATGATAATACTACGATATAGTGGAGTCTTCATCCTGGATTGGTATCCCCTGGAGTAGGTGAATTGCATCGAACTGGGTCAACATATCTTGTGTTAATTTTACATTCCGCACTTTACAGTTTTGTTGTATGTGTTCTTGACTGAGATGTCACAACAGGATGTCTCGACATTTTTTGTGACTTTGCTGCTGCACTTCATAACAGCAGCTGATGTATTCATCCTTGCTTATTAAAGATGCAGTAATCAATGTCCAAACCTGATGTTGGGATATTCAAGTATCTGCATAACCAGAATTTCAGTGTCCAATAGAGAACAAGCATTATATAGTAACAGAAGTTCTAGTGGTATTGGCTGAAGGAGTTTTATGTTGAGAAAAAAGGGCCCAAAATTTGGATTCGAGGAATTCTAGTATAATGGTTTGGTAATTGGATTCTAGAGAATACCATAGAATGAGAAATGAACACAGAGTTGGGAGCAGCATAAACCTTGCAGTACAACTATCGTAATGGAATGTAATTAATTCTCTGTCTTGAGAGGGATGCGAAGTAACACACTCTTTTTTGAGTAGCGAGCCATGGATTCTGAGAAGTTGAGTTGTGGTAAACAACGGAAGACAAACCTATATTGAGTATGAGACTAAGTGTGCAATGTGAAATGGGATATATTGTGTGGGCTCGTATGTGGTTGATGAGAGTTATCAATTGTAAGTCATCTAAATATGTAACTTTTGTGCGATGAAGCGTATAGTGAATGGTAAGTTCAGAAGGAAATCCAAGTGAATAAGAGTGTGGAAATGTCAAGATTCATATTGAGGGCATATTATATGGTTGACAAGAATAGGAGTGACTTATTGGAAGTTAGGTTGTTGTTTATCTTACTAGGCAGTGTTTGGTTTGGCTGATCACAGAATATGATGTTCACACCTAGTTGAAGCTAAGGGAATACAGACTGTCAGCTTTGTGTGGCATGGTATAAGTGTGAGTTAAGGAAGGAGTTACAAATTATTGCAAGGCAGATTGATAGTTTTGAAGTTGGAATGTGAAGGCATATTGTGTAGTTTATCATTGTAGAGATGTCAAGGAAGTTAGACATTTGGGTGACCGACCAAATGAATCGTACTCAATGTGAGTAAGTCTTAGGTGTATCGCCATTATGACTATGATAACTATAAGGAACGAAGCTGAAAGAGACTTACCGAATGGTGATCTGGAGGAGGTCAGTTCAGCATTTTTGCATATGTGTTAGTAAGGTGCAGAGCAGATAGTCAGAATATGGCATTGGTTAATTCTCCCTGGTTCATGGCTTTATACGTAGACATCAAGAGAGTGGTACCTGATGGGTGTAGTGATGTTTTACCCTATTGAAAATATTCGTGAGTTGTACTTCCTAGTTGGAACAGGAATAAGATATTCCTGAGGTTAAACGTGTAACATAGACTGTATATTGGTAAGAGTATGACCTAACATTTTGGAAGGTGGAACAAAACGATTGTGATGAATGAATTTAGATAGGAAGTGCAATGTTATCTCCAGATGTGTGTGAAGTGTTGTGTGTGACTCTGTGAGTAGTATGGAAACTCGCAATTAAATTCTAGATTGCTTAAAGTTCGTTGGAAGTGGTGTCTCGTTGATGATTTGAAGTTCCTTGATGGTTTTATGTTGTTATTGGTCGAGATCCAATGGCGGAAGAAACCTTGAATGAATCAGAACCCTATAAGAGGAATTGATATGGGATATAGTAACCAAAGCCAGAGAGTGTCAAACTAATTTGGATAAATTGCTTCAAGCTCAGGGTAAATCTGAAGGTTGTACACCTTTATGGCTATAGTTGTATGGCTCATGTATACTTATCTTATGGAGAGTGTTAGTTCTATTCTAAATTTTTTTATGTGTCAACAAGAAAGTTATTCTACTAATGGAAGTCGGTAAGGTTCTAGTACTGTTTTGGATATTAAGCACTCTGGGAGATGAGTGTGTTTCTATGCAGATTTCTAAGTGACCAATAATGCCTAGGAATCCCAGGTGTTCCATTGTTGGAATCAGAGTAGCGTTGTGGAAGGTGATAGAATAAAGAGCTCAATCAAGTTTATGGGATCAGAGAGATAGTTATTCGTAAGAATAGAAGTGAGACAAACTCGTGCCAAGTATTTATTTGATTGGAATAGTATGATAAAAGTAAAGCGTCAAGTGTAGACGATTGCAGTATATAGTATTAGGTCAAGTAAAGTTGATAAGGATATCAATATATGGATTATAAAAGTTGTCGGACTTGCTGAAGGATTTATAAGGGAAGAGTCGTCAGTATTGCGTGTAATCAAGAAATTAGAAAATTATCTCGTGAAGATTTGATGAGTGTTGATTATCCAAACAAAGATAAGATGTCGTGGTTACGTTCTGTGTGACTCATACAAGAATATGGAGTTGTATATTCTGAAAGGGAAGTGACCAAGTGTTTCAAAATGGCATGTCAGATAATTAAGTGGGAACCAGGTTAGAAGTTGATCAAATGTTGGAATAAGAATATGGTTCAGATCCTAAGGCTTCAAGAATTCTTGATAGAGAGGAAATTTCCAGTGAAGACAAGTTGAATGATTGAAAATGTTAGAGGATTGAACTAAAGAAAAGTCAAATACTGACCTGGGACAGTGATGTAAGAAGTATTTATTTATTGAGTGGAGGAAATTCAGGGGTGAATTTTAATTTAGGGGGAATGTAATATCCCATATTCCCTTAAATGCTTAATTTGGTGTCAATTGAGATCAACCGAGTTCCTATGTACTCTAACTTTTGTCAGTTGAAACAATTAGTGCCCCTATGTGCTTTAAATGTTGACAGTTGGGACCAATAGAGTAACCAATGAACTCTGAAGGGATCATTCTTTATTAAAAGAGATTGACCATTATTAATAAGTACTGAAATTCTGGTATAGCAGATCTCAGATGTCCTGAGAGATGTCGAGACACTTGATCTCTGCTTCACACATAAGGATAATAAGAAGCATAATACAAAATGCAGAAAATAAAGTAAAACACAAGAATAGTTAACCCAGTTCAGTGAACAACAACACCTACGTCTGGGGGCTACCAAGCCAGGAATGAAATCCACTAGATAGTATTAATTCTAAGCTAAACACCTTCGGTTTACAACTTATCACTTAATCACTACCTGTGCTTAATTTCTACCTAAGACACTTCCTAGGTATGAGACCCTTCTCAATTCCCTTTCAATCACAGCAGTGAGAGAAATTACAACTCAATGTAAACAGTCCAGGTCTAGTATCAACACGACACAAGAGAGGCTCACAAAATACAAACCCTAAACTCACTAGGCAACAATGTATTTTTCCACACTTTTCCTAGGTTAAATCCATCCTATTTATAACCATAAACATGACTGGATTTGGGCTTCAGAAACGTAGCAATTCTGCCCTATAGAATTTGCAACTAATTCTCCCCTAGAATAGTTTCTTCAATCCTAAGTTTCCTAAAGTGTCTCCACACTTAGAAACAACATCTTCAAATTATAATCAGAATCTTTGATTTCTCAATCTTGGATGCCACACAGGAAAAACAAATAATCCCATAATAATCTGAAATCTGGAATAACATAACTAAAAAGTGAAAAGTAACAGACAAAGATGTCGAATCATCATGATAGGACATCTTGTCCAACATCTTGATCTTCAGTTAGTTCTTCATATTAGGACATCTTGTCCAACATCTTGTTGTCAAGTTATTTTTACCAAAATTGATGCCAATCTCAAAGGCTTGGACTCATCAATCTCCCCCTTTGGCAGATTTTGGCTAAAACTAACAAAATGAAACTTGCTGACAAAAGAACCACAGTCCAAGACCAAGACATAGAACATCAGAACATCAGCAGTGGAAAAACATCTAGCCTCCCCCTCAACCAGTTCCTTCTTCTGCAAGCAACAGATTAGCATACTCTCCCTCAATGGTTAGCTGCAGCAGTAGACAATGGTTAGTAGTCAGTGGTTAGTAAAGTTAGTATTACTCCCCCTTTTTAGCCATAATATGACAAAGGCAGATAAACTAACCAAATAACTAAGCAATAACATAAAGTATTAGAGTACAAAACAAGCACATAAAGTGCCAAAAAAAATCCTGGGCATTAAGCCCTTATAAAACCACAAAAAAACAAGACAACATTCTGCAGTCATCTTCAGTTTCCTCATCATCCTCTTCCTCTTCACCATGATCATCATCAGCCTCATCTTCAGCATCATCATTAGTATCCTCCTCATTATTTTCACCTGCATTCTTCTCAGCATCATTAGTGTTAGCTTTAGTCCCCTTGTCTTGCTCAACTGTCAAGGTCTGTATTAACTGCTCCAGTTTAGCCTTCCTTGCTGTACTTGACTTGATGATGGCATCAAGATCCTTGCAGGTTTCTTTCAGTTGTGCAATGGTATCTTTCTTTGAAGTTCCAGGAATAGATGTTGATGCAGATGTTGAAACATATCTATAACATGACTCCCAACAAATAGCTTATAATGCAATGTGAAGGGAGAATCCCTTTTCATTGCATAATCTGCAGTCACAAGAATACCAGGATACTGCTCCAGAATAATGCCACAAATGAGGGAGGGAAAGCATATAGGCAGCTTAGTAGCAGTGGATGAGGCTTGCTTCAGAACTTGGTCAAAGATATAGGTCCCAAACTTTCTTACTTTATCAACAATGTATATGAATTTTCCTAGCCCAACAGATATGGTTGAAGTATGGTTGGTAGGCACCCGGTTGACATTACCAATTCTATGCAGAATTGCATACTTCACACTGAGTTTCCCAGCTGACAGCTTCCCTTTGCTTGGCCAATGCTTCACAGAATTACAGGTAATCTCCTGACTCATCAGATCCTCAGTATCTTCACACTCAGGTTAAGGGTCTACTGACCTTCCCAAAAACCCGTTGATCACAATTGAGGAAAATTTCACAACATTTCCTCTAACATACATCCTTCAGGAATGTTCACTACAAATTCTTTGACCGGTTTTTCATAGCAGAACCCAAATTTAGTGACTGTCTTCATCAGGCCTGCAACTTCAATTAGCTTCAACACCTCTTGGCATTTTAGGGCATTCTTCCACAGTTCTATTTCCAAAGCTACCCCTCTTTTGTACACATATGGTCACCTCTCCATGTTTTCAGGACCATGGAATGAGACATTGTCCAAGGGAGCTTTAGGGAGAGCAACAACTCTTTTCTTAGAGACTGGCTTCTTAACATGCATGATGTCCTGGACATCTTCAGAAACATCATAGTCTAACTCAGTATCAGACTCAACCTTTCTCTTTTTAGACACAACATCAACCTTGCTCCAAGGCTTGTGTGGTCCAACCACAGGTTTCTTAGCTATCTTGGTAGGAGTGTTTTCAGCAACAACACCCTTACCTTTTCTGCTCTTTAATCTCTTGGCCACACCCGGGTGGAGGCTCTTGGCAATGATTTCATCATCAGAAGGCAAGTCATCAACATTGATAACTTGATCAGCAGTCTTACCAACAGTACTCTCAGATGTCTGTTCCTTAGATTCTTCTACAGATGGAGATGTTCCACCACCTGTTTTGATATTTTTTACAACAGAGTCAGCAAGGATGTGCAGGTTCCCTTCAGACCATTCATGATCATTCTCTTTAACATTCTCCTCAGTCACAACCCTCGGTTCAGCAACAGGAGCAATGGTAGTGGGAATAATCTGAGCCAACGGTCTAGTAATTCCAGTAACATTCACCCGACCCCCTTGATTTAGGATCTGAGTCACTATTGTTCTGATCCTCTTATCTGTGTCAAAAATTTCTTTTTCTGTCCTAGGGTTAGAAAAAGCACTAGAGGTATTTGAAGGATTACCTGTAGGAATGTTTTTAGATCTTCTTACATCAAGTTTATCCGCCTTGCATGGCACCACAGCCAAGGGGACAACATCTATAACATCTTCAGCAGAAAACTTCTCAGACCTGTCCTTAGCCGCTGATGAAGAAACTTTTTCTTTCTTCGTTATTCCTCTAGAAGAATGTTGTTGAGACATATTGTAACACTTGAAAGCAGAATTTAGTTTTTCTTCGATCAAGAGTATGAAGTAGTTTGTGAGAGATGATACAGTATGGAGAAGACGTGCGCACGAACGGTTTAGGTAAATTTGAAATGATTATTTTTGAAACCATACATACCCTTGAATAATGTTCAAACAAATTAATTTTTCTAAACCATCAAGCAAGCAAAACCTAATTTGCCCCTCAACATCTTGACCTGATTTTTGATATCACCAGTGAGGTTCAAGTTGTCACAGGATGATGTCACGACATCTTGTGTGACATCATGCCAAATCAGCACCTGTCTCAATCCTATGAATTGAGAGCAACTATCCCCTGTTGCTATTCCTTCAGTTTCTGTGATTGAGTCATCAGTGACAGCATAAGCGCACACTTTTCCTTCAAAGTCATCAACCATAGAGACCCTATGAAGAAGGTTCTGAATCCTTGAGATAGTCTGATGTTACAACTTCTTGTGTGACATCTTGGTTAACTTCCCAATCTACCATTCATCAATGTTCAGATCTGAGGCTAGTTTCTGATGCTTCCCATTTGACATTGATGAGCATTCTGTTTGTAAAGAAGTCCATACATAGAAATTATTTTTTGATCTGGTACCTTTCATGATAACTTTATCTTTATCATTCATAACCAAACACTCAGATTTGGTAAAGTTTGCCTTTAGACCTTGGTTACAAAGTTAACTAATACTAATCAAATTAGCAGCCAGTCCCTTAACAAGCAGCACATTATCAAGTCTAGGTTTCCCAGCATGGTCCAATTTTCCAACCCCTTTAATTTTTTCTTTGGACCCATCTCCAAAGGTGATATAGTTGGAGGCATGAGATTCTATATTCACCAAAAAGTTCTTGACACCAGTCATGTGTCTTGAACAACCAATATCAAAGTACCACTTCTCTTCAGCAGAGCCTCTTAGAGAAGAATGAGCTATTAGGGCCACATACTCATTCTTGGGACTCCACTTCATTCCTGCTATACTAGCTTGCATCTTTCTGGATTGAGAACCATACTTGGGATTGCCATGTAACTTGTAGCAGTAGGGTTTAATATGACCATACTTACCACAATGATGACATTTCCAGTCTTGCTTCTTTTATCCTGAAGTATCTTTCTGATGTCTACGTTGATGTTGAAACACCCCTTTTGACATCTTCTGATTCTGTCTTCTTTTGGGCTGAGCAGAACTAGATTTTGGCTCCTTTCTTTTGGTCATCACAACTTGGTCATTGTATCCAAGTCCTCTAATATCTCCAGCATCCCTCCCAAAATGAAGAATTTCATCTAGCACATCAGAACTGCTGTTGAGAATTCTAACAATTTTAGTTATATTGTCAAGTTTGGAGTTGAGCAATACAATTTCCTCCTTTAAATCAGAGATGATGTCAAGGTGCTTCAATATTTCAGCCTCAAGACGCATAATAACATTATGTTGATCCTCTCCTAGCTGACAAACTTCTGCACTTCTGGTGTACAACTCCCTGTATGAGTTTACCATATCATTATATGAGAGATCTCAAATATCTGATTCTACATCAGAGTCAAATACCCCTGTAAGAGCAGAAACCTGTTTAGGTGACTCTTCATCACTTGTAGAATCATCTTCAGACCATGATGTAGACAAGTCTTTCTTTTCTTTCTAGAGAAAGGTAGGACACTCAGATTTAAAGTGTCCAAAATCCTCACATTCATAGCACTTGATTCCTTTCCCTTTGCCTAGGTTAAATCCATCCTATTTATAACCATAAACATGACTGGATTTGGGCTTCAGAAACGCATAAATTCTGCTCCACAGAATCTGCAACTAATTCTCCTCTAGAATAGTTTCTTCAATCCTAAGTTTCCTAAAGTATCTCCACACTTAGAAACAGCATCTTCAAATTATAATCAAAATCTCTGATTCCTCAATCTTGGACGCCACCTAGGAAAAACAAATAATCCCATAATAATCTAAAGTTTGGTATAACATAATTAAAAACTGAAAAGTAACAGACAGAGATGTCGAATCATCATGATATGACACCTTGTCCAACATCTTGATCTTCAGTTAGTTCTTCATGTTAGTACATCTTGTCCACCATCTTTTTGTCAAGCTAGTTTTACCAAAATTAATGCCACCCTCAAAGGCTTGGACTCATCAAGTATAAGAGAGGACATTTTGGTAACATTAATAATTGATCAATTGGTACAAGAAGAAAAAATATCAATTGAGATATTTTATATCACTACCTAATATTTTAATATATATTAGTTATATGTTATATTATATATGTGTATGTGGTATAAAGAAGAAGAACTGGATAAGAAAAGAGGAATAGAGTTATCAGAAAAGGGAAAAAAGAGAAAAGTAGAGAGGAGGAGAAAGAGAGAAAGAGGAAAGAGAAGGTAGAAAAAGAAGAAGAAGAGGAAGGAATCTCAAGGAAGAGCAAGGCTATGGAAACCCATCATCATCACCATCTTCTTATCTCATTTTCTCCTTCATCTTCATCATCTCCATGTGACAAGGTGAGCTCCATAAATAATGTAGCTTTGAGGGAAAAAAACATGAAAACATTGTGGTTAGGGTTTTTGTTGATGATTAGATTGATGTTGCTCATTTGTTGTTGTTCTTGATTTCATGGTGATTTTGATGATTTGTATGCCTATATATGTTAAACCATGCTGAATTGGGTTATTGGATGCAATACATTAATGGGTGTGGGAGAATTGCCCTTTCTCCCCTTTCAAATCGCATTCTAAAGATTCTGGGTTCTGTCAGCTTCGTCGAGCAAACCCGGGGCAAGATAGTCTCATTGGGTCTTCGTCGGACAAGCCTGGAGCGTCTTTCCACTGACTTTCCTCGCCCCAGTTTGCCAGGCGACCATGACAACATGCAGAAATATTTGATTCTTGTTTTCCCCATAACTTGAGAACCGTAACCCGGAATGAGGCACGGTCGGAAGTGTTGGAAAGCCCTTTCAATTCTCTATTTGTTAGTGGAGTATAACATAGAGAATTTCCATTGATGAATAGGATAGTGGGGATAAACTATCATGTTTGTTTTATGGACGAGATGAAATCAAGGTTGTGCCATGATTATTGTTGGGTATTGGTCAAGAATTAGTTAAGTATGTCTATGAACCACATTTTAATATAGAGAGATGTCTCTACGACTTAATCCAATGAAACATTTCCCTTTAAGTCTGAGGAACCCCCACCATAGGATGATCAGACGAATATTGTTATGAGACTTAGAAGTAGAATAAAATAGAATGAAGCAGGTTGCATGATAACCTTGCCAATGGTTTGTATTATGTTATGTTGTGATGTGTGCCTTATGCAAGTTATGAATTATATCTTGATGCATGCTTTATGTTGTGAATTTTTGTTGTGTAGTTTGTGTAATAACCTGATTAAAATCTTATAAAGATGAGTGAGGAAGCCTAATAGCATAACTAGGTGAATGCAGTAGTAAGATATTAGATTATGGAAATTGACTTAGATGGCGATGCTTGGACACAAGGGTACCTTGGTGTGTACCGCAGACAAGTAGTTGCTAGAATTATAGTCTAGTCATGAAATAATATGCTTTGTATGGAACATGGTGTGTCGTTGTGTGAGTAAGGTGAATGTGATCACCTTGTGATTGTTGAATACAATCATATTGTGTTTCTATTTAATCACGTAGTCAAAAGCAACCCCTTGATTGTGTTGTCCCGAGTCATGATACTTATATAGAGTAAGATTGGGATGAATGCACTGATACTTTGCGTCGACCAAATGGGTTAGAGTCCTATGTGTTCAACCAAATGGGTTAGAGTCCCATAGTGCAACCAAATAAGTTAGAGTCTCATATAAGACGTAGATGATCCACAAGAAAGTCGAAGTCTGATACAAGGATCTGTGACCTGTGTCGAGAATCCTAGATGTAACGTTAGTTGGCCGAGGAAAGATTATTTGGTACGTTTCCGAATTAGTGATTGTTTGAGTTGATGAACTCAAGTGTACATGTTTCCATACATTGCGAAAAATCCCCTAGTTGCTTATGTCTTTAGCTTTTGAAGACTTGAGTTAGGATTTGATTAGAACCCTATAGAGCCGAGTGAATCGATATAGTAGGAGAACTCACTGAGATTATTATCTCACCTCAATATTGTTGTTGCTTTTTAGGTATTGTTTTGCAATTTACATTACAAGAGGAGTTATGCATTATGTTTCAAGGGACGGTGATTATTATGACCTTCCGTTGTGGAGTTGTGTAAAATGAAAATATTGTACATAGTTCTTAGATTTTATTCATAGACTTTATTGTATAACATGTCTCTTTGATGTTTTATTTTGGACATGTGTATATAATGATGTCGTTAGGCACTTATGTTGTGACAGTACCAATAATAACACTTGTATGATGTTATTATTATTATTATTATTATTATTATTATATATATTATACGGGTCTTTACATCCATAACCAAAACCTTGGGTAGCAACTTTTCGTAAGAGAACAACTCTTTTAGCTTCTTTAGTCCATTGTTAGATGAAGGCAATGATCTAGAGGGGGTGAATAGATTGCTAACAAATTTTCTTTGATTAAAACCCTATTTTAAAAATATTTTCTATGGCAAGCGAAAGCGATTCCGAATCAACACTCGTCTATCCCAAACCGTTATCGGATGCATCAAATATGTGTATTAAACCGTAACGAAATGAAATTAACGTATCAAAATGATGAGAAAACAAATCAATAAGTTTTTCAAAATAACGTTTGAAGAATTTTATACTTTGATAATCAATTTCCAATGAAATTTAGAAACAAAAATTGACTAAGACAATTTGTTAAACACTTGTTGTGCAATGATCGCCAAGATGATATTTCTATTCTGTTGTTGATGTGAAAACCAATTACAATTTCATAGATTGTAATTATCTTATTAAAAATAGTTTGGAATATTTCAACACAAAAGGAATTAGCAATATATGAAATTGCGCACTAAATGAATTCACAAATTGTAAAGAGAGTGAGAGAGAGAGAGAGTGTGTGTGTGTGAGAGAGAGAGAGAGAGTGAGAGAGAGAGAGAGAGCACAAGGATTTGTTTAGGAAGCTCCCCAATTGTCCTCACTATGGGTACGTCTGCCCCAAATTTAAAAAGGAATTGAGATATTCAATAATCTTTGCAAAATGTTGAATACAAGAGAGAAATAGAAACTCAAACCCACATATCCCAAATTTGATGTATATTCTATCTTCTTCTCTTCCCATGATCTTAAGCAAGACCAAGTGTCCCAAGATTTCTAATTCGATCCTCATGTTAAGCTACTTCTTTGACAGAAACCCCTTCTTCAAAATTTTCACTCGGCTGAATCTTAGTTGCAAAATCTTATGCCAAAACCTCCAAAACACACTTGATGTTGGAGGAAAAACCCTAACTGATTTTATCAATGAAATCCCCAAAGTAATCTCAATCCAATTTGATTTTAAAAAATCCAAAATTGGACCTTATCAAACATGTATCTAGATGGCACCCAACAAAAATGATTATGTGTAATTGTTATGTGTATGCATAGAAAAAAATTAAAGATGGTGAAGATTTCTTTGTATGTTCTTTGGTTTCATGTTGTTGAAAAAGATGCATGAATGATATATATATATATATATATGTGTGTGTGTGTGTGTGTGTGTGCCTGTGTGTGTGTGTGAGTGTGTGTATGTGTGTGTGTGTGCGCGAGTGTGTGTGTGTGCGTATGTGTGTGTTTGTGTGTGGGTTATGTGTGTGTGTATGTGTCTCTGTGTCTGTGTGTATATGTGTGTGTGTCTGTGTGTGCATGCATGCGTATGTGTGTTGTGTGTATGTGTGTTTGTGTGTACGTGTGTGTGTGTGTGTGTTGTGTGTGTGTGTCTATGTGTGTGTGTGTGTTGTGTGTGTGTTTGTGTGTAACATATTCTTGCAGTAACTTAACCAACTTTGTATGCACAAGCTTTTCTTTATACAACCAGGTAAAGATGTCTACATACTCTTGCAGTAACTTAACCAATTTTGTATACACAGGCTTTTCCAGAGATGCCCTAACCTTCACTTCTTTTCTGGTTTCTTCGGTCCCTAGATTAATAACCTCTATCGGCTCTTGGTGCGGCTGAATCTCTTTTTTCTCTTGCTCAAGGAGACTGGCTAGTTCAGCTGGCAATTCACAATCACCCTCACTGTCGTCTTTGGCATGGTTAATTGGGTGCCCAGAGTTACAGGGGATTATAGTCGTGTTATTATCAACGGGTTCATTTTTTTCTACATGTCTATGAGATTTTGTTTTAGAATTATGTTACGAAATAGTGAAAGAAAAAGAAGCTTTTGCCATTTATTTGTGAAAAATAAAAATAAAGGAAAGGAATACAATTTTGAATGCAAAATATTTTTTATTTATTGACTATATAATGCTTGAAAAACATGTTAAGGCCCTTTACAAAGTTATCCTCTTGTCTTAGGCAAGGACATTCAGAAAATACAAAATGCATTACTTTGTAACTGAAAAGACTGTAGGAATCAGAGAGGCAATCTGTCGCGGTGCGAAAAAATACCCGGGCTTAAGGAACGCTCGAAATATAAACAAAACAGAGTCGCCACCGAGCTTTATTTATTCCCAAAGAGGGGAAAAGGAAAATATCGATAAAACCCATAAAACATAAAAAAAGAACTGGTCGTCGCAACCATATCAGGTTCGAGAGTCAGTTATGTAACGGGAAGGTATTAACACCCCTCACATTTGTTGTACTCAATGTGACCCATTTAGTTAGTTTCGTGTTAGAGTGTTAGCGTGATATTAGTTTGTGATCTTCTACCTATCGAGTGAGAAAAGAAAAAAGAAAGAAATGAAAGACTTAGGGTTTTTATTATTATAGTGCTCGTCAAGATTTCAGAATCTTGTGCCTACGTATTCTCATGGTGAAATGAGAATATTAGAGCTCCGTAGTTCTACTTACTAAGAACTACTAGGTTAATTGCTTTTAAGGAGTAATCCTTTAGAGATATTGAGTGTTTGAACCTTTACTTACTGCTCACTTTTGGAGATGAAAGTCTTTGTTTCTTTCACATCAATATGAATAAAGCATACTTTTTTTAAATATGTTTAAGTTGCTTTTAGGGAGGTGAGTAAACATTTGAGCACAGGTGTGCACCAAGCGCGCGTTTACTCGGGATTCACATGAGAGTGCTTCCACTGTCCCTTTATTTTGTTTAACATGTTTTGATTTAAAAAACCAAATAATCGTTTGGAATTCGGTGTGCTCCAAACCCTCGACTATTAAAGGGTATAAAGAGACATGCATATCTCAATCTTGTCTTTCAAATTTCATTACAAAAAAGGTTTTGCATCAACGACTAGATGTTGGATCAAGTGTTGTAATTTGATTATGAAAATAGTTTGGATGTGGCGGGGGAGTGCTAGACGTTGCATTTAATTTGGATTTGATTTGGGAAAAAGACTTGACGTTGGATCGAATGCTTGTTTTTATTCTATTCTGAAAGTTGTTGATTTTAATTTCTGAATTAACAATCAACTAGGATAATAAAACACTAAAAGAAAAGGATAAAATTATTAAATATTTGTGAGAATAAGGGTACAATTTGTCAAATGGAAATATGCAATACAAAAATTAATAATGCAAGCTCAATAAACAACTGTAGACGGTAAATGTAAACAACAATGAAATCAATGTGAAAATAAATCAGAGAAAGATAAGAGAACGAAAGTAAAAATAAGTGTTTTAAACTATTGAAATTTAGCGCTATGTTAAGCAATCGTAGAGCGATTCATGTAGGAATCAACTCTATCTGAGGTCGGTCAACAAAATTCTATGCTTTTAAACAGTTTTTGAAATTAAATTGAATTTTAATTCCAAAACTGCAATGCATCTATGAAAAACCGATGATTTAAGCATGAAAAAGAAACTAAAATTAAACTAAAAGAAGTTAGCGTTATGTTAAGCAATCATAAGGCGATTCATTTAGGAATCGCCCTATCTGAGGCCACTCAACAAAAGTTTATGCGTCTAAGCAATTTCTGAAGTTAAATTGAACTTTTAACTTCGAAATTACAATGCATCTGTGAATAACCAATGAAACCAAAATAATCGAATTTTCTTCTTTAACAGTTTAAAACAAATAAACAATTTAAACAAATAAATATTAAATGACAATAATAATAAACAAATAATAATAATCATAATAATAACAAATAATGATAATCAATAGAAATCAACAATAATGATATTTCTCAATAACCAAATAATAACAATAATAAATATAATGAGAAGAATAGCCCATAATATTAAATAAACAATAATAATCTAATAATAAAAAATAATAATAATCAATATTAACAATAAATATTCAAAAATAAATATTAACAATAATAATAAACAAATAGTAATCAACAATAATGATAATAAAAAATAAAAAATCAATAATAATATAAATAATAATAATAATTATTATTATTATTATTATTATTATTATTATCTATCATATAAGAAAACTAGGTGGTCTTAAAAACCCCTAATTACCCTTCTTATCCCATAATTTGCCACGTGGCTATGTTTAGCAATAAACAACCTATTTTTCTTGGATTAACACTCATAGATTTAAATAATAAATTCCAATTAATTAATAAAAAAATTATTAAAACTCAATTCCCCTTCCTCATTCAATGCACGGTTTAATAAAAAATGGTTTCTCTTCCATCTACACAAACTTCTCTTCTATCTACACAAACCGTCCCTCACTCATTCCAACCACGATCCTCTCGTTTTCCCATGTCTCATACACATCCCCTATATGTTCTTCCATTCATTTTGAAATCTTACAACTTCCGCCAACTTCTTCATCTTTCTCTTTCTCTTTCTCTTCCTACTTCTTCTTCATCTTCATAATGCTTTAGATAAAGGTAGATGAAATTAGGTTTGGAACGAGAATGAATATGAAAGCGCGGACGGGGATGGAAAGTTTATTTTTCAGTAAGTTTATTATTTTTTCTTTATGCATTAGTTTCCAATATCTTTTCTTCTCCCTATGAATCTTTGGTTTTGAATGGATTTTGTGTGTCTCTTGTGTAGATTTTTCTGATCTGAGTAAAGCATCATGCAAAATAAGAGCTGGAGGATTATATTTTTCTTGATTGCTCTATTTTTGATGATTATATGCTTCTTTGCTTGATTAGTTTGTGTTAATTTGCATATGGTTTATTGTTTTCTGTTAATTTTTTGCTTGATTATGATGATGCATTGAGCTTAATGAAATCATCTCAACTCAGAAATTGAGTTGTTTTTCCCATGGTTATGGCCATTGGATTGGCCTTTTCACAATCTTTCAATGTTCATTTGGTAACTTAATTGTACTATCTGTTCGGATTTTGATGTTTTTGTTTAGGAATTTTGGGGTTTAATGGATTCAAATTCAGGGCTTCTTGATATTACGGATTGGAATAGGTAAGGCAAGAATAAACATGGCATGCTGAGGTTTTTAGCTTTTATTTTATTTGCTTTTTAGGGTAAATTATTGTTCCTAATTGTTGATGTTGTTTGTGGAATAGATTATTTTTGCAATTTGACTTAATTGTCTGAAATTTGACTGAAATGAAACCTCTTAATACTATTCCATATTTTTTAGTGTATTTTTTAAGGTTCGTGTAGCTACTGATGTAGTTAGTTTTGACTTGATTTACTATTTTTAACTGAATATTATTGTTGTCTATAATATGGTCCTTACTTTAAAAATCACATGACTTGATGTGATATTTTTAAGACGTATTTGTTTTTTTTCATTGCTGAAGTGTAGTTATTTGTTTTACCAGCGTCATGAGCCAAGATACATGGATTGTTAACAAGGATGGTCAATGAAGAACTCATAATGAGTGGATTAGGGTGGAGTCACAGTCCATGAGCACTCCTGACAAGAAGATATCTGATATTGTTGATGTAGTTAGGTCCTGGATCCCTCGAAGGATTGAGCCACCAAATGTGTCGAGGGACTTTTGGATGCCAGATCAAAGCTGTAGGGTATGCTACGAGTGTGATTCACATTTCACTGTATTTAACCGTAGGTATCACTGTAGAATCTGTGGTCGTGTTTTTTGTGCAAAATGCACTGCCAATTCTGTTCCTGCGTATTCACATGATCCAAATACTGCTCGTGAAGATTGGGAAAGGTTTAGGGTTTGTAACTATTGCTTTAAACAATGGGAGAAGGGAGTAGCAGCAGCACTTGATAATGGTACTCCCTCAGCCATCCATTGTCTCAGCCCTTCACCATCTTCAATAAGCTTGGTCAGCTCTAAGTCTAGATATCAATCTCATGTTAATTATTTGATATTCTGCTCTTCAGGGTCATCCTAATCCACTAGATAGCATCAACAGTGTTGTTTTCAATAGCAGTATCAACGTACTGCTTTTGGAATCATGATCATATAATGTTGTTTGTTTTGTATAGGTTTATACAGAATCCCTCGCGCGCTTTCAAGGAGGTTCACCTTACATATATCCACTATAAGATTGATTGAGTTTCATAACCTGCTACATTTTTCATGTGTGTTTCAGGTTCATTAAAATGTTGTTTTGAATTCTGCTTTTTACTGCTGCATTTTTCATGTATGTTACAGGTTCATTTCAATGATGCTTTTTACCGTTGCAATTTTCTGCTTATATCTATCTACTTGTGAATTTCCATTTGTAGTATTTCTTTTATCAGCCCTTCATGGACGAAATTGACAGTATTGGATCAGGCCGAATGGAATTTGGAAGTGGCAACGGTGATAGCGAGGTTCAGTGTACTCGAAGGCCTTTGCACGTTTGAGTGCTGTGTATGGTGGAACTTACATGCTGAACAAGCCAGAATGCAAGGTAAGTTTGTGATGATACCTTTATATTACGGAAAATCAGTTGAGTTACGAAAAGTTTGTGATGACTCTTTTCTGTGGTGCATTTCACCTCACATTTTAGTATTCTGATACATAGGTTGAGTTCGATGGTGCTGGGAAAGCCATCGGCGTGACTTCAGAAGGAGAAACAGCAAAATGCAAGAAAGTCATGTGTGATCCATCATATCTGTCTGATAAGGTATTGGAGATGTTAATTTGCAACTTTGTATGGATTTCTAAACTGTACTCTTTACTTAACACCATATAATTAATCCAACAGGTTCAGAATGTTAGAAAAGTTACGTGTGCGATATGTATTATGAGCCATCCTATTCCAGGCACTAATGACTCTCACTCAGCACAAGTCATTCTGCCACAGAAGCAACTTGGTCGTAAATCGGACATGTAAATTTTGTTTGAACTTCTAACTTCTAAGGGGCTTTCTTAATCTTAATTCGAAGCTAATTGGTTTGTGATTTCATTGATTATTGCAGGTATCTTTTCTGCTGCTCTTATGCTCACAATGTTGCTCCAAAAGGAAAGTATATTGCTTTTGTTACAACAGAAGCAGAAACTGACCAACCTCAGGTTGAATTGAAGCCTGGAATTGATCTTCCTGGACCAGTAGATGAGATTTTCTATGACATCTATGACAGATATGAACCCACCAATGATCATGCTACTGATGTTTGCTTCATCTCTACAGTAAGTACTGAGAAGAATCTCTGTTTAACATGTATCATATTAATTTTTCTTCTTTTCTTTTCTTGCATCTATCTATCAATCCGTATATAATCGATGCTTATTTTGTTTGATTACAGGGAATTGATTATTTGAAGTATGATAATTGTTTCAATGGTGGATCAAAGCCCACTGAAAGGTAGTCAAAAATATATTTTCAATTTTGCATACTACTACGTTGCATCTACACTTGAAGATGTGTTTTTGTGTCTGACATGTGGTTAAATTCAACCACTTCTATGTTTTATATCCATGTTTGTGTCTATATCAGTGTTTCATTGGCTAAGACTTATGTTTTAGTTTCCTTGATATAATGGTATCTTCATGCATAATTTTGAAAACTGGGCTGCTGTTGATTTCTGTGCAGAAATGAAAATATGCCCAAAATAAAGTCATCATGATAGATTTTATGTCAGAGGTGGTTAAAAAGCTAGATTGGTATTGGTTGAAATAAAAGTCCATTGTAGAGAACTCAATTACTCTCTGAGATCCTAACATCTAAGGGAGTGTCTAGGAGTCGGAAAGCAGTATTGGAATTCTTAGAATCTGTGGTACAGGTTCGGGGGATTCAATCCCGTTCGAATGGAGCTTGGAGATTTTTCTAGATTGTGATGTTTGGTCTCGAATGAGTTTGCAATCGTCACCATTTTGAGTCGCATATAGGAGTCGGGTATCTTGTTTTTATCGGGTTATCATGGAGGATTGATCTTGAAAGTATGTATAGTCTGCATCTGATTTGTTGTGGGGTGTCCTGCAAGATTTCAGTTTTTGGAGTCAGGGGGCTGGTAGTAGTTTTCATGTTTGAGGTGATGGTTTGGCATTAGAGTCAGATTACTGGGAGCCTGCAGCTGAGGTGGAGAATTTCTGCTGATTTATGGAGTGACCGGTGCCTTTTCAGTAGTGCTTCACATGGAGTGTTTTGTGGCTGCAGGTTATAGTGAAGATTGTTAGAAATTGTATCGGTCTAGCAGTTGTGTAATTCAATTTTTGGAATCAGTACCATAAATGTGGGTCGTGAGTTGTTGGTTCAGTCGATAGAAGAGAGGCAGCAGTGCTGGTGCTATTTTTGTCTGAGAAGTTCGGTTTCTAGGAGTTTTCGGCTTTGCGTCTTCATCTGTCTGGCAAAAGGGAGTTTGTCTCATACCTTTTTTCAGGCAAAAGGAGCTTAATTGGAATTTGCTGGGTAATGTTTGGTGTAGCAGGTTATATTGGGTGTTTAGTAGTTATTTTCTCCTCCAGAGGGTGGGTGTCTGCGTGGTTGGTAATAGTCAGTGAGCTTCCAGACTTTAGACAATTTTGGTGCCCTCTGGTGTATTCTTAAGGTGTTAGCCGCATAATTGTTTCCCCTGTTTATTTTTCTATTTCAAAGTTTTGGCTATGCAGTATCTGCTTTGTTTAGTCATGTACATTTGTTTCAACTTTATTCTAGCACTTCTTGTGCTCAATTGAATATTTGAATATGTGTAAAATTAATTGATTTTTATTATCATAATAAAGTGTGTCTATTTGAATATGTGTGAAATTAATAAATACATTTATAATTTAACACAAATTAAATATTCATCTTGATCTTTAAAACTATTAAATAGTCAATTTAATTGCTTATAAAAAAATAAATAGTTAATTTAATTCTTAATTTATTATTAATAAAATCTATATAATTAAAAACAAAAATCACTAAAAATATACTCCATTTGTCCCAATTTAATAAAAATTATCTTAATAGTTTTTGTTTTAAATGTTAAAATAAATTACACTTATATTTGTTTGTATAATCAATATTTGGATGTTACTTCCTTCCTTGATGTATTTCTATTTTAAAATATAATATATTCATTGCAATTATAAATCTTGCATATTAAAATACAATTAATGATATTAAATTTGCAATGATATTCAAAATATGCTTTGTTATAATATTTTTCAATTTATAAAAGTACTAAGAAAAAGAAAACTAATTTTAAGATTTAGAATTAAAAAAAACTATTTTATAATAAATTATAAATAAATGAATGATTAAAAAATAGTGCAAACATCAAACATTGGATAATACATTGAATATTAATTTATTTCATTATTTATTTTAATCTACAGTTTTAAAAAACACATTTTTAAAAAGGAATAAATATATAAAAAAAGTTTAAAGAAAAAATGTATATATAATTTTTTACAAATTTGGAATGAAAAAAAGTTAATGCTACCAATATTATATATATATATATATATGGACGAATCCACGTGAAAAGGAATGGGGTCACTTGCCCCCACTAAAATATTAGTAAGCGTATATATTTGCTTTATAGATTTAAAAAGCATAGGAATTTAAAGTAAGTTAATAGCATTTCCTTTAATGCAATGTCAGCTAAAAATAATTGTGATATGTAAATTCAAGAAGCAAATAATATCATCTTAATTATGGTGAAAACTATTTTATTAGTTTTAGGTCTCTAGATCAAAGTAAATTATTGAACCTATCATCCAACATGACTTTAAAATAAAAAATATTGGATATGTTATTTCTTAAAATATTTTTCAAAAACATGGATGTAAAAGTTATAAATAACAGTTGCAATTATGTTGTGGTCACTTAAAAAATTTTGCGATTTTGGTCGGTACAGTTATTACGATATTGATTGTAGTTGTCGCAGTGTGAAATAGCCACAATTTATTTTTTATCATAAAATGCTGAATAGCAACATTAATATCAGCAATTTTTAATATTGTTTTATCGTGGTCGTTTTCGCGGTAACTAACCGTTTATGAAACCTCATACAAAAGATAATCTTATATATAAATAGTTTTCTTAGAAATTGAAAATTTTATAAGAATATTTTCTATGTGTAATGCCCCCAGTCCTAAAAATTTTTGGATCCGTCCCTATATATATATATATATATATATATGTATATGAAAACATAATAAATTTTCATTATTAAATAAGTTTTTCTTTCTGTTTTTCCATTCTTATTATTTTTTAGAAACAAATGAGTCTAACACACCGGTACACGTCCAAACGCACGGGTATCCAGATCAGAATTCGTACGAACGCACGATTATTACATTTTTTATATAATAAAAAAAGTAAATTTATTTTAAATAATGTATAAACACGGGAAAAATGTGTTTATTTATGTTATTAATATTTATTTATACAATTACAATAATATTTACAAATAATATGTTATTAGTTGATATTTATAAAGCTAAATGATCGCATAAATATTTCTATAAATAATGTCAAAAAAAAATTAATATTTACATATTATTAGGATTAATAGTTATTTTCCCACGTTGGCATTTTGTTTTTTATTTATTTTTAGTTTATATTATTAAACAAATAAAAATGATCGCATAAATATTTCTATAAATAATGTCAAAAAAAAAATTAATATTTATATATTATTAGGATTAATAGTCATTTTCCCACATTGGCATTTTGTTTTTTATTTATTTTTAGTTTATATTATTAAACAAATAAACATTCAAAGATTTTGTTGAAGGTGGGTGTTGAACCCACAACCTCATTTCCACATGCAAAGATTTTGTCGAAGGTGGGTGTTGAACCCACAATCTCATTTCCACATGCAAATGTCTTTACCAATAGACCACTAGTGTTTTTATGATATGTATTGCTTTTCAAATGTATATATTTAGTATGTAGTATTTATTTCTCTTTTATTTAATATTTAGTATTTAAGAACTTTTATTTAGTATATAATTAAGTATAACTAATTTGAACTTATCATTTAAATACAGTAGATTTTAAATACAATAACATTTAAATTAAGCATTTAAACGTTCTAATTAATAAATTAAATTATTAACATTATTACTAAATTAAATTATTAACGTTGTTATTACTATAGCTTTTATAATTTATTATAACCATTTAAATAATATTTACAGTAAATAATTAGTATAAATTAATAAATTAAATTATTAACATTATTAATAAATTAAATTATATATGTTTTAATATATATGTTTTAAATTATTATGTTATTAATAAATTATTAATAAATTAAATTAATAAATTAAATTACAATAATATTTACGTTTTAATATAAATTAAATTAAACTAAATTAAAAATTATTAATATAAATTATTAAACTGAAATTATTAATAACATTTATAGAATAATATAAAGAGATTAATTGGAATACACTGTCAGTGTAAAACTACTCTACAGTGTCATCCAATTAGAATTAATTATTTTGACACATATTTATGGAATTTAAAATAAAACAAATTACATTATAAATAAATCATTTTAATAACCACTTCTTCCTTGTTTCTCTCTTCTCATGTGTCAAAATAACTAATTCTAATTGAACGACAGTGTAAAATAATTTTACACTGACAGTGTATTCTAATTAATCTCTAATATAAAATTAATAAACTAATATTAATATAAAATTAGTAAACTAAATAAAACTTGTTTTAATAAACTATTTTGAAAAGTTTATAATTACTAAAATTACTAAATAAACAAAAATAAAACTAAAACTAAACTAAAATTAAAAATAAAAATTAAATATACTGTAGCATTAACAAAACTAAACTAAATAAAAATTATTATTATTATTTAGTACTAAGTTATTATTATTATTATTAAGTATTTATTTTTAATAAGTTTTTATTTAAACTAAACTAATTTAGTAGTACTAATAATAAACTAGTACTAAATAATAACTTATTAAAAATAAATACTTAATAATTATTAATAATAAAAACTAATACTTAATAATTATTAGTACTAAATTTAGTACTAGTACTAAATTAAATAATTAGTACTAAATTAAACTAATTAAAACTTATTAAAAATAAATACTAAATTAAATATTTACTGTAGCAAATAATTATGTTAGAAAAAAAATTTATATTAAACTATTAATAATTAATTATCAAATTAAACTGTAGCAATTAATTACTATATGTTTAGCTAATAATATGATATATACATTTAAGTACAAAATAATAACATCACATGAGAGATAGCCTAGTGGACAAGTTTTGCTCTTGTGGGTTCAACACCCACCTTCAACAAAATTTTTAAATGTTTATTTGTTTAATAACATAAACCAAAAATAAATAAAAAACAAAATGCCAACGTGGCAATAAAAATAATTCAAAAATAAATATAAAATGCCACCTCGTCATTCACATAAGAAAAAAATTTAAAAAAAAGGGTTACATCAGCGTTTTTTGGTGACTGGATGTGTTGAAGGTCACCAAAAAAAGGTTAATAGTCATTTTGTCCTCTGCCTATATAAGTGTTTTCCGGAAAAACCCCTGTAAAAAATACTTGCAAGAATTTCCCTAACATTTGAAGATTCTCTCAATTTTGATCTTCAACACATTCAGTCACCAAAAAACGCTGATGTGGCCTTTTTTTTATATTTTTTTTCTTATGTGAATGACGAGGTGGTATTTTATATTTATTTTTGAATTATTTTTATTGCCACATTGGCATTTTGTTTTTCATTTATTTTTTGTTTATTTTATTAAACAAATTAACATTCAAAAACTTTGTTGAAGGTGGGTGTTAATTCACAACCTTTGCAATGCAAGAGCAAAGCTTGTCCACTAAGTTATCTCTCATGTGATGTCATTATTTCGCACTTCAATGTATATATCATATTATTAGCTAAACATATAGTAATTGCTACAATTTAATTTGATAATTAACTATTAATAGTTTAATATAATTTTTTTTCTAACATAATTATTTACTATAGTAAATATTTAATTTAGTATTTATTTTTAATAAGTTTTAATTAGTTTAATTTAGTACTAATTATTTAATTTAGTACTAGTACTAAATTTAGTACTAATAATTATTAAGTATTAGTTTTTATTTTTAATAATTATTAAGTATTTATTTTTAATAAGTTATTATTTAGTACTAGTTTATTATTAGTACTAAATTAGTTTAGTTTAAATAAAAACTTATTAAAAATATATACTTAATAATAATAATTATAATAACTTAGTACTAAATAATAATAATAATTTTTATTTAGTTTAGTTTTGTTAATGCTACAGTATATTTAATTTTTAGTTTTAATTTTAGTTTAGTTTTAGTTTTATTTTTGTTTATTTAGTTTAATAATTTTAGTAATTATTAAATTTTCAAAATAGTTTATTAAACAAAGTTTTATTTAATTTACTAATTTTATATTAATATTATTTACTAATTTTATATTATTCTATAAATGTTATTAATAATTTTAGTTTATTAATTTATATTAATAATTTTTAATTTAGTTTAATTTAATTTATATTAAAACATAAATATTATTGTAATTTAATTTATTAATAACATAATAATTTAAAACGTATATATTAAAACATATATAATTTAATTTATTAATAATGTTAATAATTTAATTTATTAATTTATACTAATTATTTACTGTAAATATTATTTAAATAGTTATAATAAATTATAAAAGCTATAGTAATAACAACGTTAATAATTTAATTTAGTAATAATATTAATAATTTAATTTATTAATTAGAACGTTTAAATGCTTAATTTAAATGTTATTGTATTTAAAATTTACTGTATGTAAATGCTACGTTCAAATTAGTTATACTAAATTATATACTAAATAAAAGTTCTTAAATACTAAATATTAAATAAAAGAGAAATAAATACTACATACTAAATATATACATTTGAAAAGCAATACATATCATAAAAACACAAGTGGTCTATTGGTAAAGACATTTGCATGTGGAGATGAGGATGTGAGTTCAACACCCACCTTCAATAGAAATTTTGAATATTTATTTGTTTAATAACATAAACCAAAAATAAATAAAAGGCTTAAATGCACTTTTGGTCCCCTAGTTTGGTGTTTTTACACTTTTGATCCTCCTATTACAAAACCTGTGTTTTTGGTCCCTTTAGTTTGGTGTGCTTTGCATTTTGTTGCCCCCCCTCCATTTTGGCATAGGTGGCAGTGATGATTAAGATTAAAAATTTACTTTTAATGACATGGCATTGATGACTAGATTATTTATTTATTAATACTTTTTTACATAATTAATAAGTTAATAAATTTTTATTTAATAAATTTATTAATCAAAATTTTGAAAATCATGGCTTAAAGCCCATTTCTTCATTGCAGCACATGATCCATTCTAAAAGGCCCACTATCATCACAAACACTTATGCAATATCTTCCACATGTTCAAGCTTTATAAACCTTGATATTATAACATGAATAAACAATGTGGGACTATACTACCAACACCACCAGAACCCACGTTTCAGTTTCAACTTCAACAGACAACAACAACACTATATCATGAGAAATTTTATGACCAGTTTATGCATAATTACACTATCATTAGGCAACAAAAACATTACCACATAAAAACTAAGCAAACACGTGTAACTTAATTACCAGCAATGCAACACACTAAATATATTTCAGATAAACAAGAAACTATATTCTTAAATTTTGAACAAAGTAATTCTTAATAGAAATAGAACCACATGTGTCTTAGGCAACAATAGTTATAGTTTCTGAAATCTTGTTCTCATGCTCAGCAGAAAGAACAATGGCATTTTTTGAAGGCTTGTTCTCATGCTCAACCACATCAACAAACAACTATCATTTGATTTGTCTATATATGGTGTTTCTTGTGACTTTTCAATTCCATATTACGTCATTATAATCTAAATTTAAAACTGCCACCCCTAATTATAGTATAAATAAGACAGGACATAAGGAGTTAATCACTTGCGACATTTCAACAAAAATGGTTCGTTTTTCATCCAGCTTCATTATATAGACACAAAAATGTATCTTGAAGCCAAATTTTCCTTTTCAAATGTATCATTGAATTGCAGCTCATTGTTAAAATGAGTCTTATCAATTAAGGACTTTTGTGTTGGGGTCGGTGTGGAAGATGTAGTGAACTGCTCTTGAGGAATGCTCTTGATCAAGTATTAAGGACTTTTGCGCAACAAATCCCCCATGAGGTTTTGTATGGAACTGCTCTTGATCTTTAGCATCAAATTTAAATGGACAATAATTAGTTGAACCACCACTTTCATATGAAACCTGTGAGAGTGGAACTGCTCTTCATCTTCTTCAAGCTTCTATAATTATCAACTAAATCTATAATATTGGTGTTTATAACAAGAAAATGATTTGAAAAGAGATGGGTTATTTTTTCATGGAAAGCAAGTCCCACATTGTTTTGCCTTGAAACAATATTGGTGTTTATATAACTCACACATGTATTGAAACAATAACTTATTCTAAACTGCAATTGGACTAAACTATATGGGCTTATGGCCCAACATATTGCTTTTAAATGTCTATTTAGTTTAAAAAATCATAATTAATAAATGTCTATTTAGTTTAAAATATATTAATTAATAAAATATCCTAGTCATCAATAACAATTCATTAAAAATAATTTTTTAATCCTAATCATCAATGCCACCTATGCAAAAGTGGAGGGAGACCAACAAAATGCAAAGCGCATCAAACTAAAGGGACTAAAAAGACAGGTTTTGTAATAGGGGGATCAAAAGTGTAAAAACACCAAACTAAGGGGACTAAAAGTGCATTTAAGCCTATATATTTTATCTTTAAAATTCTTTAAAGATTTTTCGCATGGCTTCTCACATTTTTCTATTGAAAATTGATGGTTTTTGAATTTTTTAATGTGTAACTTATAATTTTTTTTAATATTTAAGATTCTACAAAGCTTCACAATACGGTGATTGTCATGTTTCACAATTGACACTTATTTAAAAAAGAATACATAATCAAATTTAATTGTAAAAAGGTGAAAGGAGAACTAAAATTATCCGAATTTGAAATAAGAGAACTTATTTAATAAATGTGGAAAAATAAAGGACCAAAATTGTAGTTAAGTCTTTTTGACATTATTTTTTATTGAATTTTTTGCCCCCACCATGAAAAGAGTCTGAATCCACCACTGACACCACCTACAAAAAACTTTACCACTATCTTTGACAAACACACTCACGGCCAGCCCAAACCCTTCACTTTTTTTATCATCCTCTCACAACAACGTACACCATCATCATTTTATCCTTCAACTTTCTTCAAACCTTCATCAACATCTACAAACAACAACTTTTTTCTTCTATATTACCATCTCCTCTTTATTTCTTCACCGTCACAAAAACACATAACTCTCTCTTTAACACTACTTCTATCACACATAATCTTTCACTAACTAAAACATTTTTCGACACAGTAGAACCACCACCCTCAATCACCATGTCCATCACATTCAACACATAAAACCATTCTTCCTCCTCAACAGTGACGCGAAACACAACCTACACAGTTCCTATTAGAAATTTAATTAACCGAATGGATCGAGACTAGAATCGTGAACGAAATCACTTTCCTTAAAAGTATTTCAAGCACTCTCAAATGTGTTAGAGTTGGAACACAGGAATACTCAGGATAATTCAGCCTTATATCGAATTCGTGTAAGACTGATGAAAACTCGATTATATAGCGAAGAGTGTATGAAATTTTGTACAAGGGGATATTTGATTTGTGATATATTTTCTGAATTCTTGAATGAGGTATTTATAGGCCATGTATGTGTTATTTCACAAGGTTGCGACCCTTGATGAAACAACACCTTTTAACCAAAAGTTGCATTGTTTCCAAGCATTGCCTATGTTCATTCCAAAGCAACACTTCACGAAGTATTGTATATTTTGAATTAGAAATTCAAACTTTCAGTAGCCCAAGTAAAAATTTAACGACAACTTCCAGTGGTAGATGTTTAGTGCAAAAATTGACCAAAATTTCCTTCAGACAAATTAAAGGCAAATTCCACTGGTGAATGTTTAGTGTGAAATTGACCAAAATTCCTTTAGACAGATTTGAAGGCAATTTCCACTTTTGTCTATGGGGAACTTTTATCCTCTTTAACTTTGTCATATTTGAACACACCCATGGGCATTAATTGTCCATTAATTTCTAACAATCCCACACTCGTTCTAATAATGACAAGTCTAATTCCAGAAAATGAAGTATAAAGAATGTTAGTACAGTTAGGTATCTTTTGATTTAAAACTTAACCTTAGTAAAGACAACACAAAGTCTAATCGGAATTTTAGGTAGCAGTGCTTTCAAACCAATAATCCATGTGAATAGACCGACGTTACCTCACACACATTCTTTAAGGTTCATCGCCTACATTTCTCGCCTAACACTTATTTATGGTCATATGCTTTTCTGTTTCATGAAATTTTCGTGAGAGAAACTCCAACTCTCACTTTGAGACGACACTATCTTGAAATTCACATAGGTGAAGTTCATATTATATCCTTTTCCATGAGACACATACCCTTGGTATTGAACTTCATTAAGAGTTTAAATAAAACTCAACCCTCATTTTAAAGGTCAACATTATCACGAAATGTTCGAAAAATATCCAAATCAACGACTTGTTGTTACCCATTAAATCTCGAGGTTAATGTTCTACTAACGTAAGATTGGGTTTCCTCCACTGTCGAAACTCTTACTCAAGGAGTTTCAACCCCATGCCTCTCGAGGTTGTTTTTACTAAGTCTCTAGCCAGTGGCTTAGTAAATGGATCAAGAAAATTATAGTTCGATCGTATATATGTGAATGACTACATCCTTAATTAATTTTCTCACGAAAGAATGTCTAAGTTCTACTTGCCTAGACTTTCTATTATACACTTTTTGTATGTTTTAGTTAAAGTGGTTTGACTACTGCAATGTATCGACACCTTTGAAACATTGTCTTTAGCCAATGCAACTTCCAACAGAAGGTCCCTCAACCACTCAACTTCTTCACTAATGAAAGCAAGATCCTCGGACTCTGATTCTATGGTTGAGAGAATGATCTTGCTCTTCCAATAAATTGCACCCTCAACTAGTGTAAATATCCACCAAAATGCAGATTTATGATATTCAACACTCGATATCCAACTTGCATTGGTATATCCTTCTAATATGGCAGGAAATCTAACATAATGGATAACAAGAATTTTTATTTTCATAAGATAGTTGAAATTCCTAATGATGGCTTTTTAGTGCTCACAATTTGGATTGCTAGTAAAATCTACTCATTTTACTAATTGCAAACTATGTCGGGTCTAGTACATTGCATGCACTTGCATATTCAATTGAGCCACAACTCTTCCATCATTCTTTTGAAGTTTGACACTAGGATCAAATGAAATGCTCACTTCCTTAAACCTTAAGTGTTTGAACTTATCAAGCAGCTTCCAAACATAGAGTGTTTGACTAAGTTCATAACCCCTACTATTTCTCTTTACTTTGATCCCCAAAATTGGGTCAACTAGTCCAAGATCATTCATCTTGAATGTGGAAGTTCGAAACCTCTTTGTTTCTAAAATTCCATTCATCTCGTTGATAATGATCAATCATATAATCAATATGGATACAAATTAATATCACAATATTCTCACACAACTTTGTGTACAAACACTTGTAACAAGAATCAGATAAAAAAGGTTTTTAGATAGTCATGCATGATGATGCAAGAAGGTTTTAGATGAAGTGAGAGATGAACTTATGAGCAATTTAAAGTAATATAATATAAATTTCAATGAGCACCTTATTTATGTTCACTTGTCTCAAATCTTCACTTGAATTTATATGCTAAACCTTCTTAATCAACTTCATCATTGATGTGCATGCCACTTTTGAACCTTTTCTTCTTTGATAATCTTTGTCTTCATCAAAATTGAACTATATATAATATGTATTCTTCACAATCTCCCCCTTTTGATGATGACAAAACATTTGAATTTATATTGTGATTATGATTGAAAAATTCTTCCCCTAAGTTGTGTGTCTCCCCTTTAATTGTTGAATATTGCAATGAAAAATCAATCTTTTGATGTCATTATTTTAGTGCTTGTTTTTAATCCATACAGGGATTTGACAAGCTTCAACACCTTTTGTTCATTACCAGGAAGCACATAATCCTCTGGTTGCTCCATGTAAATCTCTTCATCGAGATCTTTATTTAGGAATGTGTCATACCCCAAATTTGTCCTACCTGTGTATAATTTTCATCTGTACATTCATCCATTGACAATTATTCAAAAATCCAAAAAAATATGTTGTCTTCAACTTCATCCCTCTTTTAATTTTTATCCATTTCTATTTAACCATTTTTATCCTTAATCCAATGTCCATATCCATTTCCACTTTCTATTTCATATCCATTTCCATTATTTTCTATCAATTAAACCATATCCACTTTTAATATTCATTTCAAAAACCTTTTTTTTTTAGTTACCCATTAACCATATCCATTATCCATTAACCTTTCTTTTAATCCATAAATCTATAATCCATTTATGTCCATAACCATTTTTAATTATCTTTCTTTTTTAACCAATTTCCACATTTCAAATTCAATTCCAAATGACCATTCCTAAATCCATTTTATTACACATTATCCATTAAGCAATTTTATTAATCATAATTCCATTTTTCTTACCAATAATATCCAATATCATTACCCATTTACAAACTCACAAAAAAAATATACATTTACAATAAACCCATGTCATATTGTTAAACCTTGTCAAATACACAAAATAAAAAAACGTGTCTTGCATAAATCATGATTCACATTACGTTACCACATCAACTAGCCATAAAGCAAGTGACCACAATTAACCTTGCCAAAATGTTTGCAACCACACAATTGCCTTCACTCTCCTCTGCAGCACCTCCACCAATACGATATGATTTGCAAAAACGAATATTCCAAGGCATCTGCAAAATCAATCCGTACAACAACTCAAAACATCAAACAATTTACAGCTCACAAATTCCTTCCCAATATACCCTCACTCACTCTATAAAATGAGGACCCTTTTCTCTCTTGCTCGACATCCTTTCATACAAAACTTTTAGCTTCTGAAATTTTCCTTCAAATAACCATAAAATCACAAATCTTGGAAAACATTCGGAAGCCTCATAAAAACTCAACCTGTTTCTTATTCACAGATCCCTTCCACAACCATTCTTCAAAGACCCAAAACCTCCAAGCTTCAATCAATTAATTTCTTCCATCTTCACCTAAATAAAACCTCTGCTCATCCCTTTCATTTTAACTGTAAAACACTCTTCATCATTCAACACACAACTTCCTAAAACTTTCCCTTAACAACATAACATTTATTTGACCCACACCTCAATTTCACAACCACCATCCTTAAACGCTGATGAGCCTCCTTTAACTTCAACAACAACCCTAAATTTGCCGCTCAAACCATTCAACCTCCCCCATTCTGAAGCATCTTCTTCAACCTTCGATCCACCGCACCCACCAAACAACAACAACAACTCAGAACATCCAAACCTCACCGTCACCCAACAGTCCATCAACAACCTTCACAGTCCCTCAAACCCTTTCAATCTTCACCTTTTTCCTCCTTTCAAATCCTTTCCACCCTTTCTTTAAGCTCATTCAACAACCACAAATGCCATTTCAAAACTGAAACAAACAAATCAAACTCACGAACACAAACCTGAACAGAGAGAAGAAGAGGGAGTGACTTGAGACAAAGGGAATCAGAGAACAAACCTGAACTGAGACCGTGTGAAATCGAGAGAAGAGAAGGTTGAATCGCGCGATAATGTTGTCATTTTCGCCTTCCTTGTTCATGACTTTCGTTTGGTTTTTTTTTCAGAGAAATTTTTTTTAACAAATCTGATGTTGTGGTTGTTAGTATCTTGGCCTTGGAGCCCTTTTTGGCATGCCACCATTTTGATAGACGATGGGCTTCTTGAGGCCCAAATGACTCTATCACACACTGACCACTTCTTATTCTATGCCACCTCCTCCACGTTTCTTAATATTTTTTCTTATTTTTTTATTTATTTAATTTGTTTAAAGAAACTTTTATTTTATTAGTCATCATATGATTGTGTTCTTCAACCTTTTATTTATTTTGATCATTTCATTTTGATTTCGATTTAATTTTCAATTTTATCTTTTGGGCCAATGATCTAACAATACTCATGGTTTAATTGGTTTTTTCAAACCAATGGAATTTTGATATATATGAGGCCTATTTATTTTTTTTTATTTCAATGTGTTTCATTATTTTATTTTTATTCATTTATTTTGGGTCAATGAAAACCAAACATCGACGATTTGTCGATTTCTCGACTTAATCTCGATAAAGGTGAGACCTTTATTTTTTTCCTATACCTTTTCGATTTAATTTCATTTTTGTTATTTATTCATTAGTTTTATCTATTGTTGGGTCAATGAAAACCATACATCAACGATTTATCGATTAAATCTTGATAAAGGTGAGACCTTTATTCTTTTTCCTATTTATTTCGATTTTATTTCATTTTTATCTTTTTTATTCATTTTGGGTCCATGAAAACTAAATATCGATTGATTTATCGATTTCTCGATTAAATCTCGATAAAGGTGAGACCTTTATTCTTTGTATTCATATTTTCGATTTAATTTCTTAATTGTCACTTTATATTTCTTTTATTTTCACTTTTGGTCAATGAAAGTCAAAAGTCGTCGATTATCAATTTATCGATTAAATCGTGATTAAGACGAGACCAACTTAATTTTATGTTAATACTATCTCTTGTCCATTTTATCTTGATTATCTTTGTTCATGTTGTTCTTATTCATTTTGTCCATATCATATTCCTATTCATATTTATCTAACCATTTTCATTTGTACATACTTTAATCAAAAAACACTAAAAATATCGAAACCCTAAAACAATAAATTGATGGACTATTGGTTATGATCATTTGCTTGGCAATTTTCGATCAAGGCTTAGTTTAGGACACCTTGCACACACACGGCTTTCTCTTGGGCTACCTTACAACGAGACCCTTTATTTCATGTCATCCCTTGTAATTTACATGTACCCCTCTCCCATTCCGATGTATGCATTTAGTTTTCTTTGATTCTGGTTTGTTTACTAGGAGCACCCCTAGGGACTAGCATAGGCAACCCATTTTCGAACCAAACCCTCGATTCGTCGTCGAGCCATTTTAAAACAAACCCTTTTCGACCAAACTCTCGATTCGTCGTCGAGCCCATTTTCAAATCAACCTCAAACCAATCTTTTTTTGAAATCAAACTCTTTTCATACGAATAAACCCTTGATTCAACGTCAAGCGGATTTTCTCAATTAAACTTCAAAAACAACTAACAACTATCGCAACTCTTTTTCAAGGTGAAAAATGGGGGTTCAAGTCTTTGATCTTCCTTCGATTGTTTGGGTGCGAGTTCTCTTACTCGTGTGTGAGCAATTGACGCCTCTTCTTTTAACAAATCAAATCCTTTTCAAAATAACCAAGCGCATACAATAAACCCTTGATCCCACGTCAAGCAGACTTTCATAATCAAACCTCAAAACGACTAACAACTATCGAAATTCTTTCAAGGTGAAAAATGGGGGTTCAAGTCTATGATCTTTCTTCGATTGTTTGGGTGCGAGTTCTCTTACTCGTGTGTGAGCAGTTGACGCCTCTTTTAAAAATCAACCAACTCCCTTGTTTCGTGGGCGTACCACGAACTACGACTGCTCTGATTCTTTATTCTCGTCCGAATAAAGATACATAGGCACAAGATTGCGATGATCTTGGCGAGCACACTTTTTCTTTTCCCCCGTTTCCACACTACCTTCCCTCCATCTTCCGTCAAACCCCGTAGTCGAACTACGATTGCTCTGATTCCTCATTCTCGTCCAAATGAGCATACGTAGGCCCGAGGTCGCGATGACCTTGCCGAGCACCCTATCCTAAAACCACCCATTTCCCCTTAGTATCGTTCCCTCTTATATTACCTTTCCACATTTATTTTAGAGAAGAAAACAGACAAACTTAGCTAACGAGTATCGCAATTCGAATCAAGAGGTTACGTTGAGTACAACGGACGTGAGGGGGTGCGCGTACCTTCCCCTCACGTAACCGACTCCCGAACCCAGAATGTGGTTGCGACGACCATGTTCTTATCTTTCTCTTTAAAGGTTTTCTCGATGTTTTCCTTTCCCTCTTTTGGGATAAATAAAGTTCGGTGGCGACACTGTCGAACCGTTTTCCGCGCCTTTCGCGCGAAGGGTCTTGTCTTCGATTAAGCGATTTTTTTGAGGTGCGACAGATGGCGACTCTGCTGGGGACCATTTGCTCCATGCAAGAGAGAGTCGAGCCTATCTTGATTCGAATCATTAGCTCGTTAGTTTCGTTTGCATGTTTTCTTCTCGCTTGTTTACTTATGTACTTGCTTTCCTGTTTCCTTATTTGTGTTACCTTTTGTAACATTGTTGGGTTGTTCTGATATTGGGAACTTTGTGAGATGACTCTACACCCGAGTCGAGAAGAACCTTAGGATTAGGATGGTGGTTGTGTAGTATAGGATTGCATGGTCTCTTCCGTGTGAGTTGAAGCGAAAGCCACCGCTTGGAGTAGATTCCCTTGGAGATATTATTGTTGTGGTGAATCTTTGCCATGGTGGTAATATTTTTGAGGTGGGTCGTTGATCCCAAGGACCATTAACCCAATTTACCCATGGTGGTTGGTAGCGTTAATTCTATGTGAGTTGATGCGAACGTCCCAATCAGATGAGATCCCTCGAACGTATTACTTCCTGACAGTAATATTTTTGACCTCGATCTAGGATTCTGAGAACCCTATTTAGAACCTGTGTGTCGATGGTTGTGTAGTGGGCGCCTCCGAGGAATCTTTCTCGTGGGGAAGAAACGAAGACCTCACCTAGACGAGATTATTTCGAGGATATTATAGTCGGATGTCTCTTCGTCTTAGTTATAATGTTTTCGAAATATATCCATAACTCTAGGCACCTATCCGTCTTAGAAACCTACCCATGGGTTTTATTGATCCGAGCTGTGGTTCTTGACCCGTCATCTCCGGCCAACCTCAGAACTATTTGAAGCTGTTTGATCCTGCGATCCTGGATCTTGCATCTTGCATTGCATCTCATGTCATTGCATTGCATTGCATCTGTTACGTATCTTGCATTACATTTTCAACCTCAGAATCTCACTTCAACTTCATTCCTTCTTCAGTAAATCAAGTTGATTCCTCGACACCAGTACGCAACTCGAGCCAACACAAGAAGAACGATGGAGCAGATTCAGCAAGAGCAAGCTGCCTTCAGAGAAGAAATGGACTCTATGAAGGGAAAGATTGATCAGATTCTTGAAGCCATCATGATGTCCAGAAGAGAAGAAGAACTGTGTGAAGCCGCTGCTGCCAACAACACTGTGCCTGTGCAAGGGTCACCCTCAAGGCTCTCAGTTCCTGTTCCCAACCCTATCAATTATGGGATACCAATGAACTTCACTCCTGCCGCTGAAGGAGCCACTACTCAACCACTTCCAACATCTGGAGTTGCCGTTGGAGCTATCCCACAAACTCAACCTGCTGTCATTCAAATTCCTATCCCTCAGGCTGAGGAAAATCTGCTAGATCAGTATGATGAGGTACAGAACTACCATGCTGCTATCCCAATTGTCAATCCTACTGCTGCTCAGGATTCTGAAGCCATCAAAATGTGTCGCGATCTAGCTGAAAAACTCTGAGTCATGGAGGGACGCAACTCAAAATCTCTGAACGCTCTGGAAATGTGCTTGGTGCCAGATGTTGTCATTCCTCCCAAATTCAAAGTACAAGAATTCCCGAAGTACAAAGGCCTCAGTTGTCCCCACATGCATCTAAGGATGTACTGCCGTAAGATGGCTGCCCATGCCAAAGACAAAAAATTGATGATCCATTGCTTCCAAGACAGTCTGTCTGGGGCATCTCTTGAGTGGTATATGCAGTTGGAGCGTAGTAATGTGCGCACTTGGGATGATCTAGCTGATGCATTTGTCAAGCAATACAAGTACAACACTGACCTTGCTCCGAATCGTACTCAACTTCAGAGTATGGCTCAAAAGGACAACGAATCCTTTAAGGAGTACGCGCAACGCTGGAGAGAGCTAGGTGCAAGGGTGCATCCACCCCTTGTTGATCGTGAACTGATTGACATCTTCATGGGTACTTTGCAAGGCCAGTACTACGAGAAGCTAATTGGTAATGTTTCTGCTGGATTCTCTGATTTGGTAATTGTCGGTGAGAGAATTGAAGAAGGTCTGAAAAGTGGAAAGATCCAAGGAGGTTCTAGCAGTCAGTTTGCAGTCAAGAAGCCCTTCAATGGATTCAAAAAGAAAGAGGGTGAAACAAATGCCATCTCTGCTCAAAAAGGGAAATCTCCACAAGCTCCTGCTCCAATGCCTTATCAAATCCCTTACTGCCAGTATCCGTATGTTGCTACTGCGCAATATGCTCCAATGCCTTGTCAGTCAACGGTTCAAGTTGTTTAAGCTCCAATGCCTCAGCAGCTGGCTCCTCAGCAACAATCATACAATCAGCAAGGGTATCAGTATCCTCCTTAGAATCAATAACAGAGGGCTGCTCAATAACGTCAGCCTAATCAACAAAGGATAAGGAGGTCTGATAGAGACTTTGAACATCTGCCAACGTCATATGCTCAGATCTTTTCTCAATTGCTGGAAAAGAGGGCAGTTACTCCGAGAGACTTAGCTCCTCCAACTGTCATCCCTCCAGACTATGATGTTAATGCTTATTGCGAGTATCATAAAGGCACTCCAGGACACCAGATCTAGGACTGCAGAGCTTTCAAACACAAGGTTCAAGACATGATCGACTCAAAGTATCTCACGTTCAATGGGAGGGCTCCAAACGTCAACAAAAACCCTATACCGCCGCCAAACTAGTGCCAACATCAAGTCAAGTCAAATTAAGTCAAGTTCATTCCCCGAAGAAGGCAGTCATGTTGCCATCCCATCATTTTGCATTCTTGTTATTTTGTCTTTATTTGTTTAAGTACTGTATGCTTTGAACATTGCCTTTCATATTTGGTTTTCTTAATGTAATGATTATGCATGTTTTGAATCAGTTATGTCGTATTCACTCTTTTTTTATCATTTACTGCAAATCACCGACACATTTATCCACTTCACTCTCTATATCAAACTGTTGTTAGCAATGATTGGAGGGAGGATGATGAAAGCGAAATACCCATAATTGCAAACCGTATGCTTTCGGATAAAATCTCATCGATGACGTACAGGCATTGTTTCAATCCCCAAACACTGGAGAGACAAGGAGTTAATCCCTAGTAAACCACTTCGAGCCTAGAAGTAGTAGTTTCCTTCAGATATTCAAACCCTTACACTCAACCTGGAGCAGGGTAGTGTCCAATTAATCCTAACTACACACCGAAATCATAAAAGTAAAATCCAAAAGACGTGACGGTTGTTTATCAATAACCATAACTTGGCAGTTACAATCATCCAACAAAACCAAAAAAAAACAAAAAAAACAAAAGTCTGCTAAGTCGAGCACCTCAAAAGGAGACTTAGGCAAAAATCAAGGTTATCCCGATGGACTCGAAAAGCGAAATCAGTCCATGCAAGAGATAGGGATCAGAAACAAAATCAAAAGAGGCCCTCGAATCCTCAACAAAAACAAAATAAGATCCAGTGACCACCATATCAAAATCAAAGGGTCACTGACATCCATCAAAAACAAAATAAAGGTAACTGCCATGTCGAGCAGATCACGCTTACACCGTCAACCCTTTTGGAAGACAAACGCGTGTGAATTAACTGAACGTAGGACTGGAAGTTCATCACGAAGAAGGGTTGGGTACAAATTATACTTTGAGCCTAATATCCGTTGTTTCTTAAACCTCGAACCAGACCATGTTACGACCCTCGAAAGACCTAATTGAGGCGAAGTTTATTCTGAAAGCATACTATTGCAAGGTTGCGTAAACTGACTCCCCATATTTGCTAATCTTCAGCATTGGTGTCATTCTCCTTGCTATATCTTTCACACCATCAAAATCAGCACACGTTTGGGCTAATGGTCCATTCATTTCACTATCACGACACTCCAATAAACGACTCTTTTTCAAAACTTGCATGGGCATTGCATTAAGATTACCATTTGTGAATGAGCAATTTTAACTGCAAATCAGTGTTAGACGTTCAAGACAATTCCAATAAGGGGCAATCGAATAGGAACTTGAATTCTTCAGTGGTGTCAACCCGAAGCAAGACTCCCTTAACCCCCAATCTGGGGTAAATCACTCAACAGCTCGATCAGGGACAAGCATTCTCAAAGCACAGCAAAGCTCAACTTCCAAAGATCAGACCAATTTAGAACTGGTTAATCAGGGGCAGGCCATTACCATGTTCAGACTGGGGCAAGTCTGGTTGCAAAAGGTCCTCCTAATCGACAAGCACAAATCAACAAGTGATCAAACTCAAGGCTTCAAGAGCATCTTCGTCCGCTTCAATAATGGCGTCTTCAACGAACTGAGTGTCGAGGAAATCAAATCCCTCCCACCGCCCAAAAGTCCAATGCTCATTGGCAACTACGAAAAGTCCACCACGCTGGCATCTCTCCAAAACTTATCCAATCACCCATCTGCAATCATATGCATCGCATTCGACATCATAAACATCATTAACATCATGTGCATGCCCAAAAAACCAAATCATACTTCCCCAGCACTTGCATCTCCGCGCGTCAGCATTTGCATCGCACATCATTACAAAATCTAGCATTCGTACATGCGCATGTCAAGATTCAGGATCAATCTCAAGAGTGCAAGACGATCTTCAGCCCAGCCAGGGGCATCTTCTTCAAGTCCGTGGGCGTTCCTCATGAAGTTGTTTTAACCTTTTGTTGTTCAAGCTCAAGACAAGAGCTCAAGCAATCTTCAGCCCAGTCAGGGGCATCTCCTTCAGTTCATGGGCGTTTCTCATGAAGTTCTTCAACCTTTTGTTGATGAAGTTATGATCTCCAAGCAAGTCAGTGGGCGTTCCTCATTGAATTGTCTCTTCAACCTTTTGTTGATGTCTCAAATAAATCTCACTCATCATATCCCCAACGAACTTGACCTTTTGTCAATTACCTTACTATCATCCTTTTGGTGGTAGTCAAACCCAGTCAACTCAATTTAACCTTCATCCTTTTGGTGTTGGTACCCCTCAAAATCAGAAATTTACTATCATCCTTTTGGTGGTAGCTACTCATGTCATTTCAACCTAACCTGCATCCTTTTGGTGTTGGTCCTCGCAAGTGGGAAGGTCCTATCATCCTTTTGGTGGTAGCAACTTGTGTTATTTGATCCATCATCATTTTGGTGTCGCCGATCCGTGAACCCTTGGTCTGTGTGTCATCCTTTTGGTGAATGACAGCCTTTGTTATTGCTTGCTTGCTATTATCCTTTTGGTAATAGCAGGCTGTGACCTCATTTCCATCCTTTTGGTGGAAGGGTCTGTGTGTGTGTGTGCCCTATTATCCTTTTGGTAATAGCAGGCTTTGACCTCATTTTCATCCTTTTAGTGGAAGGGTCTTTGTGTGTGTGTGCCCTATTATCCTTTTGGTAATAGCAGGCTTTGACCTCATTTTCATCCTTTTGGTGGAAGGGTCTATGTGTGTGTGTGCCCTATTATCCATTCGGTAATAGCAGGCTTTGACCTCATTTTCATCCTTTTGGTGGAAGGGTATTTGTGTGTGTGTGCCCTATTATCCTTTTGGTAATAACAGACGTTGACCTCATTTTCATCCTTTTGGTGGAAGGGTCTGTGTGTGTGTGTGTTTGCCCTATTATCCTTTTGGTAATAGCAGGCGTTGACCTCATTTTCATCCTTTTGGTGGAAGGGTCTGTGTGTGTTTGCCCTATTATCCTTTTGGTAATAGCAGGCTTTGACCTCATTTTCATCCTTTTGGTGGAAAGGTCTGTGTGCGTATGTTTACTATCATCCTTTTGGTGATAGGCCTGACATCCTTTTGGTGTCAGATTCTTCTGTTATTATCCTTTTGGTGATAAAGACCTTTGCAAGCAATCTGTTATTTCACCTCCTAAGCACTTTTCTTTCTTTTTAGACAAATTTGTGGTCTTCTTAATATCTAATTGACTTCTACCTTGAAAGAATGAACATCACAGCAGTTCACCTTGCTCGGTTTAAGCCAATTAGATAGGGGCATCTGTCATACCCCAAATTTGTCATACCTGTGTATAATTTTCATCTGTACATTCATCCATTGACAATTATTCAAAAATACAAAAAAATATGTTGTCTTCAACTTCATCCCACTTTTAATTTTTATCCATTTATATTTAACCTTTTTTATCCTTAATCCAATGTCCATATCCATTTCCACTTTCTATTTCATATCCATTTCCATTATTTTCTATCAATTAAACCATATCCACTTTTAATATTCATTTCAAAAACCTTTTTTCTTTAGTTACCCATTAACCATATCCATTATCCATTAACCTTTCTTTTAATCCATAAATCTATAATCCATTTATGTCCATAACCATTTTTAATTATCTTTCTTTTTTAACCAATTTCCACATTTCAAATTCAATTCCAAATGACCATTCCTAAATCCATTTTCTTTCCATTTTATTACACATTATCCATTAAGCAATTTTATTAATCATAATTCCATTTTTCTTACCAATAATATCCAATATCATTACCCATTTACAAACTCACAAAAAAAATATACATTTACAATAAACCCATGTCATATTGTTAAACCTTGTCAAATACACAAAATAAAAAAAAAAGTGTCTTGCATAAATCATGATTCACATTACGTTACCACATCAACTAGCCATAAAGCAAGTGACCACAATTAACCTTGCCAAAATGTTTGCAACCACACAATTGCCTTCACTCTCCTCTGCAGCACCTCCACCAATACGAAATGATTTGCAAAAACAAATATTCCAAGGCATCTGCAAAATCAAACCGTACAACAACTCAAAACATCAAACAATTTACAACTCACAATTTCCTTCCCAATATACCCTCACTCACTCTATAAAATGAGGACCCTTTTCTCTCTTCCTCGACATCCTTTCATACAAAACTTTCAGCTTCTGAAATTTTCCTTCAAATAACCATAAAATCACAAATCTTGGAAAACATTCGGAAGCCTCATAAAAACTCAACCTGTTTCTTATTCACAGATCCCTTCCACAACCATTCTTCAAAGACCCAAAACCTCCAAGCTTCAATCAATTAATTTCTTCCATCTTCACCTAAATAAAACCTCTGCTCATCCCTTTCATTTTAACTGTAAAACACTCTTCATCATTCAACACACAACTTCCTAAAACTTTCCTTTAAATACATAACATTTGTTTGACCCACACCTCAATTTCACAACCACCATCCTTAAACGATGATGAGCCTCCTTTAACTTCAACAACAACCCTAAATTTGCCGCTCAAACCATTCAACCTCCTCCATTCTGAAGCATCTTCTTCAACCTTCGATCCACCGCACCCACCAAACAACAACAACAACTCAGAACATCCAAACCTCACTGTCACCCAACAGTCCATCAACAACCTTCACAGTCCCTCGAACCCTTTCAATCTTCACGTTCTTCCTCCTTTCAAATCCTTTCCACCCTTTCTTTAAGCTTATTCAACAACCACAAATGCCATTTCAAAACTGAAACAAACAAATCAAACTCACGAACACAAACCCGAACAGAGAGAAGAAGAGGGAGTGACTTGAGACAAAGGGAATCGGAGAACAAACCTGAACCGAGACCGTGTGAAATCGAGAGAAGAGAAGGTTGAATTGCGCGATAATGTTGTCGTTTTCGCCTTCCTTGTTCATGACTTTCGTTTGGTTTTTTTTTTCAGAGAAAATTTTTTTAACAAATTTGATGCTGTGGTTGTTAGTATCTTGGCCTTGGAGCCCTTTTTGGCTTGCCACCATTTTGATAGATGATGGGCTTCGTGAGGCCCAAAGGACTCTATCATACACCGACCACTTCTTATTCTATGCCACCTCCTCCTTGTTTCTTAATATTTTTTCTTATTTTTTTATTTATTTAATTTGTTTAAAGAAACTTTTATTTTCTTAGTCATCATATGATTGTGTTCTTCAACCTTTTATTTATTTCGATCATTTCATTTTGATTTTGATTTTATTTTCAATTTTATCTTTTGGGCCAATGATCTAACAATACTCATGGTTTAATTGGTTTTTTCAAACCAATGGAATTTTGATATATATGAGGCCTATTTATTTTTTTTATTTCAATGTGTTTCATTATTTTATTTTTATTCATTTATTTTGGGTCAATGAAAACCAAACATCGACGATTTGTCGATTTCTCGACTTAATCTCGATAAAGGTGAGACCTTTATTTTTTTTCCTATACCTTTTCGATTTAATTTCATTTTTGTCATTTATTCATTAGTTTTGTCTATTGTTGGGTCAATGAAAACCATACATCAACGATTTATCGATTTCTCGATTAAATCTTGATAAAGGTGAGACCTTTATTCTTTTTCCTATTTATTTCAAATTTATTTTATTTTTATCTTTTTTATACATTTTGGGTCCATGAAAACTAAATATCGATTGATTTATCGATTTCTCGATTAAATCTCGATAAAGGTGAGACCTTTATTCTTTGTATTCATATTTTCGATTTAATTTCTTAATTGTCACTTTATATTTCTTTTATTTTCACTTTTGGTCAATGAAAGTCAAAAGTCGTCGATTATCAATTTATCGATTAAATCGTGATTAAGATGAGACCAACTTAATTTTATGTTAATACTATCTCTTGTCCATTTTATCTTGATTATCTTTGTTCATGTTGTTCTTATTCATTTTGTCCATATCATATTCCTATTCGTATTTATCTAACCATTTTCATTTGTACATACTTTAATAAAAAAACACTAAAAATATCGAAACCCTAAAATAATAAATTGATGGACTGTTGGTTATGATCATTTGCTTGGCAATTTTCGATCAAGGCTTAGTTTAGGACACCTTGCACACACACGGCTTTCTCTTGGGCTACCTTACAACGAGACCCTTTATTTCATGTCATCCCTTGTAATTTACATGTACCCCTCTCCCATTCCGATGTACGCATTTAGTTTTCTTTGATTGTGGTTTGTTTACTAGGAGCACCCCTAGGGACTAGCATAGGCAACCCATTTTCGAACTAAACCCTCGATTCGTCGTCGAGCCATTTTCAAACAAACCCTTTTCAACCAAACTCTCGATTCTTCGTCGAGCCCATTTTCAAATCAACCTCAAACCAATCTTTTTTTCAAATCAAACTCTTTTCATACGAATAAACCCTTGATTCAACGTCAAACGGATTTTCTCAATTAAACTTCAAAAACAACTAACAACTATCGCAACTCTTTTTCAAGGTGAAAAATGGGGGTTCAAGTCTTTGATCTTCCTTCGATTGTTTGGGTGCGAGTTCTCTTACTCGTGTGTGAGCAATTGACGCCTCTTCTTTTAACAAATCAAATCCTTTTCAAAATAACCAAGCACATACAATAAACCCTTAATCCCACGTCAAGCGGACTTTCATAATCAAACCTCAAAACGACTAACAACTATCGAAATTCTTTCAAGGTGAAAAATGGGGGTTCAAGTCTTTGATCTTTCTTCAATTGTTTGGGTGCGAGTTCTCTTACTCGTGTGTGAGCAGTTAACGCCTCTTTTAAAAATCAACCAACTCCCTTGTTTCATGGGCGTACCACGAACTACGACTGCTCTGATTCTTTATTCTCGTCCGAATAAAGATACATAGACACAAGATTGCGATGATCTTGGCGAGCACACTTTTTCTTTTCCCCCGTTTCCACACTACCTTCCCTCCATCTTCCGTCAAACCCCGTAGTCGAACTACGATTGCTCTGATTCCTCATTCTCGTCCGAATGAGCATACGTAGGCCCGAGGTCGCGATGACCTTGCAGAACACCCTATCCTAAAACCACCCATTTCCCCTTAGTATCGTTCCCTCTTATATTACCTTTCCGCATTTATTTTAGAGAAGAAAACAGACAAACTTAGCTAACGAGTATCGCGATTCAAATCAAGAGGTTCCGTTGAGTACAACGGACGTGAGGGGGTGCGCGTACCTTCCCCTCACGTAACCGACTCCCGAACCCAGAATGTGGTTGCGACGACCATGTTCTTATCTTTCTCTTTAAAGGTTTTCTCGATATTTTCCTTTCCCACTTTTGGGATAAATAAAGTTCGGTGGCGACTCTGTCGAACCGTTTTCCGCGCCTTTCCCGCGTAGGGTCTTGTCTTCGATTAAGCGATTTTTTCGAGGTGCGACAGATGGCGACTCTGCTGGGGACCATTTGCTCCATGCAAGAGAGAGTCGGGCCTATCTTGATTCGAATCATTAGCTTGTTAGTTTCGTTTGCATGTTTTCTTCTCGCTTGTTTACTTATGTACTTGATTTCCTGTTTCCTTATTTGTGTTACCTTTTGTAACATTGTTGGGTTGTTCTGATATTGGGAACTTTGTGAGATGACTCTACACCCGAGTCGAGAAGAACCTTAGGATTAGGATGGTGGTTGTGTAGTGTAGGATTGCGTGGTCTCTTCCGTGTGAGTTGAAGCGAAAGCCACCGCTTGGAGTAGATTCCCTTGGAGATATTATTGTTGTGGTGAATCTTTGCCATGGTGGTAATATTTTTGAGGTGGGTCGTTGATCCCAAGGACCATTAACCCAATTTACCCATGGTGGTTGGTAGCGTTAATTCTATATGAGTTGATGCGAACGCCCGAATCAGATGAGATCCCTCGAACGTATTACTTCCTGACAGTAATATTTTTTACCTCGATCTAGGATTCTGAGAACCCTATTTAGAACCCGTGTGTCGATGGTTGTGTAGTGGGCGCCTCCGAGGAATCTTTCTCGTGGGGAAGAAACGAAGACCTCACCTAGACGAGATTATTTCGAGGATATTATAGTCGGATGTCTCTTCGTCTTGGTTATAATGTTTTCGAAATATATCCATAACTCTAGGCACCTATCCGTCTTAGAAACCTACCCATGGGTTTTATTGATCCGAGCTGTGGTTCTTGACCCGTCATCTCCGGCCAACCTCATAACTGTTTGAAGCTGTTTGATCCTGCGATCCTGGATCTTGCATCTTGCATTGCATCTCATGTCATTGCATTGCAATGCATCTATTACGCATCTTACATTACATTTTCAACCTCAGAATCTCACTTCAACTTCATTCCTTCTTCAGTAAATCAAGCTGATTCCTCGACACCAGTACGCAACTCGAGCCAACACAAGAAGAACGATGGAGCAGATTCAGCAAGAGCAAGCTGCCTTCAGAGAAGAAATGGACTCTATGAAGGGAAAGATTGATCAGATTCTTGAAGCCATCATGATGGCCAGAAGAGAAGAAGAACTGTGTGAAGCCGCTGCTGCCAACAACACTATGCCTGTGCAAGGGTCACCCTCAAGGCTCTCAGTTCTTGTTCCCAACCCTATCAATTATGGGATACCAATGAACTTCACTCCTGCCACTGAAGGAGCCACTACTCAACCACTTCCAATATCTGGAGTTGCCGTTGGAGCTATCCCACAAACTCAACCTGCTGTCATTCAAATTCCTATCCCTCAGGCTGAGGAAAATCTGCTAGATCAGTATGATGAGGTACAGAACTACCATGCTGCTATCCCAATTGTCAATCCTACTGCTGCTCAGGATTCTGAAGCCATCAAAATGTGTCGCGATCTAGCTGAAAAACTCCGAGTCATGGAGGGACGCAACTCAAAATCTCTGAACGCTCTGGAAATGTGCTTGGTGCCAGATGTTGTCATTTCTCCCAAATTCAAAGTACAAGAATTCCCGAAGTACAAAGGCCTCAGTTGTCCCCACATGCATCTAAGGATGTACTGCCGTAAGATGGTTGCCCATGCCAAAGACGAAAAATTGATGATCCATTGCTTCCAAGACAGTCTGTCTGGGGCATCTCTTGAGTGGTATATGCAGTTGGAGCGTAGTAATGTGCGCACTTGGGATGATCTAGCTGATGCATTTGTCAAGCAATACAAGTACAACACTGACCTTGCTCCGAATCGTACTCAACTTCAGAGTATGGCTCAAAAGGACAACGAATCCTTTAAGGAGTACGTGCAACGCTGGAGAGAGCTAGGTGCAAGGGTGCATCCACCTCTTGTTGATCGTGAACTGATTGACATCTTCATGGGTACTTTGCAAGGCCAGTACTATGAGAAGCTGATTGGTAATGTTTCTGCTGGATTCTCTGATTTGGTAATTGTCGGTGAGAGAATTGAAGAAGGTCTGAAAAGTGGAAAAATCCAAGGAGGTTCTAGCAGTCAGTCTGCAGTCAAGAAGCCCTTCAATGGATTCAAAAAGAAAGAGGGTGAAACAAATGACATCTCTACTCAAAAAGGGAAATCTCCACAAGCTCCTGCTCCAATGCCTTATCAAATCCCTTACTGCCAGTATCCGTATGTTGCTGCTGCACAATATGCTCCAATGCCTTGTCAGTCAACGGTTCAAGCTGTTCAAGCTCCAATGCCTCAGCAGCTGGCTCCTCAGCAACAATCATACAATCAGCAAGGGTATCAGTATCCTCCTCAGAATCAACAACAGAGGGCTGCTCAACAACGTCAGCCTAATCAACAAAGGATAAGGAGGTCTGATAGAGACTTTGATCATCTGCCAACGTCATATTCTCAGATCTTTTCTCAATTGCTGGAAAAGAGGGCAGTTACTCCGAGAGACTTAGCTCCTCCAACTGTCATCCCTCCAGACTATGATGCTAATGCTTATTGCGAGTATCATAAAGGCGCTCCAAGACACCAGATCTAGGACTGCAGAGCTTTCAAACACAAGGTTCAAGACATGATCGACTCAAAGTATCTCACGTTCAATGGGAGGGCTCCAAACGTAATCAAAAACCCTATACCGCCGCCAAACTAGTGCCAGCATCAAGTCAAGTCAAATTAAGTCAAGTTCATTCCCCGAAGAAGGCAGTCATGTTGCCATCCCATCATTTTGCATTCTTGTTATTTTGTCTTTATTTGTTTAAGTACTGTATGCTTTGAACATTGCCTTTCATATTTGGTTTTCTTAATGTAATGATTATGCATGTTTTGAATCAGTTATGTCGTATTCACTCTTTTTTTTATCATTTACTGCAAATCACCGACACATTTATCCACTTCACTCTCTATATCAAACTGTTGTTAGCAATGATTTGAGGGAGGATGATGAAAGTGAAATACCCATAATTGCAAACCGTATGCTTTCGGATAAAATCTCATCGATGACGTACAGGCATTGTTTCAATCCCCAAACACTGGAGAGACAAGGAGTTAATCCCTAGTAAACCACTTCGAGCCTAGAAGTAGTAGTTTCCTTCGGATATTCAAACCCTTACACTTAACCTGGAGCAGGGTAGTGTTCAGTTAATCCTAACTACACACCGAAATCATAAAAGTAAAATCCAAAAGACGTGACAGTTGTTTATTAATAACCATAACTTGGCAGTTACAATCATCCAACAAAACAAAAAAAAACAAAAAAATCAAAAGTCTACTAAGTCGAGCACCTCAAAAGGAGACTTAGGCAAAAATCAAGGTTATCCCGATGGACTCAAAAAGCGAAATCAGTCCATGCAAGAGATAGGGATCAAAAACAAAATCAAAAGAGGCCCTCGAATCCTCAACAAAAACAAAATAAGATCTAGTGACCACCATATCAAAATCAAAGGGTCACTGACATCCATCAAAAACAAAATAAAGGTAACTGCCATGTCGAGCAGATCACGCTTACACCGTCAACCCTTTTGGAAGACAAACGCGTGTGAATTAACTGAACGTAGGACTGGAAGTTCATCACGAAGAAGGGTTGGGTACAAATTATACTTTGAGCCTAATATCCGTTGTTTCTTAAACCTCAAACCAGACCACGTTACAACCCTCGAAAGACCTAATTGAGGCGAAGTTTATTCTGAAAGCATACTATTGCAAGGTTGCGTAAACTGACTCCCCATATTTGCTAATCTTCAGCATTGGTGTCATTCTCCTTGCTATATCTTTCACACCATCAAAATCGGCACACGTTTGGGCTAATGGTCCATTCATTTCACTATCACGACACTCCAATAAACGACTCTTTTTCATAACTTGCATGGGCATTGCATTAAGATTACCATTTGTGAATGAGCAATTTTAACTGCAAATCAGTGTTAGACGTTCAAGACAATTCCAATAAGGGGCAATCGAATAGGAACTTGAATTCTTCAGTGGTGTCAACCCGAAGCAAGACTCCCTCAACCCCCAATCTGGGGTAAATCACTCAACAGCTCGATCAGGGGCAAGCATTCTCAAAGCACAGCAAAGCTCAACTTCCAAAGATCAGACCAATTTAGAACTGGTTAATCAGGGGCAGGCCATTACCATGTTCAGACTGGGGCAAGTCTGGTTGCAAAAGGTCCTCCTAATCGACAAGCACAAATCAACAAGTGATCAAACTCGAGGCTTCAAGAGCATCTTCGTCCGCTTTAATCATGGCGTCTTCAACGAACAGAGTGTCGAGGAAATCAAATCCCTCCCACCGCCCAAAAGTCCAATCCTCATTGGCAACTACGAAAAGTCCACCACGCTGGCATCTCTCCAAAACTTATCCAATCACCCGTCTGCAATCATATGCATCGCATTCGACATCATAAACATCATTAACATCATGTGCATGCCCAAAAAACCAAATCATACTTCCCCAGCACTTGCATCTCCGCGCGTCAGCATTTGCATCGCACATCATTACAAAATCTAGCATTCGTACATGCGCATGTCAAGATTCAGGATCAATCTCAAGAGTGCAAGACGATCTTCAGCCCAGCCAGGGGCATCTTCTTCAAGTCCGTGGGCGTTCCTCATGAAGTTGTTTCAACCTTTTGTTGTTCAAGCTCAAGACAAGAGCTCAAGCAATCTTCAGCCCAGTCAGGGGCATCTCCTTCAGTTCATGGGCGTTTCTCATGAAGTTCTTCAACCTTTTGTTGATGAAGCTATGATCTCCAAGCAAGTCAGTGGGCGTTCCTCATTGAATTATCTCTTCAACCTTTTGTTGATGTCTCAAATAAATCTCACTCATCATATCCCCAACGAACTTGACCTTTTGTCAATTACCTTACTATCATCCTTTTGGTGGTAGTCAAACCCAGTCAACTCAATTTAACCTTCATCCTTTTGGTGTTGGTGCCCCTCGAAATCAGAAATTTACTATCATCCTTTTGGTGGTAGCCACTCATGTCATTTCAACCTAACCTGCATCCTTTTGGTGTTGGTCCTCGCAAGTGGGAAGTTCCTATCATCCTTTTGGTGGTAGCAACTTGTGTTATTTGATCCGTCATCATTTTGGTGTCGCCGATCCGTGAACCCTTGGTCTGTGTGTCATCCTTTTGGTGAATGACAACCTTTGTTATTGCTTGCTTGCTATTATCCTTTTGGTAATAGCAGGCTGTGACCTCATTTCCATCCTTTTGGTGGAAGGGTCTGTGTGTGTGTGTGCTCTATTATCCTTTTGGTAATAGCAGACTTTGACCTCATTTTCATCCTTTTGGTGGAAGGGTCTTTGTGTGTGTGTGCCCTATTATCCTTTTGGTAATAGCAGGCTTTAACCTCATTTTCATCCTTTTGGTGGAAGGGTCTGTGTGTGTGTGCCCTATTATCCTTTCGGTAATAGCAGGCTTTGACCTCATTTTCATCCTTTTGGTGGAAGGGTCTTTGTGTGTGTGTGCGCCCTATTATCCTTTTGGTAATAGCAGGCGTTGACCTCATTTTCATCCTTTTGGTGGAAGGGTCTGTGTGTGTGTGTGTTTGCCCTATTATCCTTTTGGTAATAGTAGGCGTTGACCTCATTTTCATCCTTTTGGTGGAAGGGTCTGTGTTTGTTTGCCCTATTATCCTTTTGGTAATAGCAGGCTTTGACCTCATTTTCATCCTTTTGGTGGAAAGGTCTGTGTGCGTGTGTTTACTATCATCCTTTTGGTGATAGGCCTGACATCCTTTTGGTGTCAGATTCTTCTGTTATTATCCTTTTGGTGATAAAGACCTTTGCAAGCAATCTGTTATTTCACCTCCTAAGCACTTTTCTTTCTTTTTGGACAAATTTGTGGTCTTCTTAATATCTAATTGACTTCTACCTTGAAAGAATGAACGCCACAGCAGTTCACCTTGCTCGGTTTAAGCCAATTAGATAGGGGCATCTGTCATACCCCAAATTTGTCCTACCTGCGTATAATTTTCATCTGTACATTCATCCATTGACAATTATTCAAAAATCCAAAAAAATATGTTGTCTTCAACTTCATCCCTCTTTTAATTTTTATCCATTTATATTTTACCATTTTTATCCTTAATCCAATGTCCATATCCATTTCCACTTTCTATTTCATATCCATTTCCATTATTTTCTATCAATTAAACCATATCCACTTTTAATATTCATTTCAAAAACCTTTTTTTTTAGTTACCCATTAACCATATCCATTATCCATTAACCTTTCTTTTAATCCATAAATCTATAATCCATTTATGTCCATAACCATTTTTAATTATCTTTCTTTTTTAACCAATTTCCACATTTCAAATTCAATTCCAAATGACCATTCCTAAATCCATTTTCTTTCCATTTTATTACACATTATCCATTAAGGAATTTTATTAATCATAATTCCATTTTTCTTACCAATAATATCCAATATCATTACCCATTTACAAACTCACAAAAAAAATATACATTTACAATAAACCCATGTTATATTGTTAAACCTTGTCAAATACACAAAATAAAAAAAAAAGTGTCTTGCATAAATCATGATTCACATTACGTTACCACATCAACTAGCCATAAAGCAAGTGACCACAATTAACCTTGCCAAAATGTTTGCAACCACACAATTGCCTTCACTCTCCTCTGCAGCACCTCCACCAATACGAAATGATTTGCAAAAACGAATATTCCAAGGCATCTGCAAAATCAATCCGTACAACAACTCAAAACATCAAACAATTTACAACTCACAATTTCCTTCCCAATATACCCTCACTCACTCTATAAAATGAGGACCCTTTTCTCTCTTCCTCGACATCCTTTCATACAAAACTTTCAGCTTCTGAAATTTTCCTTCAGATAACCATAAAATCACAAATCTTGGAAAACATTCGGATGCCTCATAAAAACTCAACCTGTTTCTTATTCACAGATCCCTTCCACAACCATTCTTCAAAGACCCAAAACCTCCAAGCTTCAATCAATTAATTTCTTCCATCTTCACCTAAATAAAACCTCTGCTCATCCCTTTCATTTTAACTGTAAAACACTCTTCATCATTCAACACACAACTTCCTAAAACTTTCCCTTAACAACATAACATTTGTTTGACCCACACCTCAATTTCACAACCACCATCCTTAAACGATGATGAGCCTCCTTTAACTTCAACAACAACCCTAAATTTGCCCTCAAACCATTCAACCTCCTCCATTCTGAAGCATCTTCTTCAACCTTCGATCCACCGCACCCACCAAACAACAACAACAACTCAGAACATCTAAACCTCACTGTCACCCAACAGTCCATCAACAACCTTCACAGTCCCTCAAACCCTTTCAATCTTCACCTTCTTCCTCCTTTCAAATCCTTTCCACCCTTTCTTTAAGCTCATTCAACAACCACAAATGCCATTTCAAAACTGAAACAAACAAATCAAACTCACGAACACAAACCCGAACAGAGAGAAGAAGAGGGAGTGACTTGAGACAAAGGGAATCGGAGAACAAACCTGAACCGAGACCGTGTGAAATCGAGAGAAGAGAAGGTTGAATTGCGCGATAATGTTGTCGTTTTCACCTTCCTTGTTCATGACTTTCGCTTGGTTTTTTTTTAGAGAAATTTTTTTTAACAAATCTGATGTTGTGGTTGTTAGTATCTTGGCCTTGGAGCCCTTTTTGGCATGCCACCATTTTGATAGACGATGGGCTTCGTGAGGCCCAAAGGACTCTATCATACACTGACCACTTCTTATTCTATGCCACCTCCTCCTTGTTTCTTAATATTTTTTCTTATTTATTTATTTATTTAATTTGTTTAAAGAAACTTTTATTTTATTAGTCATCATATGATTGTGTTCTTCAACCTTTTATTTATTTCGATTATTTCATTTTGATTTTGATTTTATTTTCAATTTTATCTTTTGGGCCAATGATCTAACAATACTCATGGTTTAATTGGTTTTTTCAAACCAATGGAATTTTGATATATATGAGGCCTATTTATTTTTTTTATTTCAATGTGTTTCATTATTTTATTTTTATTCATTTATTTTGGGTCAATGAAAACCAAACATCGACGATTTGTCGATTTCTCGACTTAATCTCGATAAAGGTGAGACCTTTATTTTTTTTCCTATACCTTTTCGATTTAATTTCATTTTTGTCATTTATTCATTAGTTTTATCTATTGTTGGGTCAATGAAAACCATACATCAACGATTTATCGATTAAATCTTGATAAAGGTGAGACCTTTATTCTTTTTCCTATTTATTTCAATTTTATTTCTTTTTTATCTTTTTTATTCATTTTGGGTCCATGAAAACTAAATATCGATTGATTTCTCGATTTCTCGATTAAATCTCGATAAAGGTGAGACCTTTATTCTTTGTATTCATATTTTCGATTTAATTTCTTAATTGTCACTTTATATTTCTTTTATTTTCACTTTTGGTCAATGAAAGTCAAAAGTCGTCGATTATCAATTTATCGATTAAATCGTGATTAAGACGAGACCAACTTAATTTTATGTTAATACTATCTCTTGTCCATTTTATCTTGATTATCTTTGTTCATGTTGTTCTTATTCATTTTGTCCATATCATATTCCTATTTGTATTTATCTAACCATTTTCATTTGTACATACTTTAATAAAAAAACACTAAAAATATCGAAACCCTAAAACAATAAATTGATGGACTGTTGGTTATGATCATTTGCTTGGCAATTTTCGATCAAGGCTTAGTTTAGGACACCTTGCACACACACGGCTTTCTCTTGGGCTACCTTACAACGAGACCCTTTATTTCATGTCATCCCTTGTAATTTACATGTACCCCTCTCCCATTCCGATGTACGCATTTAGTTTTCTTTGATTGTGGTTTGTTTACTAGGAGCACCCCTAGGGACTAGCATAGGTAACCCATTTTCGAACCAAACCCTCGATTCGTTGTCGAGCCATTTTCAAACAAACCCTTTTCGACCAAACTCTCGATTCGTCGTCAAGCCCATTTTCAAATCAACCTCAAACCAATCTTTTTTTCAAATCAAACTCTTTTCATACGAATAAACCCTTGATTCAACGTCAAGCGGATTTTCTCAATTAAACTTCAAAAACAACTAACAACTATCGCAACTCTTTTTCAAGGTGAAAAATGGGGGTTCAAGTCTTTGATCTTCCTTCGATTGTTTGGGTACGAGTTCTCTTACTCGTGTGTGAGCAATTGACGCCTCTTGTTTTAACAAATCAAATCCTTTTCAAAATAACCAAGTGCATACAATAAACCCTTGATCCCACGTCAAGCGGACTTTCATAATCAAACCTCAAAACGACTAACAACTATCGAAATTCTTTCAAGGTGAAAAATGGGGGTTCAAGTCTTTGATCTTCCTTCAATTGTTTGGGTGCGAGTTCTCTTACTCGTGTGTGAGCAGTTGACGTCTCTTTTAAAAATCAACCAACTCCCTTGTTTCGTGGGCGTACCACGAACTACGACTGCTCTGATTCTTTATTCTCGTCCGAATAAAGATACGTAGGCACAAGATTGCGATGATCTTGGCGATCACACTTTTTCTTTTTCCCCCGTTTCCACACTACCTTCCCTCCATCTTCCGTCAAACCCCGTAGTCGAACTACGATTTCTCTGATTCCTCATTCTCGTCCGAATGAGCATACGTAGGCCCGAGGTCGCGATGACCTTGCCGAGCACCCTATCCTAAAACCACCCATTTCCCCTTAGTATCGTTCCCTCTTATCTTACCTTTCCGTATTTATTTTAGAGAAGAAAACAGACAAACTTAGCTAACGAGTATCGCGATTCGAATCAAGAGGTTCCTTTTGAGTACAACGGACGTGAGGGGGTGCGCGTACCTTCCCCTCACGTAACCGACTCCCGAACCCAGAATGTGGTTGCGACGACCATGTTCTTATCTTTCTCTTTAAAGGTTTTCTCGATATTTTCCTTTCCCTCTTTTGGGATAAATAAAGTTCGGTGGCGACTCTATCGAACCGTTTTTCGCGCCTTTCGCGCGAAGGGTCGTGTCTTCGATTAACCGATTTTTTTGAGGTGCGACAGAATGTTATTTTGACATCCGTTTGAGAAACTATAAGGTAATGCAAAGAAGCTAATGCAAACGATACTCTAATTTTCGTTGTGCTTGCTACTAGTGCTTATGTGTCGAAATGATAAACACATTTTTTTTGTTTTAAAAATAAAAACTTGTTCGTTAATCTAGACTTGTAGGTGTTTAGTGTACCATCACACTATAATACTTCCTTCTAGACAAGAGGAGATCCTTGAAGGTATTGATTCCTTATAAGTCTTAGAATTATCTCCCACTTGAAGAATAATAAGAATCTTACGAACACAATTATTACTATTTCCTTCCATTAGATAAAAGAAATAAATTGATTATCAATTTTGTTCGGTCCTAGATCCTTAGCATTTCGGACTCTCTTGTTTATTCTAAGTTTTGCTTGTTTTTCAACAATCAGTGACGAACTTTCGGTTTTTGTTTTACCAATCCGTGGAGAACTTTCCTCACGAGGTTCTTCTTTTGTGGAAATCTCAAATTTCTTATCCGCCGTGATAAGGTTCTCAAAATTTCACATCTCGGGATTCAATAGTTACATTAGACTTTAAATTTAGAAGTCTTTATAAGTCATGATCTTTGTATGCCTTATAATAATAAATCTCATTGAACACAAACTTGTTATTCTCATAAAATCCAAATCAGAATTCAATTGCATAATTTGAATTCATGAACTTTAATAAATTTAATCACTTTGGTAATTAGCAAATTTCTAACTCAAATAATATCAAAGTAATTTTTACTTCAAAATTAAATAATAGATTGAAATTTATGATCAAAATTCAATTAAAATTTAAAATTATAAAATTTTATAGATTTGATCAAGTAGTGGTTAATAAATTCTACTTTGATAAATAATTTTTAAATTACAATTTATTTAGTTAAATAATAATAGCAAAGAATGGAGTTTTATTTTATTTTATTTTTCTCTACAGTTCAGTGTCATTCATGCAAAATGCTTCAAAAACAAATAAGTTATTGCAAATTTCTTATTGTGTAGAGTGTTGTAACATATTTTGAGATAAACGATGATATATGTGCATCCTGTCATAATGATTACTGAAATATAGGAGTACACTATTACTACCTTACATTTTCAATATATGTATATACCTATCTATATGTTATTATCACATTTTCAATATATATGTATATACCTCTCTATATCATATGAAATGAAACCAAATGAGACAACCGTTGAAGATAAACACGCATAATAACCATAACATAGTAACAACAATTATTATATAATCAAAATTGAAATCCTTGTCTAGTACAACATTCACATATAAATTTCATTTATGAATTATATTATCAAATCATTAATGAAGTGGTACAGTACTTATAATTTAAAAAACGTCAATATAATTTTAAAAAAACAAACAATCTCTCACGTGAGACTTATATACGTGGTGCACCATAAACAACACCGAGAAACATAAGAGATGGAGATAGAGAGGTTGGTTTTTTTTGAAATTTTTTCTACATTACTGTACGTGAGAGAGATGAGAATAAGAAGGGAAACTTTTTTGTTTTGAATGTAAAAAAAAAAAAAAAAACTTCGCCGACTGGTCAAAACCCGGTTGGAGATTTGTTTTTGATTTTGAAAACTATCCAATTTTTTTCTCCATGTGTGAACCGGGTCACACTTCCTTCAAATTTTATTTTTCTTACTTTCCTTTTATTTATATGTATGTTCATTATTATTAGTATCTATTATCTATTTAGTATTTATTATTTATATTAAATCTAATGCATCAAATATTGTAACGACACATCAAATGTGTCACATCAACTTATTTATATATATAGACAATTTGTTTATTAACAATAAAACAATCTAAAACAAACTTTTCATTTGGTTTTTAAACTCATTGACACATTATCAATACCACATAATTATTAAAATATACCCATAATTTTGTAACGTATAACGTTCTAATCATAATTATTAAAATAAAACACTTATTTATAACGACACATCATCAATTATAACTCTAAAATGTGCCACATCAACTTATTTATATATATGGACAATTTATTCATTAACAATAAAACAATTTAAAACAAACTTTTCATTTGCTTTCTAAACTCATTGACACATCATCAATACCACATAATTATTAAAATATACTCATAGTTTTGTAACGTGTAACGTTCTAATCATAATTATTAAAATAAAACACTTATTTATATATTCCACAAGTGATTTCTCTATTTTATTTTTTATATATTAATCATTTTTTTTCCTATCATATTTTTTTGAACTAAATATATAATATAATATTTTATCCCACAAAAATTATAAATAAACAATAAAAAATAAAATGAGTATTCATTGCTTAAAATAAAATGGTTAAATAATACTTTTAAATTTAACTTATAACTTTGCAATAGACAAACAAATATCTTTCTAAAATATAATTTTTAATTATAATTATAGTTACATGTTAAAAATTAAACTTCATATATAAAATTATGTTTTAGTACATTACATATAAATATCCAACAATATGTTAGTAAATTATGAATAATTAATATAAAAAGATAATTCAATTGAATTAAATCAATTGTATACCTTAAAACTATTGGTATAATGAAAGACAAACACACAAAACAACATTTTTGTATTTATTTTAATACACTATTCATCATCCAACTTATAGAAACATAAATCATTATACTCATTATCTTCTCAAACTACTAAGACGTTGTAAAATGGAGAATTTCATTTTAGATTTTATGCAAAACATTCTAATCATAATTATTAAAATAAAACACTTATTTATATATTCCACAAGTGATTTCTCTATTTTATTTTTCATATAGTAATCATTATTTTTTTTTGCCTATCATATTTTTTGAACTAAATATATAATATAATATTTTATCCCACAAAAATTATAAATAAAAAATAAAAAATAAAATGAGTATTCATTGCTTAAAATAAAATGGTTAAATAATATTTTTAAATTTAACTTATAACTTTGCAATAGACAAACAAATATCTTTCTAAAATATAATTCTTAATTATAATTATAGTTACATGTTAAAAATTAAACTTCATATATAAAATTATATTTTAGTACATTACATATAAATATCCAACAATATGTTAGTAAACTATGAATAATTAATATAAAAAGATAATTCAATTGAATTAAATCAATTGTATACCTTAAAACTATTGGTATAATGAAAGACAAACACACAAAACAACATTTTTGTATTTATTTTAATACACTATTCATCATCCAACTCATAGAAACATAAATCATCATACTCATTACCTTCTCAAACTACTAAGACGTTGTAAAATGGAGAATTTTATTTTAGATTTTATGCAAAATGTGATGATTGGTTACATACTGTGTGAATCGTTCGAGTGTGGAACGTATACAATTCATATAATGATTAAAAAACATTTTTGGAGATATTGAAAATAGGAAAAATGAAACAATAAAAAACTTCTGAAATCTAATATATTTATTTCACAATTAACTTTTTAATTTTGATGTCTTATCTTACATTTCTATGATTCAAACAAAAAAATTTTACTTTAAATTATATCTTTTTAATGTTCATTTCATCTTATTGGCATAATTACAAAGCAGTTTTTTTTTTATAAATTTTTTTTCTTATATGAATAATGAGGTGACATTTTATATTTATTTTTAAATTATTTTTATTGTCACATTGGCATTGTATTTTTTATTTAGGCTTAAATGCACTTTTGGTCCCCATAAATTAATTTTTCTAAACAATTGACCCCCCTTTAAAAAAACTCAGCTTTTAGGTTCCTTGTTTTAATTTTTTTTGGGAAAATTTTGGTCCCCTCTTCAATTTTGGATATGTGGCACTGTAAACACTGACGTGGCATGTTGTATGTTGTTCATAGCTGGAAATAAATTGACATGTCATTAATTAAAAAAAATTTAATGAAATTTTAATATTAAAAAACAATTTTGATAAAATTTTAATAAAACATATTTTAATGAAATTTTAATATTAAAAACATAGTGAGAATTTTAATAAAATATTGTAAGTTGTTCATAGCTGGAAACCTGAAAAGATTTTGTGTTTTTCTTTTTTATTAAACTTTTCTGAGATTACTAAACTAGTACGAGGATGACCGAGAATAAAGTACCAAGTAACAACAACACTGGAAACAAGAGAGACACAAACACCAACGTTAATTTCAAATCTCAATTTTGGATCCCATCTTGTTCTTCTTCATTCCAAGTTTGAATTTTTCCCCTTTTCTGAACCTTTTCTGAAATTCAATTTTTTTGGGGTCAAAGTTTATGGCTTCTTCTGGGAATCCAAATCAAAATCAACAACAACAAACCCAATTTGATTTGCAGAAACTTTTCAAAGGAACAACGAATCAAAATCCCTTACCACCAATTTCTTCTAATTTGAACTCTTCTCCTTCATTCCCTTCACCTGTACTTTCTACACCCTCCTTCTTCTTACCCCACCCCTTCTTCTTCATACCCTCCACCAACTGGCACATACCCTTATCATCATCCTCACTATCTTCCTTTTCTGAATCTTCATCACCAACAACAAGAAAATCCTCTATATGTTTTTTAATATTAAAATTTCATTAAAATATGTTTTATTAAAATTTCATTAAAATTGTTTTTTAATATTTAAAATTTCATTAAATATGTTTTAATTAATGACATGTCAATTTATTTTCAACTATGAACAACATACATCATGCCACATCAGCGTTTACAATGCCACATACCCAAAATTGAAAAGGGGACCAAAATTTTCCCAAAAAAAATCAAAACAAGGGACCTAAAAACTGTATTTTTTTAAAGAGGGATTAATTGTTTAGAAAAATTAATCTATGAGGACCAAAAGTGCATTTACGACAAAAATAAACTTGCAACATAAAATGATGTAACTTACTTCAACTTTTTATATTTTAAAACAAAAAACAAAAAACACGTATATTTGAAAATAATTTAGTTTTAACATTTAAATTTACCAATGTATTTTTATGTGTGAATTTATATAATAGAAATTTATGGGTCATATAAGTTTAATTAGTGTCAAATAATTGATAATTAATAAATTATATGTATAACCTTTACTTAGATATTAAACAAATATCATGTTGAGCATAACAAAAAAAACTATAGTCCATAGTTCATACAAAATCAAAAGTCTTGTGGGGGCACTATGTGGATCCGCCCGTGGGTGGTATTGTTATGGTGTATTTGTGTTGTGAGTGAAGTTTGTGTTAATGTTGTGAAGAGGAAGATGCAGTTTTTTTGTTTTGTAGTAAAAAGATATGAAGAGTTAAAATGGAAATAAGTTGAAAGGGATATCTCCCTCTTTGTTGAGAGAGAGAGAGAGAGGAAAATCAGAAAAAATGAGAGAGCCCTTGAACCCTTATGTGCGCCATGCTTGTACGTGAATGGAGAAAGATATAAAAATATTCTCTTTTGGCAGTTGTAGGTTCGCGTGTCAAAAATCCAAAGGAGGTAGAGAGATGTTTTGATTTCTTAATTTCTCTTAAAAAGTTTGATTCTAAAAAATAAAAACTAAAGTTTAAAATAAAAATAAAATTAATAAAACAAAAATAAAATTATATTCACAAACATAATTAATTCTATTTAGTTCTACTAATTAAATTGGCTAAAAAAATAAAACTAATCAGATAAAAACATAAAAAAATATCGGACGCAAAAGTGTCCAAAAAATTAACCTGAATACATTAAAATAATTAGCGCGGAATGAACTTCTTGGTAACATACAGGTTTTGATTAAATTTTGAAATAGAAATCGATCGGTTAAAAGGATCAGGCGAACAAAAATGCGACCGAAAAAGTAGTCAAAAATTAAAACGAGCACACCATGTTAAACTACGCAAACGGTAGATTAAGAATACTAACATCTGCAAGCTCGATTTTGAAAATTTTCACCCCCTAATCGAGGTATAGTTGAGAAACAATTCGACCGACCTGTCTATATATCCGAAAAATTATTCTGGTTGATATTTTAAGCGTTACACGGAACAAAAATGCATGCTGAAATAAGTAAAAAAATGCAGATGTCTTGTAAATGCATTGAATTACTGATCAAATAATTGTGAATAGACAATCAGATGCAAACAAATCACTTTTGGACCATTTACTTCTGATTCTCCATTACAATTAAACCCTACAAAGATTCAGATGACGACAATACTTATGATTATCACCCTCTGGACCTCTGAAACACGATGAAATGGAATCGACGATGCACTGAGATTTGAGAAATCAAGTTTTTTGACTTCTTAATCAATAGATAACTGAATGAATGTTATCAAGACCAGATAAAATTCCAGAACTCCTGACTTTTCATCTAAACCCTCCTGAATGCTTTTGACTAAAAGAATGCATGATAAAATGAAGCTATTATGCTATGATGGTGTGAGTGAAAAAAAACTTAGGGTGAAATTTAGGGTATAACACCGTCCAGTTGTTCAATGTGAAGCCAGGTGGACACCGACGTACAAAGCTATGAATCCTTCTGCTTGCATCTTCTATGATTGCCACAAGGTCGTCGTGTTGGAAATCATCACTATTGAATACTTCCTTGATATGGAAAAATTTCTTCTAATCTTCTGGATTTGGCAGGCGTGATGATGGATGATAGCCAATACCGAAACAGTTATTCATCTCAACAACATCCAATACTTGCCCCCAACCAGGAGGGTTACCCTTTTCAAGTGTTTCTTTGGCACTCTTCAGGGAAGATAGAATCACTTTTGGTGCTTTGCCAAGATTAGATGTAACGGTACTGACATCTTCAAACTCCAAGCAATGAAAAGGGACCTCTATCCCACCCTCCTCGGTTTCAACATACCAGAATGATGACAACTCACTTACAAGCAAGTCTTCTTCACCACAGATGATAACCTATTTGTCCTCTACCATGAGTTTTAGCTTTTAGTGCAACGTGGAAGTTACTGCCCCAGCAGCATGGATCCATGGTCATCCCAGTAGACAATTGTAGGCCGGGTTAATATCCATCCCTTGGAACTTGATGGTGAACAGATGAGGTCCAACCCGAATAGGTAGATTAATTTCACCAATTACTTGTCTACCAACTCAATGTGTTTTTCAACATCGCATTAAGAGAGGAGCTGATATCCATAACCACTCTGGATAAAAGGGTGTCCATGCAGGTGATGGAGATGTGTAAGGCTTTATTGTGGGAAGCTCCCACAACTGGAAATTCACCGTCATTAAATCCCAGGTACCGGTTGGCCGTAATATTCGTGACTATCTCGTCGAATTAGTCGACGATGATGTCATGCATTACGTGGGCAGCATTTAGGAACTTCATCAAAGCTGTTTTGTGAGCTTCTGAGCTTAAAAGCAATGATAAGATTGAGATTTTGGACGGCGTGTGTCCCAATTGGTCCACAATTTTGAAATCACTCTTCTGGATTAATCCGAGGAATTCCTGACTTTCCTCTAGAGAGACATTCTTCCTTTGACTTTCTGTCTGGGCCTCAACATCTACTACTTATTTTCATATGGAGGAAGTAGCTTTTATTACTTTGTTTGTGACATCCTTCCCCAAAGGTGGAGCAATCGTTGCAACCGTATTGTGAGGGATGGATGTTGATGCCCCCTTCTCATAATAAGGACTTGTTGGCATACTTTTTTCTTCGGGGAGTGTAATTGTTGGTGAAATTGACTTTGTTGTGAACTTCGGAGCGAACACACGACCACATCGGGTCATGCCCCCTGTCCCTGCCATGTTAATTATTTTTTATTCAGAGAAATGTATAAATATTCCTCCTACGTAGGCAGTAGTATCATACCTCCAAGGCACAACCTTGTACTCTGGATTGGAAATAGTTAGAGAACACAAATGTTTATTGGCCGTAACAAATTTTTCACAGGTACCTATATTTGCTTACAATAGTAATTGGTTCAATGGTTGATACTTCTTCGCTGAATTTTGGCTTGGTGAACTGAATCACCCTTTGAATCATCATACTTTGTGCATAACTTTTCAACTCATCACATTGATCATGCTCCACTTAACAAACACGACAATCATTATGCAGATCTTACAAGAAACCATGCTCTTGTAACTTCTTCATGATGATTAATGTCATGGTTTTGACTTCAACAACCTACTTGACCACTTCTGTATGTTCTTCTTCATCGATCGCATTAATTGCGGGGCCATTATGGTCAGGTAAATGATTGGTCTTTACATATGGTTTCTCTTCAGAAAAGGACAATAAATTTTGATCAATAAGTTCATGAACCTTGACCTTGAAGACCATGCAATCTTCCGTAGAGTGCCCTATATACCAGGCATGGAAAACACATGTAGTATTGGGGTTATGCCTAGGACCATGTGGGAAAGTAGTAGGTGGTATCTCTTTAGGCACAATTTCCCCCACATGAATAAGATAAGGTAGAAATTGGGTGTAAGACATGGGAATTTTGTCAAAGTGAGGACGTCTCCTATCTTGACAATTGTTTAACTATCTATTTTGTCCATGCTCATGATTTTGGTTAATCTATGCGGGTCGTTGATTCTGCAGAGTCTGAGCCAGAGGAGGCTGTTGATACCCAGGCGGTGCTTGGTATTGAAATAGAGGTTGTTGATATTATGTTGCGGCAACATATGGGAAAGAATAATATGGCATAGGAGCCATGGGTATTTGATACTGAGGATGAACATTGGCCATTAGAGCACTAGTTTCTCCTTCTTTCTTCTTGTTGAAGGTGCTTTGAGGTTTCTTTGACCCTTCTGTTGGATGAAAAACTTCCCACCATCTTTTCAAAATAAGTCCCTTGGACTGTACTAATGAAAATGTCCACGAAATCAGAGTCAGACAAAGGTGGTCATACTCAGGCCGCCATTTCTTTCCAACGTTGGGCATAATCTTTGAAAGTCTCATGACTTCTTTGATTTTGATTCTGGAGTTGCAATCTAGTCGCAGCCATATCAAGGTTGTACTTGTATTGCTTCAGGAAAGCATTAGAGAGATCTTTCCAAGACCGGATCTTTCTACATTATAACTCCATGTACCAATCTAGAGAAGCTCCAAACAAACTGTCTTAGAAGAAATCGATCAACAAACATCGTTGTCGTTGTAAGAAGCCATCTTTATTCAAAACATGGTTATGTGGCTCTTTGGGAAGGTCAAACCCTTTTACTTCTGCAGATCAGGAACCTTGAACTCACTACACAAAATGAGACATTTAATAGCGCTTTTTTGCACTTTAACAGTGCTTAAACCCTGCTATTATAGATTGGGTAGATATGATAGCACTTTTAAGCGTTATTATAAGTGAAGACTTTAATAGCGTTTATCATAAAAGAGTTGGCATAGCTTATAATTGACCACTTATCATTGATAGATCTTTCCTTAAAAGCGCTATTAAATACCATTGTATTGGTTTATTTGCTACTAACAAAAAGATAAATATAATGATATTGTAACTGAATATTTCTGCAAAAATAACACATCCATTCTTCTACATTACAAATATTAACAAAACAGATAACAACAAAATACACGGTCAATCAATTTGTGTCAATCAAAAATTTAATTACAATTATTTCTATTATTTATTATAATCAATCATAGCTGAGACCCAAAACTTATCCATCACAAGCTATTAGAAAATAAAAATATATATATATAACACAATACCTACAAACATCATCCTTAGTTTTTACAAGAATCCTACGATGTCAATGTGTTCATGCACCATGCTCTCTACACACACCTGGTACCAAGAGCCACCAAAACTAATATACACACAAACAACCTTGTTAGAACTGAATTAATCCAAATGCTTATCAACACATAGTAGAAAATCCAAACCTCGCATACGCATATAAACAACACAATGATCGAGTTTATGACACAAAAGAAACCCGCCTATGCATAAAACCAGTTCCTGCAATCAAATATGATATCCGAGTCACAAGTAAACAAACAATGTTTCTTATTTTAGATGTTCATGATGAGATTAAAACAATAGACACTTTTAATGCTATCTTTCAATTTATTGTATTTATGTTTCTTACTTTTTCTATGCATTCATCACCGTTTATATGCTCGTGATTTTTGTTTTTGATGATTTGACATATATGGCTAGTGTAGAAGTAAAATATTGATTTAGATCCTAATATATATATATATATATATATATATATACACACACACACACACTAATATTTATTATTTTACTTTCAACTACGACTCATTACATATATTTTTTGTTTGGACTAAAAATATCTAACATTATCGTATAAATATTATGGAGATATTTTAGTAACTAAAGTAACAAAGTGACATTATTGTGTGATTTAACTGAATGCATGTATAAAAAAAACGCTATTTGTACACATAATTAATCTCTAATTATTATATTGTCTATATCATTAACACTCCTATCATATCCATAAATCTTCATATCTATTTGGATGTGTATTTAAATTCTACAGTTCCTTATCACCTCACTTTGTTGAGAGTGGAGTTGTATTTATGCAGCCAGTTGTTGATGAGTGGACATCAAATCAAGCCTTTTCAGGGTATGCATTGGTTTTCTTTTATTTTCACCAAAAATTATCCTCTAGAGTTTACGTGATTGCATGGTGCTATTATTGCATTGCAATGCTTCCGCACCCTACTCTAATCTATCAAAAACAAAGTGAATGCATTGCATTGTACGATATTATGCAACCATGTGTTAATCATGATCTTGTTTTCTTGGTATGCGTTATCTTTCTATTTTACCATAATATAGTGGGTGTGGGTGCATTACTAGAGAGAAATAATAAACATGTGATTTCTTTTCTTATAGGAAATAAAACTTATCTTATTGTCTAACCAGATGAAAGAATGTACATAAAATGAAGTTCTTAACATATATGTCATATATACATTAGATATTTGATAGAAGGAAAAGCTTCCAATACCTGAGACATAAAAAGTGTCATCTCCAAGGTCAAATACCAAGAGGGTTTATTGGTTTTTCCTTTGAAAACCATACGCCAAGGATACAGAAGTTGGTTCATTGATATTTCTAAAAACTTCATGACAACAATCCCGTTGACATCCTTTGTGGCAGTCCTTCTGAGTTAACGTATGCAGGCACAGTAACTACAACCTTAGTTACTTTATCATTTAAAAACTTTGAAGCATCATCAACAAACTTTCTCAGAACCTATATGTTTCATATAACATATTTATTAATTACATATCATATAACAAACCTAAGAACATAGCAAACAAGTAATCATATAGAAAACACAAAAAATACGAACTAGGAAGCATCGACTTTCAAATGGCTTCCAAACAAATATCTTATTGGAAAGATGTATCCAACACAGTTTGTGTAGGCTAGTCATATATTAATGCTTGATAAGAACTTCCATAGATAAGATTTTTAAAAAATTTCGTTTAACAGAGTTAGAAATCAAAATATTCAATATACAAAAGAGTTAGAGAAAGTTTTGTTTTTATTTTCTCCCAAGTTTTACACTTTAACCTGACAAGTAAGAAATTAGTAATAAAAGACGAAAATTACTATCTGGTAGATGGAAACAATTTCTCCATATTTCTTTATTGATGCAATTAGTTCAAGAAAATAGCCAAAACATCTATAAAAATTGCAATCTATTTGAGAAAATTGTGTAGTATTAAGTCACATTCTCTAACTAATAAAGATCCAAATTTAACTGCAATTTACTCATGGGATCAAACTAAAAACTCTCAATAATCAGACTTTAAATTGTTGTTTGATTCATGTATTTTACCTTATTTAACCAACATATTTTCTTTCCCTTGTTTCTGGACTGGTTGGTATTTTTCATTAATACTTATTTTCAAGAACTTAACAAGTGCCCTTTGTTAGCAAATCTTAGGAGGTTGGAAAAGAGGTCTTAGTAGTTAGTGTCTTTAACTAATGGTATGTTCTATCGTCCCTGAAATTATTTGCAAACTAAGTAATATAGTATACGATTTCTTCTAATTATCTAAACTTTTTTGCATGCAAAAATAAACCTTATGTTCATAACTAAATTGAGAAGCTTTATAGTAAATTAAGAACCACATACCAAAATTAACATAGACATCATCATTGACCTTAGCATAAAATTCAGCATCTCAGTTGTCCACAACATAAATGAAGAACAATTTTGTCTTTTTTACACTCTCTTCAACTGCCTAGAACTAAGATAAGCTTAATTGTATTATATCATAATTGATGAAAATCATAAATAAATAAACTCCAATGCACAAATAGTGGAAACAACTTGTAGTTACAACAATGAAGAAAAATAGAAAATACAAAGACCTACTACAACCCCTTAAGAATAAATCATTCTCTACTCTGTCTTTCCTACCCATTTTGACCAATCTTATGAGCTCGATCTCGAGCTTGCGATTCAGCTTGTGGGTTCCTTATACAGTAAAAATTATAAAAAAAAAACAATTATGAACATATAACATCAATGCAAATAAGAAAACTGTTGACATAACAAGTAAAAAAAAGTCACGGAAAATTAGAAAATGGTTAACATAGAAAGTCGAAAGACACTGGTCACTATTATTAGGAATGACAACGTCAACGATGTTGTTGAACGCAAGTAGAAGATGATGAAGACCTTGAATTTTGCATTTGTTAATGGTGTTTCTTGGATTGATTAGTTGGATTCCGTAGTGGTTCTCAACAGGGATTCTTAGTGACTTGCGGTACATTAGGGTTTCTGAGTTTTTGGTGTAATCCATTTTTAGGGTTTCATTTATTTGTTAGGTTTTGTTAGTTATGGGTGTTATAACAAGACTTGGTTCTGCAAGATATCTCTTTGTTTTGATAATAACAAAGTTGTATTTGTGTGAGAACAATTTTGGTACTCTAACGTTTGTTTTCTTAAGTATTGACAAACAGATGCTGACACTGATAAAGATAATTCTGACTCTGATAAAGATAGCTCTGACTCTGATAGAGATCATGTGAAATGTCACTCTCAAATTCTCAAAATTCGCTTTTGCGTCAAAGAAGCAAGATTGCTTCTGATCTACTGTGCTTCAGAAAGACTCTAAGAAGACAATAAGTTGCTACTGCAATGTTTGCTTGGATTCAGGCTCTGAATTTAACTCTGATACTTATCTTCTGAAGACTAAGTGCTAACGACTCTGAAGACAAGGTTTTGATGAACAACTTTCTGAAGACTCTGAAGACTTAAGTTTCTGATGACTAAGTTCTGAAGATTCTGAAGACAAGGTTCAGCTGAACCAGTTCTGAAGACTCTGAAGACTTATGCTTCTGATAACCAAGGGTTATGAAGAAGGAGTGCTAAAGACTCTGAAGACAAGGTTCTGCTGAACAAGTTCTAAAGACTCTGAAGACTCAAGACTCTGAAGACCCAGTGATTCATTCTTCTGATCATGCTTCAATCATATCAATTCAGAAGCCTATGATGGATAGAAAAAGATGAAATGTTTGCGAGGGAAAATAGTACATAGTATAGATCAAACACGTTCTTTTCCACTACCATTCAACTACCCTGATTTGGTGGTATAAAGGACAATTTCATTGTACGATTTTCATCCCAGCATAACAAAATTATTTCAAGTCGCCAGTATTTTACTGATATTCCTGATCTGCCCTTCAACAGAATTTTTTTCTGGCTATATAAAGACTTGATCATTCAAAGAATCATGTGAGACACCAAGTGTGAAAAAGAGAGATATAAAAAAAACTGATTCATACGAGAAATAACTCAAGAAATAGAGAAATCCATGAGTGAACAGTTAAGCACCACAATACAAAGAAGAAGATTGTTCTTACTGTATAGATTCTCTCTAAGTTAGATTGAGCTAGATATTATGTTTATATCAGTTTATGTAAGAAGCATTTTATTGTAAACATTTTATTTGATCAAACAGTTGATTGAATTCCTTAAGGGACCAGTTGGGTCAGAATCCTTAATCCTTAAGAAGAGACGATTAGTCTATGTATTGTTAGTCACCAGCAGCTATTAGTGCTTGTAATCAGTTTGGTTATAGTCAATTAAGTCCTTGTGTATAAGGCGAAATCACCTTGGCGGGTGGACTGGATTAACTTGATAGTTTTCAAGTGAACCAGTATATATCGTGTGTCTTTCTCTATTGTTAGTCTATCTGGTGAAGAGTCAGAAGATGAGTTGTCGCTAATCTCTAGAAGGATTAACAAACTCTGGAAGCATAGGTAAGGAAACTTCAGAGGATCAAGAAGAAATAAAGGCCGCTCTGAGTCATCATCTAGACAGAAGAAGCAGAACTCCAGAAAGAAAGTTATCTGCTATAAGTGTAATGAGCCAGGTCATTACAAGAAAGAGTGTCCAAAGATCAAGAAAGACAAGAAGCCTAAGAAGAATTTCTCCAAAGCGAAGAAAGGATTAATGGCAACTTGGGACGACTCTGATTCTGAAGAGGAAGACTCTGGTGAAGAACAAGCAAATGTTGCACTAGTAGCAACAATTGACGATGAAGTTTCTGGAGTACCAGAAGACAGAATATCATCAGAACCAGAATCAGACTCTGACTCTGACTCAGAGGTATTATCTAAACTTTCTCGTTCTGAATTAGAGTCATGTCTTTCAGAAATGCTGGAAAAGTGTCAAACTCTTCAGAGTAAATACAAAGATCTTAAAAGATCACATGCAATTGCTTCTGAGGAAAAAGATAAGCTTGAGCAGAATCATTCTTCTCTAAATGAAAACATTTTTTTCCTTAACAAATAGTAATTATGCCTTGAAAAGCAAAGTTGCTAAATTAGAAGAAGAATTAATCTCCAATGTCTCTGACACAAGCTGTATCAACAAGTATGATAGAGCATTCCAGTATTTTCTTAATAAAAGTATAAATAGAAGCAGAATAGCTTCCATGATCTATGGAGTGAGCAGAAATGGTAAGAAAGGTTTGGGATGTACAGAATCATCTGAAATTGACGAAAGTCAAACTGTTAAACCAAAACCTCTCTATGACCATTTTGTGCCTTCTGGCACTGAGATTGTTTGCTCTGAGCTTGTACAAGAACTTCCACCGACACAGAAATCGGTTTCTAAAGTTAAATATTATGCACAAGTTCCACTTGATTATCCTATTGCACAAAAGCCCAAAGTTGTGAAACACGCTAGGAAAGCTAACAAAAGAGGACCCAAAAAATGGGTACCTAAGGACAAGATAATCTATGTTGCAGATATCCTTAGCAGCTCAGTTGAAAGACCAGTCATGGTACCTGGACAGTGGTTGCTCGCGACACATGACGGGAAGAAGGCATATGTTCCAAAGTCTGGAACTTAAGCCTGGAGGCTTCGTCGGGTTCGGAGGAAACCAGAAAGGAAATATCATTGGCTCTGGAACCGTTGGTAATGGTAACCTTCCTTCTATTACTGATGTTCTTTTAGTCGATGGTTTGATGCATAACTTGTTGGCAATTAGTCAACTTAGTGACAATGGTTATGATATCATCTTTAATCAAAAGTCCTGTAAGGCTGTAATTCAGAAAGATGGTTCAATCCTATTTGTTGGAAAGAGGAAAAACAACATTTATAAGATTATACTTTATGATCTTCGTGAACAGAATGTCAAATGCTTAATGTCTGTTAATGAAGAGCAATGGGTATGGCATAGACGTTTAGGCCATATTAGCATGAGGAGGATTTCTCAGCTAAATAAGCTTGAACTTGTCAGAGGCTTGCCAAATCTGAAGTATTCTTCAGATGCTCTTTAAGAAGCATGTCAGAAAGGAAAGTTTTCTAAAACCTCCTTTAAAGAAAAGAATGTTGTTTCCCCCTCTATACCGTTAAAACTTATACACATTGATTTTTTTGGACCAGTGAAAACTGCCTCAATCGGTGAAGAGAAGTATGGATTAATAATCGTTGATGATTATAGTCGTTGGACATGGGTAAAATTCTTGAAACATAAGGATGAGTCTCATTCTGTGTTCTCTACCTTTTGCTCTCAAGTGCAAACAAAACAGGATTGTAAAATAGTCAGAGTCAGAAGTGAACATGGCGAAGAATTTTAGAACAGATACTTTGAGAATCTTATTTATTCCCATTGCATTTTCCATGATTTCTTCTGTCCCAGAACTCCACAACAAAATGGAGTAGTGAAAAGGAAGAATAGGACTTTGCAAGAAATGGCTCGTACCATGATCCAAGAAACTGACATGGCTAAGCACTTTTTGGCAGAGGCAGTAAATACAGCATGTTACATTCAGAACAGGGTTTCAATAAGACCTATTCTGGGTAAGACCTTCTTATGAATTGTGGAAGAATAGAAAAACCAACATTTCATATTTTCATCCTTTTGGCTGTATTTGTTTTATGTTGAACACTAAAGAGAATCTTGGCAAGTTTGACTCCAAAGCTCAAAAGTGTTTACTATTAGGATACTCTGGACGCTCTAAAGGCTACATAATCTATAACACAGAAACACGAATTGTTGAGGAATCAATTTATGTCAGATTCAATGATAAGCTTAACCCTGAAAAGTCAAAGCTAGTTGAAAAGTTTGTAGATCTGAAGATCAGCTTATCAGAATCTAAAGAAGAAGAATATTCAAGAGAAGCAGACAAAGATGCAGATTCTCCAGATTCAGATACAACCTTACCAGAAACTTAAAATAACCCATCTCATCAGAAAAGAATAGATTAAAGGCTTCTCATTCTGAAGAATTGATTATGGGAGATAAAACAGATCCAGTCAGAACTCGTTCATCATTTAGACATTCTGAAGAAACCATTATGGGCTTAGTTTCTCTGATAGAACCAACAGTAGTTGATGAAGCTCTTAAGGAGAATGAGTGGATTCTGGCCATGCAAGAAGAATTGAATCACTTCACCAGAAATTATGTATGGGATCTTGTTCAGAAACCCAAAGGTGTCCACGTCATTGGAACTAAATGGGCATTTAGAAATAAGTTAGATGAGAAAGGTGAGGTCGTAAGAAACAAAGCACGACTGGTTGCACAAGGTTATAGTCAACAAGCAGGGATAAACTATACAGAAACCTTTGCACTAGTTTCCAGGTTAGAATCTTTTCGCATTTTAATCTCATTCCCTGTGAATCATGACATTACTTTATTTCAGATGGATGTAAAGAGTGCATTTTTAAATGAGTATATCTCTGAAGAAGTGTATGTGCACCAACCTCCTGGTTTTGAGAGTTTTGAAAACCCATATTTTGTTTTCAAACTTAAAAAATCGTTATATGGTCTGAAACAGGCTCCTAGAGCTTGGTATGAAAGGCTAAGTAACTTTCTTTTGGAAAATGACTTTACCAGAGGAAAAGTGGATACAACACTCTTTTGTAAAACCTTTAAAAATGACATTCTGATTGTTCAAACCTACGTTGATGATATTATATTTGATTATGCTAATATTTCCTTATGCAAGGAATTTTCCAAGTTAATGCAGGCTGAATTGGAAATGAGTCTGATGGGAGAACTCAGATTCTTTCTGGGAATTCAAATTGATCAATAATCAGAAGAAACGTACATTCATCATAGCAAGTATGCAAAATAACTACTGAAGAAATTCAATATGTCAGAAAGTAAACCTGCTAAGACTTCTATGCATCTGACATGCATTCTGGGGAAAGAAGAAGTAAGTAAAAAGGTTTGTCAGAAGCTCTATCGTGGTATGATAGGATATCTTCTGTATTTGACAGCTTCTCGTCCAGATATTATGTTCAGCTTATGTCTTTGTGCTCGTTTCCAATCAGATCCAAGGGAAACTCACTTAACTGGTGTTAAGAGAATCCTAAGGTATCTAAAAGGAATAACTAACCATGGCTTGATGTATAAGAAAACATCAGAGTACAAGCTTTCTGGTTACTATGATGCAGATTATGCTGGAGACATATTGGAAAGGAAAAGTACTTCTAGTAACTGTCATTTTCTGGGAAGTAACCTCATATCCTGGGAAAGCAAGAGACAATCAACAATTGCTCTCTCAAATGCAGAAGCAGAATACATATCAGCATCTATGTGCAGTACTCGGATACTCTAGATGAAGAATAAACTTGAAGATTATCAGATACACGAGTGTAACATTCCTATCTTCTGTGATAATACTTCTACCATTTGTTTATCTAAGAATCTTATTCTACATTCTAGGGCAAAACATATTAAGATAAAACATCACTTTTTACGTGACTATGTTCAGAAGGATACTTTTCAGTTAAAATTTATGGATACAGATCACCAATGGGCTGATATTTTCACAAAACCCCTTGCTGAAGATAGATTCGTATTCATTCTAGAAAACTTATTTATCAAACCTTTTCCAGAATGAGATGATAATATTTTAATGTGTCAAGCTACCAGAACGTCTGATATAAGATTCTAATGCTAAACAAACTGTGTTATTGTTTATTGACCTTCTGATTCATGATACTTCTACAAGTTAGAAAATGTCCTGATCAGAAATTAGTCTAGTCAAATACCTCTTGGTATTCTTGACATTGGTAACATTAAAACGTGCTCTCGTGAAAACAAACGGCTATGATTATTTGTGACATGTGTCCAAAATCAAATCATATCTACTGTTGAAGAGACACCTCGAGCGTTGTGATTTCGTGAGACTAGGTTTCAAGTAATTATTTCCTATTACTCCCACCTTGTCATAATTATTATTTTCGTTATAAATACACACTCTCTCACTTCACACACTACGCTACTCTCACTTCCCACACTTTTTGTCTTAGAACCCCTAAAACCCTTTTTAGTGCTCTGAAACCTCATCATCTTCTTACAATGGATTCTCAACAACAAACCATTTTTGAATTCTCTCAACAATATCAACAAGCAGAATCGACATCAATGGCCTCATCAACAACTGCTCAAATGGAATCAACTTCTCTCCATCAATCACTCTCCACTTTTTAGAAACCTACTGTAGCTCACATAGTGGATCGTCCTGCTCATATTCATCTGGCTGCTCCCTTCTTAGAACTTGAAGTTCTAAGTGAATGGCTGGTAGAATTTGATAACCTAAAGGAAAATAGAATAGACTTGACCAAGAATTTAAACGCTCAAGGTTGGAAAACCTATTTTGATCGTCTCTACGGTCCCATTTACTCAAATCTCGTCAAGGAATTCTAGAGATATGCTGACGTTGATGAACACTTCATTGTTTCATATGTTATGGGAAACAAGTTCATCATTATTGAGAAATCCATAGTCGCGCTACTTGGAATGGAAAACTCTAGAGGAAAGAGAATTTACAAGATGTACCATAAATCAAAATTTCTATCTGATGTGGTTTACCCAGCAATTTTCACTCAATTTTCCAGTGGAAATCACCCTTCAAAACTCTAGATTTATCAAAGGAACTTCGAGTCTGGATGAAAACTATTATGGGATGCATCTATCACTCAATTTTGGTAGATTGATCTCAGATATTCTGGTTGAGAGTGGGATGATTGATCATTTGTCAACTATGCCAGTCACAAATGAATTGAATATCATTACTGGAACTCCTCTGAACAGCAAAAATCTAAAGAGAATGCAGATTATTGATGAAATCAGAGTTGAACCAAGCATAGCTACAGATTCTGAATGTCTGAAGTAAAAAAGAATGGCGTTAGATGGATATCCTCTGTTCACTAAACATGATAATCTAGATGTTAAAGAAGCATATATTCAGCTACGAGAGGAAGAAGGCTATGATATGTCTAACTTCAGTCTTGACAATCTGATGGATCATCCACCTGATATGATGAAGAAGAAAAGACCTTCCTCCAACACAGCTCCTCAAATGAAATCTACAAAGAGGGAGAAGAAATATCTTGGTGAAGTCAGCACAAGGAACATCTCTCTGAAATCATATCCAGAACAATAAAGTAAGTCTTTTGAATCTCCATCTATAACTGCACCTGTTTCTATTGACAGAAGTTTGTCTTCATCTCTTCCCATTTCATCACCACCACCTACAACTCAACCATTATTCTCCACCCTCCACCAATATTTTCTACTGTTGTCACCACCTCTCCAACACCCATTTCTAAATCTCCTACTGAAGAAATTCCATTCTCTACACCACTTTCACCACATGCTCTTGAACTTACCTCAACTCAACCAACTTCCACCATTTTTATCCAACCAACTCTTGTCACATCTGTTCAACCATCTCCAACCATTCAAATCATTGAAGAAATTCTCACCGAACATCCACAAACAACCATCTCACCATCACCAACTCCAATTACTGCTCCACAACCAATTCCAGAATCAATAATAGATAATCCTGAACCTTCTCTAAACAATGATACCATCATTCTTGATGACTCCGTTGAAGATGATCAACCCTTACATGAGAATCAAACCTCTGACCTTCCTCCTAACCTAGATGAAGCAATATATGTTTTTAAGGATAGTGTGGTTATGAAATTCAGGACACTCTCTGATGAATCAAATGCTAGTGAAGACCCTTCTGATTTGGGTGCTTCATGGGATCAATTCAATCAGTGGATGTCTGAGGAATTTCAGAAGATTCAAAATCTTTCTGTTCAGACAAAGGGTTATTTTGTTCAACAAGTTGAAAAGAGGTTGTAAGAGAAAAAGGAAGCTGAAGCTAAGCTAGCTGCAGAAAAGGAACTGGCAGAAAGGTTAGCCAAAGAAGAAGCTGAAAGATTAGCTAAGGAGGCTAATGATCAAGCTGAAAAAGAGGCTGCTGAAAACTCCTCTTTTGATACAGTGTTGAAAACTCTGGCTACCCTTCAGAAGGAATATGAGTTGTTCAGAGAAAGAATGAACAAGCAAGATGAATTCACCGTCAACATTCAGAATGCTCTTGCTCAGATTCTTCAGAGGCTCCCTCCTCCTTCTCAACCTTAGGCACTTTTTTAGGCTACCCCGTAGTTTGTCTTTGACTGTTTGTTTATGGTTTGATGTACTTTTGGATTATCATTTTGATTACCCTTTTTGATTATGACAAAAAGGGGGAGTATTAATATGGAAAAGTTATTTTGATAAATATCTTGTCTCTAATCATAGCTCTAACATTCTAACACTTTAAATGGCATATATTTTTAGAATGTTTTTCAGGAAAAATATTTATATCGGCAAAATGACTCTGATATCAATCAGGCTCTGATTTACTTAATCAAGCTCTGTTATCAAAATGCATCACCACTATAATCAAGCTCTGATATTTTGGATCTGTCTAGATCTTTGTAATCAGGCTCTGTAGCCCAAATCTTATAAGATTTTGTTAAGTCTTAGATTCAGGGGGAGCTTGATAAATGGAAGTTTACTTTGAACTTATCTGAGTCAATTCTTATTATCTTCGTACAAAATTGTGTTATCAAAATACATTATTTTGTCATAAAAAAGGGGGGAGATTGTAAGAACAAGATTTGGTTCTGCAAGATATCTCTTTGTTTTGATAATAACAAAGTTGTATTTGTGTGAGAACAATTTTGGTACTCTAACGTTTGTTTTCTTAAGTATTGACAAATAGATGCTGACACTGATAAAGATAATTCTGACTCTGATAAAGATAGCTCTGACTCTGATAGAGATCATGTGAAACGTCACTCTCAAATTCTCAAAAGTCACTTTTGCGTCAAAGAAGCAAGATTGCTTCTGATTTACTGTGCTTCAAAAAGACTCTAAGAAGACAATATGTTACTGCTGTAATGTTCTCTTGGATTCTGGCTTTGAATTTAACTATGATACTTATCTTCTGAAGACTAAGTGATGACAACTCTGAAGTCAAGGTTCTGATGAATAACTTTCTAAAGACTCTGAATACTTAAGTTTCTGAAGACCAAGTTCTAAAGATTCTAAAGACAAGGTTCTGCTGAACAAGTTCTGAAGACTCTGAAGACTTATGTTTCTGATAACCAAGGGTTCTGAAGAAAGAGTGCTGAAGACTCTGAAAACAAGTTTCTGCTGAACAAGTTCTAAAGACTCTGAAGACTCAAGACTTTGAAGACCCAGTGATTCATTCTTCTGATCATGCTTCAATCATATCAATTCAGAAGCCTCTGATGGATAGAAAAAGATGAAACGTTTGCGAGGAAAAATAGTACATGGTACAGATCAAACACGTTCTTTTCCACTACCATTCCACTACTCTGATTTGGTGGTACAAAGGACAATTTCAGTGTATGATTTTCATCCCAGCATAACGACATTATTTCAAGTCGCCAGTATTTTACTGATATTCTTGATCTGCCATTCAACAGATCTTTCTCTGGCTATATAAAGACTTGATCATTCAAAGAATCATGTGAGACACCAAGTGTGAAAAAGAGAGATATAAAAACACGGATTCATACGAGAAAGAACTCAAGAAATAGAGAAATCCACGAGTGAACAGTTAAGCACCACAATACAAATAAGAAGATTGTTCTTACTGTATAGATTCTCTCTAAGTTTGATTAAGCTAGAAATTATGTTTATATCAGCTTATGTAAGAAGCATTTTATTGTAAACATTTTATTTGATCAAACAGTTGTTTGAATTCCTTAAGGGACCATTTGGGTCAGAATCCTTAAGAAGAGACGGTTAGACTGTGTATTGTTAGTCACCAACAATTGCTAGTGCAGTTGTAATTAGTTTGGTTATAGTGGATTACGTCCTTGTGTATAAAGCAAAATCACCTTGGCTGGTGGACTGGATTAACTTGATAGTTTTCAAGTGAACCAGGATATATTGTGTGTCTTTCTCTATTGTTAGTCTATTTGTGATCTTTGTTTGAGTTTCACAAAAAGCTTTCATTTTGAAAAACCCAATTCAAACCCCCCTCCCCCCCCCCCATTCTTGTGTTTTTGTCACACCTTCAATGGGTTCAATTGATATTAGTTTTATGATATTTGAGTTCATGAATGGGAGTTGGGTTCGATAGAATGAAGAATTTTTAAGGATTTGATAAAGAGAATAATCAGAGATGGTGTCATACCTTAATTTTTGACCCTAAGATTCTGAATTTTCACTTTGTATCATCTGCATAACATATCACGCATTTCATTTTGCATAATACCTAATTTATCAGCTGAAATAAATTTGTTGGATTTACAGCCGAATCGGTCAAATTAAAAGTCAACTGAGCGTAAAATCAGTGGACAAAATTTTGGAATCGAGTGTCATACCCCAAATTTTGACCACCATGATTTCCCATCATTGTGAAGATCATTACCATAATATGGATGTACCATCAGGCCTCATCAATCCCCCCAAAGATAGTTGAGCATCCACCACAATCAAGAATTAGGGTTCGGGCCTTCTCAGAGTACTTAGACAAAAGATCAATCAAGAAATGACATGATATTCAACTTGTCTAACCTCTTAAACATCCACAAAGGATCAAGAGGACCCTCACATCAAAAATCAAGCACACAATTGTGGCATTCCAAGTGAAAGGAGCCTTGAAACACCCGGTATCACCAAATTAGGATTTTGGACGACTAGGACCTCCAGAGTGAGATTTTCACAAGGGCATGAGCCAAGACTTCAAAATCTGACTCAATATGCTCAAAATAACCCTAGGAATACATTTGCAAAGTTAAATTACCCTCAGAGGATGCATTCCTCAAAAGTCGGGAATTAGAATTTCTCCGCGACGAACCGCTTCGGGGCCAAAAGTCAAAACATGGCTTTTTTGGCAAAAATGATCCTTATGACTCATATTTTCATAAAATATAATTTATAATGTCATTTGAACAAGAATTGATCAAGAAATCATGATAACTTGTAAAAGGGGTAATCTTGAAAAATTGAAATTGTTTCTAAGTTACTAAATTTGAATGGTTTTGGTACCAACTTCCAAAGGCCATAACTTCTGATCTAGACAGCCATTTTGAATGATCCAAAGCCTGATTTGTAGGTCTTCCTACATTCTATAAAAGTTTCAACTACATGAAACTCTGATTCTTCATTGATTTTTAGTTATGGATGGATCAAAATGGTGAAAAATCAAGAACATAACACTTAGTGCAAAACTGTCTAAGTGTCAGCTTTGTGCATCAAAGTTCATGAGGTTTTTTCAATTGGATTCAATTAGTTTCAAGACCAACTATGATCACACATGAATGGTACCATATGAGGGCTTTCTAAGAAGCACAAGAGCTTTTCATAACTCCATTTGAGCAGGGAGATATAACCCCCTCAAAATCACCATTTCCAACTGTCTTGTACAAGACAGAATTTTGCATTTTTGCTCGATTTTGTCAAAATCAGACAAGTACAAGCCTTGTCATCCATTTGGACACCTCAGGGGATAACATCAAAGAGAAATGATCTGATCCACAAGCCTCCCAAGTCTAAGGATCTACATGTAGCCATAAATGCCCTAAAAGGGCTAAAAAGCTCAAAGACTCCAATTTTGTTTCAATGCATTCAATAGATTCACAAGGTGGCAAGCATCAAGACATTGCTAACTGAATTGAGTCAAGATTCGGCTCTGAACCAAAGGACTCATAGCTTGTGCCCTAACCTCAAGTCAATGGCTAGAGGAGACTTGAGATTCCTTTTGATCAACATTGGCTAAGGGACTGTCCAAGCCTCCATTCACTATTGATGCCAAAACAAACTTGTTGCACTATAAATAGACATCAATTGTGATCAGTTTGAGTACACCAAAGCACCCAAACTGATGCTTTACTCAAAAACTCTCTTTCACTCCAAAAATGCCTTTATTTACAAGTCACTATCGAATTTTGTATTAGGAAGCCATTCCATCATAACCAGTTGATCTAACACCTTCCATATATCTTATATGAGCTGATCAAACACATCTTACACCTCTGAAACATCAGGATCATCATCTTCATTTCTCACTTAGACCAGTTGCAGTCAGAGTTGAGCCAGCCTATCCAGAGAGTTTCAAAACATCTTGAAGGTTGCAACACGATCCTTGAGACTCAAGGAAGCTAACCAGTCCATTGTTTCACTTCTGTAACACCTTTAACATTGAAATCGAATCCTTCTTGCAGAGGTAAGCCTTGAACTTTCAAACTCAATGAATCATGCATCATAAACATGTTTTCAAATTACCATTGTGCTTCTGAATGTTTGTAGATCATTTTCCCTCAATCAATTGATGTTTATCATATGTGTATGTAATTTCATTGAGTTCTTGCACATTTTAGGGTTCATCTAGTTAGAGTTTAATATCTTTTGTTACACTTAGTTAAAATGAAATTGAATAAAGCCATTGTATTCCTTGTTTAAAAACGCACGATTTTCATCTTTATATCATGTGAAATGGTTGAGAAATGAGAGAGATAGAATGCTTCACGTAGCTTGCCCAAGGAAGAAGATGGCCATGGCGCCATTCTTCAGAAATCCAACTAAATTTGGTATACATTATTCAGTTGCCACTATATACTTGAATTGGCATTGCGCCCTAGTGGAAACACTAGTATTTGTGTGTGTGTAGCGAGCGAGAGGTCTAGGGTTCGAATCCCCCTCGCCCCAGACCTTTTGGTATTTTTTTAAACTATTTTTCCAAAGGAAGTTTCACATATTATTCACTCTTGCCATCTTTTATCAGCCAACGCACTTGGCTCAGTTGGTAGATTTTTAACCTCACAACCCCAAGGGTATGAGTTCAAGCCATGGGAGTGCCATTTCCTATTTTTTACCACTTTTTCTTTTCATTTTTTCTCACAATTTCTTAATAACTTCTAAAATTAATTTCTTTCTCAATTTTAAACATTTTTTATTTATTCTTTTTTTTTTTTGAAAATTCACAAAAATGATAAAATATTTTATTTTATAAAAATCTCACAAAAAATATTATTTATATTTAATATTTTCATAAAAAATTTATTTTTTATTTGTTTTTAAACATTTGAAAATAATTTCTTTCTCTTGATTTTAAATTCAAATGAGTTTTAAATCATTCTAGGGTTAAAACATAATTTTTCAAACTTTGATCCTAGATCATAATTTGTTTTTTCACATATTTTTGGCAATTTTGATCATTTTAATTGAATTTTTATTTAATTAAAACGCCCTTTTTGAAAATCAAATTAGGGTTTTGATTATTTTCACCCTCACAAACATTTTTCAAAACACTTTGGGCCTCTAATAGAGTATAAGACCCAACCCCCTTTGTACATAAATAAATTTTGGGACTCAGTCATTGTATAAGTCCCACTGTGTTTTCTAAAACCGCGGCGTGATCACACCTTTTAAACAAAAACCATCTGGACCTCCCCTTGTGTTGTAAGTCCCATCTTTCTTTTTAAAATACACTTTTGGGCCTCTAATAGAGTGTAATACCCAATCCTTGTTGTACATGAACCTTTTTGGGCCTCAGTCATTGTATAAGTCCCAGTACAGTCTTCAAAATAACGGTGCGATCACTGTTTTTCATCTGGGCCTCTCCTCGAGTATAAGCCCTAATCTTCTATTTTAAAACAACTTTCCCTTTTGATTTAGGTTCAAATTCATAGTCGTTATCAAAACTTTCTTTAATTTCTTAAACAACTAACCATACAGCTGTTACAATGGAAGTTTGCTCACCTGTAAGTTTTAAAACAGTTTTATTTTACATACTTATATATATATATATTTGTTTGTAATGCAGGAAGCTTGCTCACCTGTAAGTCCTCCTATCCTCTTTTACATACTTGTATATATTTCATCTGTATATATATATATATATATATATATATATATATATATATATATATATATGCCTGTATATTATCTGCTTAGAGTTTTCCCCGATAATTAGGTCTAGGATTAGATCAAACCAGTGGTCACTCTTTCAACACAGTCAAAACTAGTTCCCCATAGGAATTTCCTGATACAGTCTTGCCTCCTCTTGGGCTTATACAATATGGAACAGAGAAAGGCATTATTCCCGGTGAAACTTTTCTCAAGACTGTCACTACTAGAAATTTATCTAAGAAATTCATTTCCCCCCAGAGAGGATTAATTCCCGGTGAAACCTCTCTTGAATTTCTTCGAACCCTAGAACTGTTCACTAAAGAAAAGATTATTCCCAGTGAAACTTTTCTTGAACTTTTCTTAGGTTTGGACCCACAGGCTTCCTAAAAGCATCCCCAACCTCCTCTTGGCCATTGTACAAGGACCCTCAGGCTTCTTAAAAGTTCTCATGTCTCCTCTTGGACTTAGTACAAGGACCCAAAGACCTCTTACAGGTATAGGACAGAACCTAGTCATCCTTCGTTAGAGCAGTCCTTTCAAGAGTCAAAACATCAAACCAATTTAGGGTTGAGTCTCATCCCTTAAAACACCAGCCTCCTCTTGGGCATTATACAAAGAAAAACCTCTTCATACCAGTAGACTTAGACAGTCTCATCTCCTCCTGGATTTCAAAGAAACCCTCAAGTTTCCTAAAAGCACAGGAAAAAACCCTGATCATTTCATTAGTCTCCAACAGAGTTAAAATCTCCAAAGGTAAAACTCCACCTATTAAAACTTCCATCCTAGTTTCCCCAGTCAGGGTTAATTTACCATTAACAAATCCCCAATAGAATCAGAACCTCAAGCCATCTGATATTTCAACTCTTCTGCAATTCCCAGCAAGAGTTGATTCCCCAATTTGGACCTGCCTCTGGATCTCAATAATCCTCAACAGAAGCTAGCCCCTCTTAGGCTTTATATAAGGAATTCCCTATTCAGCCTCCTCTTAGGCTTTGTATAATGATCATCCCTCAGAACTTTCAGCCACAATCTTGGGCTTTGTTCAAGACACCCACATAAATATCTCTCCAGTAGAGTCAGTCATAACTTTCAGCCTCAATCTTGGGCTTTGTACAAGACACATATAAAATCTCCCTAAGCAAATTCAATCCTCTTTTCAGCCTCAATCTTGGTCTTTGTACAAGACAGATAAATTCTCTCACCAGTAGAGTCAATTTCTCATTTCAGCCTCAATCTTGGGCTTTGTACAAGACATACAAATATTCCCCAGTAGAGACAATCTCTTTTAGCCTAAATCTTGGGCTTTGTACAAGACAGACAAAATATTTCCCCTGGAAAGTCAACTTTCAGCCTCCTCTTAGGCTTTGTATAATGATCTCCTCAAAAGAGTCAGTCTCTTTTTTAGCCTCAATCTTGGGCTTTATACAAGACAGATAATAATCTCCCCAGTGGAGTCAATCAACCTTTTAGCTTCAACCTTGGGCTTTGATCAAGGCACACAAAAATCAAAATCCCCTCAGAGGAAATCAAAAACTCTCTGTAGGAAGACATTTCTCTATACAATCACACATCAAAACAAACAATCAAATCCTAATCCCAGATTACTGCTATAAGTGGCACACTTGTTGATTCCAAAATCCAAGTTGTGGTCCCTCTTTATCCTGGTAAAAACCTTCTTTCATCTAGTTGCTGTAAGTGGCAAGCCTCTAGATTATTTACATCCAAGCCAATGTCCCCCTCTTAGCATGAAAAGCTCCCTAGGAAAAATGGCATTACTCTACACTGAGTTAAAGTTTTCTCCTTCAGGACAAATCCCTTATAAATGAAATTATGGCATTGTTGGATTCTTATATCCCAGTTAAAGTAATTCTCCTTTATAATCAATCACCCAACAGTTGTGATAAACAGACGAGATGTCTCCCTTTAGAGATGACAAATTCTCTCTCAGTCAAACCTTTTAGCTTCAATCTTGGCCTTTGAATAAGACATAAATAAACCTTTAGCTTCAATCTTGGGCTTTGAACAAGACACCAAAATATCTTTTTCCTCCCATAGAATAGGAGGAACTACGATTGCTCTGATTTCCCTATTTTCTTTAACGGGAATACGTAGGCATAAGATTGCGAAATCTTAGCGAGCACACCAATCAAAAACTTTAGGTTCAGTATCTTCACACATAACAAAAACCTTAGGTCCAGTACCTTACCAAAAACATCGGAAAAACCCGAAATCAACAAAAACTCTCTCTCTCTCAAACATTCCCAAAGGAGAAAATTTCCCAATCAACAGACAAACACCAGTAAATAGAAACAGTACAAATTTCTAACAACCTATGGATAACCCTATATAGGATGGGTAATTGACAACCCCTCATTGTATAACCTGACCCCGGACCCCCCAATCCCTTAGCATTTGTTAAAGAAAACATTTGCGTGCAAGGTTAGTTTTAGATAGCTTCCCTTTCCTTTCCAGCTTTATAGGATAAATAAGAAATCAAAAAGTAGCACCCAATTCCAACCACGGCGATAAGGTGGTCGCGTCACCGACAAAAATCGTACGTTACAGAAAAATGGCGACTCTGCTGGGGAGTCTTTAGGAGCAAAATTCCTAAGAGGTCTAGGTTGTTAGAAATTTTTCTATATATATATATATATATATATATATATATATATATATATATATATATATATATATATATATATTTACTGTTATTCCTACTTGATATCCGTGTTTATTTTTCTGTCAATGGGAATGCGATTGATACGCATGTGGAGAGTTTGAGAGAACCCTAAGATAAGGGGTAGCATAGACGGGTGGACTTATAGGGAGTGAATCCCGAATAAGCGATCCTGGTAGGCCACAAAATCAGGCGAGGGCCCGAGTGGATTCTGCCTGCCGAACAACCGATTGTCGTGAAAGCAGAGTTTTCCCAGTGCGGCACTCGTGACCCTGAGGATTTAGTAGACATTAACCCTATGACCATTTGGTAGTGCGGTGACTATCGAGAATAGTTGATACACGATACTACACTCAAATGAGATTACCCTAGGATGCTACAGCTTGCTCGGGTGAACCAGCTTACTGTTGATATCCCTAGGGGGTCAATGATTTGGGGAACCTTAGGATCCGTTCTACAGGTACAAAAATTGACCAGAATACAACCTTTGGGGATGGGTAGAGCCATGAATCCATGCTCGTGACGTTGAACCTTGAACCCATTTTTTTCCAATGTTTTTGTGTGCTGCATTCATGCATTCATTTATAAAACTCTTAAACAAAGAAAAATCTTCTCTTCTCTTCTCTTTTTTTTTTTCAAAATAAACTAAAACAATAATTGCAAATATTAGAAAGATTGCGTTATGGATTTCGGTAGAAGAAAGACGCACAAGTACACTTTCAAGGCTCCGAAACTAGAGAATTTAAGGAGGTTGGCAAGGATGATACCAACCCTGATGCTTTTAGAGCTAAGCATGGAGGAATGTTGTCTCTGTTAAGGGTCCAAGTAGTTGAAGGAATTACGTCTACGCTAATACAGTTTTACGATCCAGTTTATCACTGCTTCACCTTTCCGGATTACCAGCTGGCACCAACTTTAGAGGAGTACTCTCACCTGACTGATTTACCTATCACTGACCAAGCTCCCTTTTCTAGACTGGAAGAAATTCCAAAGGAACAAACCATTGCAAGAACAATCTATTTGGACAAGTCAGAAGTTATGACTCACATGACCACTAAAGGAGGAATCCAGGGTTTACCAGCTAAATTCCTGACAGAGAAAGCTCTATACTTTGCCAGTGTAGGAAACATAACTGCTTTCGAAGATATCTTTGTTCTACTCACATATGGGTTATTCCTCTTTCCCAACATCGATAACTTCGTCGATACCAATGCCATTAAGATATTTTTGATTGGAAACCCCGTACCAACCCTGCTCGTAGATGCTTATCATTCTGTACACTTAAGGAATTTGTACAGCGGAGGAATGATCACATGTTGTGTACCCCTGCTCTACAAATGGTTCACTTTCCATTTATCCAAGTCTGCTGCATTTTGGTTTCACAAGAGTACTCTACGTTGGTCACAGAGAATCATGTCTCTCACCAACTCGGACATAGATTGGTATAATAGGATTTATGAGGGGATAAAGATCATAGACAAATGTGGAAACTTCCCTAATGTACCCCTCATAGGAACTAAAGGAGGAATCAACTATCATCCAATTTTAGTTCGCCGTCAACTCGGATACCCGATGAAGAATATCCTGCATAATGTTCATCTGGAAGGTCTTTTCTTCAAGGAAGGAGAAAATGACAGGGCACTAAAGAAGGAAATAGTGCATGCCTGGAAACATGTTCAGAGGAAAGGAAGAGAGTCTCTAGGAAGACCAGACTGTATCTCCATGGAACCTTATCTCCACTGGGTATAAACTAAAGCCCTCAAGCTGAGGATGCCTTACCCTCGTCAAGAAGTTTTTCCGTTAAAGGAATTTGTCCTTTATTTTATGTCTGATACAGAAAAACTCCAGGTCACTCTCAACAAAGTTCAACGGGAGAAAAGCTCTTGGAAAAACAAGTACCAAATCCTCAATGTGGAGTGTACCAAAATTCAGGAACTGTTAAAAGAAAAGGATGCTCTGATTGAGATTTTATAACAGCATGCTATGGAAGATCAAAGGAACTTGCTCACTCCTTTCACTTGGCAAAGGACCGACAACCTGACAACGGCTGAAGAACCCCGATCATAAAAAAGGAAAATGCCAGAACTAGCATCTGAGATCTCCTTAGAAAGGACCCAGGATCCCTGGGCTTAGACATTTTCCTTACAGCACTTTGTAAAATACTGTACTTTTCTTTGTAACATACTGCAATCTTTCAAATTCAATAAAAGGGGTCTCACCCCACTGTATGATATTTGAAATCTATTTGTTGAAGTTCTTTTTGATTAAAACTAAAAATATATATCATTGCATATCATTCATCATTCTCACATCGCGTTCTTCTTATCTTCGAGTCTCACGTATGTGTCATGATTCTAGAGTCAAACTGTCTCATTCGTACAATACTCGGGCCAATCGACAAAAGAAAATGGACGATCTCGAGGAAGAGAACAGAGAGTTGAGAGAGGAATTCGACGCTCTAAAGGAAAGTTTGGGAAAACTTCACAATGACATGCAATCCCTGGAAGCAGCTTAGAGACAACAACAAAGGACTGTGATCTCAGAGATCACATCTACACCCGTAGTGGAGACATATAATCCTCGGTACAACATGCCTAAAGATCGCCCCTGGGGCATGCCTATCAACTTTGTCCTTGAAGGATATATCCCGCCGGTCACTGAAGACCCGAAAATTGCAGCAGGAACCACTGGGCCTGAAGGCTACAACCTTTGGGAAAGCAAAGACGCAAGAGTTATGACAGCAACTCCTAAAGGTTACAAACTTCGGGGCATGGAAGCACCAAGAGTCACCGCCGTAATGACTATACCACAACCAGTGGTACACACTCTCCCAGAAGGACAGATTCCACAAGCAATTTTTGGTGGAAACAGAGACATGTACGAAAGGATGAATGAGTTCCAGGAACAATTCTTGGAGATGCAGAAGGAACTGCATGCCATTCGCGGTCAGGATTTATTCAGAAAGGACGCCGCAGACCTTTTCCTGGTCCCTAATGTGAAAATACCGCACATATTCAAGGTGCCTGACTTTGAAAAATACAAGGGCAACTCTTGCCCTCAAAGTCATTTGGTGATGTACGCTCAAAAAATGTCAACCCAGACAGAAAATCAACAGCTACTGATCCATTACTTCCAAGACAGTTTAACCGGTGCCACACTCAAATAGTACATAGGTTTAAACCGCACCAAGATTAATACTTTTAGAGATCTCGACGCTACTTTCGTTCAGCAGTATAAGTATAACCTGGACATGGCACCAGATAGAGATCAACTCAGAGCAATGTCACAAAAAGACAAGGAAACTTTTAAGGAATATGCTCAGAGATGGCGTGAAATTACTGCTCAGATCTGTCCCCCTCTCGAGGAAAAAGAGATGACCAAGATCTTTTTGAAAACCTTGAGCTCATTCTATTACGACTGAAGGGTTGCCAGTACGCTCAGCGACTTCACTGAAATGGTGAACATGGGAGTACACCTTGAAGAAGCAGTCCGAGAAGGACGATTGGTCAAAGATGCAGAGCCATCAAGCTGTACCAAAATATATGGTAGTGCTTTCCCAAAGAAAAAAGAGAAAGATATTGGTAATATCTCTCTCGGAAAGCAAAGGCGAAGGTATCAACCAGTAGCGGCGGTAACTCCCGCTATCCACCCTGCGCCATCTCGACGTATCAACCTCAGGTTGCTCAGAGCCAACCAAGTCAACAACAATATCAACAAAGGACACAACAGCCTCTTCAGCAGGCTCGTCCTCAGTACAACAATAATGATCATATGACATGACCACCGGGGTTTGACCCAATACTAATGTTGTACGCAGAACTATTTCCACTCTTACTGGCCAAGGGGCACGTCTAGACCAGGTCTCCTCTTACAGTACTGGAAAATCCGCCTTTTTGGTTCAAAGCGGATCAAACTTGCCCTTACCATCAAGGAGGATCGGGGAACAACATTGAGAACTGTCTAAGTTTCAAGTCTGATGTGCAGAAGCTTGTCAGGAACGGGGTCCTATCATTCAAAGATACTAACCCAAATGTTCAGACGAACCCGTTGCGTCAATATGAGAAGACTGCAGTAAATTTAATAGAGGAAGAATTTAGCCGCAGTTATCAAATTCATGATGTACTCCTATTAGGAACCAATCTGGTCAGGATGCATTGTAGATAGAGCGGGTACGGTCATGTATCACCTTACAAGTATCACCAGTGTGATATCTGCTCAAAGAATAACCAGAGGTGTTCCGTAGTGTAATCACCTCTACAAGAATAAATGGATCTCGGATGGATCCAAGATCACAGAATCCGTGAAGTCAACATGGCCCATGCACATCCCAACATTATTCAGAACCGCAACATTCTTGCGATGAACGTCAATTTGGTGGCAATGAACTCAAGGCAAAGTCAACATCATAATCTGCCACGACACAATTACAACACTTATCCGATCTGCTCAACAAGCAATCAGGGATGCTCTTTTGTACAAGAGGCCCTTCAACGTCAGATGGATCTCAGATGGATCCAGGACTATCAGGAAAGAAATAACCATTAAGTCAATATGGTTCAGATCCTTGACATACGCTTGATGAATACCAGTCTGGTAGAACTACATGCTAAGCAAGTCAGGCTTGGCTTTCTAGCTTCACATGATTATCAAGACTATGAAGAGTGTCGTGAGAACGACTAAGGATGTGCACTTGTCCAAAGAACACTTCAACACTTGTTGGACCATTGGTGGCTTCCGATTTACTTGGATGAGGCTACACAATGAATTAGCATGGCTGACGAGAATCCTGATAGGCATCAAAGTCAGGATGTCCGCTCGATGGAAACAGATCTAGTAAAGTTGCACTGCATACAAAGCGGACATGGTCGGGTGCCACCCCACAATTACTAGTGCTGTAGAGTTTGTTCAGACAACAACCAAGGATGTTACCTCGTACGAGAGGCTCTTCAAAATCAGTTGGACTGGAAAGAGATTCGACCATGTTCAAGTTCTGGTTCGGTCAACGTGATACAAGACTATCTCCCTGACCAAAGCAAAGACGTTGTCATAATCTTCGATCATGGGAAAACCAAAAACGTTTGCGCCATAATCCCTCTGCTCAACGAGTCAAAAGTCTCTCTTGACAGTAGAAGAATCCTTAACCTGGAACCAATTGAGGCTTCCTATAATGGTCAGGGAAATCAGAAAGCTCCAGTGGTTATCTATCTTCCAGGACCAATATCGTACAAATCAGATAAGGTTATCCCTTACAAGTACGGTGCAACAACCATCGAAAATGGAAAGGAAACTCCATTACCCTTCTTCGTAAACATTGCCGACATCAGTCGAGTCACACGGAGCGGTCAAATCTTCAACAGGGGAGTTGGAGAACCCACCAAAGAAAAGGAACCTCAAACAAAAGTTCCTAATCAACCAGTCGATCAATCTAGTAATCCAGAACTGGTAAAACATAGCGATGAGATGCTGAAGCTCATCCAAAAAAGTGAGTACAACATTATAGACCAATTATTGCAAACTCCTTCGAGAATATCTGTGCTATCTCTCTTGCTTAGTTTCGAGGCTCACAGGGAAGCTCTGCAGAAAGTCTTGGAGCAAGTTTTCATAGAACAAGATGTGACGATAAGACAGTTTGACAGCATCATCTCCAACATCACTTCCTACAACAACTTAGGATTCAGTGATGAAGAACTGCCGGAAGAAGGTAAAAATCACAATATGGCGCTTAACATTATAGTCAACTTCCAGGACGATGCTCTAGCCAACGTACTGGTAGACACAAGATCAGCTTTGAATGTTATGCCAAAATCAACTCTGGTACGACTATCATTTCAAGGAGCCCCGATAAGAGGCAGTGAGATCATCGTCAAAGCCTTCGACGGATCTAGAAAAATAGTTATTGGCGAAGTCGAGCTTCCCATAACCATCGGTCCTCACACTTTCCAAGTCACTTTCCAGGTCATGGACATCCGGGAAGCATACAGTTGTTTATTAGGAAGACCTTGGATACATGAAGCTGGGGAAGTCACTTTGACACTTCACCAGAAGCTGAAGTTCGTCAAGAATGACAAGTTAGTCACAGTCTGCGGAGAACATGCCTTAATCGTGAGTAAATTATCATCATTCTCCTGTGTAGAACCGGAAGAGGTCGTTGGAACTCAGTTTCAAGCACTATCAGTAAGCAATGAGAATAGATCAGAAAGAGGGGCATCAATTTCCTCATACAAAGATGCTCTCATAGTGATCGAGAGCAATAACGCAAAAGGATGGGGACAACTCGTAATTCCTACGGATAACAAGACAAAGAAAGGTCTTGGTTTCTCTTTAACCTGTACCCAGACTGCCAAGAAAGATGAAAGTTTTCATCCCATTCAAGACTTCTTCCACAATGAAGGCTTCCTCTACCCAGTGTCTCAAGAAGTACACATCATCAATAAGAGTGACTCCTCTGATACAGACGAGGAATGTAAATCTTCTCTTAATGACAACGGTTATATGTCTCAGGAAGAAACGCACACACCATTCTGTTTTCCCAAGCAGGGCCCGAGATATATACCAAGATCAGACTTCCGAATGATCTATGGAGATTGTGATCCTGAGGGATGTCGTGCTCCACCTAACTCATTAGAAGATGATCTAATGAAGGATAACTTCGATCAAGATTATTATGATCCCCTAGATAACTTGCCTATCTGGAAGCAATACCCAAAAGACTTGGGACAAAAGAGTCAGCCAAATAACGCTTATCAGCTGAGTAATATTGAAAAGAATACCCACGTCCCCACCAAATCATATGATCATTACTCAGTGCACTCCAAAGATATCCAGCACAATGATGAATCTGCAAGGATTGTAGGACAAGAGTTTATCAACTATGCTTTCTTTGAGGTCAAGATCATCGAGGAAGATGACTCCTCCAGTCCCACAGAAGTATGGGACACTTTAGGACAACCAAGTGGCAAGTACGACTTCTTAGTCAAGTACACCGCTCCTGAGAGCTCTCGCATCAGATACGAGGACATCCAGCCAACTGGATGGGGAGATCCTTTTGATAGTGAAAACACTAAGGAAGGTACAACAGAAGAGTTCGTTTACGACAACTCGCATGGGAGGAAGACTCCAATGATCCTGCTCCGCCAGAAATCAGCATCATTTCTGAGGACAAACCAAGAAAGAAGGTACCAGACTTTGTGATTCACCGAGGAGTTCGTCGCCAATGGGTTGCTGTCGATGTCTCGAAAGTCGTCCATAAGTCTAAGTAATTGCCATCTTTGTTTTAACCTTTCACCTTGCCCAGGTGAAACAGATGTTTTATAGGGCTCACTTTTCTGTAAATGTCCCTCTTCGCTTCGCCCAAAGCGACAGATTTTTGTTTTATAGTGCTGTAGTTTCAAGAATTGACAAATCATAAATAAATAACGTTGTTCTATCATTCTCGCATTTATTGTTGTTTTCACTTTTTGTTTTTCAAGAAAATGGTAATCCTAAAACAACCCAATATAAATAAAAAAACAAGCATTTTTCAGAAAATACACTGCACACACTCTTGCATTCTCTCTATCTCTTCTAAACAACGAATCATTACGTCATGCAGATTGCTTGTTTTAAACCCCGTTAAAACATGCGATCAAATGCCTTCTCCTAACTTTAAATTCCCGGTATTTGAGGCTGAAGAAGAAGAGGACAAATAAATTCCAGAAGAAATCTCTCGACTACTCAGGAAAAAGGAAAGGTCTATTGAACCTCACAAAGAACCGTTGGAAATGGTTAATTTGGGATCAGGAGAAGAAAAGAAATAAGTCAAGATTGGGGCACTGCTCAGTCCGACTGTCAAAGAAAGCTTGATAAAACTTCTCAAAGAGTTTACCGATGTATTTGCTTGGTCCTATCAGGACATGCCAGGGTTGGATACCAACATCGTGGAACATCATCTACAGTTGAAATCAGAATGTCCTCCGGTGAAACAAAGGCTGAGACGGACTCATCCAGATATGGCTATCAAAATCAAGGAGGAAGTGCAAAAACAGATTGACGCATGTTTCCTTGCTACCTCAGAATATCCTCAATGGCTAGCTAACATAGTGCCAGCTCTGAAAAAGGACGGAAAAGTCATAATGTGTGTAGACTACAGGGATCTGAACAAAGCCAGTCCAAAGGATGACTTTCCCTTATCGCACATAGACATGCTGGTAGACAATATAGCAAAGTTCAAAGTCTTCTCCTTCATGGATGGATTCTCGGGCTATAATCAAATCAAAATGGCGCCAGAAGATATGGAGAAAACTTCATTCATCACCCGATGGGGCACCTTTTATTTCAAGGTAATGTCGTTTGGCTTGAAGAACGTCGGGGAAACCTATCAAAGGGCTATGACAACTCTATTCCACAACATAATGCACAAAGAAATCGAAGTGTATGTCGATGATATGATTGCCAAATCTAAAATAGAAAAAGAGCATGTGACACACCTGTCAAAACTATTCGAGCGTCTGAGAAAGTACAAACTCCGCTTGAATCCCAATAAATGCACGTTCGGTGTCCGCTCAGGGAAACTTTTAGGGTTCATCGTCATCCAGAAAGGAATTGAGGTTGATCCTGACAAGGTCAAGGCCATTCAAGAGGTGCCTTCACCAAAGATTGAAAAACAGGTCAGAGGATTTTTGGGACGTCTGAATTACATCTCAAGGTTCATATGCCTCATGACTGCGACATGCGCGCCGATCTTCAAACTACTCAGAAAGAATCAAAGTTGTGTATGGACGAAAGATTGCCAAAAAGCTTTCGACAACATCAAAGAATATCTGTTGAATCCACCTATTATATCTCCTCCAATGGAGGGAAGACCATTGATTATATACCTAACAGTCTTGGAAGACTCCATGGGTTGTGTACTTGGCCAACAAGACGAAATAAAAAGAAAAGAGTCTACCATCTACTATTTAAGCAAGAAATTTACCGACTGTGAGACTCGGTACACTATGCTTGAGAAAACTTGTTGTGCTCTAGCTTGGGCAGCCAAACGTCTTCGCCAGTACATGATTTGTCACTCTACTTGGTTAATCTCCGAAATGGATCCGATCAAGTATGTCTTTGAAAAGCCTGCTCTCACGAGAAGGATTTCCCGTTGGCAGATGTTGTTATCAGAATATGACATCGAGTATCATGCTCAGAAAGTCGTCAAAGGAAGTATTTTAGCCGATTATTTGGCTCATCAACCGATTGACGATCATGAATCAGTCGGATTTGACTTCCCAGACGAAGATGTCATGTACTTAAAAATGAAAGATTGCGATGAAGCGCTACCCAATGAAGGGCCAGAAACAGGTTCCCAATGGGGACTAATTTTTGACAGGGCTGTCAACACTTATGGAAACAGAATTGTGGCAATCATCGTAACACCTCAGGGTAACCATATTCCTTTCAGCGCCCGACTGACATTCAAGTGCACAAACAATGAGGCCGAATACGAAGCTTGCATCATGGGTCTCGAAGAAGCAATTGACTTAAGGATAAAGAACTTGGATGTGTATGGGGACTCAGCCCTGGTTATTAATCAGATCATAGGAGATTGGAACACATACCAATCAGGACTGATTCCTTACAAAGATTATGCGAGAAGGTTGTTACCATTATTCAACAGAATCGAGTTTCATCATATCCCTCGTGAAGAAAACCACATGGCTGATGCACTAGCCACTCTCTCTTCCATGATTAGTGTAAGTCAATGGAACGACGTACCTAAGATTGACATAATGCGCCTTGAAAGGCCCGCCTACATCTTTGCAATTGAAGCAGTCATCGATGACAAACCTTGGTATCATGATATCAAATGCTTCCTTCAGAAATAAGAGTACCCGCCTGGGGCATCCAGAAAAGACAGGAAAACCATCAAAAGACTGGCAGGCAACTTCTTCCTGAGCGATGATACACTCTATAAGAGAAACTTTGACATGGTCTTGCTCCGATGCGTAGACAAACCAGAAGCAAACATGCTGATGAAAGAAATTCACGAGGATCCTTTGGCACTTATGCCAACGGACACACAATGGCAAAAAAAATTCTGAGAGCAGGATATTATTGGCTGGCAATGGAATCCGATTGCTACAAGTACATGAGTAGGTGTCACAAGTGTCAAATATACGCTGACAAAATCCATGTACCGCCAACGCATCTCAAATTTCTCTCTTCCCCATGGCCTTTTTCTATATGGGGAATCGACATGATTGGCATGATTGAACCCAAAGCTTCAAATGGACATCGGTTCATCCTGGTAGCCATTGACTACTTCACCAAGTGGGTCGAAGCAGCATCATACACCAATGTAACCCGACAAGTCGTGGTCCGATTTATCAAGAACAACCTCATCTGTCATTATGGTGTTCCAAGCCAGATCATTATTGATAATGGATCCAACTTGAACAACAAGATAATGAAAGAGTTATGTGTTGAGTTCAAGATCGAACATCATAACTCATCTCCCTACCAACCTAAGATGAACGGTGCGGTAGAATCGGCTAACAAAAACATCAAAAAGATCATCCAAAAGATGGTTGTAACCTACAAAGACTGGCACGAGATGCTGCCCTTTTCTCTTCACGGTTATCGCACATCTGTCCACACTTCAACGGGGGCAACCCCTTTCTCTCTAGTATATGCCATGGAAGCAGTGATTCCCATAGAAGTAGATATCCCATCAATCTCGGTATTGATGGAAGCTAAGCTAACAGAGGCTGAATGGTGTCAAAGCAGGCACGATGAACTGAACCTAATCGAAGAAAAGCGAATAACGACTCTATGCCATGGTCAGTTGTATCAGCAAAGAATGAAGAAGGCGTTCGACAAAAAGGTTCGACCCCGTGTCTTCATGAAAGGATACCTCGTGCTCAAAAAGATACAATCATTCCTCACTGATTCCCGGGGAAAATGGACTCCGAATTATGATGGCCCCTATGTGGTCAAGAAAGCCTTCTCAGGCGGCGCCTTGAGACTCTCAACCATGGATGGAGAAGAGTTTGCCTACCTCAAAAATGTTGATGTAGTCAATAAATACTTCGCCTAAATAAATAAATAAAAAACGTCTCGGTGGATTGAAAACCCGAAAGGGCGGTCCAAGCAAAAATTAGAGACTTAAGCAAAAATCATCTCGGTGGATTGGAAATCTTAAAAGACAATCCAGGCAAAAGTTAGGGATTCATGGCAAGTAACTACGTCCGACAAGTTTAAATCCCCAGCGGTAATACCGTTCGTCAAAAAACTTCCAGTCAGGGTCATCTTCGACAGAAGCTCAGGATGTCCAGAATTCAAAGTTGGTAGGAGGATAACGGTCATTATGTTTCAATGTACCCCTTTTCCCTTAAATTACCATTTTCTGAACTTTGTAAATACTCTATGGGATCACGCGTTTGGCTGATTTCCGTCCTATCAATAAAATTTGAGCCTAATGCTTTTGTTTACAATTTCTATTTGTTTTAGCTTTACAGAATGACACTTTAACATGATAAATGATTCTTGAAATAAAACAAAAATGAATTTAATTGACAAAAATTTTTCTGCTTTTAAAATAAATATGGCAATTCCTTTTGACTATGAACATCGAAAAGAACATCGATCGCTTCTCCGAAGGTGTTTAAACCTCAAAGTACATAATCAAAGTACTCCTTCTAAAACCAGTACACCTGAGCGAAGGATCAACTATTTCAGATGCCATGTTTCATCTGATATTCCCGACAGAGTTCTTACCTCTTAAGACCGATTGAACGATTCTTTCACCCCCCACAGGGTCTACCTCTCCTAAGCAAAGCAGGATTGCTATTTTGAATCAGTGATACTTTTCATTCCCCGCCGTGGCCGAGTATTCAGTCGTGTTTATCTATTAGTCTGTATGTCGCGTCAGTTTTGTCAACATAAACATACATGCATCATGCATTATTGATTCATATTCATATTCGTATTGCATTACTATCACTCTAGTCATATTCATCCCCCAAGTGATAAAAGTCCTCTTATCAATCTTGTTGTCAGTTCTTTCCCCGTCAGGAAATGTTTTGTCTGAGCAATCTCTCCCCAGTTTATTTCTGGATAGGAGCCTGTCCCCGACCACTTTGATAACTTGAACCTCTCAAAGGCAAGAAAACATTCGACAGATGTCACTCTTCACCATTGAAGATGATATTTGCGCTTTCCCGGATTAAGGAAAATCCCCAGAGAAAGCCTCTCAACCAAAGACTCTCAGCAACACATTGGTTTTTCACCCAAGAAAGTCAATGTTAATGAAGTCATCAGCACCTCAAAATTGGATTGCGTCACATGGCATTTCTCCAAAGAGATCTCGAAGAAAAGTATGATGTAATATCCCCAAGTGAAAAGCAGTCTTTCAAGAGACTCGTTTTTCCCAGAAGAGTCGACAAATGTCATCTCCCAAACAGAGAAGTTTGCACACCTCTACAGCTCAGACGAATGGGTGTCCCTGGCAAGTCTGACATCAAATCTTTTTCCATCAAATGGCATCTCCCTAGTAAAAAACTCGGCGAGAAGTCTGATGAAAACCACTACACATAGCATTCCTTGTCAAGGAAGAAACTCGACAAGAAGAAACTGAGACCAGTTCCATGGCTGAAGACCGGGATCGAGGGGAAGTTTATTTCAGAAGAAACTGAGACCAGTTATGTGGCTGAAGACCAGGATCGAGGGGAAGTTTATTTCAAACAAAAAAAAACTAAGACCAGTTTCGTGGCTAAAGGCCAGGATCAAGGGGAAGTTTATTTCAAAAGAAACTGAGACCAGTTCCGTGGTTGAAAGACCAGGATCGAGGGGAAGTTTTATCCTTTCCTAAGTAACCTTACTTAGCAAAAGAAGATGGACGAGCAAACTGCCATTCATAACCACCGTCAAAATTTCGGGTATTCCGATATTTAATCCTCTTGCACCCTGAATGTCCGGATATCTTCGCCATTCACACCTTCAGGTCCAAGAAGATTAAATAGGGGCATCTGTCATACCCCAAATTTTGACCACCAAGATTTCCCATCATTTTCAAGATCATTACCACAATATGGATGTACCATTATACCTCATCAATCCCCCAAAGATAGTTGAGCATCCACCACAATCAAGAATTAGAGTTCGGGCCCTCTCAGAGTACTTAGACAAAAGATCAATCAAGAAATGACATGATATTCAACTTGTCTAACCTCTTAAACATCCACAAAGGATCAAGAGGACCCTCACATCAAAAATCAAGCACACAGTTGTGGCATTCCAAGTGAAAGGAGCCTCGAAACTCCCGGTATCACCAAATTAGGGTTTTGGACGACTGGGACCTCCAGAGTGAGATTTTAACAAGGGCATGAGCCAAGACTTCAAAACCTGACTCAATATGCTCAAAATAACCCTAGGAATCCACTTGCAAAGTTAAAGTACCCTCAGAGGATGCATTCCTCAAAAGTCGGGAATTAGGGTTTCTCGGCGACGAACCGCTTCGGGGCCAAAAGTAAAAACATGACTTTTTTTTTTGGCAAAAATGATACTGATGACTCATATTTTCATAAAATATGATTTATAATGTCATTTGAACAAGAATTGATCAAGAAATCATGATAACTTGTAAAAGGGGTAATCTTGAAAGTTTGAAATTTTTTCTAAGTTACTAAATTTGAATGGTTTTGGTACCAACTTCCAAAGGCCATAACTTCTGATCTAGACAGCCATTTTGAATGATCCAAATCCTGATTTGTAGGTCTTCCTACATTATACAAAAGCTTCAACTACATGAAACTCTGATTCTTCTTGGATTTTTAGTTATGGATGGATCAAAATGGTGAAAAATCAAGAACATAACACTTAGTTCAAAACTGTCTAAGTGTCAGCTTTGGGCATAAAAGTTCATGAGGTTTTTTCAATTGGATTCAGATAGTTTCAAGACCAACTATAATCACACATGAATTGTACCATATGAGGGTTTTCTAAGAAGCACAAGAGCTTTTCATAACTCCATTTGAGCAGGGAGATATGACCCCCTCAAAATCACCATTTCCAACTGTCTTGTACAAGACAAAATTTTGCATTTTTGCTCTATTTGGAAAAATCAGACAAATACAAGCCTTGTCATCCATTTGGACACCTCAGGGGATAACATCAAAGAGAAATGATCTGATCCACAAGCCTCCCAAGTCCAAGGATCTACATGTAGCCATAAATGCCCTAAAAGGGCTAAAAAGCTCAAAGACTCCAATTTTGTTTCAATGGATTCACAAGGTGGCAAGCATCAAGACATTGCTAACTGAATTGAGTCAAGATTCAGTTCTGAACCAAAGGACTCATAGCCTGTGCCCTAACCTCAAGTTAATGGCTAGAGGAGACTTGAGATTCCTTTTGATAAACATTGGCTAAGGGACTGTCCAAGCCTCTATTCACTATTGATGCCAAAACAAACTTGTTGCACTATAAATAGACATTAATTGTGATTAGTGTGAGTACACCAAAGCACCCAATATGATGCTTTACTCAAAATCTCTCTTTCACTCCAAAAATGCCTTCATTTGCAAGTCACTATCACTTGGACCAGTTGTAGTCAGACTTGAGCCAGCCTATCCAGAGAGTTTCAAAACATCCTGAAGGTTGCAATACGATCCTTAAGACTCAAAGAAGCTAACCAGGCCATTGTTTCACTTCTGTAACACCTCTACCATTGAAATTGAATCCTTCTTGGAGAGGTAAGCCTTAAACTTTCAAACTCAATGAATCATGCATTATAAACATGTTTTCAAATTACCATTGCCTTTTTGAATATTGGTAGATCATTTTCCCTCAATCAATTGTTATTTATCTTATGTGTATGTGATTTCATTGAGTTCTTGCACATTTTAGGGTTCATCTGGTTAGAGTGTAATATCTTTTGTTACACTTAGTTAAAATGAAATTGAATAAAGCCATTGTATTCCTTGTTTAAAAACGCACGATTTTCAACTTTATATCATGTGAAATGGTTGAGAAATAAGACAGATAGAATGCTTCACGTAGCTTGCCCAAGGAAGAAGATGGCCATGGCGCCATTCTTCAGAAATCCAACTAAATTTGGTATATATTATTCAGTTGCCACTATATACTTGAATTGACATTGCGCCCTAGTGGAAACACTAGTATTTGTGTGTGTGTAGCGAGCGAGAGGTCTGGGGTTCGAATCCCCCTCGCCCCAGACCTTTTGGTATTTTTTAAAACTATTTTTCCAAAGGAAGTTTCACATATTATTCACTCTTGCCATCTTTTATCAGTCAACGCACTTAGCTCAGTTGGTAGAGTTTTAACCTCATAACCCCAAGGGCGTGAGTTCAAGCCATGAGAGGGCCATTTCCTATTTTTTACCACTTTTTCTTTTCATTTTTTCTCACAATTTCTTAATAACTTCTAAAATTAATTTCTTTCTCAATTTTAAACATTTTTTATTAATTCTTTTTTTTTAAATTCACAAAAATGATAAAATATTTTATTTTATAAAAATCTCACAAAAAATATTATTTATATTTAATATTTTCATAAAGAATTTATTTATTATTTGTTTTTAAACATTTGAAAGTAATTTCTTTCTCTTGATTTTAAATTCAAATGAGTTTTAAATCATTCTAGGGGTAAAACATGATTTTTCAAACTTTGATCCTAGATCATAATTTGTTTTTTCACATATGTTTGGCAATTTTGATCATTTTAATTGAATTTTTATTTAATTAAAATGCCCTTTTTGAAAATCAAATTAGGGTTTTGATTATTTTCACCCTCACAAACATTTTTCAAAACACTTTGGGCCTCTAATAGAGTGTAAGACCCAACCCCCTTTGTACATAAATAAATTTTGGGCCTCAGTCATTGTATAAGTGTTAGATGTCAAAAATGTTGTATATTTGTATGCAATACTTGGCATTTTTTATTACTTTCCATGTGTAATTTGTTGATTTAAGTGGTGAATTGTGTTGCTGTGAATACATTGGAATACACTTGTGGTGCTTGTAATTTGTGTGCTAGTGTGCAGGAATAGGCATGAAAGGATCAAGATTGTGAGACACAAAGAATGGATGCAAGTTGCCATGGAAGGAAGAAAGCAACAGCAGGATTCGCTAGGCGAGTGCTGGAGAAGTCACCAGCGAAGGTTCGCCTAGCGAACGTTGGCGAGTGTTCCAGAGAAGGGTGGCAGAAAGTATGCAAAAAGTTACAGTAGGAAAAGAGGGTAAATTCGCTGTGGCGAGAAAGCCAGCGAAGGTTTGCTGCTTTGCTCGCTAGGCGAAGGTGCTAGCGAAGGGTGGCAGAAAGTTTCTTGTTTGAAAACACCCAAACTTCGCTGGAGCGAAGGTTGTAGCGAAGGCTCGCGTCGCGAATGATTTGGTTCGCCTAGCGAACCCACGATAACTCTTGTGGGCGGTTTAGGTCTGAGGCACTTAAAGTGCCATGTTTTAGTTCATTCGCTAGGCGAATGATTCCTTCGCTAGGTGAAGGCTGCTGATATTTTGTGTGTATAAATAGATTTTCACTTTTCTTGTAAAGGATCTTTTGTTCTTTTTCACCCAAAAAACATAGTTTTCAGTATTTTGATCATCTAAGAGTGGATTTTCACTTTGAGAAGCTGAAGTCACATCCATTCTCGATTATTCGACTTGGATGTTCATTCATCTCCTCTTGAAACTTGTCATCCAAGCTACCATGAGAATGTGTAGCTAAACTCTCTTGTGTTGAGGTTAGAAGTAGTTGATTCTGATTATATGTATTTCTTTTGATCTATTGTGTATGAACAAAGTCTTTGATCAATATAGATGAAGTTATTTTCTCTTAATGCTTATGTGTGATTTGTATTGCTCTAGACATAGATTCTACAAATCATAACCTAATAATTTCATCTCTTAAAAACCAAACTCTAGACATAGATTTGGGATTTGTTATTCGCTTTGTGTTGATCTTAATGATTGTTGTTTAGATTGTTAGCGTGAGACATCATCTAACAGTCTAAACAACGATACTCACGACTTTGCTTTAGACATAAACTTAGTCGGGAGGATACGCAGTTGTATTGGTTGGAAACTAAGTTCATATGCTTGATTAATCGGATATATGTGAAAAGGATTAACGAAACCTAACCTTGACATGCTTTCCTAAAACCTTTACAAACTCTTTGTCACCAATTACTCTTTGCTACCAATTAATGTTAACAACAGTTGAGAACCTTTTGAAACCATTGAACTTAAAATATAGCTACTATTGAAAGGCAAGCATCGTATATCGACAATCCCTGTGGAGACAATAAAAACACCCCATAATACTATTTCAACAAAATGGCGTCGTTGCCGGGGATTGTTCAGTGATATTGCAAGCATTGCGATAGTTTTGCTGTTTTAAGCTTGTTAAACTTTTTCTTGAACTTGTTAATTTGTTTTGTTTAGTGTGCAAACTTAGTTTATGCGAGGGAAACTACCGGCGGCCAACTTATTTTCGATCCTGAGATCGAGAGAACCGCCCGTAGGATCAATCGCCAAACTAGACGAAGGAGGCAGCTAGCAAGACAAAAGCGAGAACAAGAGGAAAGTACTTCTACACCACCACCATTTCCACAGATACTTCCAGTTATGGAGGCAGATCCACCACCACCACCACCACCTGCTTCTAGACCTTGCACAAACAGTCCAAGACACAATGCCCAGTTCGCTCGCCATGCACAGAACGGTCATCATTCCGAAATGAAGACCGGTATTCTCCAACTGCTATATCAAAGTCCATTTACGGGTATGGATCATGAAGATCCTTTTACCCATCTAACGAAATTCTATGAAATCGCGGGAGTGAATGGTGTGCCCGAAGCTGAAGAGGAAACTCTGTTTAAGAGACTATTCCCGCATTCTCTCATTGGGAAGGCCAAGGAATGGTATCTTGATGAGGCAACGGCGATAATGACGGATTGGAATGCACTTGAAGAGAAATTTTTGGAGAGATTTTTCCCACACACTCGGTTTTTGGAGGCAAAGACCGCCATCACGGTGTTCACACAAGGAGCCAATGAATCTCTCAATGAAGCTTTGGAGAGATTCAAATCGATGTTGAGAAAGTGCAAGGGCCATGGTTTTGATGAATTGTCGCAAATTCATATATTTCGAAATGGACTTCAACTTGTACATAAAACCTTGTTGGATGCCACCGCTGATGGATCCTTGCTAAGCAAAACCGCGACAGAAGCCACAACTATTATTGATAAGATGGCCTTGAATAACCATCAAGGTAGTCATAACCGTGGACCTTCTCAACGGACTCCTGGAGTTTTGGAATTGGGAACAAACGATGCTATACTTGCACAAAACAAGTTATTATCCCAGCAGGTTGAGTTGTTAACGAAACAAATGTCTAAACTTCCTCAACAATTTAAAGAGATTCATGACTCCACGAGTAAAAGTGTACAAGTAGCTTGTTGTGAATTGTGTAGGGGAGATCATCCTACTGGATATTGTCATCCGCTTGTGGAGGAGGTAAATTATGCTGGAAATTCGACTCAAGGTTATCAAGGACGACCTCCGTACCAAGTGCTCAACCACCGTACCAAAATCAACAAGGCTATCAACCTCAAAGCAACTACCAAAATCAACAAGGATGGAGACAAAATCCTTACCAACCACCCCAAGAGCCAAGTGGAAGTTCAAGAATGGAGGAGACTTTCACCAAGTTCATGCAATTATCTATGGCAACTCAAAAGAGTACGGAAGCTTCGATTAGAAATCTTGAATCGCAAGTAGGGCAACTTGCCAAGCAATTAGCCGAAAACCAATCGGGGCCATCCTTCTCCGCTACCACTCAACCAAATCCCAAAGGGGAGTGTAAAGCCATTTTCACAAGAAGTGGTAGAACAATTGGAAGTGATGTTGAACATGAGGTGGTAGTTGAAAACGAAAACGATATTGTGTTGGAAGAAGTCGAAAAAAATGATGAAAATGGGGTAGTTGAAAAGAATGATGAAGAAGTGAGGAAGAAAAAAGAAAAAGAAAGGAAGGAGTTTGAGAAGGAAGTCTTACAAAGACGATTACCGTATCCCCATACTCCAAAGAAAAGAGAGAATGATAGGCATTATGCAAGGTTTTTGGAGTTATTTAGTCGGTTGCAAGTAACCGTATCTTTCTCTGAAGCTCTTGAACAAATGCCTAGGTATGTCAAGTTCATGAAAGACATACTCATGAAAAAGAAGAGGTGCACTGACAAAAACAACATTGATCTTAATGCCGAGTGTAGTGCCGTCATCCAATGTGTGCTTCCGCGGAAAGAACAAGATCCGGGAAGAGTAGCATTACCTATTACAATAGGTACTGATTTTCAATGCAAAGCTTTGGTTGACATGGGTGCGAGCATCAATTTAATTCCCTTGTCGGTGGTGAAAAGACTTGATAATATGACCATAAAATCAACAACCATGACATTACAACTTGCGGATAAGTCTAGAACGCGTCCGTATGGTGTTGTGGAGGATGTGCTAGTAAAAGTAGATAAATTCTTTTTTCCTGTTGATTTTGTGGTTGTTGAAATGGATGAGGATAAAGATACACCGATTATATTGGGCCGACCATTTATGAAAACCGCCAAAATGTTGGTGGACGTTGATGAAGGCTTAATGAAAGTGCGGATCAAGGAAAGTGGTATGGAGGAAGAAGCTTGTTTTACATTGTTCAAAGGAGTGATGTTTGTGAATCAAGTGGATGAAGTCGTGCAAAAAGGAAAAGACTTGGAAAAAGAGAAGTTGGAACGTGTAGCATTTGAAAAGAAAAAGAATGAAGATGCAAAGGTAGCCTTGATGAATTCATGTTGGGATTGGTCATTTTTAAAGAAAAGGAGACTAAAAACTGGGCACGATAACAGATGAGTTTGTGTGCGCGGAGTGTGTTCAGTTCGGTAGTCGGTGCTTTGGCTTTTGTTTGCGAGGCGTCTAGTCTCCGGACTGCCGAGCTTAGCCGACGTTAAACAAGCGCTTGTTGGGAGGCACCCCAACATTGTAAGTATTACTGCTTTGTACTGTTTTTTTTTTGTGTTTTGGTTATAATTTTGAAGTCATAAAAGATGTGGTAAATTGCAGGAAATTTTTCAAAAATTCTGTCATGTTCGCTGGCATTCGCCTAGCGAGCCTGGGGCGAGCATTCGCTGGCCCTTCGCTTCGCGAACCCAGCGAGACAGCCCAAACCAATTTGCCACATCAGAAAAAATTAAGTGTGGGTGGGCCAACCAATTGGGCCCATGACCCAACTTAAATCAGAATTTTGAGGGGGAAACCCTAGTCCCTTTGTCACTATTTCCATTTCCACCATTTTTGTGTTTACCTCTCCTCTCCCCTCAAAAGCTTGGCAACATATCTCTCTGCTATCTCCATTCCCCCTAATTCCTTCAGTAACTTGCAAAGTTCAGGTTTTCTCACTCTTTCATTGTTTATTTCTGTAGCATTAGTTTAGGGAATGAATTGGATTTTTGTGGTAGATCAATTAGGGTTTGAAAAATTTTGGTGCCTCTGTTCATATTGTTTATGGGTTGCATGTTATAAACTACCAAAGCATTATGAATAGGTTGATTATTTTAAAATGAGATTGTTGTTGGACTGATTTTTGATATTGTTTTTCGGCATTTTCGCGGGTTCACTGCGATGTTCGCTTTGCGAGCCTGCTCGAGCATTCGCCAGCATTCGCTTCGCGAACCTGGGGCGAATGTTCGCCAGAATTCACTTAGCGAACCTGGAGCGAACAAATGGAAATTTAAAATTTTTTTAGGGAATGTAACTGATCCGCTATCGTGCGCGGATCAAAAACGAGTGATTTTCAAATGGTAGTTTAGCGACAACTGTAACTCGGATATCGTTCTCACAAGGATTCTTGATTATTACTAACCAAAGGTAAATCGAATTAGGGGGGTTTTGGTTTGGTGTTCGATTGAGAAAAAGTGATTAACAAAAGTGATTATGAAATAAGTCAATCTACCGATTCAGTTCCTATTATCATCGATTATTATAATTTTAATACCCTAAGCGGATTATCTATTCCTATTTGGATACAAACTCAGTGACAAGCGCGGTGAAGTTCGTGAGATGTATGATCCTATTGTCCGGATTAAGCAAACGGAATAAGTTTTCATGGATTAAGCAAACATGATTGATCAGGTACAAAAACGAATTAAGCAAACGTGTCGTGCCAATGTTAGGGTCATACAATCAACCAAATTGAATCAATATATTTCATGCAATTGAATTAAGCATACAAGAACAAAAAATATCATTGAAAGGAATTAAACTAAAATTAACATTATAATAATCTCAAGTGTTGGAACCTGAATTACAGCAGATCGACTCAGAAAGATTAGTTCTTCATCGTAATCGTACAAAAGCAAAAGATTCAAATTTTGTGAAAAGAAAGAGAGAGAGAGAGAGCTACAGTAACACGCTTCTCCCCTTATACAAGAGAAGGGAATTCGGTTTACAACCCAACTGGGTCAAATACATAACCCAGGCCCAAAACAAATGACCCAAAACAAATTATGTCTAATGCTGCAACTTCAACGACTTTTTCAGGTCTGCTACAGTCCGATTCAGCTTCTGACTTCTTCATGAAAGTCGTAGCTCTCTGTCTTAGCTTTCCATCGACTAGTAGAACGTCTCAAACCAATTCCCGTAGCTCCAGATATGATCATTTTAGTGCAGACTGCTAATGCTGAAAATAAAGTGCGAAAATCAAATAAGTGCAAAAATAAACTAATTTATAAAAACACATTAAAATAGAAAAATAACCAAAGTAAAGTATGGAAATGTATAAGTATAAACATAGAGGAATGTGCATCAAAATGCACTGATCAAATTCCCCCACACTTAAACTTTTGCACTCCGAGCAAAATTAAAAATTCAAAACAGAAAAACTTCAAAACAAAAATGAAACAGAGCATGCAAACTCAAAAGTTATCAGGACACAAGATGCAAGCACACTTCTAAGTCTAAGCTTCAAGACATGGCATTAGTGAGAGATTCAACTGTGACATTCAAAGTAAGTATGAAAAACGGATTACCAAAAAGTACATCAAAAGTATCAAGATCCTCACAAGAGAAACTGTTTCCACTCAACTCTCAAGTGTATAGGTTACTGTATACACTCAAGGCACAACATGAAAGTTAGTACTACCATAAGCTTGAAAAGACTCTAACATTCACCATTGAAATACATTGCACACAAAAGATCAAAAGGACTTTTATTATGGTTGTAACTTGGCCAAGGTCAGGGTGAGATATATTCTAAGGGGTACTAAGTTAAAATTCAAAGAGATAAAAGAGGTTTGAAGAAATTGCGGAAGTTGAACTACAAAACATCTCAAAAGGAAATTCTATTGAACAACAAACTTACAACTTAATTCTCTTCTCTTTTTTTTTTTATTCATTTTTTTCTTTTCTTTTTTTTTATTTTTTTTTCGGAAGGATTAAAATTGACAACCTTCTCTATATTTTATTTTATTTTTCATTTTTCATTTTTTTCCTTCTTTTCTACCAACACATTAACAACATCATCATAAGCAAAATGTTCAACCCCACACAACTCCATACAAGACTCTTCTAACCCCTTGAATAGGGTGATACATTGTTTTTCACTTTTCGGCTTGTAATGAGTTTTAAACACAAAAAAGGATAATAGGCTCAAAGGGGTTTCCAAACAAAGGGATAATATTGTTAAGGTTGGCTTTTTGGCTAACTGGTTAAAAATAAAACAAAACAATATGCCTTTATCATTTCAGTGTGCACAAGTAAACAAAAAGTTTCAACAAGAGTCAATTCAAGTTCTAGAGACTAACAAACATGAGTGAAATCACACAAGAAAGAAAAGATGGATTTTTTTTATGTGTTATCCATTATTAGGCTCGAAATCTCACAAGGGTTAGTGATCTATCACTAGTGATGTACAATTTAGAGCTTAGTTAAACATATATACCAAGAATGCACAAAAAGAGTAAATCACATCACACCACAAATCTTTCGACCAAGAACAGAGAGAATATTCACAGATGTAGCAAAATAACTAACAAGAAAGCATGCAAATTCCATTTTTTTTTATTCAAGAAAACAAACAAACAAAAATAAAAACAAAAGGAAAACAAAAACAAAAGGTTCCCTCCCCCACACTTAAGAAATACATTGTCCTCAATGAAAAGAACTCAATTATAAAGTAAGAGTGAGAGAAAGGAAAAAGTGCTCACTGGTCAAGTTGCAGTGTAGTTGGGCACTTCCAAAGAATGCTCTTCTATGGCAACATCTTCGGGCACATAACTCTCATGAAATAACTTAAGGCGCTGCCCATTAACCTTGAAAACTTTGTCAGTACCTGCACTTTTAATTTCAAAAACAAGTCGATAAGGAGACATCCCAATGGGTGCCAATTTGATCCGCTGTCGCGCGCGGATCAAAAACGAGTGATTTTCAAACGGTAGTTTAGCGACAACTGTAACTCGGATATCGTTCTCACAAGGATTCTTGATTATTACTAACCAAAGGTAAATCGAATTAGGGGGGTTCGGTTTGGTGTTCGATTGAGAAAAAGTGATTAACAAAAGTGATTATGAAATAAGTCAATCTACCGATTCAGTTCCTACTATCATCGATTATTATAATTTTAATACCCTAAGCGGATTGTCTATTCCTATTTGGATACAAACTCAGTGACAAGCGCGGTGAAGTTCGTGAGATGTATGATCCTATTGTCCGGATTAAGCAAACGGAATAAGTTTTCATGGATTAAGCAAACATGATTGATCAGGCACAAAAACGAATTAAGCAAACGTGTCGTGCCAATGTTAGGGTCATACAATCAACCAAATTGAATCAATATATTTCATGCAATTGAATTAAGCATACAAGAACACAAAATATCATTGAAAGGAATTAAACTAAAATTAACATTATAATAATCTCAAGTGTTGGAACCTGAATTACAGCAGATCGACTCAGAAAGATTAGTTCTTCATCGTAATCGTACAAAAGCAAAAGATTCAAATTTTGTGAAAAGAAAGAGAGAGAGAGAGAGCTACAGTAACACGCTTCTCCCCTTATACAAGAGAAGGGAATTCGGTTTACAACCCAACTGGGTCAAATACATAACCCAGGCCCAAAACAAATGACCCAAAACAAATTATGTCTAATGCTGCAACTTCAACGACTTTTTCAGGTCTGCTACATTCTGATTCAGCTTCTGACTTCTTCATGAAAGTCGTAGCTCTCTGTCTTAGCTTTCCATCGACTGGTAGAACGTCTCAAACCAATTCCCGTAGCTCCAGATATGATCATTTTAGTGCAGACTGCTAATGCTGAAAATAAAGTGCGAAAATCAAATAAGTGCAAAAATAAACTAATTTATAAAAACACATTAAAATAGAAAAATAACCAAAGTAAAGTATGGAAATGTATAAGTATAAACATAGAGGAATGTGCATCAAAATGCACTGATCAAATTTCCCCACACTTAAACTTTTGCACTCCGAGCAAAATTAAAAATTAAAAACAGAAAAGCTTCAAAACAAAAATGAAACAGAGCATGCAAACTCAAAAGTTATCAGGACACAAGATGCAAGCACACTTCTAAGTCTAAGCTTCAAGACATGGCATTAGTGAGAGATTCAACTGTGACATTCAAAGTAAGTATGAAAAACGGATTACCAAAAAGTACATCAAAAGTATCAAGATCCTCACAAGAGAAACTGTTTCCACTCAACTCTCAAGTGTATAGGTTACTGTATACACTCAAGGCACAACATGAAAGTTAGTACTACCATAAGCTTGAAAAGACTCTAACATTCACCATTGAAATACATTGCACACAAAAGATCAAAAGGACTTTTATTATGGTTGTAACTTGGCCAAGGTCAGGGTGAGATATATTCTAAGGGGTACTAAGTTAAAATTCAAAGAGATAAAAGAGGTTTGAAGAAATTGCGGAAGTTGAACTACAAAACATCTCAAAAGGAAATTCTATTGAACAACAAACTTACAACTTAATTCTCTTCTCTTTTTTTTTTATTCATTTTTTTCTTTTCTTTTTTTTTATTTTTTTTTCGGAAGGATTAAAATTGACAACCTTCTCTATATTTTATTTTATTTTTCATTTTTCATTTTTTTCCTTCTTTTCTACCAACACATTAACAACATCATCATAAGCAAAATGTTCAACCCCACACAACTCCATACAAGACTCTTCTAACCCCTTGAATAGGGTGATACATTGTTTTTCACTTTTCGGCTTGTAATGAGTTTTAAACACAAAAAAGGATAATAGGCTCAAAGGGGTTTCCAAACAAAGGGATAATATTGTTAAGGTTGGCTTTTTGGCTAACTGGTTAAAAATAAAACAAAACAATATGCCTTTATCATTTCAGTGTGCACAAGTAAACAAAAAGTTTCAACAAGAGTCAATTCAAGTTCTAGAGACTAACAAACATGAGTGAAATCACACAAGAAAGAAAAGATGGATTTTTTTTATGTGTTATCCATTATTAGGCTCGAAATCTCACAAGGGTTAGTGATCTATCACTAGTGATGTACAATTTAGAGCTTAGTTAAACATATATACCAAGAATGCACAAAAAGAGTAAATCACATCACACCACAAATCTTTCGACCAAGAACAGAGAGAATATTCACAGATGTAGCAAAATAACTAACAAGAAAGCATGCAAATTCCATTTTTTTTTATTCAAGAAAACAAACAAACAAAAATAAAAACAAAAGGAAAACAAAAACAAAAGGTTCCCTCCCCCACACTTAAGAAATACATTGTCCTCAATGAAAAGAACTCAATTATAAAGTAAGAGTGAGAGAAAGGAAAAAGTGCTCACTGGTCAAGTTGCAGTGTAGTTGGGCACTTCCAAAGAATGCTCTTTTATGGCAACATCTTCAGGCACATAACTCTCATGAAATAACTTAAGGCGCTGCCCATTAACCTTGAAAACTTTGTCAGTACCTGCACTTTTAATTTCAAAAACAAGTCGATAAGGAGACATCCCAATGGGTGCCAATTTGATCCGCTGTCGCGCGCGGATCAAAAACGAGTGATTTTCAAACGGTAGTTTAGCGACAACTGTAACTCGGATATCGTTCTCACAAGGATTCTTGATTATTACTAACCAAAGGTAAATCGAATTAGGGGGGTTCGGTTTGGTTTTCGATTGAGAAAAAGTGATTAACAAAAGTGATTATGAAATAAGTCAATCTACCGATTCAGTTCCTACTATCATCAATTATTATAATTTTAATACCCTAAGCGGATTGTCTATTCCTATTTGGATACAAACTCAGTGACAAGCGCGGTGAAGTTCGTGAGATGTATGATCCTATTGTCCGGATTAAGCAAACGGAATAAGTTTTCATGGATTAAGCAAACATGATTGATCAGGCACAAAAACGAATTAAGCAAACGTGTCGTGCCAATGTTAGGGTCATACAATCAACCAAATTGAATCAATATATTTCATGCAATTGAATTAAGCATACAAGAACACAAAATATCATTGAAAGGAATTAAACTAAAATTAACATTATAATAATCTCAAGTGTTGGAACCTGAATTACAGCAGATCGACTCAGAAAGATTAGTTCTTCATCGTAATCGTACAAAAGCAAAAGATTTAAATTTTGTGAAAAGAAAGAGAGAGAGCTACAGTAACACGCTTCTCCCCTTATACAAGAGAAGGGAATTCGGTTTACAACCCAACTGGGTCAAATACATAACCCAGGCCCAAAACAAGTGACCCAAAACAAATTATATCTAATGCTGAAACTTCAACGACTTTTTAAGGTCTTCTACAGTCCGATTCAGCTTCTGACTTCTTCATGAAAGTCGTACCTCTCTGTCTTAGCTTTTCATCGACTGGTAGAACTTCTCAAACCGATTCCCGTAGCTCTAGATATGATCATTTTAGTGCACACTGCTAATGCTGAAAATAAAGTGCGAAAATCAAATAAGTGCAAAAATAAACTAATTTATAAAAACACATTAAAATAGAAAAATAACCAAAGTAAAGTATGGAAATGTATAAGTATAAACATAGAGTAATGTGCATCAAAATGCACTGATCAAATTCCCCCACACTTAAACTTTTGCACTCCGAGCAAAATTAAAAATTAAAAACAGAAAAATTTCAAAACAAAAATGAAACAGAGCATGCAAACTCAAAAGTTATCAGGACACAAGATGCAAGCACACTTCTAAGTCTAAGCTTCAAGACATGGCATTAGTGAGAGATTCAACTGTGACATTCAAAGTAAGTATGAAAAACGGATTACTAAAAAGTACATCAAAAGTATCAAGATCCTCACAAGATAAACTGTTTCCACTCAACTCTCAAGTGTTTAGGTTACTGTATACACTCAAGGCACAACATGAAAGTTAGTACTACCATAAGCTTGAAAAGACTCTTAACATTCACCATTGAAATACATTGCACACAAAAGATCAAAAGGACTTTTATTATGGTTGTAACTTGGCCAAGGTCAGGATGAGATATATCCTAAGGGGTACTAAGTTAAAATTCAAAGAGATAAAAGAGGTTTGAAGAAATTGCGGAAGTTGAACTACAAAACATCTCAAAAGGAAATTCTATTGAACAACAAACTTACAACTTAATTATCTTCTCTTTTTTTCTTTTTTTCATTTTTTTTTTCTTTTTTTTTATTTTTTTTTCGGAAGGATTAAAATTGACAACCTTCTCTATATTTTATTTTATTTTTCATTTTTCATTTTTTTCCTTCTTTTCTACCAACACATTAACAACATCATCATAAGCAAAATGTTCAACCCCACACAACTCCATACAAGACTCTTCTAACCCCTTGAATAGAGTGATACATTGTTTTTCACTTTTCGGCTTGTAATGAGTTTTAAACACAAAAAAGGATAATAGGCTCAAAGGGGATTCCAAACAAAGGGATAATATTGTTAAGGTTGACTTTTTGGCTAACTGGTTAAAAATAAAACAAAACAACATGCCTTTATCATTTCAGTGTGCACAAGTAAACAAAAAGTTTCAACAAGAGTCAATTCAAGTTCTAGAGACTAACAAACATGAGTGAAATCACACAAGAAAGAAAATATGGATTTTTTTTTATGTGTTATCCATTATTAGGCTCGAAATCTCACAAGGGTTAGTGATCTATCACCGGTGATGTACAATTTAGAGCTTAGTTAAACATATATACCAAGAATGCACAAAAAGAGTAAATCACATCACACCACAAATCTTTCGACCAAGAACAGAGAGAATATTCACAGATGTAGCAAAATAACTAACAAGAAAGCATGCAAATTCCTTTTTTTTTTATTCAAGAAAACAAACAAACAAAAATAAAAACAAAAGGAAAACAAAAACAAAAGGTTCCCTCCCCCACACTTAAGACATACATTGTCCTCAATGAAAAGAACTCAATTATAAAGTAAGAGTGAGAGAAAGGAAAAAGTGTTCCCTGGTCAAGTTGCAGTGTAGTTGGGCACTTCCAAAGAATGCTCTTCAATGGCAACAACTTCAGGCACATAACTCTCATGGAATAACTTAAGGCGCTGTCCATTAACCTTGAAAATTTTGTCAGTACCTGCACTTTTAATTTCAAAAACAAGTCGATAAGGAGACATCCCAGTGGGTGCCAATTTGATCCGCTGTCGCACGCGGATAAAAAACGAGTGATTTTTAAACGGTAGTTTAGCGACAACTGTAACTCGGATATCGTTCTCACAAGGATTCTTGATTATTACTAACCAAAGGTAAATCGAATTAGGGGGGGTTTGGTTTGGTGTTCGATTGAGAAAAAGTGATTAACAAAAGTGATTATGAAATAAGTCAATCTACCGATTCAGTTCCTACTATCATCGATTATTATAATTTTAATACCCTAAGCGGATTGTCTATTCCTATTTGGATACAAACTCAGTGACAAGCGCGGTGAAGTTCGTGAGATGTATGATCCTATTGTCCGGATTAAGCAAACGGAATAAGTTTTCATGGATTAAGCAAACATGATTGATCAGGCACAAAAACGAATTAAGCAAACGTGTCGTGCCAATGTTAGGGTCATACAATCAACCAAATTGAATCAATATATTTCATGCAATTGAATTAAGCATACAAGAACACAAAATATCATTGAAAGGAATTAAACTAAAATTAACATTATAATAATCTCAAGTGTTGGAACCTGAATTACAGCAGATCGACTCAGAAAGATTAGTTCTTCATCGTAATCGTACAAAAGCAAAAGATTTAAATTTTGTGAAAGAAAGAGAGAGAGCTACAGTAACACGCTTCTCCCCTTATACAAGAGAAGGGAATTCGGTTTACAACCCAACTGGGTCAAATACATAACCCAGGCCCAAAACAAGTGACCCAAAACAAATTATATCTAATGCTGCAACTTCAACGACTTTTTCAGGTCTGCTACAGTCCGATTCAGCTTCTGACTTCTTCATGAAAGTCATACCTCTCTGTCTTAGCTTTCCATCGACTGGTAGAACTTCTCAAACCGATTCCCGTAGCTCCAGATATGATCATTTTAGTGCAGACTGCTAATGCTGAAAATAAAGTACGAAAATCAAATAAGTGCAAAAATAAACTAATTTATAAAAACACATTAAAATAGAAAAATAACCAAAGTAAAGTATGGAAATGTATAAGTATAAACATAGAGGAATGTGCATCAAAATGCACTGATCAAATTCCCCCACACTTAAACTTTTGCACTCCGAGCAAAATTAAAAATTAAAAACAGAAAAACTTCAAAACAAAAATGAAACAGAGCATACATACTCAAAAGTTATCAGGACACAAGATGCAAGCACACTTCTAAGTCTAAGTTTTAAGACATGGCATTAGTGAGAGATTCAACTGTGACATTCAAAGTATGTATGAAAAACAGATTACCAAAAAGTACATCAAAAGTATCAAGATTCTCACAAGATAAACTGTTTCCACTCAACTCTCAAGTGTTTAGGTTACTGTATACACTCAAGGCACAACATGAAAGTTAGTACTACCATAAGCTTGAAAAGACTCTAACATTCACCATTGAAATACATTGCACACAAAAGATCAAAAGGACTTTTATTGTGGTTGTAACTTGGCCAAGGTCAGGATGAGATATATCTTAAGGGGTACTAAGTTAAAAGTCAAAGAGATAAAAGAGGTTTGAAGAAATTGCGGAAGTTGAACTACAAAACATCTCAAAAGGAAATTCTATTGAACAACAAACTTACAACGTAATTATCTTTTTCTTTTTTTCTTTTTTTCTTTTTTTTTTCTTTTTTTTTTAATTTTTTTTTTCGGAAGGATTAAAATTGACAACCTTCTCTATATTTTATTTTATTTTTCATTTTTCATTTTTTTTTCTTCTTTTCTACCAACACATTAACAACATCATCATAAGCAAAATGTTCAACCCCACACAACTCCATACAAGACTCTTCTAACCCCTTGAATAGAGTGATACATTGTTTTTCACTTTTCGGTTTGTAATGAGTTTTAAACACAAAAAAGGATAATAGGCTCAAAAGGGATTCCAAACAAAGGGATAATATTGTTAAGGTTGACTTTTTGGCTAACTGGTTAAAAATAAAACAAAACAACATGCCTTTATCATTTCAGTGTGCACAAGTAAACAAAAAGTTTCAACAAGAGTCAATTCAAGTTCTAGAGACTAACAAACATGAGTGAAATCACACAAGAAAGAAAATATGGATTTTTTTTTATGTGTTATCCATTATTAGGCTCGAAATCTCACAAGGGTTAGTGATCTATCACCGGTGATGTACAATTTAGAGCTTAGTTAAACATATATACCAAGAATGCACAAAAAGAGTAAATCACATCACACCACAAATCTTTCGACCAAGAACAGAGATAATATTCACAGATGTGGCAAAATAACTAACAAGACAGCATGCAAATTCCTTTTTTTTTATTCAAGAAAACAAACAAACAAAAATAAAAACAAAAGGAAAACAAAAACAAAAGGTTCCCTCCCCCACACTTAAGACATACATTGTCCTCAATGAAAAGAACTCAATTATAAAGTAAGAGTGAGAGAAAGGAAAAAGTGCTCCCTGGTCAAGTTGCAGTGTAGTTGGGCACTTCCAAAGAATGCTCTTCTATGGCAACATCTTCAGGCACATAACTCTCATGGAATAACTTAAGGCGCTGTCCATTAACCTTGAAAATTTTGTCAGTACCTGCACTTTTAATTTCAAAAACAAGTCGATAAGGAGACATCCCAATGGGTGCCAATTTGATCCGCTGTCGCGCGCGTATAAAAAACGAGTGATTTTCAAACGGTAGTTTAGCGACAACTGTAACTCGGATATCGTTCTCACAAGGATTCTTGATTATTACTAACCAAAGGTAAATCGAATTAGGGGGGGTTTGGTTTGGTGTTCGATTGAGAAAAAGTGATTAACAAAAGTGATTATGAAATAAGTCAATCTACCGATTCAGTTCCTACTATCATCGATTATTATAATTTTAATACCCTAAGCGGATTGTCTATTCCTATTTGGATACAAACTCAGTGACAAGCGCGGTGAAGTTCGTGAGATGTATGATCCTATTGTCCGGATTAAGCAAACGGAATAAGTTTTCATGGATTAAGCAAACATGATTGATCAGGCACAAAAACGAATTAAGCAAACGTGTCGTGCCAATGTTAGGGTCATACAATCAACCAAATTGAATCAATATATTTCATGCAATTGAATTAAGCATACAAGAACACAAAATATCATTGAAAGGAATTAAACTAAAATTAACATTATAATAATCTCAAGTGTTGGAACCTGAATTACAGCAGATCGACTCAGAAAGATTAGTTCTTCATCGTAATCGTACAAAAGCAAAAGATTTAAATTTTGTGAAAAGAAAGAGAGAGAGCTACAGTAACACGCTTCTCCCCTTATACAAGAGAAGGGAATTCGGTTTACAACCCAACTGGGTCAAATACATAACCCAGACCCCCCAAAACAAGTGACCAAAAACAAATTATATCTAATGCTGCAACTTCAACGACTTTTTCAGGTCTGCTACAGTCTGATTCAGCTTCTGACTTCTTCATGAAAGTCATACCTCTCTGTCTTAGCTTTCCATCGACTGGTAGAACTTCTCAAACCGATTCCCGTAGCTCCAGATATGATCATTTTAGTGCAGACTGCTAATGCTGAAAATAAAGTGCGAAAATCAAATAAGTGCAAAAATAAACTAATTTATAAAAACACATTAAAATAGAAAAATAACCAAAGTAAAGTATGGAAATGTATAAGTAAAAACATAGAGGAATGCGCATCAAAATGCACTGATCAAATTCCCCCACACTTAAACTTTTGCACTCCGAGCAAAATTAAAAATTAAAAATTAAAAACAGAAAAACTTCAAAACAAAAATGAAAGAGAGCATGCATACTCAAAAGTTATCAGGACACAAGATGCAAGAACACTTCTAAGTCTAAGTTTTAAGACATGGCATTAGTGAGAGATTCAACTGTGACATTCAAAGTATGTATGAAAAACAGATTACCAAAAAGTACATCAAAAGTATCAAGATCCTCACAAGATAAACTGTTTCCACTCAACTCTCAAGTGTTTAGGTTACTGTATACACTCAAGGCACAACATGAAAGTTAGTACTACCATAAGCTTGAAAAGACTCTAACATTCACCATTGAAATACATTGCACACAAAAGATCAAAAGGACTTTTATTATGGTTGTAACTTGGCCAAGGTCAGGGTGAGATATATCCTAAGGGGTACTAAGTTAAAATTCAAAGAGATAAAAGAGGTTTGAAGAAATTGCGGAAGTTGAACTACAAAACATCTCAAAAGGAAATTCTATTGAACAACAAACTTACAACTTAAGTCTCTTCTCTTTTTTTTTTCTTTTATTCTTTTTTTTTTCTTTTTTTTTTATATTTTTTTTTTCGGAAGGATTAAAATTGACAACCTTCTCTATATTTTATTTTTTTTTTCATTTTTCATTTTTTTTTTCTTTTCTACGAACACATTAACAACATCATCATAAGCAAAATGTTCAACCCCACACAACTCCATACAAGACTCTTCTAACCCCTTGAATAGAGTGATACATTGTTTTTCACTTTTCGGCTTGTAATGAGTTTTAAACACATAAAAGGATAATAGGCTCAAAGGGGTTTCCAAACAAAGGGATAATATTGTTAAGGTTGACTTTTTGGCTAACTGGTTAAAAATAAAACAAAACAACATGCCTTTATCATTTCAGTGTGTACAAGTAAACAAAAAGTTTCAACAAGAGTCAATTCAAGTTCTAGAGACTAACAAACATGAGTGAAATCACACAAGAAAGAAAATATGGATTTTTTTTTATGTGTTATCCATTATTAGGCTCGAAATCTCACAAGGGTTAGTGATCTATCACCAGTGATGTACAATTTAGAGCTTAGTTAAACATATATACCAAGAATGCACAAAAAGAGTAAATCACATCACACCACAAATCTTTCGACCAAGAACAGAGAGAATATTCACAGATGTAGCAAAATAACTAACAAGAAAGCATGCAAATTCCTTTTTTTTTATTCAAGAAAACAAACAAACAAAAATAAAAACAAAAGGAAAACAAAAACAAAAGATTCCCTCCCCCACACTTAAGACAAACATTGTCCTCAATGAAAAGAACTCAATTATAAAGTAAGAGTGAGAGAAAGGAAAAAGTGCTCCCTGGTCAAGTTGCAGTGTAGTTGGGCACTTCCAAAGAATGCTCTTCTATGGAAACATCTTCAGGCACATAACTCTCATGGAATAACTTAAGGCGCTGTCCATTAACCTTGAAAACTTTGCCAGTACCTGCACTTTTAATTTCAAAAACAAGTCGATAAGGAGACATCCCAATGGGTGCCAATTTGATCAGCTGTCGCACGCGGATCAAAAATGAGTGATTTTCAAACGGTAGTTTAGCGACAACTGTAACTCGGATATCGTTCTCACAAGGATTCTTGATTATTACTAACCAAAGGTAAATCGAATTAAGGGGGGTTTAGTTTGGTGTTCGATTGAGAAAAAGTGATTAACAAAAGTGATTATGAAATAAGTCAATCTATCGATTCAGTTCCTACTATCATCGATTATTATAATTTTAATACCCTAAGTGGATTGTCTATTCCTATTTGGATACAAACTGAGTGACAAGCGCGGTGAAGTTCGTGAGATGTATGATCCTATTGTCCGGATTAAGCAAACTGAATAAGTTTTCATGGATTAAGCAAACATGATTGATCAGGCACAAAAACGAATTAAGCAAACGTGTCGTGCCAATGTTAGGGTCATACAATCAACCAAATTGAATCAATATATTTCATGCAATTGAATTAAGCATACAAGAACACAAAATATCATTGAAAGGAATTAAACTAAAATTAACATTATAATAATCTCAAGTGTTGGAACCTGAATTACAGCAGATCGACTCAGAAAGATTAGTTCTTCATCGTAATCGTACAAAAGCAAAAGATTTAAATTTTGTGAAAAGAAAGAGAGAGAGCTACAGTAACACGCTTCTCCCCTTATACAAGAGAAGGGAATTCGGTTTACAACCCAACTGGGTCAAATACGTAACCCAGGCCCAAAACAAGTGACCCAAAACAAATTATATCTAATGCTGCAACTTCAACGACTTTTTCAGGTCTGCTACAGTCTGATTCAGCTTCTGACTTCTTCATGAAAGTCGTACCTCTCTGTCTTAGCTTTCCATCGACTGGTAGAACTTCTCAAACCGATTCCCGTAGCTCCAGATATGATCATTTTAGTGCAGACTGCTAATGCTGAAAATAAAGTGCGAAAATCAAATAAGTGCAAAAATAAACTAATTTATAAAAACACATTAAAATAGAAAAATAACCAAAGTAAAGTATGGAAATGTATAAGTATTAACATAGAGGAATGTGCATCAAAATGCACTGATCAGTAAGTCTCTGGCTGGTTTGTTTTGGTTCACTAATGTGTTGGTTTGTCGTTGTTTTGTTTTATTGTTTGTTATGTGCAGATGGCACCAAAAATGGCAATCCACGCGGCTAAGAAAAGAAAAGCTTCAACTTCCAGACAGGTACCAGTTCGTTCCGATGAGAATAGATATAGGGGAGCAAAGCAGGCAGCCCGCTGCGAAACCCTAGAGAGAAAACATATCTTGGCTGAGTACAGATTCATACTTAGTGACCGTGGAAGCTACCGGACAATTGATGCACTTTTTGTGGAGAAGAAATGGGATCGTTTGATGACACCTCTGGATGGGTATAATGCTGAAATTGTTCGGGAGTTTTATGCGAATGCCCTGCCCGATGATGGAGAGAGATTTAGTTGGACCTCTTTTGTAAGAGGGGTTGTTGTGAGATTTGACCGGAGGACGATTAACACTGTTTTGGGAGATCCTTTGCCATTGGCTGGTAGTCAGTTAGATGCGTATCATCGGGACCTGCATCTTCACCGAGACATTCCAAAGATGACCCAGGATTTACTTATTCCAGGTAAGGAAGTTGAGCGTAATTCATCCGGGGTTGAAATTAGATTTCGAAGGGTGGACATGCAGCCTTTGGTCCAACTCATCTTGCTGTTTGTGCTTACCAACATCTCTCCCAGGTCACATCATAGCACTGTTCCTATTCCTTTAGCTCATCTTATTCATAACATTCAGATGAATGTTCAGATTGACGTGGCCCGCATTATTGCGGATGAGATCAAGGCAATCGTTCTTAGTGGTTTGGGAGGTACTGCGGCTCGCAAGAATGCCCCGCTTGCTTTTCCATGTCTCATTATGTCTTTGTGTGCTCATGCTGGAGTTGATATACCAGCACACAGGCAGGTCACGATTCCATCGGCGATTGATGATAGATATGTGGATAAGTTTTGTAAGGCTAGAGGGGCTGGTGGAGAGTCTTCAGGAGTTGGTGCTGAGGCTGCCACTGGGGATGGTGGAGGTTCTGAGTCGGCATCGCCGGCCTTTTATCCTTTTCAGCAGGAGATTTGTCAGTACAACTGGGATTGGATGGCTGCTTCACAGCATGCCATGACTGACCTTCATAATTCTATGCAGGTACTCCAATTGCAGATCTGCGACCCTTCTTCTGAGCACACGATGATGTCTAGGGAGCAGTTCCTAGCACATGCTGGTTGGCCTGAGGACAGGCCAATTTTTGGAGGGGGTGAAGATGATGCTGAGGATGAGGAGGCTGGTGAGGAGACTGTTGGTGATGATGATGAGGAGGAAGCTACTGGTTCTGCTGGCGGTGATGAGGATATTGAGGTGTCTGAGGAGGACTGATTTCGTGGTTTTCAGATTTTTGTACTTCCTTTGGTCACCAAAGTGAAGTTTTCTTGTATTTAGTTTTTTTTTTAGCTTTTACTAGTGTATTTTATCCACTTGGTGGGTTATTTTGGATATTGATGTACTTGTACCCTTGAGGTACCTTTTTGACTATATAGATGTTTCTACACCATGCACATTATTATTATTATGAGTAATGTTCGTTGTTTTCAGTAAAAATTTTCCTATTTCACTTTTACTAATACTTATGAATGTTCAGCTTTTATAATTGTTTGTATGTTTAGGATGGTATGCTTGTGAATATTTAATGTTCTTTCTTTTATTGATGGAATTTTGGAAGTTTAGGTTGGTGAGTCTTGAGTGTAAAAGACGATTCTCCCAAGTTGGATGGAGATGATAGTAATTTAATCATGATATCGTCGGCAAGGTACATAGTTACATAGTTCTAGAAGTTAGTGTGTAGTAGAATTTGTGTTTTTGAACAATTGGAAATTGTGTTTCTTGTTACAACTGTAGTGATTGCTTATGTCATTTAGGTCCAAAATCACTAAAGTGAGAAGCCTCCAAGTTTTACTATATGTTAAGGATTGATGATAAATGTTGTTTTATACTTTTAATTCATGCCTTATCTTGTGATGTATGTGATTTTGTGGAAGTATTAGAAGTGATCAAGGCACTTGTTGAAAGTGAGCACAACCATTTCCATATAGTAATTTACCCGTGAGGAGCAAGAATTTGTGAGCCCCTTTGTGCCCAAAAATTGTTAGATCTCTTTTAGTGATGAACTATTGATTGTACATATTTGAAAAGTCGAGTTCATCATTGAATTTTTAAGAGCTTCTAAAATTTTTTCTTCTTGAACCTTTGAACTGTGTTTAAATTGACTCCCTTGCCTTAAAAAGCAAGGAACATTCACTTTAGGTTGAGTCGAAAATAAGTTGGGGAGAATGAAAAGAAGTTGGGTGAATTACTCAAAATTTTGAAAAAATTTCAAGCAACATGAGAAGAGAATAGTTGTGAATATGTGTGTACAAATGAGAAAATGCTTGCTTGAATGAAAAAAAAGAGATTCAATAATTGTGCGGTAGTTGAGAAGGTGTAATGAAAAAAAATTGGTGAATGAAGTTGTGGTGTTGTGAATACCTTGTAGAGTGAATGTTCTTGTGCATCGGAAATTTCGTTTCAATGGCCGTTAGAAATATCCCTTTTTTGTTTACCCGACCAAGCTACAACCTTGAAGTCCTTAGTGATCTTTTGCTTCCATGATTTCTTTTGTGATCATTGAGATATTGTATGAATTGCTTAGTATTTGCATCATTTGTCATTTGAGTGTAATGATCCCGTGTTTGTATGCACGTTTTCCTTCAATCCTTTTTCGAAGTGGAATGTAGAGTGACATGTGCATGATATTATAGTTGTCTCTTAAAACATTGTTTGAAAATTGTTTAGGAGCCAAGTTCTTGTGCATGGTAAGTTCTTGGATTGTGTAATTGGTGCTTTGTTGTGATTGTTGTTTATTTGAGCTGGTTATCTTGTCTTGGTTGAATTGTATGCTCGAGCAAATCCTCTTGAGAGGAATACTTTGCTTGAGGACAAACAAAGAGTTAGTTGGGGAGAGTTTGTTAGATGTCAAACATGTTATATATTTGTATGCAATACTTGGCATTTTTCATTACTTTCCATGTGTAATTTGTTGATTTAAGTGGTGAATTATGTTGTTATGCATACATTGGAATACACTTGTGGTGCTTGTAATTTGTGTGCTAGTGTGCAGGAATAGGCATGAAAGGATCAAGATTGTGAGACACAAAGAATGGATGCAAGTTGCCATGGAAGGAAGAAAGCAACAGCAGGATTCGCTAGGCGAGTGCTGGCGAAGTCACCAGCGAAGGTTCGCCTAGCAAACGTTGGCGAGTGTTCCAACGAAGGGTGGCAGAAAGTATGCAAAAAGTTACAGTAGGAAAAGAGGGTAAATTCGATGTGGCAAGAAAGCCAGCGTAAAACCGCGGCGCGATCTTCGCCTTTTAAACAAAAACCATCTGGGCCTCCCCTTGTGTTGTAAGTTCCATCTTTCTTTTTAAAATACACTTTTGGGCCTCTAATAGAGTGTAAGACCCAATCCTTGTTGTACATAAACCTTTTTGGGCCTCAGTCATTGTATAAGTCCCAGTACAGTCTTCAAAATAACGGTGCGATCACTGTTTTTCATCTGGGCCTCTCCTCGAGTATAAGCCTCAATCTTCTCTTTTAAAACAATCCCTTTTGATTTAGGTTCAAATTCATAGTCGTTATCAAAACTTTCTTTAATTTCTTGAACAACTAACCATACAGCTATTACAATGGAAGCTTGTTCACCTGTAAGTTTTAAAATAGCTTTATTTTACATACTTGTATATATATATATATATATATATATATATATATGCCTGTATATTATCTGCTTAGAGTTTTCCCCGACAATTAGGTCTAGGATTAGATCAAACTAGTGGTCACTCTTTCAACACAGTCAAAACTAGTTCCCCATAGGAATTTCCAGATACAGTCTTGCCTCCTCTTGGGCTTATACAATATGGAACAGAGAAAGGCATTATTCCCGGTGAGACTTTTCTCAAGACTGTCACTACTAGAAATTTGTCTAAGAAATTCATTTCCCCTCAGAGAGGATTAATTCCCTGTGAAACCTCTCTGGAATTTATTCAAACCCTATAACTGTTCACTAAAGAAAAGATTATTCCTGGTGAAACTTTTCTTGAAATTTTCTGATGTTTGGACCCACAGGCTTCTTAAAAGCATCCCTAGCCTCCTCTTGGGCTTTGTACAAGGACCCTCAGGCTTCTTAGAAGTTCTCATGCCTCCTCTTGAGCTTAGTACAAGGACCCAAAGACCTCTTACAGGTATAGGACAGAACCTAGTCATTCTTCGTTAAAGCAGTCCTTTCAAGAGTCAAAACATCAAACCAATTTAGGGTTGAGTCTCATCCCTTAAAACATCAGCCTCCTCTTGGGCATTATACAAAGAAAAGCCTCTTCATACCAGTAGACTTGGACAGTCTCATCTCCTCCTGGATTTCAAAGAAACCCTCAAGTTCCTAAAAGCACAGGAAAAAACCCTGATCATTTCATTAGTCTCCAACAGAGTTAAAATCTCCAAAGGTAAAACTCCACCTATTAAAACTTCCATCCTAGATTCCCCAGTCAGGATTAATTTACCATTAACAAATCTCCAACAGAATCAAGACCTCAAGCCATCTGATATTTCAACTCTTCTGCAATTCCTAGCAAGAGTTGATTCCCCAATTTGGACCTGCCTCTGGATCTCAATAATCCTCAGCAGAAGCTAGCCTCCTCTTAGGCTTTATATAAGAAATTCCCTATCCAACCTCCTCTTAGTCTTTGTATAATGATTATCCCTCAGAACTTTCAGCCTCAATCTTGGGCTTTATACAAGACACCCACATAAATATCTCTCTAGTAGAGTCAGTCATAACTTTCAGCCTCAATCTTGGGCTTTGTACAAGACACCTATAAAATCTCCCTAAGCAAAGTCAATCCTCTTTTCAGCCTTAATCTTGGGCTTTGTACAAGACAGATAAAACCTCTCACCAGTAGAGTCAGTTTCCCATTTCAGCCATAATCTTGGGCTTTGTACAAGACGCATACAAATATTCCCCAGTAGAGACAATCTCTTTTAGCCTAAATCTTGGGCTTTGTACAAGACAGACAAAAATATTTCCCCAGAAAAGTAAACTTTCAGCCTCCTCTTAGGCTTTGTATAATGATCTCCTCAAAAGAGTCAGTCTCTTTTTTAGCCTCAATCTTGGACTTTATACAAGACAAATAATAATCTCCCCAGTGGAGTCAATCAACCTTTTAGCTTCAACCTTGGGCTTTAATCAAGGCACACAAAAATCAAAATCCCCTCAGAGGAAATAAAAAACTCTCTGTAGGAAGACATTTCTCTGTAGAATCACACATCAAAATAGACAATCAAATCCTAATCCCAGATAACTGCTATAAGTGGCACACTTGTTGATTCCAAAATCCAAGCAGTGGTCCCTCTTTATCCTGGTAAAAATGTTCTTTCATCTAATTGTTGTAAGTGGCAAGCCTCTGGATTATTTACATCCAAGCCAATGTCTCCCTCTTAGCATGAAAAACTCCTAAGGAAAATTGGCATTACTCTACACTGAGTTAAAGTTTTCTCCTTCGGGACAAATCCCTTATAAAGGAAATTATGGCATTGCTGGATTCTTATATCCCAGTTAAAGTAATTCTCCTTTGTAATCAATCACCCAACAATTGTGATAAACAGACGAGATGTCTCCTTTTAGAGATGGCAAATTCTCTCTCAGTCAAACTTTTTAGCTTCAATCTTAGGCATTGAACAAGACATAAATAAACCTTTAGCTTCAATCTTGGGCTTTAAACAAGACACCAAAACATCCTTTTCCTCCCTTAGAATAGGAGGAACTACGGTTGGTCTGATTTTCCTGTTTTCTTTAACGGGAATACGTAGGCATAAGATTGTGAAATCTTAGCGAGCACACCAATAAAAAACTTTAGGTCTAGTACCTTCACACATAACAAAAACCTTAGGTCCAGTACCTTACCAAAAACATCGGAAAAACCCAAAATCAACAAAAACTCTCTCTCTCAAACATTCCCAAAGGAGAAACTTTCCCAATCAACAGACAAACACCAGTAAATAGAAATAGTAGAAATTGCTAACGACCTGTGGATAACCACATATAGTATGGGTAATTGACAACTCCCCATTGTATAACCTGACCCCGGACTCCCCAATCTCTTAGCATTTGTTAAAGAAAACATTTGCGTGCAAGGTTAGTTTTAGATAACTTCCCTTTCCTTTCCATCTTTATAGGATAAATAAGAAATCAGAAAGTAGCACCCAATTCCAACCATGGCGATAAGGTGGTCGCGTCACCGACAAAAATCGCACGCTACATCGAGCTTGCAAATGTCAGTGATATTAATCTACGTTTCGCGTAGTTTAATCTGGCATGCTCGTTTGAATTTTTCGACTGCTCTTCGGTCGCATTTTTTGGACAGTTTAAGCCTTTTAACCGGGGAAATTTTATTTTGAAGTTTGACCAAACATTGTATTTTTCCAATACCTATTTCGCGCTGATCATTTTGGTGTATTCGTTTTTTTTTTAGCACTTCGATACCAGTCCAATTTCTCGTTTTTAACCGATTTTATTTTATTTTAATTAGATAGTCACTTTTTTTTATTACTCAGTTTTTTAATTAATTTTTTTTATTATAATTTATTCAATTTTTATTTTATCTTAAAAAAATAATAATATAAAATATTTTTTTTATTTTGTTTTTAGTAAAACTTAATTGTTAAGTTTAGAAAATAGGTTTTGTTTTTTACTACCTTTTGGTGTAAACTAGCATGGCATGGTATACTAATACAATAAGGTAACATTGAAGAGAAACATGCGTTGCATTTGAAAGTAACATGACCCCTCCACGTATAAAAGAACAAAATGGCTCCATTTCTTTATTTAGAGCACACACATAATGTTCATAAAAAAAAGCAAAAAAAGTTGTATGCATAACAACCACTCTTTCTCTCTCTTTGTTTAATTGAAAAAATATAGACCACCTCTTCATGAGGCATATGCAGTCCTCCAACATTTTTTTCCTTTTCCCAGCATCATGCGCATGGCTCTTCTTTAAATTCCTACACTAACCTCTAAAACCGAAAAGCTTGAACGATTTCAATATATACAACCTCTCATTTTGAATATAAAACAAAAAAGAGATTATATGCACATAAGGGGACTTCATTTTTTTCACTTCAAGGCTGTAACACACTCACTTTCCTCCTTCATCTTTCACACTTAATCTCTCAACACCTTCCATACTCTACAAACTTCATGCAACCTCCCCCTGCTACTTTTTCATGATCTCACTTGTCATGTCATAAACCACACACCTTTTTTTACAACCAAGATATATTGCTACTTCCACCCTACTTCATCAACCCGCGGTACACTCTTCACCTTGTCCCTTTCGTTCACCCTTCATACCACATGCAAACAGCTCCATTCAAGACGAAATCAATCACCATAACCACATCTCTTTATTCGCTTTGAAAAAACCTCATGTTACAGTGCCATTCATTTTCTTCCAACATAACACTACAAGAAAACCTTACAACTCCTTACTTCACCATATAAGCAGCATAACCTTCCTTCATGAAGTTTTTGAACCTTCACTACAACAACACAACCATAAACTTTCATGCTCCTCATACTTTCCACTTGATTTTTCTTCTTCACCATAAAACTCCTTCAAACACATACTCCATTTTTTGTTGTTGTTCATGTGAAAGAACCAAACTACACATCGTAGAAAACCATACTCTTCTCCCTCCATGAAAAGGGACCCGACACTGTTAAAAAGAAACAAAACCACACGAACCTCCTAACACCTTCTTCATACTCACCACATACTTTTCATCATCTTCTTCACGTACTACCCTTCTTCTTCAACCTTCATGACACCTCCCTTCCATATTTAAACCACCAACATACAACACCATTCCCTCTTTAAAAAAAAACCATCTTCACTGCACACTCATGACTCTCCCTCACAATTATTTTCTTCAACAACACCAAAATCACAACCTACATCCTCTCCACCTTCCTTGGCTAATTCACTGCAACCTTGTTTATTTTTTTCTTGAACATAACTCTTTCATTATCATCACGCGAGAATCATGTTCATGTGATCACTAACATACACATTCTCCAATACATGATCCACACGCATGAGGCTAGCAGAATTGTGGTTGCTGAAGCTTGCATACAGGTGCTGAATCTTGAAGTCACTGAAGCTAACTATGTTGAGGATCGTACAATAATCGACATCGGTGGTGGCTTGTATCTTTTGTTGTCCTAGATTTCTGTCGGCACGTAAAGTTCAAGAATAGGGGAGAGTTTAGACCTTTTTGGTAACTTGTTTTTAATTTTCTATTATGTCTTTACTGATGTTGTTATTATTGTGTGTTAATACCATGTGTGGTTGGTTTTCATTTTTATACATACTTTATTTTCTTTTGTTCTAGTTTATCATTATTGTTTTTCTGTTATTTGGTTGGTTTAAATATAAGGTTATCATGTGCATCTTGTAGAATAATGTGTTGTTAATTATATAGATTTATTTATAAAAAAAAAGGTATGTGATTTAATTGTTTTAATGTATATGTGATATTAAAAAAATGCAAAAAAAATATTTTAATCTCTTTTTTTAATATTATATTAAAAATGTACAAGTTGTTTAATTATTTTTATTTTGTAATTTTAGAAAAATGTAAAAAAAATATTTTGTTAATTATTAATTAATTTAAATATTTTTATTTAATATTGATTAGTTAAATTATTAATTAATCTTATTAAATATTTATATTTAAATTAATTAATAATTCCTTTGTTGCCCAATTTTATCTTTACGATTGCATGCTTCCGTGTTTTGGGCCTGATTTTCCTCGATTAATTCTTGATGCTTTGTCTTGATTAATTGATGATATTTATTTTTGATGTCTTACCTTGTGAGCTGATTACATGCCTTGATTTATGTCTTGTACATATGTTGTTACTTGTTCATGATCTTAATTTTGATGTTTAAGGTCTTGTTGTTTGCCCATTGTATATTATTGTCATGATGCCTAGTTTGTTTGATATTCACTTGTGGCTATTGAATCTTTATGATCGCCCATGTTTAAATCCAAGGTAAGGGTTTTGTGGTTGACTTTATATTCATGTGCATCGCATTCTGTTCATTTGCATTTTTCACCCATTATGTGATCCTTGTTCCCTTTTAGGTAGATCACCTTATGTTGTATATACTTAGATTGCTTATCCTTTTAGGTAGTTACCAATAGGATATTCCAACTTTAGACAACTCACAGTTATGTCCCCTTTTCTCAAAAGAGATTAGACATTAGTCATCCTTAGTCGAGATGTAATTCTCCTACCCCATGACATAGTTGAGAAAGATGTTGATTTCTTTTCCACTTGAGAGAGGTATGTGGCATACTCGTTGATTTTATATCTGAGTTGGAGCCTTCTCAATGTGAAGCAAAGATCTATCTTCCGCATGTTTATGGTGGTTTAGTCGAGTATTCTCCTTAAAATGACAACTTGTCTCGTCTCCTAAAACCAACAAACATTACTTTTACCCGTTGTTCCACGAACTACGGACGCTCTGATTTCTCAAGTTCCTTTTGAGAATACGTGGGCACAAGGTCTCAATCCTTGGCAAGCACTTTTTTTTTTTTTCACCTGTAGTTAGCCGAGCTATAACTGCTCTGACTTCCTATACAGGATACGTAGGCATAGGCTTGCGATGATCCTAGCGAGCTACCTTTTTCTTTTTCCACCTTTTCTTTTTTACTTTACCCATCTTTACCCTTTTAGCAAACAACTTAACAAATAACATAATAAGACAAGAGGTTCCTATAGAGTACTATAGATACTTAGGGTGTTAGTACCTTCCCTTAGTATAACCAACCCCCAAACTTCAGATCTCTTTATTGTATTGTCTTTGCATTGCATACTTATGGGTTATTCGTTCTTTTTCCCTTCCCTTGGATAAATTAAAGATCGGTGGTGAATTAAGATTTGTGAGCCTAGTTAACTTAATAGCTATGGTCTCTGATTCTCATCGCGACAGATGGTTCAGGTGAACTCATTAAGGGAAAAGAAGGTTTCTGAGTTCTGAGGCTATAGAAGAAGAAAGTGAAGGAAGAATGTGATTTCAAATAGGAAGAATGTGATAAAAGCAATTTCGACAATGAATTTGGTGTGTTCGCGGGGATTATGTGAGTTCGGTGAAGAAGAAGAAGAAGGTGGGTTAACAGGGTCAGAGTTCTTGAGGTCAGTTTGGAGTGTTTCTAGTTTTTTTCAATTTAGGAGAAAATTCTATTTAAAAAAATAATTTGATAGAATGTCTTAATATACGACCACACTGGGTCATGCCCATGTCCCTGCTATGTTAATAATTTTTTATTCAGAGAAATGTATAGATTTTTCTCCTATATAGGCAATAGTATCATACCTCCAAGGCACAACCTTGGTACTCTGGAATAGAAATGGTTTGGGAACACATATGTTTATTGGTCGTAACAATGTTTTCACAAGTACCTATATTTCCTTCCTTTTGTAAACAATAGTAATTGGTTTAATGGTTGATACTTCTTCGCTAACTTTTGCCTTGGTGAATTGAATCACCCCTTGACTCATCAGGATTTGTACACATCTTTTCAACTCATCACATTGATCACGCTCCACTTGACAAACACGGCAATTATTGTGCAGATCTTCCAAGAAACCATATTGTTGTAACTTCTTCATGACGATTAATGTCGGGGTTTTGACTTCATCAACCTCCTTAACTACTTTTTTATGTTCTTCTTCATCGACCACATTAATTGTGGGCCCATTGTGGCCATGTAAAGGATTGGTCTTTACATTTGGTTGCTTTTCAGAAAAGACAGTAACTTTTGATCAATAAGTTCCTGAACCTTAACCTTAAAGACCATGCAATCTTCCGTAGAGTTCCCTATAAACATGGTGTAGAAAACACATGTTGTATTGGGATTATGCATGGGACCATGTGGGAACGTAGCATGCGGAATCTATTTAGGCACAATTTCCCCCACATGAATAAGATAAGGTAGAAAATGGGTGTAAGACATGGGAATTTTGTCAAAGTGAGGACGTCTCCTATCTTGACCATTTTTCCACTGTCTCTTTTGTCCCTGCCCATGATTTCGGTTATTTTGTGTGGGTCGTTGAGCCTGCGAAGTCTGAGCCACAGGAGGTTGTTAATACCCAAGTGGTGTTTAGTATTGAAATGGAGGTTGTTGATATTAAGTTGCGGCAACATATGGGAATGAATAATATGGCATAGGAGCCATGGGTGTTTGATATTGAGGATGAACATTGGCCATTACAACACTAGTTTCTCCTTCTTTCTTCTTGTTAAAGCTGCTTTGAGGTTTCTTTGACCCTGCCTGATTATTAGCACCATTTTCAATCCATTCTCGATACGTTCCCCAATTGTGACTACATCTGAGAAATTGGATGACAAACTTCCCACCATATTTTCAAAATAAGCCCCTTGGAGTGTACTCATAAAAATGTCCACGAGTTCAGAGTCAGACAAAGGTGGTCGTACTCGGGTCGCCATTTCTCTCCAACGTTTGGCGTAATCTTTGAAAGTCTAATTGCTTCTTTGTGTTTGATTCTGGAGTTGAAATCTAGTCAGAGCCATATCAAGGTTGTACTTGTATTGCTTCAGGAAAACATCGAAGAGATCTTTCCAAGACCGGATCTTGCAACGTTATAACTCCATGTACCAATCTAGAGAAGCTCCAGACAAACTGTCTTGGAAGCAATGAATTAACAAAGCATCATTGTTGGTTTAAGAAGCCATCTTTCTGCAAAACATGGTTATGTGACTCTTTGGGAAGGTCAAACCCTTGTACTTCTGCAGATCAGGAACCTTGAACTCACTACACCAAATTAGACATTTAATAGTGCTTTTTTGGGCTTAATAGAACTTAAACTCTGCAATTATAGATTGGTAGATATGATAGCGCTTTTAAGAGTTATTATAAGTGAAGACTTTAATAGCGTTTAACATAAAAGCGTTAGCATAGCTTACAATTGACCACTTACATTGATAACGCTTTGCTTAAAAGCGCTATTAATTACCCTTGTTTTTTTGCTACTGAAATTCTGGTACCAGATGTGTGATGTTAAGTGCGATGTCACAACAACACACTCTGCACAATGGACAAAATAAATAATAGAAGAACACACCAAATTGTTAACCCAGTTCAGTTCAAACAACCTAATCTGGAGGCTACCAAGCCAGGGATGAAATTCACTACTTGTAGAATTAAATTACAGACTCAACAACCCAGTTGACAATCTCCTAATCTTAATTCCTACTAGTGACTTTCTACCTAAGAAACCACTTAGATATGAGAACACTACTCAATCCCTAAAACCTCTCAAAGAACAACCTCTTTGAGAAACCTTGATCCTGCTTCACAGCTTTGATCAAGTTACACAACTCTCTTTGCTTCACAGCTTTAGAGAGGACAGAAAATAACTCACCAATTTAATCTAGAATGGTGTATACAAAACTCGTACAAAATACTCAAGACACTCATCCTATGCTCTTGATCTTTTCTCTGTATTTCTGTATCTTCTTCCTTTGATCTATGCGCTTTATATAGCCACCTGAATTGGGCTTGGACTCCTTGCAATATTTGATCTGATTTGTTATTTAAAACTGAATCTTCAAAACAGATTTTCTCTTTCAAAATCTTCTTAAATATTCACCTTTTAAATCTCCTACAAACCTGCATCAAATCTCTATGCAACGGATAATATCTAACCCAAGATATTCGCATCCAATGAGACTAACAGCTCTCCACAATTCCAGCTAAAACGCAAATCCTAACAACATCACAAACCTGATGTTATTAATTCTGCAGATCTAATGTCACAACATCGCTTGTGACATCAGACATCCAACTTCACACTTAACACAGCCCAGTGTTAAGACTCAATGTTGTGACATCACCCATGTGACATCAACATTGAACATACTTTGTTTTACCAAAATTCTAGCCAATCCAAGAAACTAACAATCTCCCCCTTTGGCTAATTTTGGCTAAAACAATCTCTGCACCTTCAGAGACTTTAACAGCGGATAAAAATATGATTTTTCCAACCTTTGCAGCAGCAACACAGTCTTCACAAACAGCTACACTTCACAATGCTTTCAGCATGCTGCACAAACACTCAAATACTCTGTTGTACACAAACTTCAACACTAACCAGCAGCATGGAATAAATCTCCCCCTCAAGGCAAGAACCAGCATACAAGTTGTTCAACAACTCCCCCCCTCAATATCTGCACTTCTGCATCACAACTAGCAGCACTCCTTGTCATTGCAGCACCTCTTGCATCTTGACTGACTCTTAACTATTTCTCCCCCTTTTTATCCACAATTGGACAAACCTCAACAAGTAAGTCCTATGACACCCTGTACAAAACCATACTTCTTCTGTCAGCAATATCCACATTTTGAAAATCCAGACATATTCTTCATCCATCCAGTTATAAAGGCTTCACACAATCATCCACAAGATCTGAAGCACACACACAATGCCTTCCACTGAACTCTAAGTCAACTCCTCACACTTAGAATAACACACACCAAGACAAGTGTACAATCTATTCAAGGCCATGATTCAATCTTGTCTTCAGACATCTCCTCAGAAGCATGTGCGCACAAGATTCAAACAATTTGCTTCATATGACTAGAATCATTCAAGGCCACACCAAAACACCAATCAACAACCTAATGTCATAACATGCTATCTGACATTATATCCTCATAAGAGGCAACCAATCTCCACAAGCTTGATAAATGCACCTTTGCTGCAAAATCCATAGACAAGTACTCCCCCTGTCATGATTAACAAATGCTCTAGATGGAGATGAACATTTGAGCACATTTTCTGAGTACATGCATTTTAGTACCACTGTCCCTTTCTCCAAAGGCTATCATACAATTCATCTTCACCATCCAAGGCAAACCTTCTACTTCATCATTCTCCCGTATGACTATGTAGATGCTCCTTAGATATAATGTAAGCACTAAGCTTCAGATCCAGAACAAAGACATCCTTCACCAATGATACTCTTGACACTCTTGACACCAGGGTATTACATATGCTCCACTACTGGACTTACTATCAGCAAAATAATCCAAACTCAACACTGTGTCACAAACTCCACATGTCCAATCTTAACCATCTTCCAGATATAACCACCAACAAACATGATGCTATAACATCTTTTGGGACATCAGCTTCTCATCACCATTCAAAGGACTCATTGGACAAAGAAGTCCTTCAAGAAGCTCCCAATAAAACACAGTCAGAGCAACTTATTCATACACACCTGAATACCATAAGTTCCCACACCCTCTCTGAACCATATCCTAGCAAACTCAACCATATCCAGAGTATCTATACCAAATTCTTTTTCCAGAACATACTTCCACCATTTTATGAAAAGCACAGGAATGTTATCCAGTATGGCCTTTTGAATTTTCTCAGAAGTTCTAACAATAACGGCTTCCTTCATTTGAGAGATATCCTGAACATTATCATCAGACTTATCTCTGATCTTCCTATTTTTGGAAGAGATGAACACTTTACTCCTGGATTTTGTAGTACCATCCTCATAGATCTTCTGCTTATCAGTTCTCATCTTAGGAGGTGACTCAATAGCTTTCCTCTTCCTTGATTTCAGTCGTTTAGCAACCCCAGGAACCACTTTTGCAATTAGTTCATCATCACTCTTCTTTATTTTAAGGCTTGAAGTACCTTTCTTGACTTGAGATATTTTAACATCAGCTCTAACATCTGCATCTTCCAACCTAAGGATTGTCAACCTGTGAAATTTTTCTTCTGAACTATAGGAGTCATTAGTCAGGTTGTCATCTTTCTTGGCCTCGCAAGTATTCAGCTCCCAACACTTCTTAAGGTCACGGCTTTTGATCCTTCCATCAGCATTGTTGACTCCTTCAACTTGCTCACATAACTGACTACTCAAGTTGGCTTTTAACACATCATCTAACTTAGGAGTAACAACACCATAAGTCATTAACCCAGATTGACTTTTCACCATACTTTCACACTTGATGTCACCATCTGATGTTACAACATCAACCTTAACATCACTAGATAAGCTGTCCACTTGAGGTATCCACTGATAGCAATTATCTTTGGATCTTACTCCCTTCATCACTACCTCATTCTGCTCATCAGCTACCACACATTCATCTTTGGTGTAGCTTACCATGTAACCTTCATCACAAAGTTGACTTATGCTAATTAAATTAGCACTCAACCCTTGAACAAGGAGCACATTATCAAGAGTAAGACCATCATGATTCTTCACTCTTCCAACTCCTTCTAATACTCCTTTTTCATCATTGCCAAAAATAACATCATTTACATGGCAAGGATTGAACTCTACCAAATGCTTCTTGGATCCAGTCATGTGCTTTGAACATCCACTGTCAAAGTACCATGCATCCATAGCAAAATGTCCATCTGATGTGTGAGCCAATAGACATGTGACCTGAGCTTTAGGAACCCCTTGTTTAACAACTTTGGGCCTGACCTTCTTTAGTTTGGTTTGAGGAGCATATTGTGGATAACCATGCAGTTTAAAACACGAGTACTGCATATGTCCAAACCTTCCACAGTAGAAGCACCTAACTCTGTCATCTCTAAAGTGGTTAAACCTTCTACCACCATGATGATGATGTTGTTGGTGCTGCCATCCATAGTGTTGATTTCTTCTTCTATGGTAAGGCTATTGTCTTCTACTACCATAGTTTGACTGTCTTCTATGGTAAGGATGCTGTCTTTTGAACTGTCTCCTATGATGATGAGGCTTCATTCTTCCATAGTAATGAGGCACAACATTGTTGTATCCATATCCATATCCATACATGTTCCCCTGATGTTGATGAAACATATTCTGATTGAACCTAGCAGCCTTCATGCTCTTGTGATATTGAGGTGGCATATACTGACTAGCTCCCTGAGACTGCACCTTCTTCTGATGATGAGCATTCTTCTTCTCAACATTCTGAGGCTGTGGATGAGTAACCTTCTTAGGTGTAGAATCATGTCTCTTTGTTTGATGCTGAGACATTGGTTGGGACACCTCCTTCTTTGTTCCAGAAGTGCTTGCTTCTGTAGAACTCTTTTCCTCAACCACATATCCTATACCTGATTTATATCCAGCAACTTTCTCTGACTGAAGAATCTTATCAAGAGTGGCTGTACCACTGTTCATCATCCTAACAGATTTTGTCATCTGATCAAGTTGAGATTTAACTAGTACAACTTCATTTTCCATATCATCTTTTACATTCTCAAGCTGAGCAATCTGTTGCTTGTGACACTTGTTTTCTTGACAAATCTCATCACTTTTTAAACACAGCTCTTGATAAGTAGATGCTAACTCCTCATAGGTTATTTCTCCATCACTATCATCATCAGAAACAACAGTTCCTGTTAAGGCTCTAACATGCTTTGCTGACTCACCTTCACTTTCACTATCAGATTCAGACCAGGAAACTGTCATGCCCTTCTTCTGCTTCTTCAAGAATGTGGGACATTCTTTCTTGACATGTCCATAACCTTCACATTCAAAGCACTGAACACCTTTCTCTTGAGCTGTCTTTTCTTCATCTTTCTCTTTTGACTTGCTGATGTCAGAAGGGATGTTCTTGACATTAGGCTTATAGTTATTGTTCATTCTTTTGAACACCTTGTTGAACTGTCTTCCCAACATAAAAATGGCCTGAGATAGATCCTCCTGGGATTCCGCACTATTCCCTTTCTCTTCTTGATCATTTGAAACCAAGGCTATACTCTTTGGCTTCTTTTCTGGTTCTTCCTCATTCAACCCAAGCTCAAAAGTTTGAAGAGATCCAATGAGCTCATCAACCCTCATCTTGCTAATGTCTTGAGCTTCTTCAATTGCAGTCACCTTCATCTTGTACCTCTTAGGAAGAGACCTAAGGATTTTCCTTACCAGCTTTTCTTCTGACATCTTTTCTCCAAGAGCATTGGATGCATTGGACAACTCAAGAATACTCATGTGGATGTCACGGATAGTCTCATCTTCCTTCATCTTCAGAATTTCAAACTTTGATGTTAGAATCTGAAGTCTTGACATCTTAACTCTAGATGTTCCTTCATGTGTAGCCTTCAAAATATCCCATGCTTCCTTAGCAACTTCACATGAGTTGATCAATCTGAAGATGTTCTTATCAACTCCATTGAAGATAGCATTTAGGGCTTTAGAGTTACCAAGGGCAAGCTCATCTTCTTCCTTGGTCCATTCTTCTTTAGGCTTCAGCTTTGAGGTGCCCTCTTTATCTTTCCCAGCATCATCTTTTTCAAACACCACAGGTGCTTTCCATTCTTTAATGACAGCCTTCCAAGCCCTGCTATCCAAGGATTTCAAAAAGGTGATCATCCTTGGCTTCTAATAATCATAATTCGAGCCATCCAAAATAGGGGGTCTGTTGACAAATCCTCCAACCTCTTTGTCCATCTTTACACCAAAAAGTAACTTCCCTAGATCTCACCCAGAGACAGACAGGATGCCTGCTCTGATACCAATTGAAATTCTGGTACCAGATGTGTGATGTTAAGTGCGTTGTCACAACAACACACTCTGCATAATGGACAAAATAAACAACAGAAGAACACACCAAATTGTTAACCCAGTTTAGTTCAAACAACCTAATCTGGGGGCTACCAAGCCAGGGATGAAATTCACTACTTGTATAATTAAATTACAGACTCAACAACCCAGTTGACAATCTCCTAATCTTAATTCCTACTAGTGACTTTCTACCTAAGAAACCACTTAGATATGAGAACACTACTCAATCCCTAAAACTTCTCAAAGAACAACCTCTTTGAGAAACCTTGACCCTACTTCACAGCTTTGATCAAGTTACACAACTCTCTTTGCTTCACAGCTTTAGAGAGAATAGAAAACAACTCACCAATTCAACCTAGAATGGTGTATACAAAACTCGTACAAAATACTCAAGACACTCAGCCTATGCTCTTGATCTTCTCTCTGTATTTCTGTATCTTCTTCCTTTGATCTATGCGCTTTATATAGCCACCTGAATTGGGCTTGGACTCCTTGCAATATTTGATCTGATTTGTTATTTAAAACTGAATCTTCAAAATAGATTTTCTCTCTCAAAACCTTCTTAAATCTTCACCTTTTAAATCTCCTACAAACCTGCATCAAATCTCTATGCAACAGAGAATATCTAACCCAAGATATTCGCATCCAATGAGACTAACAACTTTCCACAATTCCAGCTAAAACGCAAACCCTAACAACATCACAAACCTGATGTTATTAATTCTTCAGATCTAATGTCACAACATCGCTTGTGACATCAGACATCCAACTTCACACTTAACACAGCCCAGTGTTAAGACTCAATGTTGTGACATCACCCATGTGACATATACATTGAACATACTTTGTTTTACCAAAATTTTAGCCAATCCAAGAAACTAACAGCTACTAATAAAAAGATAAAGATAATGATCTTGTAACTGAATATTTCTGCAAAAATAACACATCCATTCTTCTAAATTACCAATATTAACAAAACAGATAACAACAAAATACACGGTCAATCAATTTGTGTCAATAAAAAATTTAATTACAATTATTTCTATTATATACAATAACCAATCATGGTTGAGACCCAAAACTTATCCATCACAAGCTATTAGAAAATAAAAAAATACAACACAATACATGCATACATCATCCTTAATTGCAAGAATCCTACGATGTCAATGTGTTCATGCACCACGCTCTCTACACACACCCGGTACCAAGAGTCACCAGAACTAATATACACACAAGCAACCTTGTCAAAACTGAATCATTCCAAATGCTTATCAACACATAGTAGAAAATCCAAACCTCACATACACATATAAACAACACAATGAATGAGTTTATGACACCAAAGAAACCCGCCTATGCATAAAACCAGTTCCTGTAATCAAATATGATATCTGAGTCACAAGTAAATAAACAATGTTTCTTCTTTTAGATGTTCATGATGAGATGAAACAACTTAATAGATATTTTTATGTTATCTTTCAATTTATTGTATTTATGTTTCTTACTTTTTCTATGCATCCATTACCGTTTATATGCTCGTGATTTTTGTTTTTGATAATTTGACATATATGGCTAGTGTCATATCCCAATTTTGTCTGGACATTTTAAATTCATCTGATACATGTCCATTTGTCAAGTTTTGCATTTTTAGCCATATGCATTTTTATCATCAAATAAAGTCACCATAATCATGCATATATGCAAAAAAGTAAACATTTTACATGTTGAAGAAATTGACTAAAATTACATATTTTTTCATTATATATTTTGAAAAAAAAATAAATTAATGATCATTTAATTTATCACTAAAATATCCATTTAAAATTTTATTAATCATTTTCATGCATCATAAAACAAAAATCAATGTTTCTAGAAGGTCCAAAATATATATCCATTATTACATCATTATTCCATGCATATATTATAACATTATTCACCATTTAATTAAATAAGTTTCTATAAACCACTCACACTCTTTTCAGAATTCCTAAACTATCCTTTTTAGGGCCTATAAATAAAGCCCTTCTCATTCACAAATCTGATCACCAATCATTCACTAAACTAAGCCAAAACTCTCTTCATTTTCTCTTCATTTTCTTTCAAGCTATTTCTTTCTTTTATTGAATATGTAGGCTCTTATACTTATTGTTTATTTAATTCTATTGCATTTTTACTTTTGCTTTATTTATTTAGTACTTTAATCATCACCATTTTATATGGAAACTCAATTGATTTTGAATCAAGAGTTTAAAAGTGTTCTTGAACCTCCATAAGAAAAAATGATTTGTTGTTTTTTAATGGCTCTTATGTTTGTTATTTATTTAATTCTATTGCATTTTACTCTTGCTTCATTTATTTAGTATCTTAACCATCACCATTTTGCATGGAAACTCAAGTGATTTTGAATCAAGAGTTGAAAAGTGTTCTTGAACCACCATAAGCAAAAGTGATTTATTATTGCTTAATTTTTTGTATTTCCATGATGCTCGTGAGATCGAGTAGATAAAATTTCATTATTAATTTACTTGATTCCATAAACATTTGAGGAAGTTATGGCCAATTTAATTTGAACATCGTTGCTAAAATGATGAACATTACTGAAAAATGTTGAATCTGCCCAGAATCTCTCATGGTCGTCCGATCATATTTTTCCCTTCCCCTTTATTCTACGCGCGCCACGTGGCAGTGTTTAAGTGACTGGTAGCGAGCAGGGATCTTGTATAGGACTCCCCGCGTGAGCGTGCTGGATATCTTGCATCACAATCGCTGATCTTGATCCAAAGGAGGGGACGTACAATCAACTTCCTTGGTTGCTTTGATCGCATTTAGGTTATGTGTGTGGGTCTCATGGGCCTGCTGCAGCAGCACTATTCCGACCCCCAGTTTTCTTTTCTTTGTCATTTATTTTACTATTTTTTATGTGGGCCTTGGGCTACCCTTTGTCCCCTTTCTCATATTTATTGCTAGCTTATCTCTTCTCTATTTCACTTCTACCCCCTTTCTTCTATCTATTTTAATTTTCATTTTATTTTCATAAATTCAATTGATCATTTTTTTAGTTAGTAAAAATTAATTGACTAAATATTATGTTAGTTAGTTAACTTTTCTAATTAAATTTAATTAACTTGATTAATCCATTAAATTAGTTTTTCTGCTTACCCTTGATAATTAACTCTAATTAGCCTAATTAATTGATTTAATCAGTTTTAATCGATTGATGTTGCTATTTAAAAGTCTTTTCTCGTGATTAATTCAATTGACCTAATTAAGCAACGTGACTCTCCAAAATCAATTCTTTCAAGATAAATTAGTTCGATCCAATGTCGAGCAACTTTCTCAAATCAACTCATTCTCACCATCAAATCGATTTCATTCATGATCATTTCATTTCCAAGCCATTTTCATAAATTAATTTCAAATACTTGATCCAACATCAAGTTATCCGTTAAATTTTTTACTCAATAAATACCGATTGAAAAAGATGGGGGTGGAAGTAATTTTCTTCTCCTTTCCAGAATGTTCATGTGATGGCCGCACTTAGCCTATCGTTTGAACATTCGTCAATCGCTTTAAAACACTATTAAATAAACGATTTAAGTTGATTCTTTTGTGGATGAAAAAGATGGGGTGGAAGCAATTTTCTTCTCCTTTTCCAAATATTAGTGTGATTGCCGCACTTAGCCTACCGTTCGAATACTTGTTAACTGTTAAAGAAACACGACTTGATTCACGACACAAATTTCCTAATTAATTGGTTGAAAAATATTGGGGGGAAGCAATTTTCTTCTCCTTTCCTGAATATTTATGTGATGGCCGCACTTATCCTGCCATTTGAATATTCGTCAATCACCTAAAATGTTCAAACATATCAAACCTATCTTTTCTTGCCTCAGTGCGATTGAAACCCATTAAACCCAATTACTTGCCCCCGTGTGATCCACAACTAAAACCTTTTTCAAAAGAGCATTGTTTAGTTCATTCTAATGCAAGTACAAGCTAGTGCTTAAGCCTCCGCCAAGATTATACAAGCCAAGGTTTAACCATTAGAATGCGATCTAAACACTTGTTCATTGAAAAATAGACAAACAAACAAACCGTGGCACCTAGAACTACGTAGCCTTGAATTCTCTATTGCACCTGGAGATATGTAGAATCAAGACCCACAATCTTGTCAGGACCCCTTTAATAAAGCTTTTTACGGTTTCCGTTCTTTTCTCTTTTTAACCTTTTATCACTCGAAGAAAACAAATTACATAAGCTAACATTTAATCTCAAATCTAACTAAGTGGTTTTCGTTGAGTACAACGGACGTGAGGGGTGCTAATACCTTCCCCTTGCATAATCGACTCTCAAACCCGAATTCAGTTACGACCACCATCTTCTTTTTAAAGGTTTTATCGATGTTTCCCTTTTCCTTCATTGGAATAAATAAAGTTCAGTGGAGACTCTGTTCGATCTATTTTTCCGCGACCATCACGAAGGATCATATTTTTTGAGGTACGACAGCTAGTGTAGAAGTAAAATATTGATTTAGATCCTTATATATATATATATATATATATATATATATATATATATATATATATATAATTTAAAACATATTTCTTTGTATTGTTTATGTATAAAATCTATACTATTATCTATTATTTTGCTTTCAACTACAACTCATCATGTAGATTTTTTGTTTGGACTAAAAATATCTAACATTATCGTATAGATATTGTGGAGATGTTTTAGTAACTAAAGTAACAAAGTGACATTATTGTGTGATTTAACTGAATGCATATATAAAAAAAAATATGTTGTTTGTACACATAATTAATCTCTAATTTATATTGCTATATCATTAACACTCCTATCATATCCATAAATCTTCATATCTTTTTTAATATGTATTTACATTATATAGTTCCATATCACCTCACTTTGTAGAGAGTGGCGTTGTATATATACAACCAGTTATTGATGAGTGCACATCAAGCCTTTTTCGGGTATGCATCACTTTTCTTTTATTTTCACCAAAATTATGCTCTAGAGTTTACGTGATTGCATGGTGCCATTATTGCATTTCAATGATTCGGCACCCAACTCTAATTTATCAAAAACAAAGTGAATGCATTACATGGTACGATATTATGCAAACCATGTGTTGATCATGATCTTTTTTTCTTGGTATGCGTTGTTTTTCTATTTTACTGTAATATAGTGTGCGTGGGTGTATTACTAGAGAGAAAAAATAAATATGTGATTTCTTTTCTTATAGGAAGTAAACCTTACCTTATTGTCTAACCAAAGAAAGAATGCACATAAAATGAAGTCCTTAACATAAATGGCATATATACATTAGATATTTCTCCATATTTCTCTATAAAAACAATGGAAACAATTTCTCCATATTTCTCCATTGTTTCTTTGTTCCCATTTTTATAGATGACATATATACATTAGCCAAAAGATTAGATATAAATCACATTGTTTAACTAATAAAGATCCAAATTTAACTGCAATTTACTCATTGGATCAAACCGAAAACACTCAATACTCAGACTTTAAATTGTTGTTGATGCGTGTATTTTACCTTAATTAACCAACATTTGTTTTTTCCCCTTGTTTCTGGACTGGTTGGTATTTTCCATTAACACTTATTTTCAAAAACTTAACAAGTACCCTATGTTAGCAAATATCAGGAGGTGGGAAAAGAGGTCTTGGTAGTTAGTGTCTTTAACTAATGGTATGTTCTTCAGGAATATAGTATACGATTTCTTCTGATTATCTAAACTCTTTTGCATGCAAAAACAAACCTTATGTTCATAACTAACTTGAGAAGCTTTATAGTAAATTAAAGGACCAGATACAAAAATTAACATAGACATCATCATTGACCTTAGCATAAAACTTAGCATCTCAGTTGTCCACAACATGAATGAAGAACAATTTTGTTTTTTTTTTTTTTGCACTCTCTTCAACTGCCTTAAAAACTAAGATAAGCTTAATTGTATTATATCATAATCGATGAAAATAGGGAATAAATAAACTCCAATGTACAAATAGTGGGAACAACTTATAGCTACAACAATGAAGAAAAACAAAAAAAATACAAAGATCTATTGCAACCCCTGAGGAATAAACCTTTATTTACTCTGTCTTTCCTACCCATTTTGACCAATATTATGAGCTCGATCTCGAGCTTGCAATTCATCTTGTGGGTTCCTGATACAGTAAAAATTCTAAACAAGATCAATTATGAACATATAACATCAATACAAATAAGAAAATTGTTGACATAGAAAGTCAAAAAACTCATGGCGAATTAGAAAATGGTTAACATAGCAAGTCGAAAGACACATGTCACAATCATTAGGAATGACAACATCAACGATGTTGTTGATCACAAATAGAATATCATGAAGACCTTGAACTTTGAATTTGTTAACGGTGTTTCATTGATTTATTAGTGTGATTCTGTAGTGGTTCTCAACAGGGATTCTTCAGTGACTTGTGGTACATTAGGGTTTCTGAGTTTTGGGTGGGATCAATTTTTAGGGTTTCATTTATTTTTTAAGTTTTATGAGTTGTGGGTTCAATCAATATTAGTTTTAGGATATTTGAGTTCATAAACGGGAACTGAGTTTGATAAAATGAAGAAATTTTTAAGAGTTTGATAAAGAGAATAATCGAAGATGGTTCATTTGAACTCATTAAGGGAAAATGAGGTTTCCGAGTTTCAAGGCTGTAGAAGAAGAAGGTGAAGGAAGAATGTGATTTCAAAGAGGAAGAATGTTAGAGAAGCAATTTCGACAATGAAGTTGGTGTGTTCGCGAGGATTATGTGAGTTCAGTGAAGAAGAAGAAGGTGGGTTAATAGGGTCAGAGCTCTTGAAGTTAGTTTGGAGTGTTTCTAGTTTTTTAGTTTGGGAGAAAATTATATTTAAAAAATAATACTCCCTCCGTCCCACAATGAGTGACCCATTTGGAATAAAATGGTGTCCCAAAATATATGATCCATTTCAATTTCCAATGCAACTTTTCCTATGTTACCCTTTAATTAATATTACTTTCGTCATTCCCAATACATCATAAGAGTACTTTAGTAAAAATATAATTCTTCCTCCTTCATTTATTCCTTTTTTCTTAATCTGTGTGAAAAGTCAACTGGGTCACTCATTGTGGGACGGAGGGAGTAATTGGATAGAATTCCTTAATATAATATTATATAATACTAATTGGTTGAAAGTAACAATAACGCTTTGCAAAAGCAATGTCAAAGGGGAAAATCTATAATGACATTTTTGAAAAACAAAATTAAACTTTTCATTTTTTTTCCAAACACCCTATGATAGCATTTTAAGCCAACGCGCAAATATATGATGAACCCTATAAAAGCGTCCGATATAAAATGTTATTATAGGTCTTTAAGTGAAATTTTTAATAGCACTTTGTTAAAAAAAACTCTAGCATACATGTGCTATTATATAATAAAATTGTAGTAGCGAATTCTGAGGTAATACAACATTAGGGACTAGGCATTATTCTTTAGAATACATTCCATAAGCAGAGAGCCCTTCGATGGCCCTAATTCGTTCGTCCAACAATTGGGAGTCAGCAGCAGGTTTGTTCAGATTTGTATAATGGAAATTTTGATAAGCATATTAAGGACCTTGAGGAGAACCTTGAGAAATAGCAAATTGAGAAGGATCTTGAGGAGTAGCAAGATGAAGAGGAACTTGAGGAGGATACATCATATCAGGGTTAGCAAGCTATCCCCCATGGAAACTTAAGTATATTGTGCCCCAGGGTGAACATATGGAGCATAGGGTGCCCTAGGATGAACATACTGAGGATTAGCATTGGCATATGGTTCCCCAGGGTGAACATGTGGCATTCCAGAATTAGCAGGCTGAATGCCTTAATAAGGATGTTGCATACTAGGTTGGATGATCGGTGGAGGAATCTACACATTGATAGGAGGACCCCAATACTCGTTCTCTGTTTTAACAGGTGCTTCAATGGCCCCAAGAACAAAATTTTGCCGAGGCTGATCTTGAGGAGCTTCGTTGTTATCAACATCAATCAACGGAGGAGAAAAACGAGGAGGCATTCCCCAAGGATGGGTGGCTGCATTCATATTAACCAGAGGCAAAGGCGTTAGCTGATAAGGAACGAAAGATCCACCATTTACAATTTGCGGAGTGAAGCTTTATCAAATCCCTCAAGGATAGACAACAGTATGTCCACTAGGTCCAGGAAGAAAGCATGATTGGTTAGGTATCGGCCGAGCAACCATTTCAATTTTAGCTGGAGTCCTAGCAGTAGTTGTAGCATTGTCCTTCTGGATGCGAAGGAGTTCCAGAATTGTATCCATCTTCCATTGGAATTGGTCCAAGCTCTCCTTGTAGGCGACATTCTCTTGCTCAATTTATGTCATTATCTTCTGATGATTAGCTCATGTGAGATATCTTCGAAGGAGAATCATCGTCTTTTATGGATGGTGGAAGATAGATGGTATGAGAATTTTGTATTTTATTAATGGAATACATGAATGTATGAATGTACGAATGCATGTAAGAATATATTTTTAGTTTTCAGGGAATCCTGAGATTGTCAATTGCATATGAGTAGACATAAAATTGCAGAAAATAAGACAGAAGATAAAGCCAGTAACGAAAAATACTCGTTTTTTTAATTGGGGAAGAATAAGGAGTACAATTGTTACAACTCAGGGATTTGCTTGATGAGATACAAGAAGATCAGCTTTAAACCTCTTAAATATAACCTTACAAATAGTAAAAAAATGAAAGACAACCCTAGGAGTATTGTGTGAAAACATGTCAACACGAGCTTCCTTCAACATTCCTGGGAGGTATTCAATTGCATGATCAACAAACTTAGCCAACAAACTTCAACGGGTAACCAAGTTGACGCAATGAAAGAACATGATTATAGTTAATCCCTTCCTTAGTACCAATGAGAGGCACGTTATGAAAGTCACCACAACTAAATATGGGCTCTATCCCATCATAGTCACGGCTGTGCCACACTATGTCCTCTGCATTTAAAGACATCAACCTTTGAGACCATTTCAGAACTCCCACATTATCAGCAAAATGTCATTTCTTTTGTAAGTGGGTCAAGAGCCACTTATATAGCAAAGGAATACAATAGTTGATTACTCGTCCATTCTTCTTGTTTCTCCAATGGTAGGAGTAATAGACATCAGTCAGAAGTGTGGGAACATAATTTTTAGATAGGAAGATGTTGACAGCAGCCTTATCAACGAAGCCTTCAACTTTTGGAAATAGTATCAACCCATAGATGAGAAGACAAAATATGGCATAGAAAGCATCCCAACTCTCACTGTCAGCAAATGTGGAAGCATTTTCAATCAGAAACTTTGAAGTAAATTCTCTAGTGTTGCCTTTGGTGCGGATGATAGATTCAGCCACCTCCTTTTTAAGATGGAGAGCTTGAGCTATCAGTGCAGATTTTAGAAAACCATCCAAGCTTGTGTACGGAATTTGATCTTTGATTGGAATACGTAAGATATGAGCAAACTCTTCCAAAGTGGGGGCCAATAGGAAATCTTGGAATGTGTAACAGTGCAGAGTAGAGTTGTAGAATCGGAAGTGAGGATCAAGCCAGTGTCCTCCTTGGTAAGTAGAATACTCAGTAAGTTGCCATAAGCCTTTGAAAGTATCCATGTGATCATCAATCAAGTGAGTTCTAAGCTTCTTTAACTCATCTAGTTTGGGTTCCTTGAGTTTGTAATGGAAAGTGTTTCTTTTGTCAGATTTTTCTATAACCTAATGCTCTACTATAACTGGATTGTTAGAACAAGATTTGGTTCTGCAAGTTATCTCTTTGTTTTGATAATATCAAAGTTGTATTTGTGTGAGAACAATTTTGGTACTCTAACGTTTATTTTCTTAAGTATTGACAAACAGGTGCTAAGGCTGATAAAGATAATTCAGACTCTAATAAAGATAGCTCTGACTCTGATAGAGATCATGTGAAACGTCACTCTAGAATTCTCAATGGTCGCTTCTGCGTCAAAGAAGCAAGATTGCTTCTGATCTGATGTGCTTCAGAAAGACTCTAAGAAGATAATATGTTGCTGCTTCAATGTTCTCTTGGATTTTGGCTCTGAATTTGACTCTGATACTTATCTTTTGAAGACTAAATGCTAACGACTCTGAAGACAAGGTTCAGATGAACAACGTTCTGAAGACTCTGAAAGACTTAAGTTTCTGAAGATCAAGTTCTGAAGACTCTGAAGACAAGGTTCTGCTGAACAAGTTCTGAAGACTCTGAAGACTTATGTTTCTGATAACCAAGGGTTCTGAAGAAGGAGTGCTGAAGACTCTGAAGACAAGGTTCTGTTGAACAAGTTCTGAAGACTCTTCAGACTCAAGAGTCTGAAGACCCAATGATTCATTCTTCTGATCATGCTTTAATCATATCAACTCAGAAGCCTCTGATGGATAGAAGAAGATGAAACGTTTGCGAGGGAAAATAATACATAGTACAGATCAAACACGTTCTTTTCCACTACCATTCCACTACCCTGATTTGGTGGTACAAAGGACAATTTCAGTGTATGATTTTCATCCCAGCAATAACGATATTATTTCAAGTCGCCAATATTTTACTGATATTCCTGATCTGCCCTTCAACTGATCTTTTTCTGGTTATATAAAGACTTGATCATTCAACGAATCATGTGTGACACCAAGTGTGAAAAAGAGAAACATTCAAATCACTGATTCATACGAGAAAGAACTCAAGGAATAGAGAAATTCATGAGTGAACAGTAAAGCACCACAATACAAAGAAGAAGATTGTTCTTACTGTATAGATTCGCTCTAAGTTAGATTGAGCTAGAAATTGTGTTTATATCAACTTATGTAAGAAGCATTTCATTGTAAACATTTTATTTGATCAAACAGTTGTTTGAATTCCTTAAGGGACCAGTTGGGTCAGAATCCTTAATAAGAGATGGTTAGTATGTGTATTGTTAGTCACCAGCAGTTGCTAGTGTAGTTGTAATCAATTTAGTTATAGTGGATTAAGTCCTTGTGTATAAGGTGAAATCACCTTGGCAGGTGTACTGGATTAACTTGATAGTTTTCAAGTGAACCAGGATATATCGTGTGTCTTTCTCTATCGTTAATCTATTTGTGATCTTTGTTTGAGTTTCACAAAAGGCTTTCATTTTGAAAACCTAATTCAAACCCCCATTTCTTGTGTTTTTCTCACACCTTCATGGATGATTGTGGATTCCCTAAACATTATGCACATGCTAAAAATGATTTTTCATGTGGAATAAATGAAAACATGTATGCAACATCTATTGATTCAGAGGTTCGTCATATTATGGATAATCTGTATATGATTCTCAATGTAGGTTCAAAGGTCTCGCGTATTCATAATTTTCAAGGTATGTAGAGTATTGAGTTTCCTGGAAAAAAACTCATATCCCCTCACAGGTAGTTACTATTATTCAAATAAGGAGGCTCCTAAAAAGGTCCATAGAGTTATAGACCTATTTTGGATGATGAGACAATTTAGGAAACGTTGTGTTTGTTCTAAGATTTAAGGAGATTTTTCTGCATAATTGATGCAGCTCTCAGCGTGTGGATCAAGCTAGAATTGGGTGAAGATTTCGAAGCCCACGGACTACTGAGGAGTATTTAAAGAAGACCTAAACCTAATGTATAAAACGACTTTCACTTTTGTAAAAACTAGGGGAAGTTTTAGAAACTTAGGTTTTGAGAGTCTTTTGTGTGTGACTTTGTAAGTCACCCTTTATATCGTTTGATACATTGTGGTAGACATATTGTTTGTTGTATATTATTCTCTCTCTAGAGCTTTTAAGCAAAGGAGTTGAGTATTGTTCTTGGTTGAAGCTCGTGTGAATGACTCGTAAGACACTAATGCTCCCAAAAGGATCTACTCTAGATGTGGCGTCTCGTGTTGACCATGATTGAAACATAACATCAAAGAGGTCAATACAACACTACCACTTACTATCCTGTGTGCGTACTCAAGCTCGGGTATATAGCTTTTCTCTCATGTAACATCACAAAGTCCAAGCCACAATAGAGAATATAATAGATATCTAGAATATGATGAATATATAAAGTAATAAAGATGCAATAAATAAAATAAAGATAAAGCAACTAAAAAAATAAATATAAACACCCAAACATGCAAAGAAACAAACAAAATTAGGCTTGACTTACTTAGGGGCTCCCCTGCAGAGACGCCAACTGTCGCAGCGCGAAAAATACCCGAGTGCATCCCATGCTCGAAACACAACATAGTCGCCACTGAATTTTATGTATTCTAAGAGAAAGGGGAAATATCAATAAAACCCTTAGGGAAGAGAAACGGGTAAGGAAGTCGGTTATGCAAGGGGAAGGTATTAGCATCCCTCACATCCGTTGTACTCAACAGGAACCGTTTTTATTGTTCTTGGCGTGAATGAGTGTTATTATCTAAAGGTTACTTGCAATTAGTTTTAATTAAGGGGAAGAATAAGTTTTTAATTAATGTGCTCTCCAAGGATTCAAACCCTCATGCCTACATATTCTCATAGTGCAATGAGAAAATCAGAGCTTCGTAGTTCATGGGTAGAAAATAAGTATTTGTTGGTTGATTTTATGGAACGGTTATAATCGTATCCTATAAGTATTTTGACGTTAGCTGATTCTGATCCTCATTCAAAGAGAATGTGATTAACCTTAAGAGTTGCATGGGTATCCAAAGAGTATTGAGTTTGGTCCAAAGATAAAGGTGTTGTTGATGTTGATTGCTAAAGTGTTGTACAAGGATTGGAAGTTGAAAGTTTTTTTATTTGAATTGCACTAATATGAATGAAGGCGAATACATTAAATAACTGGGGCATATGTCCCGTATTCAAAGATATTCAGAATAAGGATAAGAATTCTCCCTCTTATTCTTCTCCATTTCTCAAGGCCCGTGGTGTGCAATTCACATCATAATTAAAGAGTGTTTTGAAGTTTTAAAAGAGTTTTTTCTTGAAAGGGATGAGGCAAGGTGTGCTTGAAGGGATGAAATGAAGTTTAGCATGATCATGTCTTGATATCCTCCTATCTCTGAGGTTTTGAATGTGAATGGACAAGAATTTGACTTAGTTGATCAAGTGTAGATGTGTAAAGATATAATTCAATCAAGTGATCAAGGGACTTATGATCACTTAGTTGAATGTGAATCCTAAGGGAGCATGCAAATATGTCCATGAAAGTCATACAACAAAAAGTCTTAAATCACAAATGTAATTAATTGATCAAACAAATTTGACCAACTAGTCAATTACTAAAATGATCACGTTAAAAGTCATTCATCTAGTATATGATAACATGAAGAAAAAAATACAAAGACAATAGAAATTGAATTAACATGTTAACCCTAATTCCTAATTTTACCATTAATCGAAATTAAAAATAAATTCTAACAATTAAATCCAATTAAAACCTAACCTAATTAACTAATCTAATGAACTACCTATTTTTAATGTGCTACAAGAAAATATTAAAATAAATATCAAACAATAATTGTATAATTATTCATTCTGCCAGGGGTGCAAACAAGGAATGTGTGTTTGGCTAGTAAAAAGAAAGCGCTGGACCCAGTCTGATGAAGCCCGAGGTTTATCTTTGTGTGAGTTCAGAAAGGGAGGTGGATTAGCAATCCCAGGGTGCCATGGAGCAAAAGCCCTTTGGGCTTAGCTTTGAAGCCCAATGCGTGGGGGGCAAAGGGATGGAGAGGATTCAGACATCCTTCATTTCTTCCTCATTCCAATCTGACGCCCTTCTTCCTCTCTTGCATCTCTCTCTCGCCGGGAATCGCTCCGCCGTGCTTTGGCGGTGGAGCCAACAGAAACAAGCCAAAACCACCACCAATGAACTCGTTTCCCTATCCTGTCTCTACTTCTCACCCTTATTTCCCTCAAAACTCACTGCAACTCTCCATTTCACACTAAAATCATCAAGAACCCTCGGTTTTTAATTTGAAATTAAATGACGACCTTACCTCAACATGAACTGTTTTGACTCTCCAACACCATATCTACAGAGTGGTAACAATTTTGGTATGAAGTGAAAAAGAAATGAAGGAACAACCTTACCTACAGAGCGGAGATATGCCATGGGAAATGTTGAAGCTGTTGAAGATGAAGATGCAAAGAAAATACCAGAGATATAATCAGGTAAACACCTTAATCCGTCGTTGCTATTAGTGATTTCTTCTTCTCCTGAAATTAGTCTGTAGGATTGATGTATTGTTGTTGTTTGATTAGGAGGAGAGAGTTGAGAGTGATGAGGCCAAGCTCAATTGTTTCGAGCTTCCATTGATGAAGCTCTGACAATTATGGATTGAGAGCTCGATGTGAGTTTTGTGAGAAGAGAGAAGAGAGAAGGAATTGAGAATTTGCAGAGAAGTGAGAGTGATTTATGATCAGAGTGTTGTTGTTAAAGAATATTGAGGAGAGGGTTATTTAAATAGAAGAGTTGAAGATTGAATTGGAGGGTGAATTGTAACTAATTTGGGCAGCTCTTAGGGCAAGGTTAGTTTGAAGTTAGGGCAGCTGTGAAAGTTAGTTACTTCATGATCTAATCAGATAGTGGTTAATTAACAGTGTTAGTTGATGTTAGAAGTTTGAAACTTTGACAGTTATGAGTGTTGGGTTAGTTTAAATTGTTAGTGAGTTTGTTAGTTAGTAGTTAGTGAATCAGTTAGTAGGACTTAGTTAACTGTGTCAGTGTGGGTTTCAATTAAGAGTTTTGACAATTAGAGGTGTTAGGTTAGAGTTTTGGAATTAGTTAGTTTGGTCAGTAGTTTGAAAAAACCATTTTAGTTAACTGTTAGAATGTAATTATTATCTAATTGTTAAAGCTTCAATTAGTTAGTGTTTAGGGTAAAACAAATTAAAATGGAAGTGTTAGTTAGCTTGGAAATTAAAGGTGAATTGATTTAGAATTTTGAAAAAAGAGTTAGTTAATTGTTTATAGAAAAGGTTAATGTTAGGTTAAAACAAACTGTCAATTACCTGAATGTTGATTAGTTTTGCTTGCTTGACTGTTAATTATTGTTAGTGAAAGGAAAATTGAATCAATTTGAACTGTTAGGGAATTTGTTAATTAGATTAGGGTTACTATTAGTTAATTGAATTAGTTAGCTTGATGTAAAAGTTAGCTCACAATCAGTTAGTGAGATGGATTGTCTACTAGCAAAGTTTAGCCCTTAGTTATTTGATTAACTAATTGGCCATGTTAAAACAAATTTCTTAAAGGATAAAAAGAGGCATGTTCAGAACTGCTAAGACATTGTTGCTTGGTTTGATTATTTGGTTTGGATGATGTTTTGGATATGGTTTCTTTGGGAATTGGTATGTTAAATTGAATGGTAAATTTGTTGACTGATTGAATGGTGAATCGTGATGGATTGGACTTGTGTGCTGCTATGTTTCTAATACATGTACAATGAATTGATGTATGTTGTTAGATTTGGCTTGTTAGCATGTATGTGTGAAGGGTAGGCAAAAATGTTATGGCATGATGCATTTGAATGCATACATACTGTTAGTGTTGGTATGATTACATGTCTTACCATTAGATTGTGTAGGAATGTTATATGTAATGCCATGCTGATTGTATTGATATGTGCTGGTGTGTGTATCATTGTCATGACTTGATTTGCTAGCATGTAAGTATGAAATGTATGTTAAAATGTATCATGGCCTAACATATTTTGGGTTATGCGGATAGCGTTGGGATTTTGCAGGGCTGGCTGTTGTAGTGCTTGGCATAGTGGAAGCATGAAACCTTGATCATGGTGTGGCTTATCATAGTTTGGCATGGCACATCATAATGGTGGAGGCTTGGTGTGGAAGTAAACCTGAAGAGGTTTTTGGAATGAGTCTTGAGGAACTTGGAGGATCACATGGAGTATGTATCATGAGGATGAAGAGAAAAGTAGGCTTAGGATTTAGTTTGACTTTGATCAACTGTTTGACCAAAAGTCAACAGTTGACCAAAAGTCAACAGTTGACCAAAAGTCAACCTTAGGTCAAAATAGTTTTTTTTTTTTTTTAATTTGTAATTTTCCCCTTTTGTAACATTCTTTTGATGTTTTAGTTTGTAACTTGTTTCTCAAGAAATGCATTTTCCCTCCAATTTCAAATTTGAATATTTGAATTTTGAAATCCTTGAATTTGAATTACCATGCTTTTAAATCAATAGCTAACCATACTAACCTGAAAAAAAGTCTCATAAGAAAATTGGTCAACCTAAAGTCAACCTTCCATGGTTGACTTTGTTTAGCCGAAGTCAAACTTGCAAATGACTTACAATTTCATAACCATGATGTAATCGAATATAAAAAGTCAAGACCATTATTAGGGATTCCCAAAAGCTTAATCCAAGGATAGTGAACATCCCAAGTTAAGTGTAGCACAATGATCCCATAAGCCTTATTTACAAGTGCATATTTATCTTAATACCAACTATTATATTCATTTTTAATTCACATCTATTATGCCAAATCAATGAACAAGTCACAAAACTTCCAACTGATAGTTTGATATTCGTAGTTATGTGTAAATTTAGGCCTGATAGAAGTGAAGCATTATTATGATTGATCATCATCATGCCTTGCAACTGATAGTTATTTCTGGAATTTTAGTACTGTTTGTTCATATTCCTTAATATGCATACTGAATGAAAGTTGGCATGATTAATGGAAAGTTCATGACCATTAAACTAATGCATATTTGGTAAAAACGTACAATTGTAACCTTACATGCAAGACATGTTCTAATTGGCAACCTATAGCTTCAGTTCTACCAGTTTCAACACAAATAAGGTGAACCTACTATCATCCCAAAACTAAATTATGATGTAAAATTTATCCTAAATTATAACCCGTTTAACTTTGTATTGACTATAAAGTGATATGATTAATTCCATATATTTTGTAAGGCTAAATCAACCAACATTTGAACTATGTTAGATGAACAATGGAGATGGAATTGAAAATATTTAAACTTTAGTTCAGTATACTGTTACTTTTATGTAATCTCAGAATAAAAAATACATTGTTTTTTTACTTGAGTAATAAGTAATGAAAGCATAAGATATTTATCTTAGAAACAACTATTATAAACATTGTTAATTCACATCTACTATGCCAAATCGTTGACCAAGTCCTATATTAACATACTATCATAAAACTTTCAATTATTAGTTAGACATTTGTAGTAATGTATAAATTTAGACCTGATAAAAATGAAACATTATTATTTAATCATCAACATGTCTTGCAAGTGATAGTAATTTCTGGAATTTTATTATTGTTTGCACATATTACATAATATACTTCATGAAAGGAAGTTGACATGATTAGTGGAAATTTATTACCATTAAACTAGTGCATATTTAGTCAAAACATGCAGCTATAACTGGAGTGTTTTATAATGGATCAAACAACGAATATGAAATTACAGACAACTAAGTAATCACGATTATGTAGATTTGAAGCGCTAAAAGGAAAGCAGTACAAATGGCTCAAGATCACTTCTCAAATACCAAGTCACATGAAAACTATAATGATCACACCAACATCCTCAATTTCCAGAACTCTCCTTTCTAAAATTACACCATCCATGACTAATAAAAAAACAATAGCTCAAGTAGTTGTCGAAGGAAGAGCGCTAAATGCTATGTTTGGAGGTTTTCAACCTTCCCAAGCTACAATAATTTTAGAGGACCAAAGAAATGTTATAATGTTCAATCTTTGGGAACAAATCTAATGGCTGAATTCTCCAATGATGCGGAATTTCTACACATCTTGTATATCATTATATAATTCCGAATTGTATATAATTATGTAGTTGAAACTTCCTACACATTTTGCTTATGTGTTATTTATTTATTTTGTATTATGTAAACAATGTTGATGTTCAAGCAAGTTTTCTATTATTAGCTTGCTAATACACTTTTTATCTATTATATTTACATCAGAACATTACTTTATATTTAACTTTACTATATAATATATTGTTGGAATTACACGCAAAACTTGGAGAATTTCGAATCAATCTTGATGAACAAGAATCAATTCTTTCAATTGATTTCGTCTCTTGTTCTTCACTCTTCACTCGAGTAAATCAACCACATCTTGATTGCAAGATGATTCTGCTGCACATAAATTTGTGAAGAAAAGAAAAGATAAATTGGGGAAAAGAAAAAATTAGGGTTTGAGAGAAAAGGGGAAGAAGGAAAATATTTTTGCAGAGTTTCCCTCTGCCTTCAAACTAAAGTTTATTCGATATTTTCTCTATACAACTACATTATTAAAATGATAGGGTACATCCCTATTTATAGGCTGATATTGCTTGCACACCAAGCAATCTCCAACTAACCTAACTCAGCTAAAACACAAAATAAAGCTAAGTCTAAAATTCTGTCAAAAACACATTTCTTCGACATTTCGACATCTATACAATTTTTGTGCAAAGCATTTGAACAATAGCAGATTATGTAGAAAATGGTTCTTTGACACAAACAATTATATTCTCAACACACCACCTAATTCATTGTGTCTAAGCTATCTACATTCATCATAGTTCTTAATCTTTTGAACACTTCGACCTGCACTCCTTTCCTCATGATGTCTTCAATCTGATTCCCAGTTATACAGTGTTCCAAGTACAGCTTCCCATTTGCTACTTGCTCTCGAAGACAATGAAAACTCATTTCGATGTGTTTGCTTCTTCCATGTGCTATCCGAATCTTCACCAGATTGATAGCAGACATGTTGTCGATCTTCATGGTAATCTCTTCATTATTCTTCGATGTAATTTCTTCAACCAAATTGAACATCCACATTGATTGACATGCACATAGATAAGAAGCAATATACTCTTCTTAACACAAAGACAGTTCCATTATTGTTTCTTGAGTTCCAAGCAACTAATGCACCACCTAGCATAAACACATAGCCGACTATGAATTTTTTTAGCCTCAGCGTCACTACACCAACTTGAGTCGATGTAACTCACTAGCTTGCATTATTTTCTATCACCAGCTGCAGGAAACAAAATGCCTTAGTCGAGAGTTCCTTCCAGATACCTTAGTATCCTCTTCGTCGCTTCTAGATGTGATACCTTTGGCTTCTACATGAATCTACTCACCATATGTATATTGTATGCTAGATCAGGCCTTGTGTGACAAAATTATCTTAACGACCCAATAAGTCTTTTCTACTGTGTTGGGTCGACATCATCCTCTTCTGAGTTTTTCGACAGTTGCAGTCTTGGTTCAGCAGGTGTTGAAGTTAAATTACAGTCTTCCATTTCAAATATTTTGAGTATTTCATTTGCATATCTTCTTTGATGCATCATTAAGCCTCTACTACTTTTTTAGAATTCTATGCCTAGGAAGTATGAAATGTCTTCTAGATCATACATTTTGAATTCCTTGATAAGATCACCTTTGAAGTCTTCGACCTTTTTGTTACAGCTACTTGTTATCAACAAGTCATCGATATAGAGACGTAGTATAAGAAATTCACTCTTGTTTCTTCTTACATATACTTCACGCTCAATTATGCAATTCACAAATTCCTTGTCCCTTAAATGTCTATCTATCTTCTTTTCCAAGCTCTTAGAGCTTGCTTAAGTCCATATAGTGCTTTATGCAGCCTATATACCTTGTTTTCTTCGCCTTGTTTCACAAACCCAATTGGTTGTGCAACATAAACTTCTTCATCTAAGGGGACATTCAGGAATGCACATTTCACATCCATCTGACACATATTGCAGTTGTTCGTGTTTACTAGACCAACTACCAACCTAATTATTTCGATCCTAGCAACAGGTGCAAAAACCTCGTCGAAGTCGATTCCTTCTTTCTGAAGAAAACCTTTCGCCACAAGTTTTCCCTTGTGTCGAGTTACTTCTCCTTTGGGATTCAACTTCACCTTTTATACCCACTTCATATCAATTTCCTTCTTGCCTTAAGGCAATTCGACAAGTTACCAAGTGTTGTTGACTTTGATAGACTTCAGTTCCTCATTCATTGCTTTCATCCACTTCGAATCCTTCAATGCTTAAGCTGCATTGATTGGTTCAACATCTGCATAGGAAGAATAGTGTACCATCTCACCTTCATCATCAACCACATCATCTGATGTAATCACACATTATTTCAACCATGCAGGCATGTGTCTTGTTCTTTGAGGTCTGCCTGTGCTTCATTGACCTTTGACTTCTTCTTGTTGAACTTCTCTTTCGACTTCACTTGTTAGTTCTTCACATAGGATTCTTACTTAATCATTCTTGACATTCTAGTCTAATCCTATTCCTTAACCTCATCTATGATAACATCCCTACAAATCACTACTTGCTTGTTCATTGAGTCGAACAACTTGTATCCTCCAGTCGAATGATATCTTACTAGGATCATTTGACTTGACTTGTCATCAAGTTTTCTTCTCTACTGATCAGGAACATGTCTATGTGCTATAGATCCAAATACCTCCAGATGACTCAAGCTAGGCTTGACACCAAACTAACATTCTCCTGGTGTGATTCCTTCTAGCTTCTTTGTCGAACATCTATTTAGTATGTATGTTGCAGTCAATACAACTTCTCCCCATAATTCTTTGGGTAAATTCTTGCATTTCAACATTCTTTTAACCATATTCATGATGGTTTTGTTCTTCCTTTCTACAGATCCATTTTGTTGTGGAGTGTAGGGTGGCACCACCATATGCACAATCCTTTATTTCTCACATAATATGTTGAAGTCTTTCGACACATATTCTCCACCACCATTAGTCCTCAGAATCTTGAGTTTTCTACCACTTTGTCTTTTGACCATAGATTTAAACTTGGCAAACACCTCGTTCACTTCACTTTTCTTCTTGTTCAGATAAGTCCATAGTTTTCGACTGAAATCATATATGAATGTCACAAAATATTGGTTACCTCCAATCGAATTCACATGTATAAAACCACACACATTAGAGAATATGATTTCAAGAATTTCCTTCAACTTGCTCCCTGTATCCTTGCTGAAGCTGTTATTGTGTTGCTTTTCCTATACACATTCCTCACACACTTCATTTGGAATGTCGATTTCTGGTAACCCTGAAACCACGTTTCTCCTATTTAGATCTCTCATATATTTGAAGTTTAGATTTCCAAGTCTATAGTGACATATTCATTCATCCCTGCTAGCTGCAGTTACAAGACACTTGTGCTCCATCACATTAAGTTCAATCTTGAAGGTTCTATTCTGAGACATAAGAGCCTTCAAGATTAACCTACCACCTGAGTCAAGAACTCTCATCATCTTATCTTTAATCGATACTTTGTAATTCTTTTCGACCAACTGTCATATGCTCAGCAAATTACTTTTTATGCCTGGTATATACAATACATTGGAAATTACTGACCTTTTGTTATCTTTCCTCAAAATCAGAACATCACGAATACCATCAGCTGCTAGGGTATTTTCATTTGCAAATTTCACCATGTTCTTCATCGAGGGTTTTATGTTGACAAACCAAACGTTCCTTCTAGACATGTGTGATGAGCATCCTGAGTCCAAGTACCATTGGTCCTTTTAGCTCTCTTCATTTCTTATTGTGACCATCATCAACATCTCTTCTTTTTCTTCATGTTTTGCAAACTTTGCATCATTTTCTTGATCATTTTGTTTTTCAAAACAATCACTAGAATAATGGCCATACCTCTGACAATTGAAACATTGAATTTGACTTTTGTGGTTTTCTTCCACCGCATCTTCCTCTGCCATCAGCACCACATATATAGTTACTTTAATATGAAGGTCTTCTCTGGTTCGACGCATTTCTTTCTTGCTGGTTTCCTCTACCAGTCAAATTTTTGTAGCCTCCTCTACTTTTGTTTTCGAACCGCTTCCCTTTGCCTTTCTTTTCTCTTGCTGATTGCGTCTCCAAAGCCACATCACTTTTCGACTTGCTTGCAGTTCTTCCAGCCATTCTTTGTTCACAAGATTCAAGAGTCCTTTGAAGCTCTTCCTTTTTAAATGTTGACGTGTCTTTCAATTCTTCTATGGCTACTACCACGTGATCGAATTTTGGAGCCAATGACCTCGAGATCTTTGCAACAACTAATCTTGATGTCAACATTTCTCCACATACCTTAATTTTATTCACCAGTTTCGCAACCCTAGTGAAAAAAATCAGTTATACTCTCAATTTCTTCCTTCTAAAGCAATTCATACGTTCTTTTGTGAGTTTGTAACCTCACCTATTTAACATTTTCAGCGCCTCCAAAAGATTTCTCATGCCTCTTTCGTTGATTCTACATCACCGACCTTTTCGAAATTATCTGGATCAACGCATTGATGAATCATAAAGAGAGCTTTATAATCTTTCTTATTCAATTCTTTGTGCGCAACCTTTTCTTTATTTGTCGCATTTTCTGCAAGCGGTGTCACTCCCTCCTTCACAAGATCCCAAAGATCTTGATAGAAAAAAAAAACAATCTTTATCTGTTTGCACCAATTCTCATAATTCTGATTCTTCAAAATTATGAGACTTGCCGAAAAATTCTCATTCTGATGATTTATTGCGCCATGCTTTCCAAGAATCACATAGTCAATGCTCTAGATACAAGATGTTGAAATTACACCCAAAACTTGGAGAATTCTGACTCAATCTTGATGAACAAGAATTAATTCTTCTGATTGATTCCGTCTCTTGTTCTTCACTTTTCACTCGAGTGAATCAACCACATCTTGGTTGCAAGATGATTCCACTACACAGAAATTTGAGAAGAAAATAAAAGATGAATTGGAGAAGAGAAAAAATTAGGGTTTGAGAGAAAATGGGAAGAGGGAGTACATTTCTGCAGAGTTTCTCTCTGCCTTCAAACTAAAGGATTCAAACCCTCATGCCTACATATTCTCATAGTGCAATGAGAAAATCAGAGCTTCGTAGTTCATGGGTAGAAAATAAGTATTTGTTGGTTGATTTTATGGAACGGTTATAATCATATCCTATAAGTGTTTTGACGTTAGCTGATTCTGATCCTCGTTCAAAGAGAAGGTGATTAACCTCAAGAGTTGCATGGGTATCCAAAGAGTATTGTGTTTGGTCCAAAGATAAAGGTGTTGTTGATGTTGATTGTTAAAGTATTGTGTTTGGTCCAAAGATAAAGGTGTTGTTGATGTTGATTGCATTAAAAACATTATAACAATGATAGGGTACCTCCCTATTTATAGATTGAGATTGCTTGTACACCAAGCAATCTCTAACTAACCTAAATCAGCTAAAAGACAAAATTAAGCTAAGTCTAAAATTCTGTCGAAAACACACTTCTTCGACATTTCGAGATCTTTATAATTTCTGCACTGAGTATTTCGACAACAACAGACTCTATCAAAAATATAGTACTTTGACGCAAAGAATTATATTATCAACATATATTACATTCATATAATTAATAATAGTTAAAATATTGTATTATAACAATAATATTTACCTATGCAGACACAAAGATATGTTATTAGTTGATTAGATACGTACGACTTTAGTTTAAAGATAAATGGTATAATTGCCTGTTTGCATTTGATATGCTTGAAAATAGAAGTTTAGAGAAATAAAATAGAAATGTTTAATCCAAAAAAAAGGAAATATTTAATCCCTTTATATTTTATGTTATCCTTTCTATTTTTTAATAAGTATAAATGTATAATCAATTATTTGAGAACTTATAACATAAGAGATTAATTACTATGCACTGACAGTGGAAAAAATTTTACACTGTCAATACATCACCATCATCCGTTTGGGTTACTTTACAGATTATTAAATTAAAAGTCAAACTTCTCTTTACATCCAACGGTTATAATTAACTGACAGTGTAAAATCCTTTTACACGACAGTGCATTTCAATTAAATCCATAACATAATAGTTCATGTTTAAGCCCTATTTATTAAAGTAGCTTATAAATATATTGTGTTATTATTTAAAGTATTTTATTAATTATTATAATTATGGTGACATTATTGCATGTGATATTTTTTAAAATAAATTACAGTTTTATTCTTTTCAATTTAGTTCATTTATAAAATCAATCTGTTAATTTTATTTTTAAACAGTTTTACTGCCACTTTCTATTTTTTCACATACTTGTTTTTTTATTTTTTTTCATGTCATTTATTTATTAAATCTAAAATTATTCATAAAACAAATATGAAATTTAAAATGATTCCTAATTTTATTTTTACAATTATTCATAACTCTAGTTTCTTCTCTTTCATCATTCTCCTTTTTTAATTCAGATTTTCTTTATACAAAATTCTTCTATAATAAATATAGTGTTTCTTCATCCTTTTAAAACTCAGATGCTTGAAAACAATTGAAATTGATAGATACATAATAAGCTAAAATCATATTCTTCTATATTCTGATTTTTCTTTTATTAAAACCCAAACAAAAACTCAGAAAGCAGAATAATTCTACTTTTCCTTATCATTCAATCAATTTCTTCCTTTTTTTTTTTACTCTCATTAACCCTTCTTTTATTTTTCCCATAATTTCCAAATTAAAAAATCCATTAAATTTAAATTTCTAATTTTTGAGGCTAAATAAAAGGGAAAGAAACGTTGTTTCCAGATCTTATGTTGCAGATGGAGAGATTCATCATCAAAATCAGAAGGATTTGTTGTGCGTATTCATTATTAGCCTTGATGAGCTCAAGGGCATAAAAAATCTAGATGAATAAATATGGATAAATTGATGAATACCAATATCATCAAGTCTAGGTAAGCAAATGAATATGGAGAATTAAAATAATTTTCCTAATCAACAGCTTCAACTTTTATTTTTTTTATATTAAAACAATTTGGATTTAGGGTTCTATTCTTTTTTTTAAGATAGATGAACAAATTTGATATAAAAATTTGAACGAATCTAGGTATTAGAATGAATCTGAGTATACAATGTTGAATATGAATTTATAAATCCAAGTTACTAAAAAAGAAGACGAGAAAAAAAATGTTGATGATATTTTGGTGTTACAGCAAAGACTATTGAATGAAGTGATATTAGAAATAGAGTAGAAGATTTTATATAATCTTTTGGTGTTTATAAACTTGGTGTCAATGATATTGTTTCTCAATTTGATGATTTCTTTGATGAGATTGTTGAAGGAAGGAAAAAGCTTTTGGATTTGTGTAGATAATAAAGTTTATGAGAAATTTCAATTCTCATTTTAATTTAGAAATAATATGTACAAAAGAAAAAGAAAGACAGCATAGTCTCATTTCATTTTAATTAAAAACAAATGGCACATTAGCAATTTTTTTGGTCAAAAATAAAAATGAGGTTTAAAATTGTTTAAAAATAAAATGAGATGATTCATTTCGCAAATGAACTAAAATGAGGGAAACAAAACAATAATTTAACCTTTTTTTTTATGAGGAAACAAGGGCTTTAATCTTGTCATACAAAGTGAAAGGTAAAAAAAACATAAATTAAGTTTTAGAGTGAATTATAAATTATAAATAATATGACGAATAAATTAAATAATATATTTAGAGATAAAATTATTATTATTAAAACTAATTTTTAATCTCTCCAATACTCACAAAAACCATTTACACATTCAACAAAAAAATACAATTCATCTGGACAATCTTCGTCTGTTTTGCATTCAAGAGTACCTGCATTGTCAAATAAAAAAATGTTACTAAAAGATGATATATTGTGTATAAAATAAATTACAAATTTTGAAATTGGTGTGAAATTTTACATACTTCTACTAGTTACAACAATAAATAGAGAAAGAAAAATAGTTATAATATAAATAAACGTGGAAATTTGAACCATATTATTCCTCCTTTGTATGTAATAATTTTTTAAAAGAAATGTTGATAGCTTTATAAGTAAAATTTTCATGCTTTGTTAACTTTTGTGAAATAGTTTCTAGCACTTAGAAATTACAAGAAGCCATTTATAAAATTTAATATGTTATGTGTATCTTTTAGCTCATTCAATTGATTACATAACTTTAATAAAGAAATCTCATTAAATTCTTAAAGATCATTAAAGTTTATTATATTTTTTTTACTAAAGTTGATTATATTTTTTATTTATTTATATCTTAGTGCTGGGTAGTATATAGGGAAAATATTCCAAAAGAAAAACAACAATAATAAAAAATAAAAAATATATATTATATAGATACACACAATGAATGATGAAAAAAATTATTATGTAAAGAAGATACAGTAGAAGTGACGGTTTGAATATTTTATAATTTCAATATTATTTAATTATTATATTTTAATAATCATTATGTGGGTATATATATTTTAATTATATTAACTATTTATTAAAATTAAGAGTCTTACTTAATTATGTGGATAAATAAATTTAAGAAGCTAATTAAATTTCTATTTAGTAATTAATTAATTAATTAATTAATTGGATATGAGTTCAAATATAAGTGGATGTCAGAATGGACCATTTTTTAATAATGGGAACCCTAATTGGCCATCACCTTATATTAGGCTATGATCGCCAAAATACCGTACACAAGTAAATTATCTCTTTTCTCCATCTGAAGAGTATTCAAGGCATTAGGAGTACTGGTTGATGAAGAACCATACAAGCCACACCAGGTGTTCGTTGTTTGTCTTCTAACTTTCAGGATTACTGCCAACAAAAACTTTCTCAATAGATTCAGTTATTCCTGTAATCTCTTCTCTCATATACTAACATGTCGCAGATCCTGTAATTATATACAGGTTCGTATTATCTATTTTATTCTGCACTAAAGTAATGACATAATATGTAGAACATGTATATGTGATTAATTGTTATTGATTTAATTCAACAAGTGATATTAGAGCAGATCTTCATGTTAAGTTTATTGAGATTTGTCCACTAAAATTTTTTATTTTTTTTGGATATGCGATTGTGAAACATATATTTGAAACTCATGATTGTGTGAATTCTGTTTTTCAAGACATGAATTTTTTATGATAATATTTGGGGATGCTTTCTCTTAGCTGTTAAATTATTGTGACAATACGAAATTTATGATTGTGTGTATATTTGTTTTGAAACAATTTATATGGTTTAAGGTCTTCCATATAAATTTATATGTACACATGTTCTTTTATGTTCTTTCAAATAAAGGATTATACATATTCTATATGTAAATCTTTTTTTTATTGCAATTGTTTGGTCCTTAATTGCATTATAATCTTAAATATTTGTTTTGTTCATGATTTTGCATAACATAAAAACCAAAAATATATGCCTGTTGTTGGTGAATATGCATATTGTTGATGGAAGCAATGGCCACAACTGTTCAGACAGATGTAAGTTTGGCAACAGGAGAATATGTCTCAAAATAATCTAATCCTTCAATTTGGTTGTAGCTTTTGGTAACCAGTCGAGCTTTGAATCTTTCGATGGTTCCATCAGCATGGTGTTTAATCTTATATACCCACCTACATCCAATGGGCTTGACATTTGGAGGAAAATAAAAAATTAACCGTGTAGTTGTCTTTTCAAGAGCATTAAGCTTGACTTGCATGGATTGATTCCAGCATTCAAATTTACAAGCCTCAACATATATTTTGGGTTCAGTATGAGATGTTAAAGACAAAGAATAATGGGATTGAGGTGAGGACATATTAGAGTAAGACATGGAATTGGAAATATGATAGAGTATACCTTTGGACGATTGTTTGGATTTCTCAAATGTGGAGCATACATAGTGCTACTAATATGATGGCTTGTGTGTGGCTCTTGATGATGTACGAGTTGGAACAATGTTGGGACTATTGTTGGCAAGTGTGTCTTAATTTGGTATGGATATGATAGGTGGAATAGATGTGGTGACATGTATTTCATATGTGGTTGGATTTATGGTAGTCATAGGGTGAAGGTGATTGAGGAATAGAATTATAATTGTTTTGTTGATGAGGTTCATTATTTTCATGGGAAGAACTTGGATAATATGCCCAAGAGTGAGATAAATAATGTGTTTGAGTGGTTTGGGCAAAATGTGTTCATGGAAAGACACATTTCTTGATGTAAAAATTTCTTTGATATTAAGGTCAAGAAGAGTGTATCCTTTCATACCAGTGGTATAACACGAAAATATGGCCTTCCTAGATTTAGGGTTAAGTTTAGATCTATGAACACTTATACTAGAGGCATAACATAAAGATCCAAACACTTTGAAAGAGTTCATATCTAGAATTTTGGCAGGTAATTTTTTATAGGGAGAATGATGTTGCAGTATAACAGTAGGTACTCTATTTATGATAAAGGTAACATATAAAAATGCATAAGACCAAAAGGATTTTGGTAGTTTGGCTTAGTAAAGAAAGACCCTTCCAACATTAGGCAAATGTTGGTGTTTTCTCTCTACCCTCCCATTCCGCTGAGGGGATTCAACACAGAACCTGTGATGAATGATGCCCTTGGATTCAAAGAAGGCTGGAAACAAAAACTCAGATCCATTATCGGTTCTAAGGACTTTAGGTGTAATCTTATACTGGTTTTCTATCATAGTGACAAAACTTTGCACTTTTATAGACACTTCACCTTTGGTTTTCAAAAGAACAATCCACACAAATCTTGTGCGGTTATCTAGAATTGTTAAAAATATCTATGATTATGGATTGAAGTTACGGATATAAGGCCCCATATGTCAAGGTGCAACATTTCAAATTTAGAATTAGCAATAAAAGAGCTAAGATGAAAAGGAAGTTTCTTTTGTCTGGCTAGATGACAAATATCATAGGTGGCTTTATTTTCAAAATTAAAGATGGATACATCAGAATCAAATGCTTAAAACTATTATTTGATACATGACCTAATCTAAAGTTCCACATGACATTGCTAGGTAGAATAGTATAGATGATGGTAGGAGGTAAAGTTAAAATGAAATGTTTTACATCATCAATAAGAGCACAGGCATCAATTTGTAGTCTATAGAGGCTTTCGATTTGTTTACCCAAACAAATAATCCTCTTGGTGATTAAATCCTATATGACACGTGTATCAATAAAAAGTTAATTAAACATTTGAGGGATTGACAAAGTTTAGAAATGGAAATCAAGTTCAAATGGAATTATGCAGAGTACAAGACATTGTGAAGATAGAAATTTGGTGAAAAGTATATGTGACCAACTTGTTTGACACAAATAGAATTTCCATTTGGTAGTGTAATGTTAACATGTTTAATGTTATGAATTGATGTGAAAAATTTAAGAGATGAACATACATGGTCATTGGCACCTGAATCAAGGATCCAAAAAAGATTATCATGATGGGTAGGACTAAATGCAGTGTAGATAATACCTGATGCAGACTTAAACGATGATTGATCATAAGTCATAGGAGTAGCAGAAATATGATTTGTAGTAGAGGGGTGTGTTGAAGGGAGTAAATTTACTTGGTGGAGTAATCTAACCAGTTGATCATACTTTTCTTGAAAGATGGTTGCATTGTTACTTGCAGAAGAAACATCCTCAGTAGCACCATTTGGATGAGAGAAATTATAAGATTGACTAGTAGATGCATTAACAAGAGGTATGTTCTTGATAAATTTGGGATGACCATGCTTTTGATAGCAAAAATCTACCGTGTGACCATATCTGATACAAAAAGAAGAATGCATTGGGGCATTCTTGAAATTCTGAGATTTCCATTTTGAATCTTTTCGATGAGCAAAATTAACCAACAAAGAATTATCGTTTTCAACAGAAGCAAAAGATTTTTTATTACTTTCCTCTTAAACAACCAATGAATATACCTTGTTAATAGGTGGTAGGGGATCCATCAAGAACACTTCGGTTCTAACAACTGAGAACTGATCATTGAGGCCAGTAAAAAATTGCATCACTTGATCTTCATGCCTATAATCCCGAACGTTCTGCATGACTAAGCATCTACATTGATGAACACAAGTGCAAACAGCTAGTGGGCGATGCTCATTGAGATTTTCCCACAATCCTTTCAATTCAATGAAATAGTCCATAGTTGTCGCACCTCGAAAATTCATCGAAGACACGACCCTAGCGCGAAAGGCGCGGAAAACGGTTCGACAGAGTCGCCACCGAACTTTATTTATCCTAAAAATAGGGAAAGGAAAATATCGATAAAACCTTTAAGGAACGGATAAGAACATGGTCGTCGCAACCACATTCTGGGTTCGGGAGTCGGTTACGTGAGGGGAAGGTACGCGCACCCCCTCACGTCCGTTGTACTCAACGGGAACCTCTTGATTTGAATTACGATACTCGTTAGCTAAGTTTGTCTATTTTCTTCTCTAAAATAAATGTGGAAAGATAAAGATAAAAGGAAAAGATACTAAGGGGAAATGGGTGGTTTTAGGATAGGGTGCTCGGCAAGATCATCGCGACCTTGGGCCTACGTATGCTCATTCGGACGAGAATGAGAAATCAGAGCAATCGTAGTTTGATTACGGGAAGGGATAGAGGGAAGGCGGAAGATGGAAGGAAGGTAGAAAAGGTGGAAAAAAAAGCGTGGACGCAAACAGGGGAAAAAGAAAAGTGTGCTCGCCAAGATCATCACGATCTTGTGCCTACGTATCTTTACTCAGACGAGAATAAAGAATCAGAGCAGTCGTAGTTCGTGGTACGCCCACAAAACAAGGGAGTTGGTTTGTTTTTAAGAGAGGCGTCGATTGCTCACACACGAGTAAGAGAACTCACACCCAAACAATCGAAGGAAGATCAAAGACTTGAACCCCCCATTTATCACCTTGAAAGAGTCATGATAGTTATTAGTCGTTTTGAGATTTGTTGTAAAAATCTGCTTGATGTTGGATCAAGGGTTTATTGTATGCGCTCGATTGGTTGAAAAGAATTTGGTTAGTTTTAGAGAAGAGGCGTCAATTGCTTACACACGAGTAAGGAAACTCGCACCCAAACAACCGAAGAGAGATCAAAGACTTGAACTCCCATTTTTCACCTTGAAAGAGTTACGATAAATGTTAGTTATTTTTTAGTTTTGATTATGAAAATCCGCTTGACGTTGGATCAAGGGTTTATTGTATGAAAAGAGTTTGATTTGAAAAAGGATTTGGTTTGAGGTTGATTGAAAACGGCTCGACGACGGATCGAGAGTTTGGTTGAAAAGAGTTTGTTTGAAAATGGCTCGACGACAAATCGAGAGTTTGATGAAAATGAGTGAGAATCGATCCTAGTCCCTAAGGGTGCTCCTAGTAACGATGTCACGATGGGTTGTTTTGAAAATGGTCTCGACGACGAATCGAGTATTAGTTTGAAAACGGGTTGTCTATGCTAGTCCCTAGGGGTGCTCCTAGTAAACAAACCGCAAACAAAAGGAAATAATAAATATGTACATCGGAATTGGGGGGGGGGGGGGGGGGTACATGTAAAATACAAGTGTTGACATGAAATAAAGGGTCTCGTTGTAAGGTAGCCCAAGAGAAAGCCGTGTGTGTGCAAGGTGTCCTAAGCTAGACCTTGAGCAAGCGTCGAGCAAGTGGATGATCATAATCAACAGTCCATCAATATGATTGTTTTTAGGGTTTCGATATTTTTAATGTTTTTTATTAAGGTATGTAGAAATAAGCAATGGTTAGATAAATAAATATGGATATGAATATGAGCAAGGTAAAAAAGACAAGAGATAATATTGACATAAAAATAAAGTTGGTCTCGTCTTAATCGAATTTAATCGACGAAACGATAATCGACGACTTTCGACTTTCATTGACCAAAAGTGAAAATAAAAGAATACAAAGTGACAAATAAGAAATTAAATCGAAAATATGAGTACAAAGCATAAAGGTCTCACCTTTATCGAGATTTAATCGAGAAATCGATAAATCGATCGATATTTGATTTTCATTGACCCAAAATGAATAAGAATAATGGAAAAAATAATGGAAATGAAATAAAATCGAAAATGATAAGAAAAATAATAAAGGTCTCACCTTTATCGAGATTAAGTCGAGAAATCGACAAATCGTCCATGTTTGGTTTTCATTGACCCAAAATAAATATAAAAATAGTGAATAAATTGAAATAAAAATAAATAAATAAGTAGGCCTCATACATACCAAAATTCCATTGATTTGAACAAACCAATTAAATCGTGAATGTTACTAGATCATTGGCCCAAAATAAATGTAAAAATTAAAATTGAAATCGAAATGGAAATGATAAATTAAAATAAAATAACAAAAATAAGAGCTGATTATCACAAAATAACTTGAGAAGTTAAAGAAAATGAAATAATAAAAAAAAGAATACTACCACAAGAAAGGGGAAAGGGGCGCATGGATTTAGTTCAGGGTGCAAAGATGAACATGGGTCATCAACAACCCACAAGAAAGGCCCGGTCCGAGTTCAAACACCATCCTAGACTTTTGAAAGAAAAACTATAATAATAATAAACTAGGAAAATCAGATTCTCTTTTTTTAAAAGAATAAATTGGAAAATAACACGGTTAAGACCACAACTTGGTCAAACCTCAACACCCCCATCAGAGTGAAACGGTCATGGAACATCTCAAATAATTTCATCGCTGGAAAACGAATCATTGTGGAGTTCACCTTATTCCAACCTTCTCTCTATTTCATTGCAAGATCTCAGACTCTCTCTCGTGGCTCTCGATTCCAGGTTTGTTCTGTTTTCGCTTAAGATTTGGATCTCGATTGCGTTTTTCTTCTCCTCTTTCTGGGTTTTGAAACAATTTGATTTTTGGGTTTTTGAGTGGTTTGATTTGTGGTGCGGTTGGGTTTCGAATCTCACTCTCTTCTCTCTTCGTCTCACTCTGGTTTTGGATTGGTTTGTAAAGGGTTGGAAATGGTTGAGGGTTCGTGTGTGATTTGAAGGAAATGGGTTTGGGTTGCGAAGGATTTGAGGAGTGTTTATGGAAGATGTTGCTGGGTTGAAGGAGAAGAGGTTGTCTGAGGGATTCGAGGGGTTGGAGAAGAAGGTATTGGTATTGTTGAAGGGATGCTGTTTGAGGTTTAGTGGCGGCTAGGTCTTCTTTATTTTTCAACGAGGAAGAGAATGAGTCGTTTTTATAGAGTAAGATTGAGGGTAGTATAGGAATTGAATTGAGGGAGGATTTGGGGTGTTGTCGGATATGTACGTGAATTTGGCAGGTTTTGTTGAAACGATTTTATGTTGTGCGTTGATGGTTTGCGGATTTGGATTAAGCTGTGAGGTGGAATCAGTTTTTGTCGTATGTACAGGTTGGTTTTGTGCGTGAAGGCTTGTAGTGGGATCGAGCTGCTGCAGTGTTTCGGTCCGTTGAACTTTTGCTTGTGTCTGTAGCTACCAAAGTTGTGTTGTGAAATGGTTTTGTGTCATGGTGCGTCGTGTGTTTTTTTGTGGGTTATGTAAATTGCCTTGTGTTGTAGCTGGTATAACAGATTGACTCATATTGCAGGTCGTACAGGTTGTATGATGGTGAAGTTGAGGTTAACGCTCCAATGAAAGGTCTGAAGTGTGTTTGTTTTTGGTGAATGGTGGCGACTTGTTGACGTTTTCGCGTGGTGGGTTGCAGGTCTTGTAAGTAGCTTTTGTTGTTTTTTTTTTATTGAAATTGTCTTGGAATGAAATGCTACAGGTTGGAAAATCACGTGGTGAGGCTTGTGACGGTTACCGCATGAAGGGTGTGTTGTTGTTGTGTTAGTGATAATGGTTTTGCAGGTTTGTGCTTAGCAATTGGAAATATTCACATGGCTATGCGTGAGTTTATTTGGAATAGGGTGGGTTGGTCGGTGTATGGCATGGTGAGGTACAGATCGTGGCTGGTGCGTATTGTTGTGTGAGTGATTTGATTCTCAAAAGTTTTATGAAAGGTCGGAGGTGGGGTCAAAAGAATGCGAATTGTGCAGCTCAACTGATATGGTGCGTTGTGGATGGTGATGAAGGGTCAGCTGGTGTAGAGTGTGCATTGAAGGTGTGTGTATGTTTTGTTGTGTAGGTATTGCAGTCCTGATTGAGTTTTCGTGCATGATTTGGTTGGAGGCAGTACAGTTTTGTAGTATTTGGAATGGTGGGTCATGTTACCTTACTAGCTTCTCTCTTTTTTTGGCAATTTTTGTAAGAAGCTTAATGGGCTTTTGTTGTATTGAATTGGACTTTAAATTCCAAACAATCTTTATGAATGCATCATAAGAATATTGATCCCCTTTTTTATATTCCAAACAAATCAACATGAATGGACTACGCCTTGCACACTTGAATTGATTCTTGAAAGTGAAAATCATCGGGAATCGATCTTTGAGAAAAAAATGCTAAACATGAACCAACTTTGGACTTTGAATGAACAGGAGCTTTCTCTTTTGGTAATTTTATGAAGTAATGGAAATGGGATTCTAAAATAATAATGGGCCTTGATTAAAAAAAAAAAGTGAATTAAAATGGCAAGGAATTATGGTTATGGATTTTGATGGCTATTAACATGAAAATAGGAAATGGATAAATTAAAAAATGGAGAATGGACTAAAAAGAATTTTACAAACCGAAATATGAATGGATGTGAAATGGATAAAAAATGGATAAAAAGAGTGGTTTTATGGAATGGATATTGAGATGGTTTTTTTTGGAAATTAGTTTTGGATATGAAATAAATATGGGAAATTTAAATGAATATGGAAATGGTTATTTAACTGGATTAAGGACTAAAATGGTTAAATATATATATATGGATAAAAATTAAAAGAGGGATGAAGTTGAAGACAACATATTTTTTTGGATTTTTTCTGAATAATTGTCAGGGAGTGGGTGTACAGATGGAAATATACAAGGTAGGACAAATTTGGGGTATGACAGATGCCCTTATCTAATTGGCTTAAACTGAGTTAGATGAACTGCTACGGCGTTCGGTCTTTCGAGGTATAAGACAATTAGATATGAAGAAGACCACAAATTTGTCTGAAAGAAAGAAATGGATTGGGAAGTTGAAATACAAGAAATCTATCACCAAAAGGATGACAGGCCTATCACCAAAAGGATGACAGTGAACACATACACAGACCCTTTCACCAAAAGGATGAAAATGAGGTCACAGCCTGCTATTACCAAAAGGATAATAGGGCACACACGCGCACAAACCCTTCCACCAAAAGGATGGAAATGAGGTCAAAGCCTGCTATTACCGACGAGATAATAGGGCACACACACACAGACCATTCCATCAAAAGGATGGAAATGAGGTCAAAGCCTGCTATTACCGACGAGATAATAGGGCACACACACACACACGCACAAACCCTTCCACCAAAAGGATGAAAATGAGGTCAACGCCTGCTATTACCGACGAGATAATAAGGCACACACACACAGACCCTTCCACCAAAAAGATGGAAATGAGGTCAAAGCCTGCTATTACCGACGTAATAATAGGGCACACACACACACAGACCCTTCCACCAAAAGGATGGAAATGAGGTCAACGCCTACTATTACCGACGAGATAATAGGGCACACACACACAGACCCTTCCACCAAAAGGATGAAAATGAGGTCAAAGCCTGCTATTACCGACGAGGTAATATGGCACACACACACACACAAAACCTTCCACCAAAAGGATGAAAACGAGGTCAAAGCCTGCTATTACCAAAAGGATAATAGGGCACACACGCACACAGACCCTTCCACCAAAAGGATGGAAATGAGGTCAAAGCCTGCTATTATCGATGAGATAATAGGGCACACACGCACACAGACCCTTCCACCAAAAGAATGGAAATGAGGTCAAAGCCTGCTATTACCGACGAGATAATAGGGCACACAACACAGCCTGCTATTACCAAAAGGATAATAGGGCACACACACAGCCTGCTACTACCAAAAGGATAGTATGGCACACAATACAGCCTGCTGCCCCTATTCAATCGACTTGGACCTGAAAGGATGATAGCGACGGCTTTCAGACGTTCAAGGTACAAGGTGATTGAATACAAAAAGAACCGCAAAATTTGCACTCTGCGAGGAGAGAACATATTATTGGATCTCAGTCGCACTTCGTTAAAGGAATTTGGCGGAAAGACAACATACCCAGAGCACCACATCGTCAAAGGGGTTGGACGGGAAGAAAAATGGAACCCGACTGAAAGGCTACATCGTCATAGGGAAGACGGCAGGAAGACTCAACGGAAGAAACACGTTGTCATGGGGATGACAGAAATAAGACTTGAACGAAGGAAACACATTGTCATAGGGATGACAGAAAGAAGACTTAAACGAAGAGAACACACTGTCATAGGGATGACAGAAAGAAGATGGAACCCAAAGCAACCCATTGTCATAGGGATGACAGAAAGAAGATGGAACCCAAAGCAACACATTGTTATAGGGATGACAGAAAGAAAATCTGATCGAATAGAACACATCGTCATAGGGATGACAGAAAGAAAATTCCACCGTAGGAACACATCGTCATGGGGATGACAGAAAGAAAACCTGGCTGAGGGTAACACATTGTCATGGGGATGACAGGAAGAAGACCTGACTGCGGGAAACACGTTGTCATGAGGATGACAGAAAGAATACCTGACTTAAGGAGCACATCGTCAAAGGGGTTTGACGGAAAGAAAACCATACGCAGCAAACACATCATCAAAGGGGTTTGATAGAAAGGAAAGCTGACCGAAATGTCGTCATCAAGGGGTTATTGGACAATGACTGGTCGAGGGTAAGATCGACGTATGATCTACGGCCCAAAAGAAAGGTAAACAGAGGGGTAGATTGTAATATCTGCTGGGGATATGTCACCGTCTTGACTGAAAGTTGATTTGGGCTCTCGCGCAAGGTACCAAATCTGGCTTATGCTTCACATGCATATGTTTGAATTTTCTTTCTATGGCGTAATGCTCCATATCAAATGGAAATGCTACGCGTTCTGAGGATGCAATGGTCACTATATGCAGAATGCTGACGCATGCTCGGGCTACCGGGGAAGAAGGTTGTGCCAAGTATAATTGGACTTTGCTGGTAAAGATAGATGAAACCTGATGGTGACTGATTTTTCAAAGGCGAAATCTTTCTGGGTACCAATGGGGATTGGATTTTGTATGAAGTGCCAATAAGGATTGGACTTTTAGTTTGAAGGAGACGCCAATTGGGAATGAGCTTTAGGTTTTTGGAAGATGCCAGCAAAGTGGGTTGTGGAAGAAGGTGCCGAGCACAATTGGGCTATGGATTTTCTGTTTGGTTTTACAAGGCTTCATGCAATGCTATGCTAATGATATGCGATGATGATTATGCCATGATGTTTATGATATGCAACAGGACCACTCAAACAAAATAAATGCTGAAGAGACGAGGCTAACTCCGCTGGGGAAAATAAACTGAACCACTTTCAAGGTCATAACTGCTCGAGATCCCGACGAAACCTTCATTCGGCAAGAAAGCATGAATAACAACCGTCTGCTGGAGAAACCTCCCAGGGATCTGCTGAAGAAAAGTGCCAATGACAAGTCTTTGAATTGCTGGGGAAAGCTAACCACCACCCAACAAATATGCTTGGGGACAATGGTTGATGATATCAGCTCTGCTATGGAACAACATTGGACTTACTCCTCTGTTGGAAATTTACCTTCTACCCTTATTCTGTTGGGGAGATGGAAACAACTTTACCACAAACTGGGGAAGCACAAATCCAATACTCACAACACTCTTATCCTGTACAGTAATATGAACTCTCGCTGAATTAAACTCTGATGGGAAGAATAACACTGAAGGGATGTCTTTTTTAGCAATGTCTTTTGTACAACGCCAGGCGACTACTGGCTTGCCACACTGCGGATGGACTTTAACAACGTCTTTTTTACAACGCCAGATGACTACTGGCTTGCCACACTTTGGGTGGACTTTAACAACACGAAGACGGACTTTTGCCAATCTACTGTTGGACTTTGCCGAGAATATAGTTGTTTATCACCATCCCACCTGCTGGAACAATATAAACTACTGTATATAATGATCATCCCACCTGCTGGAAAAACCATCTGTAATACCATCCCACCTACTGGAATAATACGAACGATTATATATAATGATCACCCCACCTGCTGGAACAATCATCTGTAATACTATTCCACCTGCTGGAATAATATGAACAAACTGTCTGTATGATCATCCCACCCGCTGGAACAATCATCCGCAATACTATCTCACCTGCTGGAATAATATGAACAACTGTCTATATGCCAAAAATAAATTGGACTTTGAGTTGTAAATGAGCAATGCTGAGAATTACACCACCGGCTGGGTAATATCATATGCTGACACTTTGCTGAAGAAGAGATTCCCTCTATCTATTTAGACCTTGCTGGGGAAATTACTGTCAAAATGTTGAACTCTGTGGGGATACCATTACCAGAGATACGATCCTGCTGGGAATCAGGGCTACTCTGTCGGGGATATGCAAATCCTAGTTGGAAGATAATCTGTTGCAACATGCCGAGAAAGAGTCCCTAGAGATCTGCTGGGGAAACCCAAAGCAATTCCACGGTAGTCTGTTGAGGAATAAAACTGTCAATCTTAGGATAAGTGTCATAATGCCCTATGTTAGGCGAACTTTCCTTTTGACGACTCCGTTGGGGATAATGAGTTTACCACAAACCCTGCTGGGGAAAACCGCTTTAAAGCGTCTCGTGCTGGGGAACGTCTCTTGAGAGGATTTTACAGAAGACCAAACGTCCTCAAACTCTACTGGGGCTAATAGATTTGAAACACCTCCTGCCGGGGAAATTCCAAATGTCCCATGCTTGGGAGAGTCAACAACTTACTTTTTGCCCCAAGACTGATCTGGAGAAATTGTCATAAGAGGATTTTACAGAAGATTAAACATCTTCAAACTCCTGGCAACTTCACTGGGGATTGACCATCAACTTCGGTGTCTGCGAAGCAACTCTACTGGGGACGTCACATGTCAGCTATCAACATGAACCCGCAAACGTGATATGACCAAAAGAGGTGCCCCGATGCAGCATAACCTGTAAATGAACATGTCTTCAAGATGTCTCGTGAAGATTCGATATATATGCCCCAGACTGTGATTTACCTTTCTCCGGAGAGAATAACTTTTTGTGCTCTTGAGGCGGCCTGCCCCAGTCTTGAAATGATTTGTGCCCCTGTCTGGCTGATCTGTGAAGGAATACCTCTGACTGACTGACCTTCGAGAGATTTGTCGAATCTCGACTTGATTGCCCCAGATTCTCGACATAATTGCCCCAGATTAACTAAATCTTGGAATGGATCGCCCGTTTGGTATGACTTGCCTCGGCTCACCGGAGTACTCGGGCACTTGCACCTTAGATTAATCAATCTTTCCATTGTAGAAACTTTCCTGATGTCAAGTACTGACTCACAAGTAAAACAATTCGTTTTGAAAAGATAATTTTGATGCAATGCATATGACAATTTTGAAATCCAAGTCTGTTCACTGGAAAAATGTTATGACGTGTAGTGAACGAATCACTTATCAAAATGTCACTGATACCGACATGAATGGTAAGAAGATCCTTTTAGGAGTCAGCTTCGCCGCGATCTTTACCAAAGTATGCTTTCGAAACAACCCTGCTTCAATTAGGTCTTTTGAGGGTTGTAACGTGGCCTGGTTCACGGTTCGAGAAAGAAAGGATATAAGGCTCAAAGTTTTGTTTTAACCCACCTAATCTTCTTGATGTTCTCCAGTCCTACGTTCAGCTAATTCGACATGTGCGCTCACCTTTCAAAAAGGTTATGAACGGTATGAGGATGGTTAAGGAACCCACACGGTTTTCGGAGTGACAGTCACCCCTTTTTACTTTGGTGTCTGTAGTCACACGACTTGTTCTTTGCTGAGGATTTTTCTTTTGTCATCCTTTCCGCTTTTTGTTCTTTTGTTTTTTGATTTTCCTGATTTTTTCCTGGACTGATTCTTTTTAATCTTTTGATTTTGAAGTCCAGCGGGATGCCCTAACTTTTGCCTAAGTCACTTGTTTTCAAGTCTTGACTTAGCGGGCTTTTTCCTTTTTCTTTTTTTTGGAACTAATCATGTGACACAGTTTTATCTTGACTTGTAAAGGGTTGCGACCGTCTCACTCTTCGGTTGGTGAGGGATAACCGTAGATGTAATTGATCCTCGAACGGAACACTCCTTTTGAAATTTGAACGCATAGTCAAATTAGCTGACACCTACCCTGCCCCAGGTTAAGATTGAGGGTTTTTAATTTTCAGAAATAAACTCCTACTACTAGGCTCAAAGGGGTTTGCAAGGGATTATCTTCCTTATGTCTCTGGTGTTTAGGAATTTGAAACAATGCCTGTACATCATCAACAGGGTTTTTGTTCAAAAGCATACCATCATAAGTTTTGCGCCTTTCAACTTCGTCATCCTCCCTAGGATCCTGCTTAAACAAGCATATGATATCGATAAAAAGTATGAGTGAACACGAGTGGATTTAATCAAAACATGCATATTCACTTCATTATCATTATCAGTCGAAAATAACAAGTTTTACAAATGAGTTTGTACATTTTAACAGAAAAGAAACTACAAATGCAAAGAAATGACATGATCTAAATGATTGCCGGCTTCGAGTAACTGGGCTTTCCAAGCTTGATTTGCAAATGCTAGCCATCTTCAGAATTGCTCATCGAAGTCAGTCTGATGATCATATGCACAACTGCTCTTGGAGACTTCTTCCATAACCTGGACTGATGAACCCACCTGACTGGACGAAGGAGGATTATTGATCTGAATACCCTGAGGCGTGAATGAGAACATGTTGGAGTCAAGAAGAGTCTGAATCTTGCTCCTGAGCACCTTACAGTCTTCCGTTGAATGCCCCTGTGCCCCAGCATGGTAGTCACAACGGGCGTTGACATCAAAACCTGGTGGATACGGAAAAGGCACTGGCTTCAATTCCTTCGGCACTATCAATCCACCTCTGATTAAATCTGGCAACATCTGACTATACGACATTGGCAAATGAGTGAAATGCCTCTCTGGTTTCCTTGGTCTTTGTCGGGAGTGCTGACGCTGCTGACGGCAATATGATCATTGACTCTGAGGAGGTCTCTGATTTGCAGAAGAATATTGTCCTTGATACGAAGACCCATAAGATTGTTGACTCTGAACAGTTGATATGTCTAAACACTGAGAACGAGGTGGTGAAGATTCCTGCATGGAACTAGTTTCTTCCTCGAATTCTTCCTGAGAACTGACAACTGATTCATTTTCACTAGCTTGGAAGTTTGAGACACCTTGGAGCTTTCCATAATTGAGCAATCTCTCAATACGTTCTCCAACCATCACCAGGTCAGAAAATTTTGCTGCCCCATTGACAATCATCTTTTCCAAGTACGGCCCTTGCAAGGTATCCATGAACAAATCAACAAATTCTCTATCCGAAAGTGGCGGTTGAACACGAGCGGCTAACTCTCTCCATCTCTGAGCATACTCTCGAAATGATTCGTTATCTGCTTGAGACAAGTCTTGCAAATACATTCGACTGGGAGCCATGTCAAGATTATAATCGTACTGCTTCACAAAGGCGTTGGCTAGATCTGACCATGATTGGATGCTACCACTCTGCAACTGCATATACCAATACAAAGATGCCCCACTTAGACTGTCTTGGAAACAGTGGATCATGAGCTTGTCATTGTCGACATGTGAGGTCATTCTTCTGCAGAACATCACCAAATGTAGCTTCGGACAGCTATCTCCTTTGTATTGCTCAAACTTCGGCATTTTAAACTTTGGAGGCATTACCAGGCCAGACACCAAACACATGCTCGAAGTATTCAAATCAAGAGTATCACGCCTCTCCAGGGCTTTAATTTTCTCGTCCAACACGCGGTATCTTTCGTCATCAACATATCGTGGATCCTTAGGGTTCATCTTCGGAACTACCCTTCGGACATCTGGCACAGAGAATGCAAAACTCTGATAATCAGCGGCATCAAGAGAAGATGAATGTCCATCTCGGACAAAAGGAGGTTCTTGGTCAACTTGATTCTCGACTGGGATCCGCACCGGCTGAGTTTGGGCAACATTGCTCGCCGGAGGTGGAATGACATTCTCATTTCTTTGAATATTGGCCTCTCACCTTGTCATGACGGCCATAACTTCCAGAAGTTGATCCAACTGAGTTTTCATCAATTCGACACCGGCCCTAGTCACAAACTGATTCTGTTCCCCAGAGTTCATAATCCTTCCCAAGGTTGATTCAAGTCCAATTCAAAAGTCGGGAAATCAAACTGCAGTTCAGATAAAGGATGGATGAGCTCACTGGTCTGGCCTGGAGAAAGGATATGCAAAAATGATGCAAGATGCAAATGCAATGCAATAATATGAATGCAATAAGACATGGGATCAAAGCTTCCACATATTCTGAATAACCATTGTGCTGTGCTGATGACGGAATAAGTTCATGAGTCTGTTCTGAAGAGAATACCGGAATACCAGAATACCGGATGATCAGAATACCAGAATACCAGGCTGATAAGTCCACACTGATAGGAAATCTAAAATACCGGGTATGTTGAAGGTCAAGGTTGCCTGCAAACCTGTAAACAACCTGCCCCTCTCACATGTGGGTACTAGGATGTTCAGTATCCCGGGCTCTCAGGTCGAGAAATGATGATATGTTCACTATTTTTGGTTTGGCATCATCATCAATCGAGGAGGCCTCAACTGATTCTCCAAAACGAAAGGTCCTCAGCTTCTGGCACTGAGGTCGAGAAGCAATAGTACATTCATCCCTCGGGGTACAGTACTATCGCCAATCGAGGAGTGCCTCCACTGATTCTCTTTTAAAAAGGATATCCTATAGCAAGTTCCCAGCATTGGATCCTCGGATCGAGAATGTGCAATGGGTTTGCCACAGAACGTGGTCTGCCACTGTCACATCTCGGGAGGAGTGCCGCAACTGAGTCCTCGGGAATGGTCACCAGAGTCGACAGCTCTCTAGATCAACATCCTGAAATGCGCAAGATACGCACATCGGAACATGTCCCAAGATAGCCTCGTCTAGCTGTGAATTTCGTGATTACCCAACGTACACAGATGGTATGTAGGTCCCACTACTCTTCACTCTAAATCTAAGTGTGCACTCAAGCCTTGGTAATGGGCTCTTCTCTCAGAAATCCCATCCCGCCAAACAGACAGAACAGTGCAACACAGTATAATATATGAAATGTAAATGCTAACATGCTGTAAATATGGTACAAGTAATAAAATGCAGTAAACAACAAATACAAGATAACAGTAAACACCCAATGAAAGAAAAGCAAACAAGCGCTAGGATTGACTCGCTTAGGATGGACACCCAATAGGTCAACCTGTCCCCAGCAGAGTCGCCAGCTGTCGCTCCCGGGATTTTCATCCAAGTACAAACGCAAAAGTGGCACCGAAACAGAGTCGCCAGCAATGTGTATTTATCCCATGAGAGGGAAAGGAAACACTGCGTAAACCTGAGAGGAAGGAAAAGCATGGTCTTGCGACCAAGAGAACTGGATTTGGGAGTCGGTTACGCGAGAGGAAGGTATTAGCACCCCCTCGCGTCCATCGTACCCGATGGGATCCACGCTTGCTTGTTTCGATCAAAGGGTGATAGAAAAGGATACTGGAAAAGAATTGGAAAACTGGAGAACTGGAAAGGAAATGAGAGAGAAAGAGAAACAAATGTAGGGAAAATAAGAGAAGTGCTCGAATGGGCCCTACCCCACTGCCTACGTATCTCATCGGGAAAATGAGAATCAGAGCGGCGTAGTTCCCCTCACTAGGGATGGATTGTTTGTATTTTTTAAGGAACGGCTAACGTTCTAGCTCAGGCGTTGCAGGCTCGCTGGTCCAAGTGCGTTACCATCTTCCAAGAGAACGAGTAGGAGCACGTTCGTACGCTAAGAATGAGTGGGATGAGAAAAGAATTCCCGAAGGAAAGACGTTATTATTTGTTTTTGTCTTTTAAGAAAGAAGTGTTTTGGATTATGTGTGTTTTGTAACACATATTGTATTTAAGTCCCTCATGTAGGATCGAATGCCTCGCATATCGACCCAAGATGGGACGTACGCTAAACATTCCAAGGAAATGAGAGAAGACCCCTCATTCCCTTGTTCCCACATGAAAGGCCTAAATACAATATTTGTTATGCCTTTATTAAGTATTTTTGCTTTTTATTTTGAGATGAGAAAGAGACTCAAAAGGAGGATCAAAAGGTGAAAATCTAATGAGGGAGACTAAGACTCAATCCTAATGTTATCATACATGGTGATCTTATGGTTAATGAGGTTCAAAGAGCACTATCCTAAAAAAGGAGAAGAAGAACATAAGAAGCAACTTACTTCCAAGATGGAAGTTAAGTTGATCTTAAAGAGGGATGAGGAAAATTAAGTAAGCAAAGGAACAATTAATCAGGAATTAATCAGAAATTAATCAAGAAGATAATCCAAGTTAGAATTAAAATGCTAAGTAAAGATCAAGATTAAATTCTAACAAGAAAATATTAATCCAACATTAAAAACTAATTCTAAAATTAGTCCTAAAATTAATTCAAGCTAAATCTAGACTAATTCTAAAAAACAATTAGTCCTAAAATTAATTCTAGTATTAAAACTAATATTAAACCTAAAATTAATTCCCCTTAATTTCTAATTGAAACTAAACAAACTCCAAAGTTACATCTAACTACTAATTCTAAATGAAATTAGTTCCAAAGAAAAACTAATATTATAATCTAAATGAAATTCTAATTTCTAATTAAGAGTTAATTTCCAATTAAAAACCTAATTCTAAAATAAAGTCTTGAATTCTAATTCTAAAATTCTAAAACAATTAACCAATTACTTAAAACTAATGAACAAAAATCCAATTAAACACAAACAGCGGGAGGTGTAAAAGTAATTCCAAGAGGTGTGTACAGTGAACCGGGCGCTGGGCTTTACATGTTGAGCCCAATACCTTCTCCTTGCAGCCAGGGGGTTTAGTGAGCGATAACAGGGTGTGTGCGGTTGACTTTTAAGGCACCTGGGCTTAGCAGCTTCAGGCCCAAAGAACTCATTATGGACCAGAGGGGGTGCGGGTGGAATTTGGAGTGGTGGATAGAACCAGGCGCGTGGGCTAACGAGTTTAGGCCCAATGGCTCTTTCTTATTTAGAGAAAAGGAAAGAAAATGAAGCCAAGAGGAGGTGTATTAGCGATTCGGGGTGTAGAGATTAAAAGTGTGGAGAGGAAAAGTGGGCCTAAGAGCCCGACCCGTTGGACAAGAAATACTCCTCTTAAACAGAAACCCTAAGGTACCAGCAACGTCACTCTCACTCCAATCCTTGTTCCTTCCATGGCCGACATCGTTGTACTCCTCACAATCATCACCGTCCAACCTTCGCCGCAACAACCGTGCCAAAAAAACACAACGCAGTGATCTTCTCTCATTCGAAACCTCCGCCAAAGCCGCACCCTACACCATCCTATACCTCTCTCTGTGAACTTCCGACACCACTAATCTCTGCCGCACCACGGCTCGTTGCCGGCGACGGTGGGATTAGAACCTTCTCCGCCTCACACAAATTCAATGCTCTCCGTCAACAATATCCTCACCCTTACCTTCTCAAGCTTACAAACGACCTCATCGGAATGACCTCGCCACGAGTAGTTTCTTCTTCCTCAACAACCTCAACGATCTCCCCGACTGACGGAAACACCATCACAAACTCTCAATCAACAACTTCAGTACCCTTCGCTCCGATTGTCTTCTCGCCAAAAAAAATCACGCCGCGCCGGAAACTCCTTCCTTAGCTTCATCGTTTTTCAACATCATCGCCACCTCCACAACAAGTCTCGACAGAAATAACGAATCACTTGTCTCCTCCTCAGCGTTCTCATACTCACTCGCGATATCCTCAACGAAAACAACGTTCAACATCGCTCGACACACACACGATACGGATTCGACGCAACGAATAAATTATTGCGCATCAAAGTTTGGAACGAATTTGACGTACCTATCGGAGTGCGTCCGATGCGCCTTCAAATCGGAGAAATAGAAAACCAGAGGTAATGTTGATTTCGCTTTACTCCTAATTCTTTTCCGAATCTTCTTCTTCTCCTACTTCTGAAATTGTTGTTCTTGTTAATGCTCTGAGTTGTGATGTTGTGTTAATGCAAAATTATGCTTCAAGCTGTTGAATTCAATTTTGTCGTAATTGTTGTGGAAACTGCAGATTGCTGAACCGTGATGAATTCTTTACAGGTTGATAAATTGATGAGGAAGGATGAAGGTTAAAGAATTGCAGAGTTTGTTGCAGAGAAAGATGGTGAAGAGAGAATATTGAAGAAGATGGAGATCAGAAGAGGGTGAAGATTATGCAGAGATTGAAGATTGAAGAGAATTGAAAATTGGAGATGAAGATTGGGTAGAATGAAAATTGAGGAAATGGTGCAGAATGAATCATCCCCCCTGAAGAATGAAGAGGATCAAGTTCTTATAGCAACAATCAGGGAAGGTAAAATAGTATTTTCTGGTGAAATTCTGTTAGGAATTAGTTAGAAACTTGTTAGAGAAGTTCTGTTATCAAAAATGAAAAAAACCAACTTCTGTTATGTGATTCTCGCTGCATATCTCTTTTTCCATTTCTGAATTTTCTGTCATGAGTGTTTTCGTTCAATTTACTGCTGTTATTTTTCAGTTTCTCTAATATGTGTTTTCTATTGAGCGCTGGTTTAATGTGTTATATTGAAAACGACACTTTTTCCTTTATTTTGAATAAATGGGCTTAAACAAAAATGGTGATGGACCTGTTCGTAATGGACAACATATGAGAAAATGTGAATTTGTTTTTAAGTGTGAAATCAAAATGAAAATGGATTGGATGAGATGTGTTTGGATACGGTTTTTGAAGTTTTAGAAAATGAATATGATTTTGGATTTGGGATGAACAAGAATGGACAATGGTTTAATGGCTAAAAAAATGGATAATATTTGATATTAAAAGTGGATAATGAATTAAATTTGGATAAATGGTTAATGGAAATTGAAATGGATTAACAAATGGATATTATGGAAATTGGTTTGAATTGGATAGAAATGAATTAAAATGGATTTTGAATTGGATTTGGATCCAAAGATGGATATGGATTAGAGAGTGGATTAGAAAAAGTGGATAGGAAATATGGATTAGATATTTGGTTTTATTTAAGGAAATGGGCTAAAATGGATATTTAGATGAAAATAGGATTTGAAAGTGGTAAGGAATGGATATTGAAATAAATTTGAATGTGGAAAGAAAACTGGTTAAAATGGTTGAAAATGGTCATGATGGATAGAAAATGGATAACCCAAAGAATTCAAAACCAATCATAAACTATTCACCAGCCTCTGATAAAATGATCACAGCTACCACTGAACAATCTGGCCACTCACATGATCCGCTGAAGAATCTTAACCAATAAACAGTCCACAAGCTCAACCATGAATAAAAGCCTAAATCACCCAAATGTACACTGATGAACTTTGCAGAAGATGACTTGCAGAATCGTCCCGAACAGGGCAAACACTTATAACAAGAAAAACCTTTGATCCCATGTCTCAGAAAACCAATGCAATGATATGATTATGAGTTATGACCTAAAAATGCAGATGAACGCAAAGCAAAAGCCAGAAAAAGGTAGGGCAAATTTTGGGGTGCAACAGCTGCTATTACCAAAAGGATAATAGGGCACACACGCACACAGACCCTTCCACCAAAAGGATGAAAATGAGGTCAAAGTCTGCTATTACCGACGAGATAATAGGGCAAACACACATACAACCTGCTACTACCAAAAGGACAATAGGGCACACACACACGCAGACCCTTCCACCAAAAGGATGGAAATGAGGTCAAAGCCTGCTATTACCAAAAGGATAATAGGGCACACACACACACACACCCTTCCACCAAAAGGATGGAAATGAGGTCAAAGCCTACTATTACCAAAAGGATAATAGGGCACACACACACACACAGACCCTTCCACCAAAAGGATGGAAAATGAGGTCAAAGCCTGCTATTACCAACAAGATAACAGGGCACACACACACACAGCCTGCTACTACCAAAAGGACAATAGGGCACACACACACGCAGACCCTTCCACCAAAAGGATGGAAATGAGGTCAAAGCCTGCTATTACCAAAAGGATAATAGGGCAAACACACACACAGACCCTTCCACCCAAAGGATGGAAATGAGGTCAAGGTCTGCTATTACCAAAAGGATAATAGGGCACACACATACACACACAGAACCTTCCACCAAAAGGATGGAAATGAGGTCAAAGCCTACTATTACCAAAAGGATAATAGGGTACACACACACACAGACCCTTCCACCAAAAGGATGGAAAATGAGGTCAAAGCCTGCTATTACCAACAAGATAATAGGGCACACACACAGCCTGCTACTACCAAAAGGATAGTATGGCGCACAACACAGCCTGCTATTACCAAAAGGATAATAGGGCACACACACGCACACATACCCTTCCATCAAAAGGATGGAAATGAGGTCAACGCCTGCTATTACCGACGAGATAATAGGGCACACACGCACAGCCTGCTACTACCAAAAGGATAATAGGGCACACACACACACAGTCTGCTATTACCGAAAGGATAATAGGGAACACACACAAAGGCTGTCACTCACCAAAAGGATGACACACAGACCAAGGGTTCACGGATCGGCGACACCAAAAGGATGACGAATCAATACAAGCTATTACCACCAAAAGGATGATAGGAACTTCCCACTTGCGAGGACCAACACCAAAAGGATGCAGGTTGAGTTGAGTTGAACGGCTACCACCAAAAGGATGATAGGAAATTTCTGATTTGAGGGTTACCAACCCCAAAAGGATGAAGGTTAAATTGAGTTGACTGGGTTTGGCTATCACCAAAAGGATGATAGAAAAGGCAATTGACAACAGGTCAAGTTTGCTGGGGATGTGATGAGATTTATTTGGAGACATCAACAGAAGGTTGAAGTAAAGAATTCAATGAGGAAAGCCCACGAAAAGGAAAGGGAAACAGTGAACAATGGAGAAGGTAACCCGCCAAGATCTACGCAATCTTGTGCCTACGTATCTTTACTCGGACGAGAATAAAGAATCAGGGCAGTCGTAGTTCGATTGAAGAAAAGATTCAATGAGGAACGCCCACTGACTCAGAGGAATGTTTATTGGTTAGGATGAGGATGACGACCTCAGCAACAAAAGGTTGAGGAACACAACCCAATGAGGAATGCCCACTGACTTGCTTGGAGATCACAGCTTCATCAACAAGAGGTTGAAGATTTCATGACGAACGCCCATGAACTTGAAAAGATGCCCCTGACTGGGCAGAAGATTGCTTGCAGTCTTGTCTTGATCAACAAAAGGTTGGACAACTTTGTGGGGAACGCCCACGGATTTGATGAAGATGCCCCTGGCTGGGATGAAGATCGTCTTGGAGTCTTGAGATTGATCCTGGATCTTGACTATGCACATGTGAATGCTTGATTTTGTAATGATGTGCAATGCAAATGCTGACGCGCGAAGATGCAAGTGCTGGGGAAGTATGATTTGTTTTTGGTATGCATATGATGCATATGATGCGTATGATTGCAAATGTGATGCATATGATTGCAGACAGGTGATTGGATATGTAGAAGGGAAGGTGCCAGCATGGTGGACTTTTGCTAGTTGCCAATGCGAATTGGACTTTGGGCGGTGGGAGGGATTTGATTTCCTCGACATTCAGTTCGTTGAAGACGCCATGATTGAAGCAGAAGAAGATGCTCTTGAAGCCTCGAATTTGACCACTTGCTTTTGTGCTTGTCGGTCAGGATGACCTTCTGCAACCAAGCTTGCCCCAGTCTGAACATGGTAATGGTATGCCCTTGATTAACCAATTCTGAAGTGGTATGATCTTTGGAGGTTGAGATTTGATGTGCTTTGAGATGACTTGCCCCTGATTGAGGTGTTGAAGGATTTGCCCCAGCCTGAGGGTTTGAGAGAGTCTTGATTCGGGTTGGCACCACTGAAAGTTCAAGTCTCTCTTTGGTTGCCCCTTGTTGAAATTGCTTTGAAGTCTAACACTGATTTGTAATTAAAATTGCACATTCACAAATGGTAATCTTAACGCAATACTCATGCAAGTTTTGAAAAAGTGTTGTTTATTCGAGTGTCGTGATAGTGAGACGAATAGACCGTTACCCCAAACGTGTGCTGATTTTGATGGTGTGAAAGATATAGCAAGGAGAATGACACCAATGTTGAAGATTAGCAAATATGGGGAGTCAGTTTACGCAACCTTGCAATAGTATGCTTTTAAAATAAACCTCGCCTCAATTAGGTCTTTCGAGGGTTGTAACATGGTCTGGTTCACGGTTATGAAACAAAGGATATTAGGCTCAAAGCTTGGTTTGTACCCACCCATTCTTCGTGATGAACTTCCAGTCCTACATTCAGTTAATTCTGCACATGTTTGTATTCTAAAAGGGTTGACGATGTAGGAGTGATGGCTCAAGGTTTGGTCGAACTGGCAGTCACCTTATTTTGTTTTTGATGGATGTCAGTGACCCTTTGGTTTTGATTTGGTGGTCACTGAGTCTTATTTTGTTTTTGGTGAGGATTCGAGGGCCTCTTTTGATTTTTGTTTTTTATTCCTATCTTTTGCGTGGACTGATTTTGCTTTTCGAGTCCATCAGGATTGCCTTGATTTTTGCCTAAGTCTCCTTTTGAAGTGCTCGACTTAGCAGGCTTTTGATTTTTTTGTTTTTTTTTTGTTTTATTGGAGGATTGTGACTGCCAAGTCATGGGTATTGATAAACAACCGTCATGTCTTTTGGATTTTGCTTTGTGATTCAGGTGCGTAATTGTGTTAACTGAACACTACCCTGCCCCAGGTTGAGTGTAAGGGTTTGAATATCCGAAGGAAACTGCTACTTCTAGGCTCGAAGTGGTTAACTAGGGATTAACTCCTTGTCTCTCCAGTGTTTGGGGGTTGAAACAATGCCTGTACATCATTGGCGAGGTCTTATCCGAAAGCACACGACTTGCAATTATGGGTATTTCGTTGTCATCATCCTCCTTCTAATCATTGCTAACAACAGTTTGATATAGAAAGTGAAATGGATAAATGTGTCGGTGTTTTGCAGTAAATGGAAAAATGAGTGAATACGACATAACTGATTCAAAATATGCATAATCATTACATTAAGAAAACCAAATACAAACGGTAATGTTCAAAGCATACAATACTTAAACAAATAAAGACGAAAAATACAAGAATGCAAATGATGGGATGGCAACATGACTACCTTCTTCGGGGAATAAACTTGACTTGACTTGACTTGACTTGATGTTGGCACTAGCTTGGCGGCGGCAGAGGGTTTTTGATGACGTTTGGAGCCATCCCATTGAACATGAGAAACTTTGAGTCGATCATGTCCTGAACCTTGTGTTTGAAAGCTCTGCAGTCCTCGATCGTATGCCCTGAAGCACCCTTATGAAACTCACAATGAGCATTAGCATCATAATCTGGAGGGATGAAAGTTGGAGGAGCCAAGTTTCTGGGAGTAACAGCCCTCTTCTCCATCAATTGAGCAAAGATCTGAGCATATGATGTCGGTAGACGATCAAAGTCTCTATCTGACCTCCTTGTCCTCTGTTGATTAGGCTGACGTTGTTGAGCAGCTCTCTGTTGTTGATATTGAGGAGGATACTGGTACCCTTGTTGATTGTAGGATTGTTGCTGAGGAGCCTGTTATTGAGGCATTGGAGCTTGAACAGCTTGAACAGTTAGCTGATAAGGCATCAGAGCATATTGCACAGCAGCAACATACGGATACTGGAAGTATGGCATTTGAAAAGGCATTGGAGGGGGAGCTTGTTGAGCTTGCCCTTTCTGAGCAGAGACAATATTTGTTTCGCCCTCTTTTTTCTTGTATCCGTTGAAGGGCTTTTTGGCTTGAGACTGGCTGCTAGAACCTCCTTGGATCTTTCTGCTCTTCAGACCCTCTTCAATTCTCTCACCGACAATCACCAAATCAGAGAATTCATCAGAAACATTACCAATCAACTTCTCATAGTACTGGCCTTGCAAGGTACCCATGAAGATGTCAATTAGTTCATGATCAACAAGAGGTGGATGCACTCTTGCAGCTAGCTCTCTCCAGCGTTGCGCGTACTCCTTAAAGGATTCGTTGTCCTTTTGAGCCATACTCTGAAGTTGAGTACGGTTTGGAGCAAGGTCAGTGTTGTACTTGTATTGCTTGACAAATGCATCAGCTAGATCATCCCAAGTGCGCACATTGCTACGCTCCAGCTGCATATACCACTCAAGAGATGCCCCAGACAAGTTGTCTTGGAAGCAATGGATCATCAGCTTTTTGTCTTTGGCATGGGCAGCCATCTTGCGACAGTACATCCTTAGATGCATGTGGGGACAACTGAGACCTTTGCACTTCGGGAATTCTTGTACCTTGAACTTGGGAGGAATGACAACATCTGGCACCAAGCACATATCCAGAGCATTCAAAGAAGTTGAGTTGCGTCCCTCCATGACTCAGAGTTTTTTAGCTAGATCACGACACATCTTGATAGCTTCAGAATCCTGAGCAGCAGTAGGATTGACAATTGAGATAGCAGCATGGTAGTTCTGTACCTCATCATACTGATCTACCAGATTTTCTTCAGCATGAGGAACCTGGGTGACAACAGGTTGGGCTTGCAAAATAGCTCCAACAGTAACTCCAGATGTTGGAAGTGGTTGAGATCTGGCAGGAGCGAAGTCCATTGGTATCCCATAGGTGATGGGGTTGGGAACAGGAATAGAGAGCCTTGAGGTAGATGCTTGAACAAGCACAGTGTTGTTGGCAGCAGCGGCTTCACGTAGTTCTTCCTCCTTTCTGGCCATCATGATGGCTTCGAGAATCTGATCGATCTTTCCTTTGATAGAGTCCAACTCTTCTCTGAAGGCAACTTGCTCTTGTTGAATCTGCTCTATCATTCGTCTAGTATTGGCTCGCGTTGCGTACTGGTGTCGAGGAATCAGCTTGATTTACTGGAGAAGGAAGGAAGTTGAAGTGAGATTCTGAGGTTGAAAATACAATGCAAGATGCATAACAGATGCAATGCAATGCAATGATATGAGATGCAATGCAAGATCCAGGATCGCAGGATCAAACAACTTCAAACAGTTCTGAGGTTGGCCGGAGAAACGGGTCAAGAACTACAACTAGGATCAAGAAAAACCCACGGGTAAGTTTCTACGACGGATAGGTGCCTAGAGTTACGGATGTATTTCGAAAACATTATAACCAAGACGAAGAGACATCTGACTATAATACCCTCGAAATAATCTCGTCTAGGTGAGGTCTTCGTTTCTTCCCCACGAGAAAGATTCCTCGGAGGCGCCCACTACACAACCATCGACACACGGGTTCTAAATAGGGTTCTCAGAATCCTAGATCGAGGTCGAAAGTATTACTGTCAGGAAGTAATACGTTTGAGGGATCTCATCTGATTGGGGCGCTCGCATTAACTCACATAGAATTAACGCTACCAACCACCATGGGTAAATTGGGTTAATGGTCCTTGGGATCGACGACCCACCTCGAAAGTATTACCACCATGGAAAAGATTCACCACAACAATAATATCTCCAAGGGAGTCTACTCCAAGCGGTGGTTTTCACTTCAACTCACGTGGAAGAGACCACGCAAGCCTACACTACACAACCACCATCCTAATCCTAGGGTTTTTTCTCAAACTCAGGTGTAGAGCCATCTCACAAAGTTCCCAATATCAGAACAACCCAACCATGTTACAAAAGGTAACACAAATAAGGAATAGGAAAGCAAGTACATAAGCGAATGAGAAGAAAAAGATAAACAAAGCTAAAGAGCTAGCGATTCGAATCAAGATAGGCTTGACTCTCTCTTGCATGAAGCAAATGGTCCCCAGCAGAGTCGCCAGCTGTCGCACCTCGAAAATTCATCGAAGACACGACCCTCGTGCGAAAGGCGCGGAAAACAGTTTGACAGAGTCGCCATCGAACTTTATTTATCCTAAAAATAGCGAAAGGAAAATATCGAGAAAACCTTTAAGGAACATATAAGAACATGGTCGTCGCAACCACATTCTGGGTTCCGGAGTCGGTTACGTGAGGGGAAGGTACGCGCACCCCCTCACGTCCGTTGTACTCAACGGGAACCTCTTGATTCGAATTGCGATACTCGTTAGCTAAGTTTGTCTATTTTCTTCTCTAAAATAAATGCGGAAAGATAAAGATAAAAGGAAAAGATACTAAGGGGAAATGGGTGGTTTTAGGATAGGGTGCTTGGCAAGATCATGGCGACCTCGGGCCTACGTATGCTCATTGGGACGAGAATGAGAAATAAGAGCAATCGTAGTTCGACTACGAGAAGGGATAGAGGGAAGACGGAAGATGGAAGGAAGGTAGAAAAGGTGGAAAAAAAAAAGCGTGGACGCAAACGGGGGAAAAAGAAAAAGTGTGCTCGCCAAGATCATCGCGATCTTGTGCCTGCGTATCTTTACTCGGACGAGAATAAAGAATCAAGGCAGTCGTAGTTCGTGGTACGCCCACGAAACAAGGGAGTTGGTTTGTTTTTAAGATAGGCATCGATTGCTCACACACGAGTAAGAGAACTCGCACCCAAACAATCGAAGGAAGATCAAAGACTTGAACCCCCCCATTTATCACCTTGAAAGAGTCATGATAGTTATTAGTCGTTTTGAGATTTGTTGTAAAAATCCGCTTGATGTTGGATCAAGGGTTTATTGTATGCGCTCGATTGGTTGAAAAGAATTTGGTTAGTTTTAGAGAAGAGGCGTCAATTGCTTACACACGAGTAAGGAAACTCGCACCCAAACAACCGAAGAGAGATCAAAGACTTGAACCCCAATTTTTCACCTTGAAAGAGTTACGATAAATGTTAGTTGTTTTTTAGTTTTGATTATGAAAATCCGTTTGACGTTGGATCAAGGGTTTATTGTATGAAAAGAGTTTGATTTTAAAAAGGATTTGGTTTGAGGTTGATTGAAAACGGCTCGACGACGGATCGAGAGTTTGGTTGAAAAGAGTTTGTTTGAAAATGGCTCGACGACGAATCGAGAGTTTAATGAAAATGAGTGAGAATTGATCCTAGTCCCTAAGGGTGCTCCTAGTAACGATGTCACGATGGGTTGTTTTGAAAATGGTCTCGACGACGAATCGAGTATTAGTTTGAAAACGGGTTGTCTATGCTAGTCCCTAGGGGTGCTCCTAGTAAACAAACCGCAAACAAAAGGAAATAATAAATACATACATCGGAATAGGGGAGGGGTACATGTAAAATACAAGTGTTGACATGAAATAAAGGGTCTCGTTGTAAGGTAGCCCAAGAGAAAGCCGTGTGTGTGCAAGGTGTCCTAAGCTAGACCTTGAGCAAGCGTCGAGCAAGTGGATGATCATAATCAACAGTCCATCAATATGATTGTTTTTAGGGTTTCGATATTTTTAATGTTTTTTATTAAGGTATGTACAAATAAGCAATGGTTAGATAAATAAATATGGATATGAATATGAGCAAGGTAAAAAAGACAAGAGATAATATTGACATAAAAATAAAGTTGGTCTCGTCTTAATCGGATTTTAATAGACGAAACGATAATCGACGACTTTCGACTTTCATTGACCTAAAGTGAAAATAAAAGAATACAAAGTGACAAATAAGAAATTAAATAAAAAAATATGAGTACAAAGCATAAAGGTCTCACCTTTATCGAGATTTAATCGATAAATCGATAAATCGATCGATATTTGATTTTCATTGACCCAAAATGAATAAGAATAATGGAAAAAATAATGGAAATGAAATAAAATCGAAAATGATAAGAAAAATAATAAAGGTCTCACCTTTATCGAGATTAAGTCGAGAAATCGACAAATCGTCCATGTTTGGTTTTCATTGACCCAAAATAAATATAAAAATAGTGAATAAATTGAAATAAAAATAAATAAATAAGTAGGCCTCATACATATCAAAATTCCATTGGTTTGAACAAACCAATTAAATCATGAATGTTACTAGATCATTAGCCCAAAATAAATGTAAAAATTAAAATTGAAATCGAAATGGAAATGATAAATTAAAATAAAATAACAAAAATAAGAGCTGATTGTCACAAAATAACTTGAGAAGTTAAAGAAAATGAAATAATAAAAAAAAGAATACTACCACAAGTAAGGGGAAAGGGGCGCATGAATTTAGTTCAGGGTGCAAAGATGAACATGGGTCATCAACAACCCACAAGAAAGGCCCGATCCGAGTTCAAACACCATCCTAGACTTTTGAAAGAAAAACTATAATAATAATAAACTAGGAAAATCAGATTCTCTTTTTTTAAAAGAATAAATTGAAAAATAACACGGTTAAGACCACAACTTGGTCAAACCTCAACACCCCCATCAGAGTGAAACGGTCATGGAACATCTCAAATAATTTCATCGCTGGAAAACGAATCATCGTGGAGTTCACCTTATTCCAACCTTCTCTCTATTTCATTGCAAGATCTCAGACTCTCTCTCGCGGCTCTCGATTCCAGGTTTGTTCTGTTTTCGCTTAAGATTTGGATCTCGATTGCGTTCTTCTTCTCCTCTTTCTGGGTTTTGAAACAATTTGATTTTTGGGTTTTTGAGTGGTTTGATTTGTGGTGCGGTTGGGTTTCGAATCTCACTCTCTTCTCTCTTCGTCTCACTCTGGTTTTGGATTGGTTTGTAAAGGGTTGGAAATGGTTGAGGGTTCGTGTGTGATTTGAAGGAAATGGGTTTGGGTTGCGAAGGATTTGAGGAGTGTTTATGGAAGATGTTGCTGGGTTGAAGGAGAAGAGGTTGTCTGAGGGATTCGAGGGGTTGGAGAAGAAGGTATTGGTATTGTTGAAGGGATGCTGTTTGAGGTTTAGTGGCGGCTAGGTCTTCTTTATTTTTCAAAAAGGAAGAGAATGAGTCGTTTTTATAGAGTAAGATTGAGGGTAGTATAGGAATTGAATTGAGGGAGGATTTGGGGTGTTGTCGGATATGTACGTGAATTTGGCAGGTTTTGTTGAAACGATTTTATGTTGTGCGTTGATGGTTTGCGGATTTGGATTAAGCTGTGAGGTGGAATCAGTTTTTGTCGTATGTACAGGTTGGTTTTGTGCGTGAAGGCTTGTAGTGGGGTCGAGCTGCTGCAGCGTTTCGGTCCGTTGAACTTTTGCTTGTGTCTGTAGCTACTAAAGTTGTGTTGTGAAATGGTTTTGTCTCATGGCGCGTCGTGTGATTTTTTGTGGGTTATGTAAATTGCCTTGTGTTGTAGCTGGTATAACAAATTGACTCATATTGCAGGTCGTACAGGTTGTATGATGGTGAAGTTGAGGTTAACGCTCCAATGAAAGGTCTGAAGTATGTTTGTTTTTGGTGAATGGTGGCGACTTGTTGACGTTTTTGCGTGGTGGGTTGCAGGTCTTGCAAGTAGCTTTTCTTGTTTATTTTATTGAAATTGTCTTGGAATGAAATACTGCAGGTTGGAAAATCACGTGGTGAGGCTTGTGACGGTTACCGCATGAAGGGTGCGTTGCTGTTGTGTTAGTGATAATGGTTTTGCAGGTTTGTGCTTAGCAATTGGAAATATTCACATGGCTATGCGTGAGTTTATTTGGAATAGGGTGGGTTGGTCGGTGTATGGCATGGTGAGGTACAGATCGTGGCTGGTGCGTATTGTTGTGTGAGTGATTTGATTCTCAAAAGTTTTATGAAAGGTCGGAGGTGGGGTCAAAAGACTGCGAATTGTGCAGCTCAACTGATATGGTGCGTTGTGGATGGTGATGAAGGGTCAGCTGGTGTAGAGTGTGCATTGAAGGTGTGTGTACATTTTGTTGTGTAGGTCTTGCAGTTCGTGATTGAGTTTTCGTGCATGATTTGGTTGGAGGCAGTACATTTTTGTAGTATTTGGAATGGTGGGTCATGTTACCTTACTAGCTTCTCTCTTTTTTTGGCAATTTTTGTAAGAAGCTTAATGGGCTTTTGTTGTATTGAATTGGACTTTAAATTCCAAACAATCTTTATGAATGCATCATAAGAATATTGATCCCCTTTTTTATATTCCAAACAAATCCACATGAATGGACTACGCCTTGCACACTTGAATTGATTCTTGAAAGTGAAAATCATCGGGAATCGATCTTTGAGAAAAAAATGCTAAACATGAACCAACTTTGGACTTTGAATGAACAGGAGCTTTCTCTTTTGGTAATTTTATGAAGTAATGGAAATGGACTTCTAAAATAATAATGGGCCTTGATAAAAAACAAAAAAAAAGTGAATTAAAATGGCAAGGAATTATGGTTATGGATTTTGATGGCTATTAACATGAAAATAGGAAATGGATAAATTAAAAATGGAGAATGGACTAAAAATAATTTTAGAAACCGAAATATGAATGGATGTGAAATGGATAAAAAATGGATAAAAAGAGTGGTTTTATGGAATGGATATTGAGATGGTTTTTTTTTAGAAATTAGTTTTGGATATGAAATAAATATGGGAAATTTAAATGAATATGGAAATGGTTATTTAACTGGATTAAGGACTAAAATGGTTAAATATATATATGGATAAAAATTAAAAGAGGGATGAAGTTGAAGACAACATATTTTTTTGGATTTTTTTTTTAATAATTGTCAGGGAGTGGGTGTACAGATGGAAATATACAAGGTAGGACAAATTTGGGGTATGACAATCGCAATTTTAGATTCTTGTTTCAAAGTGTTAATGGAAGATCAAAGTGAAAATATTTAAATATGACCAGCTTTAGAAAATTGTTCTTTCAAATCAATCCATACATCAATGGCATTGACATGAAAAATGACAATAGAAGCAATTTGTTCGGAAACATAATTTAACAACCAAGAATGAATGAGATAATTACACCTTTCCCATTGGAGAGGATTAAGATCATGATGGGGAGGAATTTCTACAGATCCATCAACAAACCGAAACTTGTTCTTGGATCCTAACGCACGTTGCGTGGATTTGCTCCATGCAATATAATTCGAGTTGTTCAACTTTTCCGTGATGGAAATTAATTTTGGACCTTCACTAGGGTGAACATAGTAGATTGATTCAGTGTCAGCTTGCTAACCAAATGGAGCAACGCGTAGAGGCATATGGAAACAGTGGATCGATGAGCAAAAGATGAGAGAAAACGATCAAATCAAGAGCAAGATCTTGATGAATGAGGCAAAAGAATGAAGAATAATGCTGAAAAGAAAGAACTCAACAGAATTTGGAGAAGAATGAAGCTAGAGAAAAACTTATACCATGTTATGATTTTAGAGAAAAGGATCATTTGCGTCATTGAAAGGTGAAGAATGAGATAAAAAGTTACTTATAGAACAAGAAACGAAGCATGCTAAGAGTCTCTACTCTACAACATTGGATCATAACATCTAACTAACTCTAACAATAATAACTAACTACTCTAAGTTAGTTATGTTGAATTACATCACATGTTGAATTAGCTTCCTAGCACTTCAAGTCATCATCATTGTCTTTATCTTGTAACTGTTATAACTATTTCTCTTGAGAGAAAATAATGACAACTTTGCAAATATAAAATTAAAAAGAGAAATGAGGATGTGATACAACTTATTTTTATTGAATCCATTAAAAAGGAACCAATTCAAATACAATTTTGAGTTTAAATTAATGATGGAGGAATACCACAAAATATGGATCCCTAGAAGCACTAGAATCCGTTCAATGCGAATATAGCAATTCAGGTAACATTTGAGGCCTTGAAGTAGAATTTATTTTGAATATGGATTCTTTTTGGTTTTTATTACACCTTCCAAAATGATCTATAAAGTCATGTAAATAGTTAGCAGAGGGATCCATCCAAACTTTCCTTGAGATCTACTTGGATAAGCTTAGCTCTTTTGATTTAGCCACATTATCCCGAAGTTGCCTTAAGGTAAAAAAAGGCTTTGAAAAACAGGTGGATTTATAAAGTTAAACATGAGAGCAATTCTAAGTCTCCAAGGTATAAAGCCATATTAGTGGTGAAATGTTTCCTTCAAAGAAAATGTGTTGATTTTAATGATATTTCCTCACATGTTATAAAGATGCCATCAATTAGAACTGTGTTGAGTTTGGGTGCTACTCTTGATTTAAAGGTTTAGTAAATGGATGTGAAAAATGAATTTCCTTCATGGTAATTAGGAGGAAGAGATCTACATGGAACAACCTGATGGTTTTCAAGTTAAATAAAATAAGATCATGCGCGTAGATTGAGAAAAAGACTATAGCGGTTAAAGCAAACACCAAGGCAATGGTTCGAGAAGTTTGAGTCTGTTATGTGTGATAAAGGATACCAGAAGACTACTTTAGATCATTGCGTATTTGTCATAAAAAAAATTTTCATGCAAGACAGTGAGTAGATAAACAAATTCTTGGCATTAGAATCATGCGTGACAGAACATTACATCAAAAGAGTGCTACGAAAATTTCAATTGGAAAGTTCTAAGGCAGTTACCACTCATCTTGCTACTCATTTCAAGTTGAGTTATAATCAAAGTCCTTCAAGTGAAAATGAAACGTTTGATATGAAACATGTTACTTACGCATGTATCAGGGGTAGTTTAATCTATGTAATGGTGTGTATAAGACCAAATATAGCATATGGTGTTGGTATAGTGATGGAAGTCCAATAGTTGATATGTATTTGGTTAAAAATCAAACGAAATGCTTGCTTCCATTAAATTTTAAGATGAAATTTGACTAACAAAAGATCCAAAAGGATGTTAGTCTTGAATGATTATGGTTTTGCAGGAATAAACAAAAGAAAACATTAGTTACAAGCAAAAAGAATCCATGCCCTGAAAAGTTCGCATAGTGAACTTTACTTCGCATAACGAAAGTCGCGATGCAAAGCTGAAGCGAGCAACAACAGAAAGAAACAGATAGTTCGCATAACAAACTTTACTTTGCATAGTGAATGTCGCGATGCGAAGCTGAAGCGAGCAACAACAGAAAGAAACAGAATCAAAATCACCCAGTTTTGCTTGATGCGAGAAGAAGCGAGAGTAGTTCACATAGCGAACTTTACTTCGCATAGCGAAATATGTCGATTTCCAGGGGCGGTTTAAAAATTTTCAAGGTTAAGCAAGCTGACTTCGCATAGCGACCAAAACTTCGCATAACGAAAGTCCCTCGTCTCAACCAGTATAAAAGGAGTGCAGCAGAAGCATTGGAGAAAATCACTTTACATTATTACTTTGTAATAGATAGTTTGTAATAGATAGTAAGAGAGGGAAAGTGAGGATACGAGCTGGATACGCATCAAGAGTCGGGAAATCGTCGTTGATGCTGATTCATCTCAATTCCTCCATTTTGTATCAAGCTACCATGAGTAGCTAAATCCCTTTCTTGTTGGGATTGGTTGTAGTTCACCGAAACAGTATGTATTTTCATTGATCATGGCGTTATATGCAATTTATTTATGAATCATTATCGATGATATCTTTGTTTTATTGTTTATCTCCATGGATTTGAATTGATATTGAGAAATACAATTCTAATCTCGATCCAAGATAGTCGTCTATTAAACTCTAAAGGCTAGACATAGGTTTAGGTTTAATATTCACCGTAAGTATTGATTCTTAATGTTGTCGTATTGTTTAATAGGCTGAGAAATCGTCGATTAAACAATAAGGTAGAATCCTCATCAGATGTTTAGACATAAACTCTGTTTGTAAGCGATACGTAATGATATTGATACATGCTTAGATTGTGTATAACTGATCAGTGGTTTGCATATTTAATCGGTGGATGAAATCCAATCCCAGTAAGCTTATTCCTCTGAAAACTATCCTTATTAATTATATGTTTTTACATTTGGTAACTTACAAATCCAATATCTTGCAAAACTTCCGCTTAAAATCATAGAAACTGTTGAACGACATTGATATCGCACCAGTCCCTGTGGATACGATAAAAACAAAATACTTACTTTTGATTACTCAACATCATATAGTCAATATATTTTTCTCAAATCTAGGTAAAGAGCATTAGAATGATGTAAAATGGGTTTTAAGGTATCTTCGCGATACTACATGTATGAGGATTTTCTTTGGAGGAGATAAGCCTACTTTAGAGGAGCCGATTTAGTCTGTCTATCAACAATTAACTAGATAAAATCACTTCCCTTCGTCGTCATCAGAAAATCCATCACAAAGTCCATACAAATGTTGTCCCGTTTCCACTTAGGAATATTCAACGGCTGCATCAATCCATAGGACTTATGATGCTTGATATTCGACTTTTGATAAGTCAAACAAGAATAAACAAACTCACCAACATCCTTCGTCATACCCGACCACCAAAATATCTTCTTAAGGTTCCGATACATATTCGTAGCACCAGGATGAATAATCAAACCACTTATGTGAGCTTCCTTAAGAATCTTATTTTTAAGCTCTGGCAAATCCAGTACACATACTCTATTTCTGAACCTCATAAAACCATTGTCACCAATTCTGAAATCCATCTCTTTACCTTGATTGATCAACATTAACCAATCAATCAATCCTAAATTTAATTTTTGGCCCTCTCTGATCTTGTCCAGAACACTGTTAGTCAACTTCATCATACCCAACACAATACTCTACGGCGTCATTACGTATCCCAAACTAAGATCTTGGAATTGCTCAAACAAGTCCATCTCTCTAGCCATCAATGCCAACATATGCCATGACTTTCTTCACAAAACATCTGCCACTAAATTAGCTTTACCCTGATGGTATATCAACTCGAAGTTATAGTCTTTCAAGAACTCAAGCCACCTTCTCTCCCTCATGTTTAACTCTTTCTGATCAAACAAGTACTTCAAATTTTTATGATCACTGAAAACTTCAAATCTAGAGCCATATAGATAATGTCTCCAAACTTCAAGCACAAACACTACAGTTGCTAACTCCAAATCATGGGTAAGATAATTTCTCTCATAAACTTTTAATTATCTCGAGGCATAAGCTACCACATTACTCTTCTGCATAAGAATGCCACCCAAGCCCATCTTCGAAGCATCACAAAACATCACAAAGGATTCACTAACATCTGGTAGAACCAAAAATAGAGTTATTGTCAACCTCTTCTTTAACTCTTGAAAGCTTTCCTCACACAGAGCATCCCACACTTAATTTTCTCCTTTTCGAGTCAACTGGGTCAAAGGAAAAGCTAACCTCGAAAATCCTTCTATAAACCTCATATAATAACCATCCAAACCAAGAAAACTTTCGATCTCAGTAACAGACTTAGGAATCTCCCACTGCAACACAGTGTCAACCTTGGACGAATCATCTGATATACCACCACTAGGAATCACATGGCCCAGGAAACTCACTTCATGCAACCAGAACTCACACTTGGAAAATTTTGCATATATATTATTCTCTTATAAAGTTTATAGTACAACTTTCAGATGTTCCGCATGATCTTCATCTATCTTGGAATACACTGAAATATCATCGATGAAGACAACCATAAACTGATCCAAGTAAGGATGCAGGATCATATTCATATACTCCATAAATACACCTTGAGCATTAGATACACCAAACGACATCAGTGAATACTCGTAGTGACCATATCGAGTTCTAAATGTAGTCATTATAATATCTTCTAGCTTCACACGAATCTGATGATAACCTGATCTTAAATTAATCTTATTGAACATGCAACCACCAACTAATTGATCCATCAGATCATAAATTCTAAGATGAGGATACTTTTTCTTAATTGTGACCTTTTCGTTTGTCGATAGTCAACACACAACCTCGTGCTACCATCTTTCTTCTTCAACAACAACATCGATGCTCCCCACGAAGAAACATTGGGTCAAACAAAATTCTTCTCAAGCTGATCTTCTAACTCTTTCTTCAACTCGCCCAACTCCGATGCAAACATTCTATATGGAGCCATCCATACAGGTCTAGTACCATGTACTAAATCTATTTCAAACACAACTTCACATTTAGGAGGAAAGTCACCAATATCTTTAGGAAAAACATCAGGAAACTCACACACCACAGGCATATCACTAACCATAACCTCGCTCTCTACTCTAAAAAGAGGCGAGCATCACAAGTGTTTTTTCTTGGATTGGCTGGAATTTTGGTAAAACAAATGTTGTTCAATGTTGATGTCAAGGTGGTGATGTTTCAACATTGAGTCTTAACATTGGGTTATGTTAAGAGTTAAGTTGGATGTCTGATGTCACATGCGATGTTGTGACATCAGGTCTACAGAATTAATAACATCAAGTTTAGTGATGTTGTTAGGGTTTGCGTTTTAGCTGGAATTGTGGAGAGCTGGAGGTCTCATTGGATGCGAATATCTTGGGTTAGATATTCTCTGTTGCATAGAGATTTGATGCAGATTTGTAGGAGATTTAAAAGGTGAAGATTTGAAAAGATTTTGGGGATAAAATCTGTTTTGAAGATTCAGTTTTAAATAACAAATCAGATCAAATATTGCAAGGAGTCCAAGCCCAATTCAGGTGGCTATATAATGCGAATAGATCAAAGGAAGAAGACACAGAAAACAAACAGAAGATAAGGAGCTTTAACTGGAGGTTAAACATTGTCTTTGTGCGTATTTTTGTATACACCATTCTAGTGTGAATTGGTGAGTTGTGTTCTGTCCTCTCTAAAGCTGTGAAGCAAAGAGAGTTGTGCAACTTGATCAAAGCTGTGAAGCAGGATCAAGGTTTCTCAAAGAGGTTGTTCTTTGAGTGTTTTAGGGATTGAGTAGTGTTCTCATATCTAAGTGGTTTCTTAGGTAGGAAGTCACTAGTAGGAATTAAGTTTAGGAGATTGTCAACTGGGTTGTTGAGTCTGTAAATTAATTCTACAAGTAGTGAATTTCATCCCTGGCTTGGTAGCCCCCAGATTAGGTTATTTGAACTGAACTGGGTTAACAATTTGGTGTGTTCTTCTGTTGTTTATTTTGTCCATTGTGCAGAGTGTGTTGTTGTAACATCGTGTGTGACATCACACATATCTGGTACCAGAATTTCAATTGGTATCAGAGCAGGCATCCTGTCTGTCTCTGGGTGAGATCTAGGGAAGGTACTTTCTAGTGTAAAGATGGACAAAGAAGTTGAAGGATTTATCAACAGACCCCCTATTTTGGATGGCTCGAATTATGATTATTGGAAGCCAAGAATGATCACCTTTTTGAAATCCTTGGACAGCAGGGCTTGGAAGGCTATTGTTAAAGAATGGAAAACACCTGTTGTGTTAGAAAAAGATGATGCTGGGAAAGACAAAGAGGGCACCGCTAAGCTGAAGCCTGAAGAAGAATGGACCAAGGAAGAAGATGAACTTGCCCTTGGTAACTCTAAAGCCTTAAATGCTATCTTCAATGGAGTTGATAAGAACATCTTCAGACTGATCAACTCATGTGAAGTTGCTAAGGAAGCATGGGATATTTTGAAGGCTACACATGAAGGAACATCTAGAGTTAAGATGTCAAGACTTCAGCTTCTAACATCAAAGTTTGAAAGTCTGAAGATGAAGGAAGATGAGACTATCCATGACTTCCATATGAGTGTTCTTGAGCAGGCTAATGCATCCAGTGCTCTTGGTGAAAAGATGTCAGATGAAAAGCTTGTAAGGAAGATCCTTAGGTCCCTTCCTAAGAGGTACAAGATGAAGGTGACTGCAATTGAAGAAGTTCAAGACATCAGCAAGATGAGAGTTGATGAGCTCATTGGATCTCTTCAAACTTTTGAGCTTGGTTTGAATGAGGAAGAAACGGAAAAGAAGCCTAAGAGTACAACCTTGGTTTCAAATGATCAAGAAGAGAAAGGGAATAGTTCTGAATCCCAGGAGGATCTATCTCAGGCTATTGTTATGTTGGGAAGGCAGTTCAACAAGGTGTTCAAGAGGATGAACAATAGCTCCAGGCCTAATGTCAAGAACACCTCTTCTGACATCAGCAAGTCAAAAGAGAAGGATGAAGAGAAGACTGCCCAAGATAAAGGAGTATAGTGCTTTGAATGTGAAGGGTATGGACATGTCAAGAAAGAGTGTCCCACCTTCTTGAAGAAGCAGAAGAAGGGCATGACAGTTTCCTGGTCTGACTCTGATAGTGAAAGTGAAAGTGAGTCAGCAAAGCATGTCAGAGCTTTGACAGAAACCGTTGTTTCTGATGAAGATTCTAGTGATGGGGAAATAACTTTTGAGGAGTTAGCTTCTACTTATTAAGAGCTTTGTCTGAAGAGTGCTGAAATCTGTCAAGAAAACAAGAGTCAAAAGAAACATATTGCTCAGCTTGAGACTGCTAAAGCTTATTTGGAAAATGAAGTCTCACTGGTCAAAGCTCATCTTGATCATATGACTAAATCTGTTAGGATGCTGAACAGTGGTACAGACACACTTGATAAGATACTTCAGACAGAGAAGGTTGCTGGAGAAAAGACAGGCCTAGGATTTGTGGTTGAGGAAGAGGTGTCTGCTGAAGCAAGCACTTCAGGAACCAAAAAGGAGATGTCTCAACCAATGTCTCAACATCACAAAAAGAGACAGAATCCTAAACCTAAGCAGGTTGCTCATCCACAGCCTCAAAATGTTGGGAAGAGGCATGCTCATGGTCCTTATCAAGGGAAGGTACATGGAGCTAGGCAATATATGCCTCCTCAAAACCACAGGAGCATGCAGACTGCTAGGTTTAAACAGAACGTGTTTCATCAGATGTCTCAACATCAAGGAAACATGTATGGCTATGGATATAATAATACCGTGCCTTATTATTATGGGAGAAGGAAGCCACATCACCATAGAAGACAGCCCAAAAGACAGCATCCTTACCATAGAAGACAGTCAAACTATGGAAGAAGAAGACATCATCAACACTATGGATGGCAGCCACAACAATTCCATCATCAAGGTGGCAGGAGGTTTAACAACTTCAGAGAAGACAGAGTTAGGTGCTTCTACTGTAGAAGATTTGGACACATGCAGTTCTCTTGCTTCAAGCTTCATGGTTATCCAAATTCTGCTCCTCAACCCAGACAGAAGGAGGTCAGGCCCAAAGTAGTAAAACAATGGGTTCCTAAAGCTCAGGTAACATGTCTATTGGCTCACACATCAGATGGACATTTTGCTATGGATGCATGGTACTTTGACAGTGGATGTTCAAAGCACATGACTGGATCCAAGAAGCATTTGGTAGAGTTCAATCCTTGCCATGCAAATGATGTTATTTTTGTCAATGGTGAAAAAGGAGTAGTAGAAGGAGTTGGAAGAGTGAAGAATCATGATGGTCTTACTCTTAATAATGTGCTCCTTGTTCAAGGGTTGAGTGCTAATTTAATTAGCATAAGTCAACTTTGTGATGAAGGTTACAAGGTAAGCTACACCAAAGATGAATGTGTGGTAGCTGATGAGCAGAATGAGGTAGTGATGAAGGGAGTAAGATCCAAAGATAATTGCTATCAGTGGATACCTCAAGTGGACAGCTTATCTAGTGATGTTAAAGTTAATGTTGTAACATCAGATGGTGACATCAAGTGTGAAAGTATGGTGAAAAGTCAATCTGGGTTAATGACTTATGGTGCTGTTACTCCTAAGTTGGATGATGTGTTAAAAGCCAACTTGAGTAGTCAGTTATATGAGCAAGATGAAGGAGTCAACAATGCTGATGGAAGGATCAAAAGCTGTGACCTTAAAAAGTGTTGGGAGCTGAATACTTGCAAGGCCAAGAAAGATGACAACCTGACTAATGACTTCTATAGTTCAGAAGAAAAATTTCACAAGTTGACAATCCTTAGGTTGGAAGATGCAGACGTTAGAGCTGATGTTAAAACATCTCAAGTCAAGAAAGGTACTTCTAGCCTTAAAATAAAGAAGAGTGATGATGAACTAACTGCAAAAGTGGTTCCTGGGGTTGCTAAACGACTGAAATCAAGGAAGAGGAAAGCTATTGAGTCACCTCCAAAGATGAGAACTGATAAGCAGAAGATCTAAGTGGATGGTACTACAAAATCCAGGAGTAAAGTGTTCATCTCTTCCAGAAATAGGAAGATCAGAGATAAGTCTGATGATAATGTCCAGGATATCTCTCAAATGAAGGAAGCCGTTGTTATTAGAACTTCTGAGAAAATTCAAAAGGCCATACTAGATAACATTCCTGTGCTTTTCATAAAATGGTGGAAGTATGTTCTGGAAAAAGAATTTGGTATAGATACTCTGGATATGGTTGAGTTTGCTAGGATATGGTTCAGAGAGGGTGTGGGAACTTATGGTATTCAGGTGTGTATGAATAAGTTGCTCTGACTGTGTTTTATTGGGAGCTTCGTGAAGGACTTCTTTGTGCAATGAGTCCTTTGAATGGTGATGAGAAGCTGATGTCCCAAAAGATGTTATAACATCATGTTTGCTAGTGGTTATATCTGGAAGATGTTTAAGATTGGACATGTGGAGTTGGATGCTCTAGCATTTTTTGTCAAAAGAGGTGGAGATTATGGTCATGTGTTTAGTAGTTTGTTCTGGGAAAGCATGACTACTATCTTTGAAGACTTCACCAGTTTCAACAACTACTGGTGGATGTAAGGATAGAGGAATTGTGATCTCTTGAAGAGACTGGATCTCAGTAAAGCTTATAAGTAAGCTGAGAATTTGTGGAGGTTGTGACACAGTGTTGAGTTTGGATTATTTTGCTAATAGTAAATCCAGTAGTGGAGCATATGTAATACCCTGGTGTCAAGAGTGTCAAGAGTATCCTTGGTGAAGGATGTCTTTATTCTGGATCTGAAGCTTAGTGCTTACATTATATCTAAGGAGCATCTACATAGTCATACGGGAGAATGATGAAGTAGAAGGTTTGCCTTGGATGGTGAAGATGAATTGTATGATAGCCTTTAGAGAAAGGGACAGTGGTACCAAAATGCATGTACTCAGAAAATGTGCTCAAATGTTCATCTCCATCTAGAGCATTTGTTAATCATGACAGGGGGAGTACTTGTCTATGGATTTTGCAGCAAACGTGCATTTATTGTGAAGATTGCATGTTGATCAAGCTTGTGGAGATTGGTTGCCTCTTATGAGGATATAATGTCAGATAGCATGTTATGACATTACGCTGTTGATTGGTTTTTTTTGTGGCCTTGAATGGTTCTAGTCATATGAAGCAAATTGTTTGAATCTTGTGCGCACATGCTTCTAAGGAGATGTCTGAAGACAAGATTGAATCATGGCCTTGAATAGATTGTACACTTGTCTTGGTGTGTGTTATTCTAAGTGTGAGGAGTTGACTTAGAGTTCAGTGGAAGGCATTGTGTGTGTGCTTCAGATCTTGTGGATGATTGTGTGAAGCCTTTGTAACTGGATGGATGAAGAATATGTCTGGATTTTCAAAATGTGGATATTGCTGACAGAAGAAGTATGGTTTTGTACAAGGTGTCATTGGACTTACTTGTTGAGGTTTGTCCAATTGTGGCTAAAAAGGGGGAGAAATAGTCAAGAGCCAGTCAAGATGCAAGAGGTGCTGCAATGACAAGGAGTGCTGCTAGTTGTGATGCAGAAGTGCAGATATTGAGGGGGAGAGTTGTTGAACAGCTTGTATGCTGGTTCTTGCCTTGAGGGGGAGATTTATTCGATGTTGCTGGTTAGTTCTGTAGTATGTAGTAGCAGAGTATTGGAAAGTGTGTGCAGCATGTTGAAAGCATTGTGAAGTGTAGCTGTTTTGAAGATTGCTGCTGCTGCAATGTATTGGAAAATTCAAGTTTATTCCGCTGCTGAAGTCTCTGATGGTGCAGAGATTATTTTAGCCAAAATTAGCCAAAGGGGGAGATTGTTGTTTCTTGGATTGGCTGGAATTTTGGTAAAACAAAGGTTATTCAATGTTGATGTCAAGGTGGTGATGTTTCAACATTGAGTCTTAACATTGGGTTATGTTAAGAGTTAAGTTGGATGTCTGATGTCACATGCGATGTTGTGACATCAGGTCTGTAGAATTAATGACATCAGGTTTAGTGATGTTGTTAGGGTTTGCGTTTTAGCTGGAATTGTGGAGAGCTGGTAGTCTCATTGGATGCGAATATCTTGGGTTAGATATTCTCTGTTGCATAGAGATTTAATACAGATTTGTAGGAGATTTAAAAGGTGAAGATTTGAAAAGATTTTGGGGATAAAATCTGTTTTGAAGATTCAGTTTTAAATAACAAATCAGATCAAATATTGCAAGGAGTCCAAGCCCAATTCAGGTGGCTATATAATGCGAATAGATCAAAGGAAGAAGACACAGAAAATAGACAGAAGATAGGGAGCTTTAACTGGAGGTTAAACATTGTCTTTGTGCGTATTTTTGTATACACCATTCTAGTGTGAATTGGTGAGTTGTGTTCTGTCCTCTCTAAAGCTGTGAAGCAAAGAGAGTTGTGTAACTTGATCAAAGCTGTGAAGCAGGATCAAGGTTTCTCAAAGAGGTTGTTCTTTGAGTGTTTTAGGGATTGAGTAGTGTTCTCATATCTAAGTGGTTTCTTAGGTAGGAAGTCACTAGTAGGAATTAAGTTTAGGAGATTGTCAACTGGGTTGTTGAGTCTGTAAATTAATTCTACAAGTAGCGAATTTCATCCCTGGCTTGGTAGCCCCCAGATTAGGTTGTTTGAACTGAACTGGGTTAACAATTTGGTGTGTTCTTCTGTTGTTTATTTTGTCCATTGTGCAGAGTGTGTTGTTGTAACATCGTGTGTGACATCACACATATCTGGTACCAGAATTTCAACAAGCACCTAATCTTCCTCCCTCAGAGACATGTCAACTTAACTAGTAGACGTAAATCTAGGATACATACCCCCTTCAGGTTTGGGAAACAACACAGCCTCAACAACGCATGCACTATTGCAATCAGCGGCACTCTGAACCAACCCTCCACACCTGAAATATCTCAGAGAAGCAGAAGCTTCTCCCCACTTGTTTCAATCACGCTCCTAGTGAAAAGCGGTTAGAAAAGCAAACAAGCACCAACAGTCTTTCACATAAATGTCGCATATCAAGGAACATAAATAATTACACAACCTGGTCGGATGGACCGACCAGGCTCTAATACCGCTATGTAACACCATATTTCCCCGACTCAAAATTTAATTAAATATTTCAATATAAATTAAAAAATAGAGTGTCACACATGTTTCACCATAGCATAAAAGAACCACAAATAAAACTTTAAGAAATAAGCAGCGAAAAATCAATAAGTTTAACGTATAAATCTCAACAACAATAAATTAGAAATTGGTTCAACAATACTCAAAGGAAATAAAAAGAAAACATAGAATAACCTGTTTCCCATTGTTATATATCAGAGCGACTCCACTAAGACTCGAACGATATATAACTAAAGAGGCACAACACCATCCTCTAGCATCAAGCATATACTCTTGTACCTGATCATATGTACCCTTAGAGGAGCACAAATGCAACAACAAATAGAAAGGGGTGAGAATATGCTCAAATAATTTAACGATGCAAAACATAGCATATGTAGTATCACATAAACAAAATCACTAACACATAATTATCACACAACAACACATTGTCGCATCTCAAAAAATACGACCTCGCGAGCATTCGCGTAGTCGCAGAAAATTATTGAACAAATTCACCAAGGAACTTTATTTATACCAAGGATGGAAAGGGAGAATATCGATAAAACCCTTAAATAAAAAGAAGATGGTCGTCAAATTCGAGTCCGGGATTCGATTATGCAGGGGGAAGGTATTAGCACCCCTTACGTCCGTTGTACTCAACAGGAACCTTTTAATTAAACTTGCGATTGAATGTTAACTTATGTTAATTATTTTCCTCGATTGATAGAAAGTGCAAAAGGGAAAAGAAAGGGGGGTCACAAAAATGTTTTTATTAGGGTGTTAGACAAGATTGTGGGTCTTGCTCCTACGTATCCTCGGTGAGATAAGGAATTCAAAGTGACGTAGTTTTGTGCAAGACAAAAGATTTTTTTGGGTTTTTATTATAGTGCTTGATGAGACGTTGAATCTCACTCCTATGTATCCCCAGGTGCGACGGGGAACTCAAAGCTACGTAGTTCTTAGTAGCAAATGAGTGTTGGTTAATTGATTTTAGTGAACAAATGTTTAGGTCGCATTCCAACGATTAAACGTTGCTTGTATGCTCGTGCATGGGAGGCTTAAGCACTTGTTTGTATTGTGGTAGAATAGACTAAAGAATGTTCTTTTACGAAAAGGGTTTCGATCGTGCGGGGGCGAGAAAAGATAAGTTTGATTGGTTGAAGTTTGTTTTAGGTGGAAGACGAATGCTTGGACTTGAAAGCTATTACATGATTAGTTCTAACACTCGGGACTATGACGTGACATTACACCCAGGTAGTTTTTTTAATCCATTTTGTTGTAAAAAGTTTGAGTATTTTCGAATGTTTTAAGTGAAGGACAAACGCTTAGGCTTGCAAGCTATTACGACTTAGGCCTAGTATTCGGGACTATGACTGGACATTACACCCATGTATTATTTTTTCCAAGTTATTGAGAAAAGAATGCGTATTTGAATTTTTGGCGGAAGACAAGCATTTGAGCCTTTCACCCAGGTAGCCTTTTTTTTCATTATTGTTAAAAATGATTAAAGTATGAGTTAGTCATTTTGATTTTGTTCGAGAAAAGAGCTTGATGTTGGGTCAAGCGTTTTTATTTGCATTGCAAAGTGAATTATGAAAAAAGAGAACCGAGTTTTAAAAATCCACTTGGCGTTAAACCAATGGTTTTGATTATTTACAAATATTTAATTATTATTTATTATTTAATAAAATAAAATAAATGAATAAAATAATAATAATGCAGAAGGTATGATAAAATAAGGGAAATATGTGTTTAGCAAAGAAAATAAAACAAGAATAATAAAAAAAAGAGTGACACAATGCCCACTTTGAATGAACAAAAAAAGCAAAAAAAAAAAAAAAAATACATAAAGCAAAAAATGGGTATGGGAACATCGGTTGGCTAAGACCAAGAAGGACCTAAGGCCCAGGGCACTAGCTCGGTCAACCAAACAGGACGATTACGAGTGCATTTATAATAAAATTTGTTTGGGGCGGCTTCGTATTAGTAAGGATTAGGTTAAAATCTGTTTAACGAGTGCATTTATAGTAAAATCTTATTATTTTATGTCTTGGTTAAATAGAAAACCGAAATGTTAGAACATTTTGTTTACACTTATAAACAAATAAAATCATAAACTGCAATAGCTGGGAATCAAAACTTGTACTGAGTATTTTTTCACAGTGGTTTTATGAAAAAATGAGTGAATTTGTGGTTTTTTTTAATAATAAAAAATAGAGCGCCTTGGCTTTATACCTCGATTTTCTATTGTTTGAGGTGAGAGCTTCGTCATGAAAAGTTTTATTTGTTGTAGTGCTTGTTGGGATGCTTGAATAAGTGCTTGATGGGATGCTTGAGTAGGTGCTTGTTGGGATGCTTGTTGACTAGCCAGTGTCACTTTACAAGTAAGTTTGTTGTGACCTGGTTTCTTGCATCTACTACACTTGACAATGAAACCAGTTCTTCTTATTTTTGCAATCAGAGCCATCAATCTCTCATTGCTCTAGATTCCTCATCTATTTTGGCCTTCCAATTATTTTCCTATACTTAGGAGGTTGCACATCAGGATACTTTGATCTAACCCATAGATTTGAATCATTTACAGGATAAATCACATGTTTGTAGACTTCCATGTATCTTGATTTCCTGTAATACTCAGGGATATAGTCATCAACCTTATGGTTTCTACTATTCACAACTGAAAGTGCATGAACACAAGGTAGGCTTGTTAGTTTCCATCTTCTGCATGAACATAGGTAATCCTTCAAACTGACTACAAACTTATCTTCTGGGTTTTCAAGCTGCCTCACTTCAAAGATATACCCATTTGACATCCTAAAACAGAAAAATTTGGTGAAGTGATAAAACTTGTATAAAACTTGTATGAAACTTGTATAAAAGTGTATATTACCTGACAAGCCACAAGTTTGTGTATGTGCTTGTTTTTTTAATTTTCGTTCTAATATTGAGTAACACATCAACATCTGCCATGTTTTGAAACCTCATCCTATTGGTAGCCCATATTTCCATCATGTAGGTCCTAATTTCTTCCACCATGAAATAACCATCAACCATGTCTCTAGCTGCAAATCTAGCTCTTATGGCCTTAGTCTTGTTGACCCCTACATTCCACTTCTTTTATGCATTTTCCTTTATATCCTTAATATTCATCCTAGGATTGTTTTCAAGGAATTTTGAATCCTTTTGCTCAACTATTTAGTGTTCATCATCTTCACATTATACTCTCTACTGCAACTATAAATGTCAACTACCTTCCTTAGTTGCCAAGAACCTTCATTAGGAAACTTAGCACAATACGCTTCCCACTCACATCCATCTTTACACTTAACCTTCACCATTATCTTGTCTTTTTTAGTTAACTTCAAATTTCTTCCAGATTGGACTGCATATGAGGTTATTGCTTCCTTAAAATCACCTTTGGTACTAAAATACATTTCCACCTCCCAATTTTAATTGGACATGTCTTATGTAACTTGAACATTGGATACTTCTTTCTCTTAACTCCACTGCTATCATCACTCTGACACTCACTTTCTAGAACCTCACTTTCATTATCACACCCTTTAAATCCTTCTTTGTTTTCTTCCCACTTTTCTTTACCTTTTTTGGCGTTCCCCTCTTAATCATCTTTATTCACATAGTCAATTAGATTAGCCATTTCATATTCCTCACCCAATTCATCATCATACTTATCAGATTCATCATCAAATGCTATCTTCATTGCACTATCATAATTGAAGCTCTCATGCTCAATGTCATCAGAACTAGCATCATCATGCACCTCACCACCCTCATGCCTATTATCATCATTTTCCTTAGCTTCTATTGCCTCAGTTTCCTTCATCTCAGTTTCTTTCAATTTACTTTCCCTTGCCTCAATTTCCTTCAACCCCCAATTAACTACTTATTCATACATTGCAGCAAGCACTTCTTCACTCTCATCTACAATATCATTGATATCTACTTCTATCTTATCAAGGAGACCATCATAATACTCAAGTTAAGACAATATGTGTCGAATATAGATATCAACACAAAGATGCACCCTCTAGAGATCAACAATCTCTAAGGCACCTTTGTCATCAACCAACACATTCATCGCATATGTGGGATCCCTGTAATATATTTTCTCTATGGCACTATAACCTAACTCCTTAAAACAACCTAACAACTCAAAATAACTCCACCTATCAACTTCTATTTTCAAATCAGCCACCTCTCCTCCTTTTTACACACTAAAATCCTTATCAACGAATTCACCACTATGATGGATTTTTAGATGTAAATGTTCATCCATTTCAAACTATGCCCTAAAATAGAAGCGAAGAAAAAACGGAGTTCAGAAAGATTCCATAAATCCTAAAACCACGACATTTAAAATTTGCAGAAAAATCACTTCAAACATACCTCTAGTCAACAATGGTGTGTTCTGAATGCCTCAAATCATTTCACTTTCTTTTTTAAGGTTGAACACTTAAATTTCACATGGGTGATACATTCCACACCAGCTACATGTGTGCACCAGTTGTACACTTATATTAACATTGACTAACGGGGCAAACAGAAAGGACGAACGTGATACTATTTGAACAATTAAAGGATCAATTTGGCCCTTTTTAAAATTGAGGGGCCAAAATGGACCCCGAGATAAAGTTAAAGGACAAAAAAAAATATTTTTGCCTTATTAATTAGTTAAACCGTTAAGTTTATCAAATATTTCAATTAGTTTATCAACTATCAGTCATTAACTATCAGTTATAAGTTATAAACTATTAATCATCAGCTATCAATCATAAATTATAAACTTTCAACTAATTTATTAGTCAACCGCTAATATTATCAAACAAATTCTAAATAAATTCTTCAAATATATAATATAATATATTAATTTATAATATTTTAAAATTTTAAAATATATTAACAATAAACATTATGAACATTCATTCATTATATACAAAAACGTTATTTTAAAATTAAAAAAAGTTAAAGATTTCTTTTCTTCAAATTATCTCCATTCAAATGCTTCATTTCCATCCTATGACCTCTCAACAAAACCCGAATAAACCTAGGGTTATGATATTTCAATTACAATAATCTTTATAATATTGTTCAACTTAGTTGAAAAACAAAACAAGTAATAGCTGGAGCAGTACAAGACAACATGTGAATATACCTAATTTGCGCACTAGTAATTTACTACCATTTCAACATGTGAATTACTTTTACAATAACTTATGACAACTACATGCATCAAAACTTGTGAACGTAAATATCAATGAATGAATGAATAGTGTATAAAATTAGCATAGTTTATTGGTGTGGTGTCCTTGAGTCAACAGGTGGGAACATACGATGCAGTTGTGAAGAATAGTAGTAGTAGTTGTTGAGAGGTGAGAAGAATGTAAATTCTCATAAATAAGATTGGGCCATGCCATTGCCTTGTGGTTTTTGGTAGTATCTTAGGCAAATGCATGTGTCGTTCTATGACTTTGTTCACACTGTAGTAGTGTTGTACCAGTTTAGATTCATCACTTGGACTATTGTGCAGATAAATTGGACTAACCGACCATTTTCTGTGTACACACATCACTACTACCATATTCCTAAAATTTTATTAGTATTATAATGAGTACGTTTTTGGTTTGATTGTAACTTAGGTAGGATTGAGTTTGACTATACTGTCAAAATTTTGATAAATGTTATGGTTGTAATTTTGGTCAACACTTAATCTATCTATCTTAGGTAATTTAGGGGTGATAATAATGAGTATATATGATAATATGTATGTATCATATCCGCGCTTATATTCATTACTACTATATAATTATTATAACTATACATACGAGCCATGCATGATAACTTCATAGAATTTTACTGTTAATGATTATTATTTTAACAAAATAGTTTGATATATCTTTACATGGATTTAGTAATAAAAAAAATTGGAATCTACAAGAAATTTTATCATGGAAGAACTTAAAATTTGGAGAGTTTCTTATCACACCACCCATGTTTCTTAGGCACCACCTGAATTTCCGTTTTTGCCCACAATTTCTGGATATGTACATCCGGACGCATCATTTCTCTAAAAATTTTCAGTTTTTTTCGGATGTGCACATCCGGAAGAATTCATGATCTGCAAATCTGGAAAAAAATCAAAAGAATTCCATAAAATCATTTACTTCTAAATATAATTTTTTTTTATAAGCAATAGAAAATAGTAACATTAATGGGGGTACTAGGGGTACCCCAAACCCGATTACAAAATAACCATAAGGTTTAATTCAAACCTTACAAAAAATCGAAAGGATATAAATGCCATTGATAAAAATTACAAGGCATTTTCCCCCATGTAACAAAAGAAGCCACCACCAAGATTGAAATTTAATCCTATTTACTATACCTTCCGGATCACAGATACCATCGTTGAAAATAATCAGATTTCTAGCCCACCATATACTTTCACAAACCAACAACCAAAAACTAAATGCAATGTTCATCGATTTCTTGTTTTTCAAAACCAACAGCCAATGTGAAAGATGTCTAGACGTAGAAGTCTCAGCAAAGTGATAAATGTCCAGCCAGTCACAAGTTTTTTTTCATATAAGATTTGATTTGGAACAAGTGAAGAACAGATGAAGGTTATTCTCAGTGTTTAGGAAACAAAAAGGGCATACCGTATCGTGAGGATTCGAAATAATGTTGCGACGAAGGAGATTGCTCCTTGTTGGTAATCTGTCAAGAATTAGTCGTCATCCAAAGATCTGCACTTTCAGAGCAACTGAACAGCCCTATAATCCTTTCAATAACAACTTAATTTCAAGTTCAATAATACTTCCATCCCCACTCTGATCAGCTCCTCGTAGTAAGATTTTACCGTGTAGTTGTTGGAGTTGCTTTTAAACTATACAAAGGAGTCAGACGCGTCTGGGCTGATAGCAACGTCGTGCAGAATTTGCAATAAGTCGTTGTATTCTATCAGTACTTCAGGCGACGGATTATCCGGTAAAAAATCCCAGGTCCAATGATTATTCACCCACTTCCCCATATCAGCAACCACCCCATCTGGATTTACAGCAGCAAGGAACAAATGAGGGAAACATTCCTGAAGAGGACCATTCCTAATCCATCTAGCTTTCCAAAACATGATGGTTTTACCATTGCCCAACCTACAAGAAATATAATTACAAAAAGAAACAGCACAAGGGATATTCTTAATGTTACTCACGTCTCTCCACCATTGCGAATCTTTGGAACCCCTTGCCCTACAGTCTTTGCTGACAAGGAACTTGAAATATTCGCCGTATCGTACTCTCATAATAGGACTCCAGATTGCCTCTTTTTCAGTCAGAATTCTCCACTTCCATTTTGAAATAAGAGCGATGTTGAATAACCTGAGGTTCTTCACCCCCAATCCACCCTCATCTTTACTTTTGCACGTATCCGACCAACTTATCCAAGTAATTCCTTTCTTGTATTCACAACCTTGCCATAAAAATTTTCTTTGGATGTTGGTTAGAATTTTCAGAATTTTTGTTGCAGCCTTGAAGAACGAAAAATAGTGGATTGGCAAGTTGACAATGACTGAATTTAGCAGAGATACTCTCCCTCCTATTGATAGAAGTCTGCCCCTCCACCCCGCCAACCTTCGCTTGAAACAGTTTATAATCGGTTCCCAATAAGACAGTCTCTTATGATTATCACCTACTTTTAAACCAAGAAAGAGGAAAGGAACCTTACCGGATTTGCACGTTAGAAACTGCTATGCTGCTCTTATAAACGAATTTTCCACATTGATTCCATAAACACAGCTTTTGCTCAAATTAACAGTCAAACCCGAAATGAGCTTAAAACCTTTCAATATTACCTTTATAGTCCACAGGTTATGCCAAGCACCATTACACACGATTACCGTATCATCGGCAAATTGAAGAAGATTATACTTTGTATCATTGTTAATATAGAAACCCTGCAGCAGTCCTCTATTGGTTGCTCTGTCGACTAAAGTTGTGAAACCCTCAGCTACTATTGCAAAAAGAAATGGGGAGAGTGGATCGCCTTGACGTAATCCACGTTGCATCGTAAAATCTGAAGTGGGACTACCATTGACTAGAACAGACATATAGCTCGTAAAAACTCCACCATCTAGCCATTTTAGCCACCTCTGACCGAATCCCATCGCAACTAAAATACCTCTCAAATAATCCCAATCCACGCAGTCGTACGCTTTTGAAAAATCGACCTTGAATAAGACATAACTTTGTTTTTGCTTTTTTGCGACATCAATAACTTCATTAAGGACCAAGGCTCCATCAAGCAACTGTCGACCAGGTATGAATGATGTCTGAGATTTCGAATTCAATTTTCCAATCACCATCCTCAATCTACCGGCCAACAGTTTAGCCACTACTTTATAAACACAACCTATCAGACATATTGGCCGGTAGTCCTTCAAGTTCTGAGGATTCTCAACTTTGGGGATCAAAGTTAAGAAGGAGGAACTCATAGCCTTTGAGATCTTTGATGTGTAAAAAAATTCTTGGATACAGTTGATGAAGTCCTCTTGAACAACCTCCCAGCATTTCTGAATAAATCCCAACGTAAACCCATCAGGATCGGGGCTTCGATCCGGAGAACAATTACGAACAGCTTCCCAAATTTCATCCCTCTCAAAATTTCTTTCCAACATTAAGCTATCCTCCAGTGATAACCTCGAAAGACCCTCAAACTCAAGGCCAGGTCTTGTCATATCCCCCCTACTGAACATTTGTTTGAAATGTTCAAATATAGCATTCTTCACACCACTTACTTCCTCGTAAGTCTCGTTCCCAACTGTAACAGAGTTGATATTGTTCTTCCTATGCCTTGTTTAGAGCAGACTATGAAAATATTTTGTATTATTATCACCCTGTTTAATCTGTTAAACTATGGCTATGGATCTAGAAGGGGGGTTGAATAGATCCTTCGAGATTTACACGCAAAATCAGTTTTAAAAAATTGTTTGAATGGAAGCTACCACTGGATTAAAAGTCTACAACGAACCTTCTACCAAAAGGATCGGATATGCGCGTATATATATTGTGAATGAGTATGGAAGAGAAAAATTTAGTTTTATTAATGTAATCAAACGCAATCAACAAATGATAGCGTGTTTATGTATAATCCAAACCAATGAGGCAAACAATGAAACATTAACAGTGTTTGAATTTGCTTTGCGACAAATTATCAAACACTTGGTGTGTACACACACACTAAGTGCAGAATTTCTATGGTTAGTAATTTCAAGCTGCTCCTAGAAACAATTCAAAGAATTGTATCACTTTAACCAAACAATTTTTCAGCTTTAGATTACAACACCTCAGAAATTAGACAACTTGAAAACTTGGCAAATTCAAACAATGCAGAAAAATGTAAAGAGTTAAAGGAGAAAGAGAACGAACGCGATTTGATTAGGCAGTTCCCCAATCGTCCTCGCTATGGGTACCTCTGCCCCCAATTCCGAACATGGAATTGAGATATATATATTATCGTTGTAATTAAGTGTTTATACAAGAGAAAACTTCTGAACAAACAAATCTTCGAACGTCTTCGAATTGTTGATGTAGAGCCTTCTCTTCCCTTGATTCAAGATGAATCAAGTGCTTCGAATATGGTTGATTCAATTATCGTCCCGTGCTACTAAACCGAAAGAAAACACCGTTATTCGATTACCTTCACTCGATCAATTGCAATCTACCAAAGATTTGAACCCAAACCTCTCTTCTACGATCCTCTGATTACAACTACTAAACCGATCTCTTCAGTTACCTTCGCCCAGCTGAATCCTTGTAGAATGAAGCGGCTTGTGCAAAACCCCCCAAAATCCCTTTGATTCTTGGAGGAGAAAACCCTAAGGTTTTATTCAAGAAACACCTACCACAAATCTCAACTCAGAAATGAAGATAACACTTCCTGAAATCTGAACCTTATCACTTCAAATCAATGAACACAACAAACAAAAATTGGTTATGTGTAGTTGTTTGAATGCTCAAGGAAGAAGATGAAATTGATGAGAGAAATGGCATAAAATCTTTCACGTTTCTTGTTACTATTTAAAAAATGAACTAACATGATATATATATTATGCTATGTAATAATGTGGAGATAACAGAATTTTAAGATGAAAATACAAGTGAAAATATTGGCAGGAATCAGGGAGCAGTCGACCTATACAGAAGGTATAGGCGACCTGTGCAAGCCCGCGCGCACAACTACGCAAAAATGCATATTATGCGTCGACCGGAACAGGGAGTGCGTCGACGCATACCTCCCAGTTTCCTACACTATCAAACGCAGACTGCATAGGTCGACCTATGCAGGGGGGTGAGTCGACTCATACCCTAGAAACATGCAAAAAATCAGGATTTTGAGATTCCTAAGGTGTTGGGACATCTCTAATGAACCTAGATCATTTCTAATCATAATCAAACATATGTGAAATACTTAACTACTATTTCAAATTGAGTTTTTCATATAAACCACTATGTTCTAATCATGAAGGTTTTGACATCATTAAAAATAAAGTACATAGAGAGAATCTTCCCTCACATACTCCCCCTTTTTTATGATGGCAAAACACTCGATGTGAGATGGTATCCTCCCCCTGACTTTATGCATCCACTAATGTTTGATTATCTCAGTACCTATTATTCTTTCCAATGTCCTCTCCCCCTTTGACAACATCAAAAAGAGAGAGAGAGAGAGAAAAAATAGCATGAATAGAAAATATCAACTGAAAGTGCATCTTAAAAAATTACAACGATAACCATTAACAAACATTCACACATAATAGATGTTAACGAATCATAGTGAATATGAAATTAAAACTAGTTAACGGATATGCAAAACATGCAACATAACAGCCACACAGTTAAAATTGAAACATTGTCATGAGAACTAAAAATATAACAGGCTAAAGTCACTTAGAATCATAAACAAAACATGATGCAAGATGAAATGTTGTTCCTCATGGCCTCCTCCCCCTAAATGAATGGCCTCTGCCGCGAAACGGTTGAGGATGATGAGGTGGTGGAGGTTGCACATCCAGCTGCTCGGTCATCTCCAACACTGTACGATTCAGAATGTTGAAGCTGTTTGTAAGAACCCGGTGCTGATTTGCAGAAGTTTCGGTCATTGTGTTGAATCTTCCCATCACATTAGTGGCAAAAGATTCAAAGTTGTTGGCATGAGTGTGAATTTCTTCTTGCAGAGACTTGAACCGTTCCTCTTGAGTTGTGGCAAACCGCTGTTGATCAAGTTGCATCGTCCTCATAAGTTCAAGAATGTCTACATTGTTTTGTTGAGGACGCGGAGGTGAAGGAGGAGTGTAATATGACTCTTGGTAGTTCAGCTCTTGTGTTGGTGACCTATAATTGGAACCAAGATTGGTCCAACAATTATATTGCCATTGACCCCATCCTTGGTCAACTTCAGTTTCCATTGGAGATTGCCATCCTTGATTTTCTTCAGATCCTTGATACATCCATGCAACATTATCATCAGCCACCGTATCCATTTGGTGCCATTGAGCATTGTCATTTTGATTCTCGTCATCATTATTCTGTTCATTCTCACCTTCTTCATTTTCCCTTTCTGCTTCTTCGTCTTCGTCATCTTCTTCACTAGAATCTTCCAGAACAGCCGTGTTGGCTTTCACAATATACTTATATTTTTTCTCTACAGCATCCCACATATGGCCCATCATAGTCATAGTTTTCTGGCAGAACTCTTGATTTGTAGTGATGGACTTATAGGGAATACCAGGAACAACTATTGTAGCATTATTGTAAAACTTTTGAATCACGGATGCATACCCAAGTGCAGTCCCTCTACCGGATCCACGAAGAGCATACATTCTACTCGCAAAGTAATAAGGCCAACTGATTTTTATCTTATTCATCAGAATGTAGATTAACTGAATCTCAGGTTGATCTACCCTAGAATAACCGCCTTGCTTGGGTCTAAGAATATGAGCAACGATCCACTGTAGAATTCTAGGGATATGAGCCAGTTTTCCCGTTGTCACTGCCTTAGGGAAGAGATTACTTGCCACAACTTCATCAGTGTATGGTCTCCTGAGTATAGAATTTAAAGCCTTCTTATACTCATAACCATTTACATGCGTAGTATCAGTGATGTACTGGACAGGCCTCTCATTAGTTACAGACAAATCGAATAAATCTTGCCATGTGGTGTTTTGGACAGTAAGAACCTTATTTCCTAGTTTGCAGTTGAACATAAAATCATCAAATTGTCCAACGAGACCCGTATAGAAAAGCTTTACCAGATCCTCATTATATTTGACGTCACATTCCAAAAAGCCATTTAGATTCTGAAAATCCAATAACTCTATGATTTCGTCCAAGTGCATGCGTTGAACCGTAAGCCGATAATACACATATTGTTTGATTACAGTTCTTTTCTTCATACTCTTAAACAAGTCAAGATTTTCAGGAGAAAGTAGAGAGGGAAGAGTTACCGGCGAATCTTGTGGAGGTTGAGAAGGACCGGCTTGAGCAGGGGTTTCTCTTGAGACCCTTTTACGGGTGACTCTCCGTGTAGCCATTTGATGTTTGATGTTGAAGGAGGATGAGTAATGAAGAACTTCCCAAGATAGTTATGGAGCCCAAGCTTTGTGGGTGAGATTAATGAAGTTAGGGTTTTTGGTGAAGATACGATTAGGGAAGAGGAAGAGGTGATGCAATGAGGTAATGATGCAAAGAAAACCTAAAATGTTTTATCAGTAACTCGAGAACAAAAACATTTATAGCAGAATTCGAGCGAACGGTCGACCTAAGACCTTTACGCATCGACGCATACTGAAGAAAAATGTATAATTTTAAAAGTTGAAGCTATGCGTCGACCTACTTAGTCGACCTGTTCAGACCTGCGCTTGCTAGTGGAATAATGCACCAACCATGGGTCGACCTACAGACTATATGAGTCGACGCAAATCATGAACTTGTCAATAAAACATAAAATTTAAATTTTTGTGACATTTAAACTATAGTGTTGGCTAAATAGAAAGCTAACATGCACACCAAACATACAAATGAAGAAAGTGAGCATACTATAAGCAATAAACAACAACAATATTACTCAATCATGGTACATTTAATTTCTAATGAAAGAGAACGATATTACCTTGATCGTCTTTGATGATGCAAGACCTTACATATGTAGTAATAGCTTTTGAAATTGTTAGTGACAAAAGTATAAATGTGCATATAGATAAAGTAAGGATACGACATTTTATATAGAAATTAAGCACGATCCGAAATGTCGAGAATGCCAAGTTCCCTACGGATATGAAAGAAAGGCTCAGTGGCTAAAGGTTTTGGGAAAATGTCAGCAAGTTGATTTTTTGAATCAACATGCTCAAAAATCACATCACCTTTCTCAACATGATCCCTAAGGAAGTGATGACGTATTTCGATATGCTTGGTACGCGAATGTAATACAGGGTTCTTAGTTAGATTTATTGCACTAGTGTTATCGCACAAAATTGGAATACGCTCAAGTTTTAAATTAAAATCAAGCAATTGTTGTTTAAGCCATAGGACTTGAGCACAACAACTACCGGCGGCAACGTATTCCGCCTCGGCTGTTGACAAAGCAACGGAAACCTGTTTCTTGCTATGCCAACTCACCAAGGAATTTGCGAAAAGATGACACGTGCCACTAGTACTTTTCCTATCCAACTTGCACCCGACAAAGTCAAAATCGGAATAACCAACTAAGGAACAAGCACTACCTTTAGAATACCACAGACCATACTTTGGAGTACCAGAGAGATACCTAAGTATGCGTTTAACAGCTTTTAGGTGGGATTCCTTGGGATGTGCTTGATATCTCGCACACATGCATACACTAAACATTATATCGGGACGTGATGCGGTAAGATAAAGAAGAGACCCTATCATACCTCGATACCTCTTTACCTCAACATCCTTACCTTTTTCGTCACGATCAAGATTAACACTCGTAGGCATAGGAGTATCTATAGCTTTGCTGTTCAGCATATCAAAATGTTTTAGTAGCTCAAGACAATATTTCGTTTGACTCGCGAATGTGCCCTCTTCAAGTTGTTTGATTTGCAATCCGAGGAAATAGTTAAGCTCCCCCATCATACTCATTTCAAACTCCCCCTGCATCAAACTAGAAAACTCCTTGACCAAGGTCATGTTAGTAGACCCAAATATAATATCGTCAACATAAATTTGTACCAAAATTAAGTGTTTACCTTGACGTTTAATGAAGAGGGTTGTGTCAACCTTTCCTCTTGAATACCCTTGATCAAGTAGAAATTTGCTTAGACGTTCATACCAAGCCCTAGGGGCCTGTTTAAGTCCGTACAAAGCTCGCTTAAGTTTATAGACATGATCAGGATATTCGTGTGATTCAAAACCTGGAGGTTGGGCTACATAAACCTCTTCATTTATATATCCGTTAAGGAATGCACTTTTGACATCCATTTGGAATAGTTTAAAGTTCTTTGTGCAAGCGTAGGCAAGTAGAAGACGTATGGTCTCGAGTCGAGCAACCGGCGCATAAGTTTCCTCATAGTCGATTCCTTCCTCTTGGTTATAGCCTTGTGCTACAAGCCTAGCTTTGTTACGCGTTATTACTCCATTTTCATCAAGTTTATTCCTAAGCACCCATCGGGTGCCTATTACTCGATGATCTCGCGGAGGGGGGACAAGGTCTTAAACCTCATTTGTCCCGAATTAATTTAGTTCGTCTTGCATTGATAGATACCAATGCTCATCGAGTAACGCTTCCTTAGAGTTTTTAGGTTCAACTTGGGAAACAAAAGCAGAGTAATAACAAAAGTTACTAAGTTTAGAGCAAGTAGTTACTCCCTTAGAGATATCACCGAGAATGTTGTCAATTGGATGGTCTTTTGAAGACTTCCAAGCTGGAGGAAGTTCATCTTCCTTAGCATGATGATCATCCTCACTTTTCACTGGTTGGTGATCCTTTTCCTCCTCAATACGCACTGCTTCAGGCTGATCAATTCCCTTATCAGTGTCCTTGAGTATGTCTTCAGTAGGTACACCTGCACCATGAAAAGAACTACCTTCTCCGACATTTCTCGGATAAGACTCGTCAAAAGAAACATGAACTGACTCTTCAACTACACGTAACCTTTTATTATAGATTCTATAAGCTTTACTTGACTGAGAGTATCCAAGAAAAATACCCTCGTCAGCCTTGGCATCAAATTTGTCGAGAGTCTCTTTTCCATTATTTAACACAAAGCATTTGCAACCAAATACATGAATGTGAGAGATGTTTGGCTTACACCCTTTTAAAAGCTCATACGGTGTCTTGTTTAGAATAGGCCGGATGAGCACCCTATTCAAAACATAACAAGCCGTACTTATGGCGTCGGCCCAAAAGTATTTTAGTAATCCACTATCATTGATCATAGTCCTTCCAAGTTCTTCCAAAACTCTGTTTTTACGTTCCACTACCCCATTTTGTTGAGGGGTACGTGGTGCGGAAAAATTATGATCAATTCCGTTGGAATCACAAAATGCTTCAAATAAATGATTTTCAAACTCACCTCCATGGTCACTTCTGATTGACCCAATGTTTGTGTTTAACTTGTTTTGAGATAACTTAGCAAATCGTTCAAAAGCCGAGAAGGTATCACTCTTATTTGCTAAGAAAATTATCCAGCAAAACCTAGAAAAATCATCGGCTATAACAAATCCATAATAGTTACCACCTAGGCTTTTAACCCTAGATGGTCCAAAGAGATCCATATGGAGGAGCTCAAGGGGTCTCATAGTTGAAACAATGTTTTTAGATTTAAAAGAGATCCTTGTTTGCTTCCCTATTTGGCACGCATCGCAAAGATGATCCTTTGTAAATTTAATTTTGGGCAAACCGATGACTAGGTCTTTAGAAACAAATTTGTTAATCAAATCAAAGTTGATACGAGCCAAGCGTTTATGCTACAACCATGAATCTTCATTCATAGTGACTAAACACTTGTCTCCATCCAATGATACCTCGTTTAAGTCTAGCATATAGACGTTATTCACCCTCAAGCCCTTAAACACATTCTTTTTGTCGCAATCTTCAACTACGCAACAATCCTTTGAAAAAGAGACTTTATAATTTTTGTCGCATAGTTGACTAATGCTTAAGAGGTTGTGTCTAAGGCCTTCCACAAGAAGTACATCAGAGATAGTAGTAGATGAGGGGTTACCTATACTAACTTTGCCGAGAATCTGTCCCTTGTTGTTATCTCCGTAGGTGACAAACCCCTTTTTCTTCGCCACAAAGTCGATGAAAAGAGATATGTCTCTGATCATATGTCTTGAGCACCCACTATTTAGAACCCATCTTTCTTCGGTGGTCTCAAGACTTTGTACCTACAAAAATAATCAAGGGAGAGTAGGTACCCAATTCTCATTGGGTCCTTTATGGTGAGTGAAACCAAAATTGCCTTTGGGCAACCATTGATAAATGCCCTTTGGAACAAGAAATCTCCGAAAGCGGCACTTAGCAATAGTATGACCGGGCTTACAACAATATAAGCAATCACGATTAGCTTGGAGTTTACCTTTGCTATCACTATCTCGAATCACATACGTGTATTGTTGATATGGATTATTCATTGTTTCACGATAATGTGATCGATCAATAGCAAACGTAATCTTAGGCTTGAGAGCCTTGTCTAACTTGGCTTTGAGGGTTCTCACCTCTCTTTGCCAAATTTGACAAGTACCACAGCCCCCAAGGTCAAACCATGTATATTTATTCTCATCGATCTTAGTTTTTGATACATTCACCATGGAGTTTTTAAGATCTTCCAATTCCTTTTGGGAATCGGAAACCTTTTTCTCCAAATAGGAAAAAATCTTTTTATTCGAAGCTAAGCGTTGAAATGCTTCCTTAGCTTCGTGGTGTAATGTATCAAAAGCTCTTTTTAATTCAGCATGAGACATATTTTGACAGTTTTCATATTTAGAGTGTTTTACCTCTTTTCCTTTGTTGTGACGTGCCATGAGACAAAGGTTGACGGATTCACTTTCGTCACTTGAGGAGTCATCTTTCTCCGACTCGCTATCGCTTTCCTAAGCGATGTATGCTCGTCGAGACTTGTTGGACTTTTTGTTTGAGCGACTCTTGTCTTTATCCTTATCTTTGTCTTTCTTTAGGGATGGACAATCCGGCTTGTAGTGCCCGGATTTTCCACAGTTGTAGCACGTCCCTTTTACCTTGCCATTTTTATTTCCTTCACTTCTAGATTGCTTCCGGAACTTGACAAGATTTCTGTCCGAGTGCTGAATACATTCTTACGAATATATTTATTGTATCTTTTCACAAATAAGCTCATATCATCACCGAATTCTTCATCTTTGTCATTTTTAGCTTCATCATCACTTAGCTCTTGATGTGTGGACTTTGAACAAGAAGCCTTAAGAGCTATCAACTTCTTCTCCGTATCTTTTGCCTTCTCTTTCTTTATACTCTTCTCATGTTTATCCAGGCTAATGAGCACTTGCTCATGCTCATCGAGTTTACCAAAGAGTGTTGTGAGGTCTAGAGTAGCAAGATCATTGGCCTCCTTGATAGCGGTAACCTTCGGTTGCCATTCCCTGCTAAGACACCTCAGAATTTTATTAGTAGAAACCTCATTTGGAATTGGTTTACCAAGAACATACAATTTGTTGATAATGTGAGTGAATCATTTTTGCATATCCGCAATGGTTTCCCCTTGCTTCATGTAAAACAAATCAAACTCTTGCGTTAGTGTATTAATACGAGCCAATTTAACATCATTAGTGCCTTCGTGGGCTACTTGTAAGGCATCCCACATAGCTTTGGCTGTTTCACAATGGGAGACTCGATAATACTCATAAACTCCCAAAGAGGAAATGATCATATTACGAGCCTTCCAATCATAACTGTACTTTTTCTCGTCCTCCTCAGTCCATTGGTCTTCGGGTTTAGGAACGACAACGCCTTCCACGTTAGTCATAGTGATTGCCATGGGACCGTTTAAAATAATGTTCCAAACCTTCCGATCTAAGGAGTTAATATGAACGCGCATACAATCCTTCCAGTAGCTGTAGTTTTCACCTGTAAAAACTGGAGCTCTATTATAAGCCCCCTTAGGTTCGTTCGCCATGATCCAAGAAGTTTTACCGAAGCACCAGAATAAACCGGAGCTCGTGATACCACTTGTTAGACTATGGCTATGGATCTAGAAGGGGGGGTTGAATAGATCCTTCGAGTTTTACACGCAAAATCAGTTTTAAAAAATTGTTTGAATGGAAGCTACCACTGGATTAAAAGTCTACAACGAACCTTCTACCAAAAGGATCGGATATGCGCGTATATATATTGTGAATGAGTATGGAAGAGAAAAATTTAGTTTTATTAATGTAATCAAACGCAATCAACAAATGATAGCGTGTTTATGTATAATCCAAACCAATGAGGCAAACAATGAAACAGTAACAGTGTTTGAATTTGCTTTGCGACAAATTATCAAACACTTGGTGTGTACACACACACTAAGTGCAGAATTTCTATGGTTAGTAATTTCAAGCTGCTCCTAGAAACAATTCAAAGAATTGTATCACTTTAACCAAACGATTTTTCAACTTTAGATTACAACACCTCAGAAATTAGACAACTTGAAAACTTGGCAAATTCAAACAATGCAGAAAAATGTAAAGAGTTAAAGGAGAAAGAGAACGAACGCGATTTGATTAGGCAGTTCCCCAATCGTCCTCGCTATGGGTACCTCTGCCCCCAATTCCGAACATGGAATTGAGATATATATATTATCGTTGTAATTAAGTGTTTATACAAGAGAAAACTTCTGAACAAACAAATCTTCGAACGTCTTCGAATTGTTGATGTAGAGCCTTCTCTTCCCTTGATTCAAGATGAATCAAGTGCTTCGAATATGGTTGATTCAATTATCGTCCCGCGCTACTAAACCGAAAGAAAACACTGTTCTTCGATTACCTTCACTCGATCAATTGCAATCTACCAAAGATTCGAACCCAAACCTCTCTTCTACGATCCTCTGATTACAGCTACTAAACCAATCTCTTCAGTTACCTTCGCCCAGCTGAATCCTTGTAGAACGAAGCGGCTTGTGCAAAACCCCCAAAATCCCTTTGATTCTTGGAGGAGAAAACCCTAAGGTTTTATTCAAGAAACACCTACCACAAATCTCAACTCAGAAATAAAGATAACACTTCCTGAAATCTGAACCTTATCACTTCAAATCAATGAACACAACAAACAAAAATTGGTTATGTGTAGTTGTTTGAATGCTCAAGGAAGAAGATGAAATTGATGAGAGAAATGGCATAAAATCTTTCACGTTTCTTGTTACTATTTAAAAAATGAACTAACATGATATATATATTATGCTATGTAATAATGCGGAGATAACAGAATTTTAAGATGAAAATACAAGTGAAAATATTGGCAGGAATCAGGGAGCGGTCGACCTATACAGAAGGTATAGGCGACCTGTGCAAGCCCGCGCGCACAACTACGCAAAAATGTATACTATGCGTCGACCGGAACAGGGAGTGCGTCAACGCATACCTCCCAGTTTTATACACTATCAAACGCATACTGCATAGGTCGACCTATGCAGGGTGATGAGTCGACTCATACCCTAGAAACATGCAAAAAATCAGGATTTTGAGATTCCTAAGGTGTTGGGACATCTCTAATGAACCTAGATCATTTCTAATCATAATCAAACATATGTGTAATACTTAACTACTATTTCAAATTGAGTTTTTCATATAAACCACTATGTTCTAATCATGAAGGTTTTGACATCATTAAAAATAAAGTACATAGAGAGAATCTTCCCTCACAGAATCCACCTTACACTAGATTTCTGAAGTAAAAATCTTTCTTTCAGTTGCAACGTTTTCCATAAGTCTTGTTGTGCCATTCCTCTTTCATTAAGAGACACCACATATATAGGTCCTGCATTATCAGCCATTTCGTCCTCAATCTTGTTGATAATACCTGTGGTCGTTTCCACTCGTAAGTCAATCCATCCAAACACGTGGATGTTCCACCAACGCAATCTTACACGGAGGAGTTGAAACTTCTTAGTGAGGATATAAGCAGCGTTACCCTTGATCTGGAATGATTCCCATTCCTTCTTAACGAACTCCAAGAAATTGGGATGATCAAACCAGGAATCAAATACCTTGAAGGGCTTAGGTCCCCAATTCATATTTCTCCCTCTGAGCCAAACAGGGCGGTGGTATGAAATATCTCTCAGCCCCACACTTTGGTCAATCGTATTCCACATGTTTGCAATGTCTCTCGAGATGATAAATCGATCCAATCTACTCATGCAAGAACCAGAGTGGTTATAGTATGTATACTTATTTCCCACTGCAGGCAAGTCTTCCAAATCCACAGCATCAAGAAAATCTCTAAATTCCCTCATCTCAGACTTATGCTCCACCCCTCTGCCCATCCTTTCTCCAGAGTTTTTAATGGCATTGAAATCTCCACCAATCACCCAACTTGCCCCTTGATGTTTAGCTTTCAAATCCGTTAGCGCTGACCATAGAGTTCTTTTTTCTGTTATGCTGCAGCCAGAGTAAATGTTGATAAAGAAAATATTTTGATTCCTCCATATTGTATTGATGCATAAATAACCTGGTCCTCTAAAACTTGAGTAGGGTTCCATAAAACCTTTCCTCCACAATGTAATCATCCCCCCTGATAAACCTTCAGAGTTGCTTGCTGACCACTCGACGTCATCACCACCCCATATCTTTCGAGCTAACTTATCCATCATTAGTTTACATTTTGTTTCTTGTAAATAACATATATCTGCACTACCTTTCATAATAATACTTCTAATTTTCCTCAGTTTCAAGCTTCCACCACACCGTCTAATATTGAATGATAGACAATTCATTTTAACCCACTAGCTGACACCTTCTTCTCTTCATCTTGTACTATGTCTATCTCTTCCATCCTCCTGATCTTCCCCACCATCTGGTCTTCACCCTCTAGCCCCATTATTCCCATACTTTTCATTGCAGACCATAACTTTGAAGGTAATTCCTCAACAGATTTTCTGATACGGTAATTACTTTGGATAACATCTCCTTCACTTACTGACTCACAGCATAATATGCTTCCACCAGAAAATCTTGATGATGACTCTTCAACCTCTTCAATAGGAGAACCATGATCCAAAGGTAAATCGAGGTGGCTTGGAATATCCGCATGTAATAAACCTGCGAAGTATGCTGGCGCAAATGGTATTTGAATATTATTGTATATATCCAATATAATTAAAATCCAACATAATTAAACTTAATATGATTTTTTCAATATAATTAAATCTAATTTAATTAAATCCAATATAATTAAAATTAATATGATTAAAATTAATATGATTTTTTCAATATAATTAAATTCAATAAAATTAAATTAATTTTAGAAGTAAATACCATATAATTATAATTATAATTTAGAAGTAAGTACCATATAATTTAGAAGTAAATACCATATAATTTTAAATACCAATATAATTAAATCCAATTTTAGAAGTAAATACATATAATTTTAAATCCAATATAATTAAATTAATTTTTTCAATATAAAAAAATTATTTAAAATTAAATACCATATTAATCATATTAATTATATTGAAAAAAAAATCATATTAAATATCATATTAATTTTAATTAATATAGATTTTAATTATATTAGATTTAATTATATTGGATTTAATTATATTGAAAAAAATGATATTAATTTTAATTATATTGGATTTAATTATATTTAGAAGTAAATGATTTTATAGAATTATTTTGATTTTTTCCGGATTTGCAAATTAGGAATTCTTCCGGATGTGCAAATCCGGAACATATCAGCGTTTTTTAAACATTTGATGCATTCGGATGTGCAAATTCAAAATCTAGAGGCAAAAATGAAATTTCACGTGGTGCCTAAGAAACTTGGGTGGTGTATTAAGAAATCACCAAAATTTGACATTGTAATTAAGAAACCATAGTTTTACTATAGGAGCCAAATACTCAAATTAAATGATTTGAATGTGTTTTCTAAAAAATATTAAGTGGAAATATGTTTAATACAATAAGTATAACAATAATAACTATAACAATAATAACTAGAGCAACAATAACCAAATATTATCTCAGCAAGTGGAATTGGCTACATTGATCATTTTTATTATAATATTTTATACAAGAGTTTGTGTCTATCCAAATTGATAATTTTGAGATTTTTCTTAATAACTTTTTTTATAGTCTGTTGCGGTGAGAATCGGATATCAAGCTATTAATTAACTTGAATCACAAAACATAAAATTCACCACCGAGCTTTGATTTATCCAAAGGAAAGGGTAAAGAACGAAAACCCTAAAAAGAGAATCTAGGTTCGGGGGTTGGTTATACTAGGGGAAGGTATTAGCACCCTAAGTATCTGTAGTACTCTACGGGAACCTCTTGTTAGTATTTGTGTTATGCTAAAGTTTGCTTGCTAAGGGAAATGTGCTAAGGTAAAGACCTAGGGGTATATACACTAAGTATGCTCGCCAAGACATCGCATCTCGTGCCTACGTATCCTGACGGGAATGGAATCAGAGCATTCGTAGTTCCCCTCACAGGGGTAAAAGGGTGGAAAGCTTGAAAGCAAAGCTTGTGAGGATTGCTTGGTTATGAGAAAGAGATTAATGGCTATCTCTTGTGAAAGGATTGTGAAGGGTTAGACCGTCGTGAAGGAGAAGAGATTAATGGCTATCTCTTGTGAAGGTTAAAGAAAAGGGTTACAAGAGATTCATGGCTATCTCTTGGGAAGGTTAGATTAAAGGGAAGGAATGGTTACCTATGACTATGGGGTCAAGGAAGGAGGTTATGAGCTTTCTATGACTTTGGGTCAATAGAGAGACTTTCCTTTGGAAGGAGGGGAAGATAATAACTTGTAAACAAGAGTTGAAGTGGGATTAAATTGAGTGAACAATGTGAGATCAAGGACTCAAAGGGGATAAGCAATCAAGAAAGATAGTAGCATTAATCAAGTATGAACATCAAAGCATGATATATACATCCATGTATGAGTATGGCAAAAGATAATGAAATAGTTCACAACAAACATGAATAAATGAGCACAAGCATAGCAAAGTATTCAAGAACTAAGGAGTGAGACCAATATATCCATACAAAGTTATCTCTACAAGACAAACTTTAAGAAGTGTCACAAATTATGGACAAGGGTGATGAGGTGCTAACCAAAATTCAAACAAGACTTAATCAAAGTCCTCAAAATAAAGTTGATGATCACACTCAGAAATAACACTCTCAAAAATATCCTAAAACTTCTTTAGAAAATTATCCAAGGAAGTTTGCAAGAAAATAAGTCCAAAATTAGGTTTGAAATAAAATTCTTAAATTCACTAAATTAAAATAACTATTAAAATAAAGTGAAAATAACATAAAAGTGAAAATAATAATTAGAAAATTAAATTAAATATTAAAATGTATCTTTAAATTTTTTGGTATTTTTTGAATGGAAGAAAAATATTTTAACTATATGAAAGTAAAAAGAAAAAGAAAATAAAGTGTGGTCACAAATTAAATTAAAGGAGGGTGCATTAGAAACTTGACATGAACTAAGTTGTGGTTATTTCACATTTGGGCCTTCGGGTGGGGGCTGTTAATAGTGATTCGCTAGGCCCAAAACACTAAAAGAAGGGCTGAGAAAATGAAAAAAACAACAAAAGGGCGTCTGGGGCGAGGGGGATTCGAACCCCAGACCCCTTGGTTCAAAGGCGAATGGTTTTACCACTGGGGTGGCTATACATCCAATGTATAAGCCAACCCCAAAAATATATAAACCACCAAACGAACCAAAATGCCAGGTTTAATAAAAAGCCATGGAAACGTTACGTGAACATGATATCAACCTGTCATGTAATTTTTAATCACTACGCAACAAAACCACTCGCCTGGCCTATCCCACGCTACCACCTCTTTCTTCTTTTTCATGCAACGTAAAAAGAAAAATCCTAGAAACTAAATTGTGGAGAAGCAGACCAAGCCATGACGATCTCTTACCTTGCTTTGTCATTTTCATGCTCATTTTTCAACCCAAATTCATGAAGTAAAGTAACAACCTGTAGGGCTCACTTAGAAGAACAAAACCAACCCTAAGCGGTTCCAAATGATAACTATGATTTTGAGAAACTGGATACAGAAATCAAGGGTTCCAAACTGCCATACCTCCCTTTAGTGCTATCATCTTGTCACCAAGGCTCGACCAAAGTCTATGAAATATAAACTCACAGTGTAATATTCACAACACAAGAATACCTCAAACAAAACTTCAAATAAAATGCTCATGTCGTTCAAAAACTAACAGGAAAATTTCATGTTGTTCTACCTATACAAAAGGGCAAGCTGAGAGTAACCTCGAGTTTTCAAAATGGGCATGAAGACATGAACATTACATTATCAAGAATTAGCAGTACCAAAGGCATCACATAATCCCAACATTATCATTCACATTCATTTGACTTAAATGCAAAACAAACAACATGATAACAGCATGATCACCATATTTGGAGCATGGAATAAAAGAGTGAGAGTTACCTAGTGGAGAGGGTCCACTGCCCCTTTAAAGGTGTGAAGTCTGAGGAAAAACAAGTAGCTGGGCTTCTTCTCCATCCCAAATATCAGCTGCTGCAGAGCTACTTTCTCCTTCTCTAAGTTGCCAAGAACACTCACGACCTGCTAGTGTTTTTGGAATGATACGTGTGTTAGTGTTGGTTATGATTATTGGTGTAACAAGTGAGAAACAAGCTCCTTTTATAGGCAAAACAAATGGATAATGGAATTAAAAACTCACTGGTTAACGGTTTTGTTTGAGAGAGAAAGATCACTAGCCAAGATCCTATGCGCATGCTTCCTTACTGCCTTTCTTGAGCCAAGTGATAAGATTAGTGGTTGCTCATTTTCAGCCTTTTGAATGTCAGCTAGCAAGTACAAGGTTTTGGTTTTTTACTTTTGTATTTTCACTTTGCAAAGTACAAAGGTGTTGTACTTGGAAGCTTCTCTTTGCATGGGTTTTGTGGGTAGTAGGTTGTGTAGTGTGGCCGGTAGCAGAAATTTGGCGTGTAGGCTTTTGGTTAGAACGGCTGCAACAGGTTTTGTGTGGGGTCCCTTTGATGGCAAAAGGCTTGGTGAAAGTTTGTTTGTTGTAGCACATGGTGGCAGATGGTGATGACAATTGAAGACGGGCCATGGTGTAGCAAATTGTCTTGGCTAAATACTTGCAATGGCTTGGCAATACAAGGCACATACATGATGAATGAAAGCTTGGAAATGTTTATGAACATTGTTGTATATTCCTCATTTTATTTTGCATTTGGTTCTAAAGAAAAAAAGACTTGGTCAATGTATTGTATTGAATGGTACGGACATTAAATGGAATGAAACTTGAATAAAAAAAAAGGAATATGAAATTAAAATGAAATTGAATTTTGGAACTTGGATTTGCACTTGAATTGGAATTGAATTGAAATTTGAAAAGAATTGGAAATTTATATTTGGATGGTTTGGAACTAACATTGGAAATTTGAAAGAAATTGGAAGAAATTGAATTTGATCACCTAAACTTGGTTTAGAATGAAACATGGAATTTTGAATTTGAAATTTGACAATTTGAATTTTAAAGTTATGAATGAAGTTGGAATGAAATTGGACATAAATCCTAAACATTAATTTTGGAAGGGAATTGAATTTGGATCGAGACTTGAAATTGAACTTTGAATTTCGACCAGACATTAATCAATCCAAGAAATGAACCATCAGAAATGTATAGAAACTTTGAATCTTCTATGTTGATCTTGAGCCAAGCCAAAAGTGAATGGACCCTGAACAGATAGTTTTTTTGAATCTTGATGAACCAAAGCCATCAACATGACACGTCTTGACCATGCCTTGAAGTTAATCAGAATAAATGGCCCTGATTGAATCTTGACGATCCTTGATCATAAAGCATTGATAACTTGCCACATTTTAATAATCGGATGCATACCAGTTGACTTGAATAGGCACATAAACCCTAATTGAATCCTCAGCCACACACCTTCTGAATCAATGTTCTCTAATCTTGATTAAGAAACCCAAACTTGCTTGACCAATACTAAGTCACAACCAGATGAACTTCAATCAACACTGCATGCATAACTTATCTCAAAGCCCTGCCCGACATCTTGAAACAGTTGCCGTTGATATTAATCTGATAACCTGATGCTGAAACAAACCACTTGTCTGACCAAGACTAGGTCAAATATCCATTGAGTTTCAAGCTACACAACATACACCTTTAACCTGATGACTTTGCCTGATCCTTTGTGAGGACACTAAATCACATTAGATTATTGGCGAAAAGCTTGGTCTACTGCTCCATCCAAAATCTTGATTGACCAGCCCTTGAAGCCTCATGAAATGAATCCTGATTCATAAATGATACAAAACAAACGAAACCTGGTAAATTGGGTTAGTTATGCAATATGACTGACCTAAGATGATATGTAAAGGATCAAAGGATCTAAGGGTAAAATTTGGGGTACAACATAGTCTTTTAAGGTCTTTTGCTTCCTCTAATTGTTTGACTTCTCTCTATTTAATCTACTTTTCTTACCACAAAAGTTATAGGTTTTTCTCTCTACATGCCTAAATCACCTAAGTCTATTTTTCACCATCTTCTCTATATGTGCTACTTCAACACTTTAATATTTTCATCTCTAATTCTATCATATTTAGTGCTACCACATATTCAACGCTACATTCTCATCTCTACTACACTTATTTAATTCTCGTATTGATTATTAACCGCCTAATATTGATTACCATAGTTCGATAAAAAAAATTCTTATGTTTGAGTAGTACATTTGTGTTGATAAACCCCCTAAAGTCCTCTTTCATTTCAGTCATCCAATTTAAATTTGATGATATAAATTCCTTTCTATTTCTTTATCATTTTATATAACGGACCCACAATTTTTAAACTATGTGATTTGAGGGATGATATGGTCTCCAATTTTCACCTCTAAGTTAGAAACGCTTATTCTTTTGTTGAACATACATTACATATAGTTCGTCTTGCATTTGCTTAGGCGAAAACTATGTGTTTCAAAAGCTCGTCTCCAACCTCTCATTTTAATCCTCCTTTGACTATTCAAGTAGGACTATATTATCTGTAAAAAAATTAAGGTCAAAATTAAGGTAAAAAGGTAGACCTGTTGTAATGGGGAAATCACTTGTCTCTATACCCTGTGTTTGTAGACTAGTCGATACCCCTTTATACATATCTTGGATAGTTCAAATATATACAAATTTAACCCCTTTCTTCTCTAGAGGTTTCCATAAAATCTCTTTGGGCACTCTACCACACGTCTTATCCAAGTCAGTAAAAATTAAGTACAAGTTGTATTGTTTCATCTAATACTGCTCCATCATACACCTTTCACACTATCGAACAAAATAAATTTTGTATTTTTCAAAAATATTTATAAATTATAGGCTTAAATGCAGTTTTGGTCCCCTTTCTTTTAATTTTCTAAATTTTTAGTCCTCCTTTAAAAAAAACCAGGCTTTAGGTCCCTTGTTTTGAATATCCTTTGGTTTTTTTTTTTGTTCCCTCCCAGAATTGGATATGTGGCAGGTTCATTTATGACGTAGCAAAGGATATGTTAACCAAATTTGAAAAAAATTATGTCACGTCATTTAAAAACATTTTAAACACATTTTAAATTAAAGAATTTAGAAAAAATTCACCACCGCGTAATTAACTTCACCACCACTCATCACCATAAAAAGGGGATTCACGCAGAAGTTTGGGAAAAAAATATCACGCACATAACCACTCTTCTCACATAATAAACTCCATTATTCTCCAAGCTTCGACCAACCATTCCACCACCACATAATTAACTTCACCACCACTCATCACCATCAATTCACCCTCACCATCACCTATCACCATCATAACCAACCAAATAAACCTTTATCAGCAATATCATGTATTCTCCCTTCCACCATTTTCTACACAATCACCAAATCACTTAACCATTCCACCACCACATAATCAGCTTCACCACCATTCTCCACCACTCATCACCACTAATTCATCTTCACCATCACCTATCACCACCATAACTCAACCTTTCATCCCCGCCACAACATCTCCACCACCATTAACCTTTCTTCCACCTTCAACTCCTCATAACCAACCTAAAAACCACTATTAACCAACCTTACCACCATAAACTAACCATATCGCCATCACTCAAATCACCTCTGCAACCATCATAATTCCAACAACCAAGACAAATAAATCAAAAAGGAGGGGAAAACACAAATAAAGAGAAAGAGATTTGAAGCAGAAACAAAATAGAGGAAGAATAAAAGAATTTGATCCGCAAACGTATCCCTCTCAAACTTCCATCCGTCGCCGAAAACCAACGAGATTGCCACTGCTGCGCAAAGTCCAAGCGTAGTAACCCCTCTGCCCGAATCCGACCACCATGCTCGTTGCATAAACCTCAACATTTTCCTCATTTCCATTCAGTAACCTCTATCCTCTTTTTGCGGATCAATTTGGTTTTTCCTCTTTGGTTCCTTTTCTGAGAATGAAAGATTGCATGAGATATTTATTGTTTGCGTTTTGAAATAATTCCTTTATGATTTATTTCGTAATGAAGGAAGAAGAAGAACGTGTCTTCTATGAAAAGAAGAGAGATGGGAAAATTGATTGTGAAAAGAAAGGGTTTTCTTTTTTTTTTCGTTTGAGTCAGGTCATAGGTTTGCTTTTCCTCTTAAGCAGAAGACGATGCTAGGGTTCTTCAGAAGGGGATGAAATGTTTTTAGGGTTAATAGTGATTTACCCCCCTGACATATGAGCGTGTTTCGGTTTACCCCCCCACAGTTGCCAAAGGCAGGTTTTGGCAACGGTTTTTTTGAAAAAACCGTTGCCAAAAGGCAGGGAGGGGGGTAAAGCAAAATTCGCTCATATGTCAGGGGGGTAAATCACTATTAACCCATGTTTTTATAACTAAAATGAATTAAATTTTTATTGATGCTTAATTTAAACTATTTTCTAAATTATTTCCAAAATTGTTTAATTTAAAATGTTTTTAAATGACGTGACATCAATTTTTTCAAATTTGGTTAACATATCATTTGTCATGTCATAAATGAACCTACCACATATCCAATTTTGGGAGAGGAAAAAAATCAAAAATATTCAAAACACATGACCTAAAATCTGTTTTTTTGTTAAGTGCGACTAAAAAAAATTAGAAAATTTAAAATTGGAATCAAAACTGCATTTAAGTTATATATATATATATATATATATATATGTGTGTGTGTGTGTGTGTGTGTGTGTGTGTGTGTGTGTGTGTGTGTGTTTGCTAACGTATACCCACTTGTTTTTATGAAGGTCAATTTTAGCAACATGCATATTAGGGTGCATTTAATCATTTTGTAGTTAAAACTTGCTAAAACACACCTTCATATAAACAAGTGGATGTATTATAGCAGGCCACAAGAGTTTGCTATAATACACCCATTTGTTTTTATGAAAGTGTGTTTTAGTAACATGCACCTTAAGGTGCATTTAAAGATTTTTTAGTTAAAGTTTGCTAAAATAAACTTTCATAAAAACAAGTGGGTCTACGTTAGCAAACTCCATATATATATATATATATATATATATATATATATATATATATATATATATATATATATATATATATATATATATTAAATTCTAATTTTTTAAATAATTAAATAATTTGAGATGAAAAGTTATGAATAATTATTTCTTATTTTATGGGAATGTAAAATTCTAACATTTTTGTATGAAAATAAAAAACAAAAAACTTAAGAGTAAATCTTATTTCTATGAATTAAAATTACGCATATAATTTAATAAAATCGAAAACAAACGTAGACATATGAAAGTTTCAACCCCATTTTCTTATGAATAAGATTTGAATCCATAAAATTAGAAAGAAATTTTTTTTCAATATTATATCATTCTTTCTAGTAATTAGTCGTGTCATTATTAAATACATGAAATCTACTTTAAATTTATCTCATATTTTAATTGAAGAGGAATTTTTTTAATGAAAATAAATGTTACTAGTTTAAAAATAGTACTAATAAATAAGCGCGGCATGTAGTTTATATATGTGATACATTTATATATGCTTGAATTAGTGGGGTCATCATAGTTTGACACAGCAACTGAATTTGTTGCAAAGAGACATAACAAATCTCCATCAAAGCCTTTGGTCACAAACAAATGAACTTGTCAATGCCATACCGCATTCACGTTAGTAATAGTTGAAATGAGTCAATTATCTACTGCTAGAAATTCGATTTACAAAACTACCAAAAACCACTATTAAGATTAGAATAACAACAAATTTGATAGAAAATTCCAAATAGTTGAGAACATACTACTCTTTTTATGATACATGGTCAACGTTTACATCCTACAAATAAAATCCATCTATCTGGATGGATAGGAAATGGGACCCACTAAAATTGAATAGCTGAATTTTAGGCCTCTTTGAAAGAAAGGTTATAAAGTTCAAAATAGACATTAAATGCATTAGAATCAAAGTTAGGTGTAGAGGTGTCTAAGTCTGAATTGCAGTCAACCCACTTCAACGTGTTCATAGAAATGAGAAAAAGGAGAAACCAAAATAAAGTTATATACAGACTTTTTTTTACCTTGCCCATGCAAAATAAAGTGAGTGGAGCTTAAATTATGGGAGAGACAAACTTTGTCTTAAAAGTTCAAAATTAACTTTTACATGCTACTACACTTTTGTACATTCTAAAATAAATGACTCATAAAAGAAATTATCTCATGATAAAATATTTATGTCAATTTTAAATACAATATTAATTAATTTTTTTATTATATTACTATCTAATTAATATTGTTTTTAATTTAATTTTTATTTATTTTGTATTTATGATAAATATGAATATCTTAATACAAATGATGATTATTATCTAATATTACTTGTGATGAAGAAATTGTTAACGAATTTCAATACGAAGGTCTTTCGTAATGTGCTCGATGGTGGAATTGTATCTGCAAGCACTTTAACGGTCAAGTTAGTGATACATCGATTCTAAAAAAGTGTGCGGATAACGAGATACATAAACCCCTCATACATGTTATTATGATGATGAATGAGTTAACCTTACCTCTGATCGAAATAGTATCCCCTCAAGATATAGTCGGTGGATCAAGGTTATTATTTGTTTCAATGTTCTTTAAGTCAATAGCATTTCTAAAATGTAATGGATGCAACTATGATCTTTGGCTAGGTCTAGTGAGGTAACTTCAGTAAGGGATCCTTAGCGTTTAGTAAGGGGTCTTTGACTTCTAATCGGGGGTTGATTACTTTACACGAGTCATTTATATATTGATGTTCTCTACATGAAGTTGTGGAGCTACGTGTTTAAAGGTACAATCATCTACAAATGATCTATGAAGTATATGATCTTTGGTGGTTTTGATGCTAACAATACATAATGTCTAGCGACATTTGATGGAGTCATTGAAGATCTATAATTAAGCATCCTCAGGTGAAGGTGTCTATAAAAAAGTCATAGCATACTTTATCAGATATAAGAAGTCAATTTTCAGATGAAGTGATAAATCTATGGTGAATCTAGCCAAAGATCTTAAAGTTTTAAGGTTGTAAAAGAGAGAAAGTGTGAAAGTTCATCCAATCTTGTGTCTGAGTGCTCAATGTATTGTAAAAGTATAAGAGTTGTTGTGATATATAACTCAAGTTATTAGTTAGTTAGTTAGTTACTTAACATGTAAGTTACCTGAAGTGCAAGTAACTTACTTGTATATAAACACGTTAGTGTAATTTAGTTTTTAACATTCAATGATACAATTAATTTTCATTCTCTTCTAATCTCTCTCCCATTCATTTCTCACCCAAGTGCTTTTGCATTAACAAAATTGGTATTAGAGTCTAGTTCGAGTGAAGGGACCGACTCACTTGTATCGAAAGTATCCCTACATGATTGTGGGTAGAGTATTCCGTTGAAAAGTGTCAACAGCGATACAAGTGTATGTGATAAAAAAACTTCTGCTTGAGGGAAACATTGTGGACAGACTCGTACATGAGGGAGAATGTTGAGAATAACAAGTAGGAGTAGTGTAGGGAAGTCCCACATTGGTTAGATAAACGGAGAGTTGAGTATTTATAAGTGGGAGAACTCACACACATATCAACTTAAGGTTTTGGGTGAGTATGTGGTGTGTCCCTCACAAAAGTGTGTTGCTCATAAAGAAAGTCCCAAAAGTAAAAATGTTCCCTCGTGTTAACATTCCAACAAGAGTATTTTTTAAGATACTAAGACAATTTACACACACTAAAATGTTTTTGAAGTCTCTCTACTTTATAAAATCACTTGAAAATATTTTATGCAAGTAGCTAGTTTATTACTAGCTTGAATAATCTTTTAGAAGTGTGATTTACACTAGATAATCAATTAATTAGCATATTAGAGTTAATTGATAATCTCTTTTGAAATGCCTCCTAATTGATTAAGATGGCTTCCAATCGATTACTGACGACAAAATTGAAAATCTCCAATGTTTACACTACATAATCGATTACATCTAGCACCTAATCAATTATGAGAATTAAAAATCTCACGAATCAATTTCCTTTTTAAATTATATATTTTTCCAATATAAATGAGGCTTCTCCTCACTTGAGATCACGCCAAAATTCAGATTTATACTATTCTTTTCTTATTTTCTCTTTTCTCTCCTTTTATACCCTTTTACTAAAGTTGCCTTAGTGTCTTGTGAGTGAAAAACACTTCAGAGAGTTTTTGGTTGTACTAACGTTCGTGCTTAAGTGTTATTCATAAAGAGTGTGATTCTCTTGTTTGATATCTCAAGTTCTTGAGATTGTCATGGTAAAATATTTGTTTGGTCATTGAGATTGTACTAATAAAATCTCTGTTTGGTTTTTGAGATTAGCCGGTAAAATTTATGTTTGGTTTGTCAGCGCAGCCGTAAAAAAATCTATTTGGTTTGGGGGATCAACCTGTGTAAAGTCTCCCATCTTTGTAATAAAGTTTGTGAGTATATCCATAAAAGGTAAAGACATTATTATGGCGGAACTCTCAAGAAGAAATTCTTGAGGAGGGGAGTAATCCAAGTGGTAGGTCGAACCTCTATATATCCATGTGCAATTTCTTTATCCCTAAGTATTTTATTTTTGTTAATTTATTTTATTTCCTCTCTAATTCCTTTTTATTTTTATTTTTCGCAGCTTTATCTTTGCAATAACGTAAATTGTTTTCAAAGTAAAACTATTTTTTAAAATTAATCACAATTTCTATATTTCACAATTCACTCCTCTTGTGTTTGAAGTCACTTGTTCAACAGAAGTTATATCCTTCCAAACGGTGTACCCTTAGTTTGTTGGTCCTTTCGCAACCCTTTCGGGTCCTAGTGGACAATCGTGGGATTGATAGATATTTTAATTCCTTAGGACGATTGAAGATGTTTTCTTAGGAATAAAGTAATTGTCATTATCCGTCTTGATGATGTATATGTGTTATTAACTAAGACATATCTCGTATCTCCTTGTGCCTCTATGGATGACATGCTTGACTCTTCAAGAAGCTTGAATTAGGTTTTATCTCTCGAGGTTTCAAGCACCTTTTGTTTGTTGATGTGATATATATCCTGCATGTAGCCTTTTGGCGTTTCTCTTTCACCATGTAGCTACTTGCCTAAGGTTTAGTAGTCCTAGAATGAGGTGCGTATTGGCAATCATCATGGGAATGATTATATGTTATGTGGTATTCATAGTATGTTCTCATGTTTACCTAAAATTTTGATTCTCTTTAACGAGATAAAAATGATTAAGTTTGAGTCATATGCATCTTGAAAGATTCTCGTCAATTATAATATCATTGTCTCACTAATTATCATTGTTATTCTTATTATCTCAATGTTTAAACGATAAAGGTGACATCTTTGACCGACGAGACAATGCAAATGTGATTGGCGAAGAGGATTGACAATGATGAGCATATTATGATTATCGGCGATGACCGTAGCGAGGTAAAGAAAGAAATGGAAGGTGCGAGAGAAAGAGGAGAGTAAACACATACTAGAAGAGAAAGAAGATAGACAATTTAAAATTTTAAATAAATAATCTTTTAATTTTAATCTAGTTTTTAAATATTTAAAAACTAATTTTCACACTTATTAATAATGATCGATAAATATTTTTAATTTTTTAATTTTAGGTAAAATGACTAATACAATCACTATTTACCATTGTTTAAATTGTCATTAAATAGCTTATACAAGAATAATTTTATGATTTTTTTTGTCTAGTAATTTAATGAGTAAAATTTTATTTTTTTAAGAGTTGATAAATAGCATTAATATCTCTATATAACTACCTACTAATCTGAGTCGAAATCCATTAAATATGCATAAATTAGTTAAGTATTTGTATATATGGAAGATTAAAAAAATTATGAAAACTTTTCTTTAGAAATAACGCAAGATAAAAATGTTGTTAAATGAAGCACATCTGAATTAATATCAAACTGAACTAGTAATAGTATTACTCAAAGTTGATAATTGTACTTACAACATGGCTATGGTTAGTGCATAGTAGTACAACCTATTATGAATTGTTGAAATTCAATAGAAATGGCCCTAGTCCCAATTTTGAATTTTGATATAAAAATGGAATTACCAGAGTACACATCGTATCTTTTGGCTAGTAGAAGCATTTACTGTCGAATTGAATTGAATAGATATGGTACTGTATAGTCAGACTTTGGTAAGATGACAAACAGCTTGGAAACAGTAGACTTTAATGTAAATTTTGAATTTACCCTTTGGTACTTCTAGTGAGATACATAGCACAATGGTGTCTTAATTTTTACCACTATCATTCATCCCAATCTTCAAAAACAAATTAGAAAAGACACGAGTATGGCAAAAAGAAAACAACTCCGTTACGACGACGTTCAGCTTTTTCCGCCTCTTCTATCTCTAATATGTGTAATTGTGTATTGTAAATAATCTAATTTTAATAAACTAAAGAGAATTCTACTGCCCATACTCACAAGACTGCCAGTACTGAAACTCTCACTTGTTTTCTAGCTATTGTCTTTCGCATCCCGTTTTGAATTCTCTCCCTCTCTCTATTTTTATAATAATAAAATAAAATAAAATATCACATGATACTATTTTTCTTATAAAAGCGCTTCAAAGTCTACCTTAACATTTTCAACTATAACTAACCAAGTAAAGTAACCAACCAACCCCTAATTTCTCTCTGCTACATCGCTTTCTTTCTCATTATTGATTTTTTTTCCTGCATATCACTAACTCACTCTTCATCGCAATTCAAATTTTGCAAAGAAGAAAAATGTCGGTGAATTCGAGATCCAGAGGAAGAACAGGAACCAGAGAAACCAGTCCAGAGAGAACCAAAGTTTGGACCGAACCCAAACCCAAAACGACCAGGAAAGTTTCCGTCGTTTACTACCTCTCCCGTAACGGCCAACTCCAGCACCCTCATTTCATGGAAGTTCCTCTTTCTTCACCTCACGGACTCTACCTCAAAGGTACATTCATTATTCGCTAATTAATTTAAAATGTTTTTAATTTTTTCAATAATAATTATAATATAATATTAATATTTCTGTTACAGACGTGATCCTTCGCTTGAACCTGCTCCGGGGGAAAGCCATGGCTACTATGTACTCTTGGTCTTCCAAACGGTACCGTTTCAAACAACCAGCTTTTGAATAATTCAAATTCATTTAGTTAGTGTTATCATTGATGTTGATTTTGATGGTGGAGTTTGTGTATTATATTTGTTTCAGGAGTTATAAAAACGGTTTCGTTTGGCATGATTTATCGGAGAATGATTTCATATATCCAACTCAAGGGCAAGACTACATTCTCAAAGGATCTGAGATTCTCGATCACGTTACTACCACCGCTCAACCGCTGTGTGAGGAAGAATCTGATTCTCCGGTAGTGATTACGAGGCGGCGCAACCAGTCATGGAGTTCGATTGACTTAAACGAGTACCGAGTTTATAAGTCGGAATCGTTGGGTGACTCAGTTGGAAACATTGCCGCGGACGCGTCGACTCAGACGGAGGAGAAGCGGAGGAGGAGGAGAGTTGTGAGGGAGAAGGAAGATGAAGATGAGAAAGAGAAGAATGAAATTGAAACGGAGGGAGAGAGGGTCCCACACGTTGAATGTGATCAAAATCAGAGTACGGAGCTGAGTAGGGAAGAGATCTCGCCTCCACCGTCGGATTCGAGTCCAGAAACACTGGGAACACTTATGAAGGTAGATGGACGGCTGGGATTACGATCTGAGGTTATTGCGAAGGAGAATCCGACGGTTGAAAGCTGTCCTAGTGGAAGGATGAAAGCTTCATCAGTACTCTTGCAGTTGTTATCGTGCGGTGCGGTTTCTTTCAAGGAGAGTTTAAATGGGGCCAGCTCGGGTAAAGATCAAGGGTTCTCATTACTCGGGCACTACAAGTCTAGATTACCCCGCGGAGCAGGGAATCATGAGGGTAAAGAAGCAGGGACATTGATGGAAATTCCTGAATTGAGCAGGGTGAGATTGGAAGATAAAGAGTATTTTAGTGGAAGCTTGATTGAAACTAAAAAAGTGGAAGCTCCTCTTGCATTCAAGAGATCCTCTTCTTACAATGCTGATGGGTATGTACCATAATCAATGACTATGACATAAACTTTTTTGTTTCTACTGCATTTTTGTTTACTCAGCTTACTTAGTAGAGTATCCGAATTTGATGTTCTTATTCAACTATCAACTAAGCCTCAGTTAACGAGACCTTGTTTTTCAATTTTATTTTAAATTAATTAACTGAATAGCTACATGTGATGCACATCGTTAAAATCTTTTAGTGGAATAAAGTTTGTGCTGTCTAGTAATTAGCAACATTGGAGACTGTAGACATTGACATTCATATCATAGTTTCAATTAAGCTGCATTGGTTCAATAAAATTAGTGGTTAAGCATCTTGAGATTGAAGATCATATTAAAATAATGTTGTTGGAGTTGAATATATACTAATATACTAATATAGTACTATATTAGTAGTACAATATAAATATTATATAATGTAGGTCAGATTATTGATTTAAAATTATCATGTTACTATTACTGTATATAGTACTACCAATATTGTTGTGGGTCAGATTAGGATGATACTCTAAATCTCTAATCTCTGCTTGTTTAGTGTGATCTTATGTAAAGTTTAGTTAATGTTTGCTTCAATTAGGATTCAATCTCTTTATTCAAACACTCATTCTCTGGAATGATTTGTCTAATAATTGAGATACCTTTAGAAAAGTTTAAAAAATTATGTTAGATGATTGTACAATAATTCATGACATTTAGTTCATTTTCAGAAACAGAATTTCAAACATACCCTGTAAAACAGACATTCAGAAGTGGTCCTAATTTAAAACATTATAAGTTATTCTAAAAACAATTCTCTGAAGTAAACTACAAATCTAAAGGCTCATGGGTTATGTTATTTTAATTTTAGTATATTAGAAACATAAATTTGGTTTACCAGTGAGTCTGAAATTTGTTACATCTTGGACCCAATATGAATGATGAATAAATTGTATACCTTTTAATTTAGTTAATGTAACTATTGATTTCCCTAGCATTTTACTCTGGTCCTAGATAGTTGTCAGATTCTGTGTATGTATGGGGTCCAATTGAAAGCATCCAAAGAGTTCATTCATTTTCCATAGATTAACTTGTCAATTTGCATCCCTAAATCAGTGGGAGGTGGATGAATATAAAAAGGAATTTTGGTCGGGCCCAGTGAGTACTTCAAATAGTACATTTGATTTCAGATATTTCTGATTGCCTTTTATATTTAATCAATCAAGCACTTGCAATTTTTCATATTATATTAAAACTAGAGTTGTTTGATACTATATGGTTTAGTCTAAACTCTAAAGTTTTGATTCTGTATCTGTTTGCAGTGGTTCCCGGTTGCAAATCATGGAGCATGAGGAAGATACGGTGCGGGCAAAGTGCATACCAAGGAAATCCAAGACACTAGCAACAAAGAAAGAAGAGGGTACTTCAAGCTCCATGGATAGAGTTAGCCGTAGCCAACATGGAAGCAAAAGATTTGAGGGACAACAATAAAAAGAAGTTAAATTAGTGATGTATAATAAATAGGGTAAGTACTCATTAAGTAGGGGTTAGTGTGTTGTCATCTAGAGCTTTGCAATTTGCAAGTCACAGGCACAGCATAGCACTATGGACAGATACGTTAAGCAAGGATTAGCAATGTGATTAAAATACTAGTTTGTTGTAGATCTTGTCCATTGTGATCTTTATGTTTTGGCCAAAAGACAATGCTTGTAACGGATGTTTTCTGTTTCTGGCTTTTTGTGTGACGGTGATAATTGCTTTTTATTTATTTCTTTAAATTATTTACTGAAGTATTTAACAATCAAATGTGGTGATCCCTGTTAATTTCTTTTTTTAATTTATAATACACTTTCTCACTGTTATTCTTTGACTTTTACAGAAGGGAAATTAAAAAATTAGATTGGCTGTAATTAATTGTTATATGGACAATGCTAAGAATAAAAAAAATTGTTTTGGAAATTGAACATTTACTTTATTACTAAATATTTAGAGTTTACTTTTTTCATTGATTTTTATACAATTTTTAATTGTGGGTTTTTAACATGTGTTCTAAGGTACAAACAACTTAACACGAACCCTTAATAAGTTGTTTCCATCTAAATTAAGCTAGGTTTGATTCCTCTTTTGTTAACTCAGCATTGTTAAGTATTACAATTACAATTAACAATATCAGTAATGGTTTTAGTTTTAGTTAATTACTGTCATAATTAAACTTAATATAGAGATATTCTGTTGTCATTGATCTGTAAGACTTCTCTCAAAGAGCAACTGGTACCAAACAAACACCATTAGCAATATCATAAGGCAACTGGTACCAAACAACCACCATTAACAATAGTTCGACAGGTATTCACCGGTGTCCTTCAAATAATTTAGATTGCTTGCAAACTACGTTTTTAATCTCCAAAAAGATATGTTTACATTTTAAGAAAAGAAATGATTGCAAAATCTGCACATTTATATATTTACCGATGCATGACAACGCAATATCTTAATGTGATCAAGTAACTGTGGCATTGCCTAGACTAGGATATCATGAGTAACTCATGTCAGCACCAGTAGTGGTGATTCATTTAGTTGGGCTGAACCACTACTCAACTGGCCATTTGAAATGAATGCAATCATATCCAAATTTGAAAGGCAATTTTTTTTCATCTTTATGTTTCATCAGATTTCTTGCAAAAAGTAAAAAAATGTTTCGAGTTTTCGGAGATATATATTCAAATACATTGTTTTTTTTTTTTACAAAGTTATATTCGAAGATATATATATATATTCATATTTGTTTTAGCGTTTGGTCGTAGATGCATCTTCGAAATAATCTTTAATTTAAAATCTAAAAAAAAAATTCAGAGATGTATCTACGAAAGTGTTTAATGTATATATAGTGCGCGCCATACCCTGTCTTCTCCTTCATTTTCAGAAACCTTTTTTTTTGTTACCATTGGAGCTCGTGAGCAACATACATCCAATCCATTTTTCAAGCTTCTTCAAGGATACACACTACTTCTACTTCAAGCATTTCAATCTCAACTAACTCCACTCATTCATCTTCAGCATTTTTTTTTTAGTAAGTTTCTCATTTAACTTATTTTGAGTTTTAATTAATGTGTTAGGTAAAATAATTTCTTATATTTGCATTAGGTAGTAGTATTTATGAATTATAATGTGGCATACCTTAAATATTTCATCGACTTGTCGGCCATTCATGAGTGGAACTAGGGAGTCTCTTGTTTGGTATACTTGTACTCCAAGTTGAGTGAAGGTTCTCTTTGGACAACAAAGCAAATGAAAGACTCCTGCACCTTGCTGACGATAATTTACATAGCCAATATTAATATTAAAACCACTTTTTTTTTTTTTTTTTTACATTTGTTACTAATACTTTTTTTTTAATTCATTTTCAAGGATGAATCATGTCCCTCTTTCACCGGATCCACGAGTTTGATCGGGTGTTAGAGTATATTGAGGATTAACTGTTGGGGGGGTTTTTTCAACTAAGGAGCATTAAACATTGTGGGACTTTCTTTCTAGAGCAACATCTTTGTGAGAGACACACCACATATTTACTCAAAACCTTAAGTTGATAGGTGTATGGATTCTCTCACTTATAAATGTTCAAGTCTCTACATTTCTAACCAATGTGAGACTATTATCCATACTACTCACACTTGCTATACTCAACACTCCCCCTCAAGTGTGAGTCTATCCACAATACTCCCCCTTAAGCGAAAGCTCTCTTCATTCACATACACTTGTACCACCGTTGACACTCTTCAACGGGACACCTCATACCTACCACCTATAGGGAGTACTTTCGATACAAGTGAGTTGGTCCTTCACTCAAACCAAAAGCTCTGATACCACTGTTGGATTTTTTTTTAACTAGTGAGCATTGAACATTGTGAGACTTTCTTTTTAGAGCAACACCTTTGTGAGAAACACACCACATATTCACCCAAAACCTTAAGGTGATAGGTGTGGGGGTTCTCCCACTTATAAATGCTCAAGCCTCCATATTTTTAGCCAATGTGGAACTATTACCCATACTAATCACACTTGTTATACTCAATATTGACCACATGTTTGTCTATATTGTCTGCGCAGAGGGAATGATGTTGTACGATCGTTTCGTGTGGATATTGACTGGACTCAGCACGATGACATCGATTGGACGCCATACAACACTCACTAGGAAACTGTTCCCTTCGACCCCATTTCATTTTACTCTGAGATCCCCCTTCGTGTCTGCTCCTAAAAGCATAGTCCGCAGACATCTTGATGACATACTGGCGAACTACGAGAGTCATTTGGTATCAGCGGAATATCAGAGTATGTCAGCCACAAATGTAACACCCCGTTTTCTTTAAATTATTTATTTAATTAAATTCATACTTTGTTTATTTATTTAAATTAATTTTATATGCATTGGATTAATGACTTGGTCTTTTAGAATGTTTATGCTATGTTGAAATTGGTAGAGGACTGTGTAGTCATTTACTTAACTAATTAGATAATTAAATAACATTAAAATTAAATAGAAAATATATGTTTTGGGTGAAAATTAGAAACTATAAGGAAAATGAGATGAATGGTGAGAATTACAATAAGTTGGGGTCAAGGTACAATTATTAGAAGATCAAAATAGGTTTTTTTTTTTTTATAAAAAGGGATTAGAAAAACCTAAGAGTAGTCGGTACGTATTTTTGAGACAAGAGGAATGAGGCAAAGTGAGAACAAGGGTTCGGGAAGAAATCACCATAGCCAAAGCTTAGAGTTGCTGCTGAAAATCTAAGGTAAATGGGGATTACTCTAAATATGGTGTTAATTGGATGTTGGATATTGAAAAGTTCTTAATCTCCATTAGATTTTTCCCTAATTTTTTCCATGGTTGAATGTTAATGATAGGGATGAAACTATTATGATAACTTGATGCAATTGCTGTATTGATTCGGAATTCGTGTACTAATTTACCATGAAAATTAAATGTTTGCATTCATAAGAGTGGTATGAATTGTGTTCATATGGTTGGCATGAATATGATGAAAGTGTTAAAAATTATGATTAATCGATGAAATTGCGTGTTAATCGATAGATATGTGATGTTGTAATGAATACATGTTGTTTCCTAATTTTTTTGACACCTTAAGTGTTGTCACCATTAACCCCTATTACTTTGGCAGACTTCTGATGATTTTCTTTACATGATATGTGGTGGCATAACCCTTATTCAGAACTTTTAATCCATCTACAAGAGTTTGAAATATTGAGAACATCTCCTCAATCATTTCATCCTCTTTCATTCCGAAGGCTTCATACTTCACGATAAAATCCAGAGCCTTAGATTCCTTTACTTACTCATTGCCTTCACGAGTCATTCTTAAGGAATCAAATATAGACTTAACAGAGTCTTTATTTGTAATCTTTTCATACTCTGAATAGGAAATTGCATTCATAAACACATCTATAGATATATGATGATTCTTGTAATCCTTCTTTTGCTGCTCATTCATTATGTTTCTTTCAAGCTTTGTACCATTTTGATATGTAGGATGTTTGTAACCATCTATTACCATATTTCTTAGATTTGCATCACAACTTATGAAGAACCTTTCGATTCTATATTTTCAATAGTCAGATTTTTCTCCATCAAAGATTGGAGGTTTGGCAGAATAGTAATCTTTATCATTGTTTACATAAGCCATTCTTTGTTTCAAAATATGGATCTTTATCCGAAACAGTTAAATGTTTGACACAAAGTATTCAATACCAGAGTTGGAGCTCTGATGCCAATTGAAGGTTCAGGAAACACAAGAAATGGGATATTCAATTGGGTTTCCAATATGACAGTTTTTCGTGACCCAAAGACAATAACAACAATGATAAAAATGACAAGGTATTTTTATCCCAGTTCACCGTTAACTAGGTTAGTCCATTCCACTCGTCAAAGTGATTTTGCCTTCTCAAAATGGTTACAATTTCAAAGATTGCTCGTCAATGACTTCTAAGAGATTCTGACTAAACTTAGTTGCTTAAGGTGTTACAATTCAAAGACTAACCGTAAATGGCCTCTTGAGGCTTCTGACTAAAACCAAGTCCCTCAAGGATTTTAACAACTATTAAATGCAATGATTATGTTTACAATATTGCTTCTAAGTAAGCAGATACACAGAGTGATAAATAGACTTTACACTTAAAAATATATGAAATAAGTTGTTAAGTGTTTATCTCTATTTTCTCTTTCTTGATATTGATTTTCTTTATTGAAATTCATTCAGCATTCGTATATATGTTTTGTCAATGAAGTATGTTCATTGGTGTCTCTTGTTTTCATAATTCATTTGTACTCTTTATATATAGATGAATAATACTATTGAAGGATAGAATTAGAAACTTCTTCCATTCCATAGATGTAATAGTGGTGCGAGTTTGAGCCATAAATTATGGATAATGGAGAGAAAATATTTGATAGCCATTAGTAGTACAATCCTTGAGAATATCAGCATATCTATCCTTTTAATTTCGCCGCTTAAATTGTACTATCTTCTAGAAATTTCATTCCATCACAGTTCTCTAAATCATTGACTTCATATATGAGATCTTTTGAAGCTTGATCAGAGTTCAGAGCCTTGAATATAGACTTCAAAGTCTTGTGAATATGAGGCTTGAATTTATCAGAGTAATTCTGGATTATTTTCTTCAAAAGCGTTGACTGGAGAGACAATGCGTAACCATGAATGAAAGTTGGTGTTTTTGAGAGATGGAGAGACAATGGATAATCTAGGATTGTTGCTCGGGTTCATGTAGAAGGGGTCGAGCATATTTGTTTTGTAGTTTCTTGTGGAGGATTCATGGTGGGATTTGGGGTTTTTTGTGGAATGAGAAGGGGATTTCTGTTTATCTGAAGTATGTGATGATTTGTCATTGTTAGATTTCATAGATGAACTGAAAGAACAAGGGTTAGAAGATTAGGGTTTATGGGAAAACGGGAAATTAAGAAAGGATCGGTTAACCTAGGGGTTGCAAAAAGGGTCGTGGCCCACCGGCTCGACCCGCGCACCCCGCCAAAATATGGCGGGTTGGGTTGGGATTTTGGGCCTGCCGCCCACCAAAGCCTGCCCTGCTAAAGACCATCATCCTCCAAAGACTGCCACGCCAAAACCCACCGCCTGCGATAGCCCACTGCACTCATTCGTTCAACTTGTCCCACCTTAAATATGCCCTGTTTTAGTTAATCTCATAATTCCAATTCTTGATGGTTTTATTTTATACATTTATTTGAGAATATATGCAATATTTTTTGAAGTAAAATTTGTGAAAAAGATTCTTTATAAAAAATGTTCTAAAAAATAAGTGAAAAATATAATTGAAATGTAAAAATAGGTCTATTAATCTATTAAAAAATGAAAAAATAAAATAAAAAAGTAGGTGGGCAAACCCGCCACCCGCCAACCTGCCACCTTGGCGGGGCGAGCTAGATTTTTATGCCCATTTCTACTTGGCAGGCTTAAGGCGGGGTGGGGAGGGCTACCCGTTTTGCCACCTCTAGGTTAACCGAAGGATATTGTGGTTAGAAGACAATAATTATTGAGAAATTTTTAGATACTTCAAGAGATTGCATGAAGATGTTGATGGTTTCGGGGTAATCAAATGAGTTATGAAAGAAATTTTGATGAATCTTGACTTTGAATCTTGGAAATGGTGAAGAATTTCAAGAAATTGGATGAGGATTTTGATGAATTTTGGGTAATTTGAGGAGTTTTGAGAGATATTTTTGGATATAGAGGATGTTGAATTTTGGATATAATGAGAAAACGTTAAGAAATTGCATCTAGATTCTGGAAAAGCGGCGAGAAATTGGTGAAACGAAAAAAATGAAGAAAATATGGGAAAAAAGAGTTTGAGAAAAAAGATTGGGTGAAAAAAATGAGATTAAAACATAATCTCAAGAAAGCGTGCAAAGTTAACACGGTGGGGTGGTTTATGTCAGGCTTGCCGCAAGAGATTTTCTCGATAACTAATTACGGTGAGGTGTGTTGTAGTTGTCATTGTGTGGACGAGTGGTTTGCGAAGAGTTTGGCAGTGGTTATGGGGTGCTTTGGGGCTGCTCTTATGTATCAGATTTGGTGAGGCTGTTGGATGTTTTCCCGGATGTTTGGGATTTGCTTTCAAAGAGCTAGAGGCGGTTGCAGTCCCAAACACTATTATTTTCTGTTGAAGTAAGAGTGGCTCAGTTTTGAGAATGTGTTTTATTCGTGGTCGTATATATCCGGAAAGAAGGTTGTGTTTCAGCAGCTTTTGCAATTCGGAGTTGTTCGCAAGGGTGTATATGATCAATTGTGTAGGAAGCTATTATTTTTTGAAAGTGTGTGGGCTGTCATTTTGGTTTGATGTAGTTGATCTTAATTTTCTCTTATTGCTCTTGTAGTGGTATCTGTTCGGGCTTTGTTTCTTTAGCTCTATACTTTGCTGCTTTGTTTTTGGGTGTAGTTCTGTTTTAGTAGTTGGTGAGCAGGTAATATAATTGTTGTGATTTGGTGGTTGTTGTTGTTGGGGCGGATCCCTGTTTGATGTATTTTTTTGCCCCTGCTCGGTTTTATCATGTACTGGCATAACTTATGCCTTATTTATAATATTATTCATTTGGCTTTTGCAAAAAAAAAAAAAAACACGTGAATAGACACCTGTGTGAAAAAACACAAAGATAAGGAAAGATAATTGAGGAATATATAAGTAATTAATTTCTTCTTGATACCATGTTGACAAGTGTCAACGGACAACATTTAATTTCAACATTGAAAAAAAAAAAGTGAAATTGTATTGAATACTAAAAAAACTTGATTACAGAATAGAGTTTCTCGCAAACAATGAAGTCGGCAACAGAGTTTATTAAAATAGAAAAAATATTAGGAAAAACCCTTCAAATGAAAATTACAACCTTTGAAACTACATTTTAAGTTCGAGAGTCGATTATGGGTAAGGGAGGTAATAACATCGTACGACATCCATTTAAAAAATGGTTACCTCAACTTAATTGTGCAAAAAAATATTATTAACTCATAATTATTTATATTTATGACTGAATATAAATTAAAATACTATGAAGATGTTTGGTTTTTTAGTTATTATTTTTATATGACAACATATTTGAAAATGAAAGGAAAATATAAATTTTAATTATTGTGCTTAACAATATTGGTCTCTTACTCCTACTTATCTTCCGGTGGATTGAAAAATCTAAGATACATATTTTTGGATAAAAAATATTTATGTTGGTTCATTTTTTAAAAAAATGATTTTTTTTTTGTTCATAATAGGTTTTTGGTTCATTTTAACAAAAAAAAAAGACTTTTGACGATGGTTCATTTTAACGAAAATGAATTTTGGTGATGGTTCATTTTGACAAAAATGATTTTTGTTGGTTCATTTTAATGAAAATGTTTTTTATTGGTGAATTTGAATAAAAATGATATTACTTGTTTGATAAAATAATATATTAAATTGGAGAGTGTGTATGATTTTTGAGTGATTTTGAGAAAAGTGATTTTGTTGTGATAAAATGTAGGCAAAATAACCTTTTTCGTCCATTAACTTTGCCCCAGGGTCCATTTTGGTCCCTTAACTTTAAAAAGTGGCTAGTTCGTCCCTAACTTTTAAAATTGTGTCACGTTTATCTTTCTGTCTGGTTCCGTTAGTCAAAGGTTGAAATGACATGCCACGTATTTCCAAGTGGACTTTCTGTGGTTGACGTGGAAATGAGGATGTGTTAAAACAAATTGAAGTAGCTTTTCATTAACCAGAACATCAAAAGGTTAAAACAAACGGGAGAAGCTCAACGAAGCTCTGCTAGGGCAAACACAAAGGGATTGAAGCAGACGCGAAGTATTGTTGCCTAATATTAGAAAGAAAGTTGATGTCACAAGCACATACACCAACAATTGGCTAGTAAGGTATGTAATATCAACACACATTATTTCTTTAGGGTGCCTGTAATATACAGTTCAAACATGTGACTCATTTATTCTATTTGTTTCTTTCTTTAGGATGTCTGATGAACATATGTTTGAAGTAAGGCACTTGGAGAATCAAGCTGATAAATTTGTTGTGAACCTGAAAGATCACATATATTCATGCAGAAGATGGGAACTCACAGGACTCCCATGTGTTCATACTTTGTTTGCTATGAAGAGTAGGAATTTCAAAATAGATAGTTACATCCCAGAGTATTTTAGGGTTTCAAAATACAAGGCAGTTTATAAGCATGTGATCTACCCTGTTAATGGATCAAACTTGTGGGTTAAGACACCATATCCTGATGTGCAACCACCCAAGTTCAAGAAGATGCCTGGTAGACCTAAAAAGATGAGGAATTTAGAACAAGGAGAGATTGATGGCTTTGATCGCAAAATGAGAAGAACTGGTTTCTTGGTGAAGTGCAATAGGTGTAAGAAAGCAGGACACTACAAGTCTACTTGTAAGGACACAACAACTCAGACTGCCCAATAATCTACCCAAGCCTCTCAGACTTCTACTCAGACTGCTCAACAATCTGCCCAAGAATCTTAGACTACAACTCAGTCTGCTCAACAATCTACCCAAGCCTTTCAGACAACAACCCAGACTGCCCAACATTCTACTCAATCCTCTAAGGGGAAGGCTGCTTAGAAGACTCATGGTCCTGCCAAAGGGAAGATACAAAAGCTACCTGTTAGGAAGGCACCAAGGCCATTTGTACCACCTGGGCATACAACCAGGTTGTCTGCATCCAAGAATATTGTTAGTCCAATCACAAGGAGATCTACTCCAACTAAGAGGACAACTCCAAAGAAGAATCCCTAGAAATATTTAGGATTAATTAGTTTATGTTGTATTTTCTGCACTATGGTATTGATGTAATGAACAACTTTATTGTGTTTTTTTTGTGCACTATGGTGCTGAACAAGTTTATGGTGTATTTTGGTGCTTCTGTTATGAACCTAATTATATCTACTACTAGTTTGGTGCTTTTGTTATGGACAAAAATATCTACTGCAGTTTATGAGTATATTCTGTTATTAACATATTCTATTATGAACATATTCTGCTTGTGAACATTTTCTGTTATAGATCATTTCCAGTTATGGAACAATTATAGGTCATGTCCAATTATGTTACAATTATAGGTCATGTCCAAATCTGTTATGAACAGATCTGTTATGAACATATCCAGTTATGTTACAATTATAGGTCATGCCCAAAAATTACAGGTTAGTTACAACATTAAAAACATATTGTGAAGATCAAACTCATAAAATTCATTCTTAAAAGGTTTCAACATTCATTCAAGATAACATCAAATACAAACTTTCAAGATAACATTACAATTGATATAAACAACTAACTCATTCTAACTAACCTAATTTATTCTAAAAATCAATACAGTGATAATTATAAAAAAAATCAAATTCCATATTTTTTTGCACTTGATGATATTCTTCATTTTAGCATCAATAATCATCAGTTTTTTCCCAAGTTCTTCAATGTCTTTTTTTGCTTCATCCAGTCCCTTTGTAACCACATCCATCCTATGCATCAAAAAATTTTCTTTCTCATCACACGCATCCTCATGGAACCAACCAAAATAATTGCATCCAGCTTGCATCTAAAATTTGCATTGTAAGAAGTTCAAGATGAATCTATAACAGAAAGTAAACACTCATAAAATATATTGGATACTTTATAATTGGGACAACCCTAGAATAGTTTCCCCATATTCTTCACAGTTTTTGCCCTTTGAAAAACAACCATATCTCTACAATGACACATGGGCTTTCTTCTTGAACTTCCACTGGCTATTGAATACCCACTTTCTAAATTTCTCTTACTCAACATCGACGAAGAACAACCCAATTTCATGCTTGGCTGAACACTACCGTTGATTTTTGAATGAAATTGTGAAGAAAGAAGAAGAACTCGATTTGCCATAACAATGAAATAGGGGAGACCACTGCAAACGTAACCAAGAAAGAAAAAGATGATGTTCCAAGTCCATGTCAGCTGCCACGTAACCAAGAATAAATGAACATTTGAGCCAACTAACGGCAAGGACTACTTTGACACCATTTTAAAAGTTAAGGGACGAACTAGCCACTTTTTAAAGTTAAGGGACCAAACTGGACCCTGAGGTAAAGTTAAGGGACGAAAAAGGTTATTTTGCCTAAAATGTATTAGTGATTAAATTGATTTTAAAATATATTGTTTTTTACTCAAATACAATATATTGTTAAGCGTGAAAATTTGAATTTGATTGATTTATTTTAAAGAAGGTATTTTTGTGGTAGTTAATATGATTGTAAAATATATTTTGATTCCTTGATAGAAAAGATATCGATTCCTGGTGGGAGCAATGCTTGGTCAGACTTATGACCTCTCAGGCCGAACTCTGGATTACTAAGCCCCTTTCTCCTAAAAACCAGAGAGTGAAAACCAAAAAATAAATAAATAAATTAGGGACTGTGGATTTGGTATAAAAGAAGATATTGATAGTAAAAAGCGAATATTGACAATGTATTTGATTGTTAATTGATTTATTTGAATTATTATTTAAATTTGAGATTTATGCAATAATCGACTCAAAAGTAGATTTAACGCAATTATCACTAATATTTTCAAAGTATTAAGAAATTAACCAAAATGATATAGAGATGAAGGAGACAAAGAGAAGAAGAAAAGTGATATTATATTATTCACCTCAAGTCTCAAAATGAAAGTTTTTTAAGCTTATTGCACATATATTTAAAAAAATAATGATTAAATGATTAAGTGTAAAATTTTTACAATACTGTTCTTAATTATTATTGGTTGTCACAAAAGTATAATATGATATAATATCTTGAAAATAATGTAGATAATACTTATTATGAGTAAAGTTGATAAAAATTAATTAATGTAGCATTAAAAAGTTTAAAAAACTCTTATTTTGAGACAATTTTTTTTTTGGCTAGAAAGACTTTCATTTTAGGAAAGAAGGGGTATGTTTTACCAGATTCCTTGCAAAAAGTAAAAAATATTTCGAGTTTTCAGAGATACATCTTCGAACGCACTGTTTTTTTTTTCTTTTACAAAATTATTTTCGGAGATACATATTCGTACTTGTTTTAGGGTTTGTTCGTAGATGCATCTCTGAAATAATCCTTATTTTCAAATCTAAGAAAAAATTCGGAGATGTATCTACAAAAGTGTTTAATGTATATATAGTGCGTGCCATACCCTCCGTCTTCTCCTTCATCATTTTCAGAAACTTTTTTTGTTACCATTGGAGCTCGTGAGCAACATACATTCAGTCCATTTTCAAACTTCTTCAAGGATAAACACTACTTCTACTTCAAGCATTTCAATGCCAACTAACTCCACTCATTCATCTTCAATATTTTTTTAGTAAGTTTCTCATTTAACTTATTTTGAGTTTTGATTAATGTGTTTGGTAAAATAGTTTGTTATGTTTGCATTAGGTAGTATTTATGAATCATAATGTGGCATACCTTAAGTATTTCATCGACTTGTCGACCATTCATGAGTGAAATTAGGGGGTCGCCTGTTTGGTATACAAGTACTCTAAGCTGAGTGAAGATTCTCTTTGGACGACAAAGCAAATAACAAACTCCTGTACCCACTACTACGAAAACCCCATTTAACGACGCCAGGTTTACCACGGTTTCGTATCCCACCGTTGTATAAGGACTAAAAATTTATAACGCCATGTTTAACGATGGTTGTATTACATAACCGTTGTAATACAAGCTGTGTAACAAGCTTTGATTCCCAGCTACTATATTTTTTTTCCCCATATTTTTACATTTTAACACGCTTGTATTAGAAGACCGTTCTAATACATATATCACGCTTCGATTCACAGCAATGTATTTTTTGTCATATTTTTAGATTTTAAACATGTATTAATTTTTTAAACATGTCTAACGCCATGTAATGTATGATGTATATTCCCAGCAATGTATTCTTTAGTATTTTTAAGTGCAATAGAGTATATATATAACTTAAAAAATAAAACTATAAGAGATGAACATATATAGAGATAATTTTTTTTTAATATTCCATTGAGAGTACATTGATAAACATATTACATATCAAGATCATTGTCAGAGCCCATAGCATAAAATGCATCTTCATAATCTAGACATCTCTCCTCACTCCCCTCATCGGAATCATAATATACAGGCCTCTTTTTCTTCTTTATCTTCTTATTCTTCTTCGGCTTCTTGTTCTTGTTCTTGTTCTTCTTCTTATCCTTCATTACCCTTAAGGCATCCCTGAAGTTGGCAGTTATTGGTTGGACGACCTCCTGGATTGGCGCCTGACGTTCCTCATTGAGGTTTCTAGGATTCTCATTTGTTGAACTCATTGTTACGAAGAATATATTATTTAGATATGTAAAACTGTCTATTTATAGATGAGGTTGAAGATGAAAAGACTGATAGTTTAATGCTTGTAATGATGATAACTTGTAAACCGTTCATATTCTGGAACAATATTTTCTTGTAAACCGTTCATATGTTGGGAAGTGCAATGGTTAATAATATTACGATGGTTATAAGTAATGACCGTAGCGATATCACTTATAATCCAGGCGTAATTTTAGGAAAATGTTGTTGCCTGGTGTCGAACCTTGTACCACGTATAAGGGGTATCGCTGCGGTTATTATAACTAACCGTTGTGATATTATTAAATTAATATATAATCTATCATAACGGTTATTTAAGAAAATCGTTGTGAAAAATTTACCTATATAAGGGAATTAACTTTTCCTTTTTGACAGTCGCGCCGTTTCCTTCACAGCGAAACCCTAGCACCAAAACTTCATCTTTTTTTAGAATCTGCGAGAAGAAATACAAGAAGTATGAAGCTTTTGATTTAAGCTTCTTCCCCCTTGTAGTTCTTCTTGCAGAATCTAAAACTAGATGAACATGGTGATGATGTTGGCGGTAGCAAGCGTAATGTACATATTGTTTATGGAAAATAAGGTAGTCTTCCACTTCAATCTTTTTGTTAAATAGTACTCATTATCTCGCTTGCTTCATGATGTTTTTGTTGATTGTTCTCTTTTTGCGCAGATTCGACTTCAATGCTTCACAAGTAAGGTGAACTTCATTGTTATGGTACAATCCCACTTCTTAGCGTTTTCTTTCAACTTTTACTTGTTTTGTTTTGAATACTAACTAATTTTCTTCATTGCTTCCCACTTCTTAGGGTTTGTTTCTAATTTTGCTTGTTTTGTTTTGAATAATAACTAATTTCCTTCATTGCTTTCCCATTTCTTAGGTTTGTTTCACATGGTGATGATGACGGTGGTACATATATATATGAATTCATTCTAATAAGGTACATATATATGAATTCATTCTGATATTGTACATATGAAATTTAGTTTATTATTCTGATATTGTACATATGAAATTTAGTTTAATATATACTATGTATATTGTTTGTTTTACTATCCTTTTAATGAAAATGCAATCTGTTAAATTGGTATCGAAACTTATAATCTGAAAATTAAGATGTATTTGAAAACCAACCATTATCATGTCAATGTTTTTCGAATCACATCCATTTCATTCAGCACATTGAATGTTCCTTAACGCATAATATACGATTCAACGGTCTGATTCCTTCTACACATCGATATCTTTTATATTATATAGTTTACCTATTCATCGCCAAAAATCATCGTGGTTTTTATGATAATGATTGTTATGATGATAAAATCACGATGATTTTGGGCGATGGAGAGGTAAACTATATAATTAAAAATATCGATGAGTAGAGTGAATCAGACCATTGAATCGTATATTATGTGTTAAGGAACATAAAATGTGCGGAATGAAATGGATACATCTTCGAAAAACAGTGGTGTGTTTAAGTTGGTTTTCAAGAATATTTTAATTTTCAGATTATATATTTCCTTACCAATTTAATGGTTGTAATTCTTTAACTAGGTGTATGGTAAAACAAGCAATACACATTTGTATATAATAAACTAAGGGTACATGTAACAACGGTTGAAACTAATATCCGTTGTGATTGATAATATATTTCACAATGGTTGAAACTAACATCCGTTGTGATTAATAATATATTTCACAACGGTTGATACAACTAACCATTGCAATATATAGCGCATTTTCCAGAATACAACAACGGTTTCCAGACCATTGTAGAAACATCGAAGATACAACAACAATCTACATAACAACGCCTTCGCCCGCGTCATTATATCTCATTCCCAACCGTTGTTAAATGGGTTTTTCGTAGTAGTGACCTTGTTGACAGTAATTTACATAGCCACTATTAATATTAAAATCACTTTTTTTACACTTGTTACTAACACTTTTTTCTTATTCATTTTCAAGGATGAATCCACTACAACAAATAACGTTTTTATGACAAAACTTTCACAATGAACAATATAAAGCCGAAGGTGTATGTAACGGGAGCGACTTGTTTTAAAAAAAAATAAAAAAATCAATCTGTTACCTCATTTATTTGTAAAGGCGACATAACAATATGTTTAGTATTTGAGATTCAATTCTCAGCTCCTAAAGTTTTATGTTTTATATGGAACCAAAAAGGTGCCTTTAATTTTTATAGATTTTACGTCAGATATGTTACCTCGGTTTTTAGAAAAACCGAGATAAATATTCTCTAATTTTTTAAATTCTTTTTGGAAGCAAAAAGGCACCTTTTATTTTTTATAGTTTTACGTCGGATATGTTACCCTAGTTTTTAGTATAATTATAACGCCTTGTATAATATTTATCTAGAATAATACCATACAAGTGTTTCTATTTGGTACTGACACATCAAAAGTGCCTAATGGCATAATTCACAGACTTGTCCATTACAAAAAAAAAACAACACATGGCACAAGTCATGGAAATTAGCCAAAAAAATAAAATCTAAGAACATTATACAATATTCCTCATTGTACAAGAACAATACAATAATACACAGCGGAAATAAGCTTAACTAAGCTTCTCTTGAAACATCCAAGCATCGCTCCCCTTGTAAATCAACCTGCAATCCGAACCTGAAATATAGCAATTATAGTGGGGGTGAGATACATCAAATCTCAGTGAGTTCCCTATCTTATAAGTTCTCTCGGCTTTACCAGGTTCTAACCAAATCCTAACTCAAGTCCAAGGGAAGGGGAAAGACTCTCGAGTTCACATAATATAACCTCACACTATATGGAAACATGACATGAGTTCATCAACTCACAACATCATTAATCGATAACCTTCATCAAGGCATCTCCTATTCCCGTCCGCTTCTACGTCTAGAAGGCGACCCGAGTCATAGATCCTTGCACTTACTTGGCATACGAAATGGATTCAGATCCTAGGCCCGTACACCTAAAATCATCACTTCTCATGGTCCGTGCACCATCACAAGTCTCTTTACCATATAGGCTCCATTCGTACTACACGTAGGGAATCAAACCTACCAAGTAAAACCTGCCTGCACTTTAGAGGAGCTCGTGACTCATAAAGGCCTCTCAAGGGCAATAAAAGAAAGTTGGTTACGATTACATGATCCAATAAATAAACATGATTGTATTCGACAATCACAAGGCCCGTACGCCTTAAGACCTCTCTTGTCTTTTCATCAAACCACAAAGGTTTCTACTCATGTTCCATACTAGTGTTTCATTCCATCAATTTCCTAGTCACACTAGGTTCATTTATAGTTAAGGCTTATGTTTTCCTCACTCTCCCTATTTCATTTTCATATTACATGCATACACAATTATAACATGTTAACAACCATAGATTAGGCAAAACATACCTTATTAGTGTAATAGAATAGCTTAACACAATTTAAAACATAGTTTACACAAAATTATCAAATGAATTCCACTTCGGGTTCCCTCAGATTATTTAATCGGGCAATAAAATCGACATCTTTTACCATCATCATAAAGATTATTTCCATAGCTTTCTATCGATATCAAGAACACTCAAATCGGATAAACGGGTCAAAAGTTATGAATTTTAAAAGAAAAGGGAACATTTGAAAAAGTCCCAGGAGTGCCCGACGCTTTTAAATTTTGCCCCGCGCTTTCCCTTTTGCCTCTTGCTTCACCCGGCGAAGCAGAGGCGTAAAATACTTCTTCAAAACATGAAAGTTACAGGGGAGTTACATGCTGTGCCTCTTGGGCATCGCCCGGCGAAGCAGAGGCATTTTTATAATTTTGCCTGGCGGATTTTTATTTTGCCCGACGCTTTTCACAGAATCAGAATTTTCTCCTGCGTTTTAAGGGTTCCAAAACCTCAAAAATTCAATCTTTACAACCCCAAACATTTCCAAACATCACAAACAATCATCAATAATGTTTATAAGCATAATGGGATCATACTACAACATTTATATCGATTTTCATCCGTTAGAAACATGATTTCGGTAAGATTAAGCATTTTTATCACTTTCTAACTTAAGCTCTAATAATCTCTAACACTTAGAACTTAAAGCTTCTAACTAGAACCCACCTGATAATCGAAGAGGAGTTTGATGAAGATGATCCACAAGCTTTTCTTCTTCACCCATGGCTTTTTCCCTCTTTCTCTTCTTTTCCTTTTTTCCTCCTTCTTCTTTCTATCTTTCTCTTTTCAAATATATATATATATAAACCAAAATTATATAATATAATCCAATAGAGTAAAATATCTCTAATTGATATTTTGTCATCTCAACCAATTGATCAATTATTAGAGTTATCATAAAAGTCTCTCTTGAACTAATGATAAATTGATCTCTTCAGAGTTTATTAGTTGCTCTATTGATCCCAATTGATAATACTTACAACACTTAGAGAATTCCATTAATCCAATAATCAAAGATAGAGCACATAAACACTCATATGACCTTATCTGATATCCAGTTGAGCATTTTAAATAATACGGGGTATTACACTCTCCCCCCCCTTAAATTGAAATTCGCCCCCGAATTTCCTCTATTCAACAATAACCACAACTTGTATTACTGTCTTCGATCCACACTTAACTTTTACTTCCGTTAAACTTCCTGACCTAATTCAATTCCAACTTAACTCCATAGACCGAAATCCTTATTTTCACAATTTATTAATGTCCCGTCCTTAATCATACTCTTATTCCAATATCGAGTTAATTTCTAACTTTGCTTCCTCAATTCATCTGTTGTTTAAAAATTCTAAGAATTTAATTTTTGTACAATGTTAGTGTAAATAGATTGAGATTAATTACTAGGCACTGACAATATAAAAAGTTGTACACTATCAATTTATCACCATAATCCGTTTGCATTATTTTAAAGGTGGTTAAAATAAAAGTGAAACTTCTTGCAACATCTAATGTCTATGATTAACTGACTATGTAAAATCCTTTTACACTATCAGTGCATTTTAATTAAATTCAAATGTATTTTATATTCTCAAGTTAATATTTAGATTTTTAAAAAATATATAACTTTATTCACATATATTTTTATAGTTTTTTATTTAAGTGATTGCAATTTGTTAATGGAATATTTGATATAATTATTTAAATATATTAGATGATAGAATTGAAGATAAAATAATATATAAAAATGAAACTTTTATTTAAAATGAAGAAACACAAGTATCAATTAATAATATTTATTAGTATGTTCAATTACTTATTTTAATTTTTTTTAACAAAATAGAATAATAATATAGAAAGGTTAATAAAAACCCTCTTAATGGTTAACAAATATGTAATTAGGAAGACCTAATTTATTCCTAACTACATCCATGATAATGGTCATAGGCAGCTCAATCCTAGAAAGAGGCAGAGGGGAATTTATAGCTAGAGAAGCTGATAAATCTGCACAATTGTTCTGTTCTCTGAAAATATGAGAAATATGGAAACTCAAATCCTAATTTTGACTAAACAATTTAGTCAGATAGTCCTAATGTGCCAAGGAACCACAAAAGGATCCTTAACAGCCAACAAAACAAAAGAGGAATCAGTTTCCAACCAAATATTATTCCAACCAAAGCTAGAAGAAAAATCCACCACCTTAATAACTTCAAAAAGCTCCGCAATAATCGAGGAAAAGCAGACAATCTTCTCAGTAAAACCAAAAGCAAAGTCAACCTAATGATTTCTAAATAGACAACCGCAAGAGGCCCAATCAGAGGAGAAAAAGTTGTATGTGTTGCACTTTAACCAACCAATAGTTAGGCGCAACCACAAAACCTCAATAATCCTAGGTGCCTTAAGCGGATGCAGATCAACCTTGAAGGCCTGGTTAATGGAAAACTCATGAATGAAGGAGTTCACCGGTTTAGATGTAATATTTCATATGAAACCAACCTCAATAAGGATTTAGTTGAGGGTCTTCTTCCAGTGTTTGAAGCCATTGTTGAATCTGACTTGATTACGGGTAAACCAAATGTTGCTGATGATAAGCACAATGGAAGCCTGAATAATAACTCTGCATTAAGGGCTCTAATTCCTAACACAAATATCCAAGATGCAATTTGTAATGCCCTGTATAATATATACCTAGAATAATACAATACAAGCATTTTATTTGGTACTGACACCATCATAAGTGCCTAATGGCGTAATTCACAAACTTGACCATTTCTAAAACATAATACAATCTATGGTACAAGACTGGAAATTAGCCAAAAATAATAAAAAACTAAGATCAATATACAATATTCCTCATTGTACAAGAACAATAAAATACACAGCGGAATAAGCTTAACTAAGCTTCTCTTGAAACATCCCAGCATCGCTCCACTTGTAAATCAACCTGCAATTACCTGAAATATAGCAACTATAGTGGGGTGAGATACATCAAATCTCAGTGAGTTCCCTATCCTATAGATTCTCTCAGCTCTACAAGGTTCTAACAAATCCTAACTCAAGTCAAGGGGAAGGGAAAATGACTTTGAGTACTCAAATTCACAATCTCACACTATATGGAAACATGCCATGAGTTCATCAACTCAAAATATCACTAATCGATAACCGTACCAAGGCATCCCCTTTTCCTGTCCTCTTCTACGTCTAGAAGTCGGCCCGAGTCATGGATCCTTGTGATTACTTGACATACGAATTGGATTCGGGATCATCGGCCCGTACACCGTGATCCGTCACTTCACACGGCCCGTACACCGTCACAAGTCTCTTTACCCATAGGCTCCAATCGTACTATACACGGGAATCAAACCTGCCAAGTAATTGTGCATACGTTTCAGAGGAGGTGCTCGAGTCTCATGAAACTACACCGCAAGATAAGCTGGTTACGATTACGTGATCAAAACACAACGTGATTGTATTCGACAATCACAAGGCCATAATGCCTTAATCAATAAAACATACCAAAACACACATGTTCCATACTAGTGTTTCACTCATTTCTATACCATACAGTAATGGACACACGCCTCGGCCTCTTCTGCACGAGCGTTGTCATTACGTTATCTGCTCTAGGCCAGAACTCGTCAATGAATGCACGAGCGTCGCCATCCAGAGTTTCTATCACAATTCTAATCACAACCTATAATTATACCATTTTGTTTTGGGGTAAGTTTCCTCACTCTTTCTAATTCATATTTTAAGCATGCATATTCTTTCATTCACAGTTCACAATTAAATAGACATGGTATAACACAATGTACACAAGTAAAACATTTAACGCAACATATCACATAAAATATATTTCATCAATCCATGACATATAATCATGTTTTTCCCTCACCATATCATAGAACATAAAATTAGCTTTTCGACGCTTCCGACCGTGCGTCAATCAGAGTTACGGATCGAAAGTTATGGCGAAAATACGAAAAATAATGTTTTGCTGTCCCAGGCAAATTCGCCTGGCGAATCAGACTCGCCACCTACTCGCCTGGCGAATCTGGACGAACCAGAATTCTCCCAAAACGGGTTTGAGACCCAAAAATGATCCAAACCTTCAACCCACATGATATTAATGCATCCAAATACCCAAAACAACATGTTAGAACACATTTAGACACACATTTCATCAATTTATCCGTTAGATTTCATTGATTTAGCAAAATTACTCGTTTTATCAAAATCTAACCTAACTCTAAAACCTCCATAAATTTACTCTAAAGTCTCTATCTAGAACCCACCTGATGATCGAAGAGGAGTTTGAAGAAGATGATGAACATTGATCCACGTTTCCTTCCCTTTTTTCCCATTTTCTCTTCTTCTCCTCTTTCTCCTTTTCTTCTTCTTCTTCTTCTTCTATGTTTTCTTTTTCTTTCCTTTCTAACAATATATATATATATATATATATATATATATATAGTATAAATCCAACCGGGCAAAATATCTCCAATTGATATTTTGTCGTCTCAACCCAATTGATCAATTATCAAAGTTACCAAAAATTACTTTCTTGAATTAGTAAATATTAATCCGTCTCCTTAATAAAATAATTGATCTCTTAATAGTTCTCCAGTTGCTCTATTGATCCCAAATGTCAATACTTAAAGTACTTAGAGGATTCCATTAATCCAATTATCCCAAGATAAAGCACATAGGTACTCATCTAATCTCGTCAGATATTCAATTGAGCATTTACAATAATATGGGGTATTACACTCTCCCCCCCTTAAATTGAAATTCTCCCCCGAATTTCCTCTATTCAACAACAACCGTAATCTGTATCCTGGTCTTAGATTCACACTTAACTTTACTTCCTTTAGAATTTTTAACGTATTCCAATATTGGGTTAACTTCCAACCTTGCTTTCTCTCAATTCATCTGTTATTTTATACTAAAACACTTGGTTGCATTCTACCTTCGGAAAGGATGTACCATTCCATATTCCTCTACTGAGTCACAAACAAAACCATAACATTTCAGCTCGATTCAGGAAACAAGCACTCATCAAATCTTTACGATGTAAATCAGTGATTCCTTAACTTCATGCAGTCACCGACGACTATCCTTTCATAAATTCCTTAATGTTCAAACCACTTCATAGATTGTCAAACAACTCAATTACCAATTCCATCTAGCCTGATGTTGTACACTATACTGATTCAATCCGATATTTCATCTCTTTCGTATCACACCAAAATGGTAACATACTTAGAACAAAATCTTCTTATTTCCAATCTTACCTTCAATTCCTCCTCTGATTCTTATAAATCCGGCTGATCCCCTTTCATTTGTCACCTTCCACTACGCAACTTCCATTCTAACAGTGGAATACCACCATTTCTTAAGCACTACCACGTGGCTGCTAGTCCACGGAGAACACACTTATCCCCTGGGATCCTTAACAACCAACGGTACAAGGATCTTACTGACGTCTTATAGTAGAACAATTTCTTTACCAACACACAATATCTTAACATCTATCAAACACTCTCTAGACAATAAAGATGCAGGAGATACACTGTTACGACCACAACATATACAAATTTCAATCCATTCTAAACTCGAAATAATTCATCCAAAAGTAGTTTAACAACCTTCGGTTCGGGTTACCACATTTCCAATCGATTATCCTTAGGGTTTTCTGACTTACTCAAAATTCCTTGTTGACATGAGATCTCAACCAATATTACATAACACCATCACGATACTTCAATCATACGCGAGCCACCACTTATCAACTTAAACTATCCAAAGCACAATTGTGAGTTTCCATATTACTCACCAATTCATGTATAACACTCCACATACACACACACACTTTCGAAGTCCATACCACACTTCTCAGTTGAATCAACTCTTTTCATTCGTTCCATTTCATAAACAATTCCAAGTTACATGCTTAACTTCGGGACGTCCAATTCTTACTAGTACTTGGAGAGATAACCTACAAATTCCTTCTCTGGTTAGAACACAACCGCACACAACTGGTACCACTTTCACGAGGTCTAAATCCAACACCATGAACTCACAGAAGATAACAATTACTAACTTCGACCAACCGTTCGTTCCTTAATAACACCACAAATTAAATTACCAAAATGATCTTTTCGAGATCAACACTTCGAGAGTATTTTCCAACTTTGTCCTTAAGACTCGCAACAACAATAATAACAATACACCTAAGACTCTCTCCTACTCAACCCAATTCACAAGATTATTTCTCCAAAAATTAAACTCCCTCGTCGTCTAAACAAATGGTCGACTACGCAACACCTTTCCACAAGTTCCAATCTCAAAACACAAATTCGTGTTTCATTTACTTGCAATCCCGTTTTCCATTCACACAGTACTCTCCACTCAGAGCAACATAAGGTAACAAAACGCAGATGATGGTTCCTAAGGGATTCCATAGTTTACCCACACGTAAATCGATTACCCATCTGAGGTTAATCGGTTAACACTGCCATAGAAGCAAAAGAACAATTCTTATAACTCAAAAGTCATCACCACTCAAACCACCAATCCGATTTGTTCTAACTTGAAATATCATTCTCAACCTGTGGTTCCTTAACTTGTGTAACATTCAATAACCATGATCCACTCAGGTAAAACCGACAAAGTCGACGGCACACTCCAGCCAAGTGACAAGGCAAAATTCCAAATTCTGTCGCGGTCACACGACAAATCCTCGGCGGGATAGTCCATTCTCTATTCAACCAATTACATTAGCGGAAAGCCAATAATGATGACAGTCTAAGGTTTTTACCACAACTCAACTTAATTCGTCCACAAGCAAAACCCAACCATTAAACGGTACCACAAAATTGATGGACATCTCATATCAAACATATAACCTTGTTCTCTCACTTGAACTTCTTGGTGGGACATAAAACAACAACATTCTTAGTCCAACAAAAGGTAGATTCCGAATATTCCGATTATTCACAAATACAGGAGTTCTCTATACTTGAAAATAAATCGGGGTAATGCACCCTCTTGAAGGACCTTTCCATTACTACGTACACCTTAACCGGGATTACTTACCGTTCACTATCCATTGAACATCCCACTGGCACCAAATTACTTAATGCAAGGTTCGCAACCCACAATTCTCATCAACTATCTACAAAACCATTATGGTATAAATCGTTCCATGATTTACACTTAGTCCATAATAAATCTTGGTTTGCTTCTCATTGTTTTACCAAAAACTTTCTTTTTACAATACAACATTCATTGCTTCACAAGGTACGTCCCTTCACACTTGTCTCAAGAATGAGAATCCATTATGTACAATTGCAACCACGATGCCACTACTACGCTTATTCTTAATACCAAGGTGTAACTTTCTCATAACATACTGTTAATACCGTTCATCCCACATAACCGAATAAAATCCACCTTATAAATAGTATCTTCACTTTTCCACAGCATAGAACACTTCCATAGCTTCATATCGATATAAAGAACGCTTAAATCGGACACCCGAGTCTAAAGATATGAATTTCTGAAGAAAGGAAAAATAATGGAAACAACCAGATTCGCCTGGCGGGTAAGGATTTCGCCTGACGAATCCCACTTCGCCAGTACTTCGCCCGGCGAACCTGAGGCGAATCCTCATTCCATAAAACACCAAAAGTTCCAGTAGCTACACATGTTCTGTTTCTTCATTTTCACCTGGCGACTAAGTAATTCGCCTGGCGAATTCCTCTTCGCCAGCTCTTCGCCTGGCGAACCAGCGACGAGACCCCATTCGCCTGGCGATTTCTTGATTCGCCTGGCGAATCACACCAGAAGCAGAATTTTCTGCTACGTTTTTAATGGTTCTCACACCTCAAAATCCAACTTTTCCAAACCAAAACATTTTCAATTTCCAAATTGTTCTCTCATCGAATCCAGAAAAATCCTGATGTAATATCTCGAACTTAATCTCCCTACATAACTGAATATACCCAATTTATCTCCTACTCTTCATCCGGCGTATACTTATTCCACTTGAAACATGTAAACACATCCGGGTGTTCCTCCTCACACTTCTCTACTACTTTAGGTTCCCATAAAAGCCAAACTTCCTTAACTCTCAATCTTAAACCAAGTGGAAGATATTGTTCCGAACACCATCCTTAAAGTACTCTCATCCATTTAAGATACCATAACAACTTTAGAAACTAAAGCACCCAAAACTTATCTCACTTCTGGACCTTACGCCACGCGTTCCATTAAACAACTTTTCTTTTCCACGGAATGAGATTACTTGAAATTCTTGTCCGTACTAGTGGCCAACCCAGCTCTACTTAGCAATTTCACATATTCTCCAATACCTTAACCAACCGTCCGATAGAGGTCCTCAACTTTAAGACTCCATCCATCCCAAAGGATTACTTACCACACATTACACTTTAAGTCCATGCTACCCAAGGCACAACTTCTACCAAGATCTCAACTGAGCTGACCAAAACTCCTCACTACTAACTCTTGGCTCGAGTGTTCCCTCACAGCACAAGTTCCGACAACACTACGGAGTCCTCGTGGTCGCTCAACCATGATTTTACGTATCACATACATAGTATTAGGTTGATCAGGCCCAACACTACATAGTATGATATTAAGTTTCATGCTGGCAAGACACACTTAAGAGGCAGGAATAGATTTACTTATGATGTTTCAAGGCTAGGTCGAGAATACGACCTGCTCTGATACCAACTGTAATGCCCTGTATAATATATACCTATAATAATACAATACAAGCATTTTATTTGGTATTGACACCATCATAAGTGCCTAATGCGTAATTCACAGACTTGACCATTTCTAAAACATAATACAATCTATGGTACAAGACTGGAAATTAGCCAAAAATAATAAAAAACTAAGATCAATATACAATATTCCTCATTGTACAAGAACAATAAAATACACAGCGGAATAAGCTTAACTAAGCTTCTCTTGAAACATCCCAGCATCGCTCCACTTGTAAATCAACCTACAATTACCTGAAATATAGCAACTATAGTGGGGTGAGATACATCAAATCTCAGTGAGTTCCCTATCCTATAGATTCTCTCAGCTCTACAAGGTTCTAACAAATCCTAACTCAAGTCAAGGGGAAGGGAAAATGACTTTGAGTACTCAAATTCACAATCTCACACTATATGGAAACATGTCATGAGTTCATCAACTCAAAATATCACTAATCGATAACCATACCAAGGCATCCCCTTTTCCCGTCCTCTTCTACGTCTAGAAGTCGGCCCGAGTCATGGATCCTTGTGATTACTTGACATACGAATTGGATTCGGGATCATCGGCCCGTACACCGTGATCCGTCACTTCACACGGCCCGTACACCGTCACAAGTCTCTTTACCCGTAGGCTCCAATCGTACTATACGTAGGAATCAAACCTGTCAAGTAATTATGCATACGTTTCAGAGGAGGTGCTCGAGTATCATGAAACTACACCGCAAGATAAGCTGGTTACGATTACGTGATCAAAACACAACGTGATTGTATTCGACAATCACATGGCCATAATGCCTTAATCAATAAAACATACCAAAACACACATGTTCCATACTAGTGTTTCACTCATTTCTATACCATACGGTAATGGACACACGCCTCGGCCTCTTCTGCACGAGCATTGTCATTACGTTATCTGCTCTAGACCAGAACTCGTCAATGAATGCACGAGCGTCGCCATCCAGAGTTTCTATCACAATTCTAATCACAACCTATAATTATACCATTTTGTTTTGGGGTAAGTTCCCTCACTCTTCCTAATTCATATTTTAAGCATGCATATTCTTTCATTCACAGTTCACAATTAAATAGACATGGTATAACACAATGTACACAAGTAAAACATTTAACGCAACATATCACATAAAATATATTTCATCAATCCATGACATATAATCATGTTTTTCCCTCACCATCTCATAGAACATAAAATTAGCTTTCCGACGCTTCCGACCGTGCGGTAATCGGAGTTACGGATCAAAAGTTATGGCGAAAATACGAAAAATAATGTTTTGCTGTCCCAGGCAAATTCGCCTGGCGTATCCCTGGCGAATCAGACTCGCCACCTACTCGCCTGGCGAATCTGGACGAACCAGAATTCTCCCAAAACGGGTTTGGGACCCAAAAATGATCCAAACCTTCAACCCACATGATATTAATGCATCCAAATACCCAAAATAACATGTTAGAACACATTTAGACACACATTTCATCAATTTATCCGTTAGATTTCATTGATTTAGCAAAATTACTCGTTTTATCAAAATCTAACCTAACTCTAAAACCTCCAGAAATTTACTCTAAAGTCTCTATCTAGAACCCACCTGATGATCGAAAAGGAGTTTGAAGAAGATGATGAACATTGATCCACGTTTCCTTCCCTTTTTTCCCATTTTCTCTTCTTCTCCTCTTTCTCCTTTTCTTCTTCTTCTTCTTCTTCTATGTTTTCTTTTTCTTTCCTTTCTAACAATATATATATATATATATATATATATATATATATATATATATATATATATATATATATATATATATATAATACTATATTATATAATATAAATCCAACCAGGCAAAATATCTCCAATTGATATTTTGTCGTCTCAACCCAATTGATCAATTATCAAAGTTACCAAAAATTACTTTCTTGAATTAGTAAATATTAATCAGTCTCCTTAATAAAATAATTGATCTCTTAAGAGTTCTCCAGTTGCTCTATTGATCCCAAATGTCAATACTTAAAGTACTTAGAGGATTCCATTAATCCAATTATCCCAAGATAGAGCACATAGTTACTCATCTAATCTCGTCAGATATCCAATTGAGCATTTACAATAATATGGGGTATTACCTAATGAATATTAGACACAATAGGAATCTTAATCATATTAAAAACTAATGCCAACTATGTAAATCAAAAGGGCAATGAAAGAAAAGATGCTCTGTTGATTCCTGATTGCCGTTACAAAGGCTTCACATCGACTGAGAGAAACAACCTCTCAGCATGAGATTATCACCGGTAGGAAACCGATTGTGCCACAACCTCCAGAAAATGAACGTGTTAGAAAGAGGAATATCAGCATTCTAGATATGATTGAACCAACGCTGAGTAGATGAAGTAGTTGACTTGAAGTTGTAAGCATCTTTGAGAGTTAAGTTCCTATAACTAGAGTGAATCTAAATCTTGCTATCAGCCATACTATCCATATGAATAGTAATGCTATCTGCAATCAAAGACAAGTTAGGAATTTTATTGATAATGTGAGTAGGAAAATTCCAAGAACCATTATGTAAAAAATCAGAAACCAAATAATTAGTATTAATATCCTTAGGATCCTGAATCCTAGAAATCAAAGGGGGATTACACCAATGATCAAGCCAAAAATTAGTGTTACGGTCGTCACCCAGAGTGATTTTAGTGTTATTAGACACCCCATCCACCTCACTCTTAATGCTTCTCTAAATGGACGAAGCAATACTTGATTGTAATGCCACCTTTGAGCACTCTAATTTTTAACAAAAAAGTCCAACTTACGGAAGAGTTCATGGGACCCCGACAAAGCTTCATGTTGAAAGCATCATTAAGGGTAGCAATGGACCTGAGACCTAACCCCCTTCTCCAAAGGCTTGCACACCTTAGCCCAAGCCACAGTGACAAGCCTAGTCTTTGTAATGTCCCCAGACCAAATGAAATTCATGATACATTTCTCGAGATCTTTAATCAGAGATTTGAGCCAAGAGTAGACGGTGAAGTTATGAACAAGCATATAGGCAATAAAAGATTTAACCATTTGAATTATGCCCGCAAAACTTAAGAGAGGCCCCTTCCACTTAGAAAGCTTAGCTTTAACTTTGTTCAGAATCGGTCTGAGATATCTAGCCTTAGGCTTAACGTTATAAATAGTAACACCTAAATAAGAGAATGAGAGATGATCAATCTTAAAACCCAACTGTTAGCAATATGGTGCAATCTAGCTTCATTAACAGAACCAACAAAAATGAAGGATTTATGGGTGTTCACAATTTGACCTGAAGAAGATGCATACTTAGAGAAAAGGTTAATAAGAGAATCAATAGTTCCTCTGTCACTCCTACAAAAAATTATTACAACATCAGCAAACAAACAATAAGAAGGCACCTCAAGACCCCTAGGACCAGGGATCGACTTTACTTTCTTCTGAATGACCAAATTAGATAAACTTCAACTAAGAACTTCCTTAGCAATGCAGAAAAGAAGAGGGGAGAGAGGATCACCCTGCCTCACCCCTCTACCACTACAATCAAAGAAACCATTCATCTCTCTGTTGCATCTTTCAGCCAAATAATTCCAATTCAATATATTTATTTATTGCTTCCAGTTTAATTTATTAATTAGATTCAATTATGTAGTTCAATTTAATTTTATGATATTTTTAGAAAAATAAATTATACATATAAAAATAGTCTGTTTATGTTTATGTAAGAAATATAAAATGACATTATATGAATAAATATGAAATCATATGATTTTCACCTTTGTTATTGAGCAATAATTATTGATTAATGGTTCAATTATGTTTTGTTTTTGAGTGAGAACATAATGGGTTGCTGAAAGTCACCTCCCCATCATTTAATTATTGAATTGTTGTCTCATAACACTCAGTCAATATTTGTTGTACCTTATAGATTTAAGGTTTAGTTATTTAAATTGTGGGCCGCATAGATTTAATCTATTTGTTGTACCTTAGAGATTTAAGGTTTAGTTATTTAAATTGTGGGCCGCATAGATTTAATCTCGCACGTTTTCTTTTGCAAACTATCACTCTGAATCATAAATCTATTAGTATTAGATAATCGTTATAAATTTAAATCAAATAATGATCAAAATATTTTGATAATCATAACACAAACCGATTCCCTTGATTTTGTTAGAAAATATTTTGATAATCATAACACAAATATATTCCCTTGATTTTATTGTTAGAAAATATTTTGATAATCATAACTCTTGATTTTGTTACAACAATTCATGGTTGCACAGTATTCCGATTGTAGGATTCGTGATGGGTAACAGTAGGGCTGGACAACAGGTCGGGTTGGGCGGTTTCGGCCCCAAAAAACACACCCAATCCAACCCGCAGTTTAGATATGTAAGCCCAATTCCGCCCATTTTCGCAATCGATTTGGACGGGTTGGGTTAGCACGGGTCGCAGGTTAACACATACGGTTTAACCGGGTTATTGGGTTGAATATAAATGAAAATTCATCAATGAAAATGACACTAGTTACAATAATACCTCCTTCAACACCTTACAATAGTCTAAAATAACCATAGTATAGTTACATTAAAATAAACTATTGACATAAAACTCAATCTCTCTAGTTCTCAATCATCAAAATTGTGAATTTTGTAGTTGTATCTTAACATCCAACATGATCTTTAACAGATGAAACCTGAGATGATGAACATCAGTAACAAACAAATGAAATAGCAAATGATTATCAACAAAATTTATAGCATTCAAGTGAAAAAAATTAGACCAACAAAAATAGTGACCATTGCTGGGTTCTTTGTCCAATTTTGTCTCATGGACAAGCTCAGTTCAACAAGGAAAATCTAAAAGCACATTGAATTAATAGTAACTTTTATATATATATATATATATATATATATATATATATATATATATATATATATATATATATATATATAATGAGTCTGACATATTAAGCTAATTAACAAATAAAAGGAGATAATAGCTATCATTTTCTTCATGAGAAGAATCTAATTTGAAACCCTTCTTTCGGTGATCATGATCATTAACAACCACAGTATCCATGCATGACCTACACTTCATAAATTTGTTTACACATTCAGGTGGCTTTGACCCTATCACCACTTTCCTTTCCTCCAAATTACTCTCATCACATAACACACTTTTACCTGCATGAAAAACACACCAATAAATTAACATATAGTAAGATGTCAAATGATGATAAAACCATTCAAGAAACCAGCATCTATAATCATATACACAATCCATCACATAAAAAGTCTTTCAGATAACTCATTCAAAACCATTCAAATATGATAATTTCCATCCACAAAAAATTTCCAACCACAAAATTCATTAATTGTTTCTGCAAGAGCTTTTTAAGTAAGACAATAAAAGTTTTTATACACAATTAATATATTCACATTCTACAAAAATCCTCAAATTCATATCTCAACTAATTATCTCATAGATTTGAAGCACACATCATCAGCTCAATAAAAAATATCAGATTCAACAACAGTAAGACTTATATATACTATTTTGATTCTAATGTGCGAAAGGCAAGTGTATGAATTGCTGATCCTAATAGATACATGCAACTTGCAAACAACATGCTGCAACTAGAATAATCTTTAAACATGATTCTCGCAAGCATACTGTTTTCGCATTACTAAATTGCATAAAATTTACAAAAAAATTAAATTTGAGTTAAACTTGCAAAAACTTACATGCTGCAGTGGTAAATTTTGTAGTCTTTTGCAGAAAGTTCTGGAGAAATGGTCCTGTAACAACATCAAACAGGCAATATTTTTAAGATGGAACAAGAATGGACAATTAAGCTTATTTTAAAATGGAACAAGCATGGACAAAAAGAAATAGAAAATGAATAAAACAAAAAGAAATAGAAAATGAATAAAACAACATATTTATTTCACTCAGTACACTTACACATGGTTCTTTGTATTATTTTCCATTTGATATGAAACATATTATGAATAAATGTTCATCAATTACTCATCCTGAAACAGCAAACTGGATCACATACAAGCACAACACAAAGATATTATACCTTTATTCTATACTATACAAGCATATGAGTAAATGTTCCTAAATTGCTCAATCTCAAAAGTAGTACTAAGATACTATACCTTTATTCTCAACCTTCATCTTTGGCTTACTCTAATTTTCCTACAAAAGTATAGTCAATAAAATTTCAGAAACAAAGTTAGATCTCTAAATAAGTCAGAAACAAAATTAGATAATGTGCTGTAAGTGTTAACTGAAGAACAATTTTGTTTTAGTTGCTTGTCACAAACAAAAGAACCCTACAAAATCATAAACTCTTCTGAGGTGATGTTAAAGAAACAAAATCTAAGAATTTATGAGAGAAATCAAACACATAGCTAGTAGAGATGGAGGAACATTCATATGAAGATTCAAAGAACAAGCCAACAAACCCATCAACAACCGCACCATCTGAGAAGGAAAATGTGAGTGGCGGTGGTAAGTGATGAAGGATGTCGGCGCCGGTGATGAGAAATGGCAAGGGTTTTGTCTGAGAGAGAACCTGAGATCTAAATGAGAGAGAGAGAGAGAGAGAACGTGAGAGAGAGAACGTGAGAGTGAATGTGGAAATGAAATGTGCCTTCTGATAGAGTAACCTAATGAAAGGACAATATTTCTCGGGCGGGTCCGGGTTCCCGCGGTCCAATAGTTTCTACCCGGCCGCCCATTTGAAACTAGATTAAACTGCAATATACATCCGTTGGACCCGTTAAACCGTTTGAACCCGCCCAATTCATTTTTTATTTTCGGTTTGACATGGGTTGGGTCGGTTTTTCGGTTTTTGTCCACCCCTAGGTAACAGGATGATATGTTTAGAATTTCTGATATATAAGTAAGGTTGTTCATGTTACAGTTTATAGAGAAAATTATATCAAACAAAACCAAATTATATTAAAAATTTACTCGAATTGAACCGAACTGTTTCAATTTACTTAGAATCGAATCGAACCGAACCAAAGTTATTGGTTTGATATACCGAACGGTTTATTAAATAACTGAACCATTAAATTATTTTTCAAAATTTTAATATAATAAAAATTAAAACTTATTTTTAGTATTTTTAATTTTCAATTTCGGTTCAATTCGGTTATAGTTTTGATTCGGTACAGTTTTAGAACTGGTTCGTGTAATATGGTTTAGTTCACTATCCAAACATAACAGTTCGATTAATTTAACTTCGATTTGATTCAGTTCGGCGGTTCGGTTTGATTCATGGTTTTTTTTTAACAATCCTATATACAAGAGACACACCCAATGTATGTTTACGCTCGATGAATAATTAATTCTCTTTTCGTAGATTAATTGTAGTTTTGTTCAGTTATTGAATTGTTTGAGAAATAATATTGAGAGGTCCTTTCATACTAGTAAATATAAAAAATAAATTTAAACTTAATCTGCGAAATTAAAACAATCATTCCATTAAAAGAAATAAAATACACAATGGAATTCATAGCAAAACTCTAACAAAACTTATACAAATTATATTTTGCATTAAATTGTTAGGATGCTAATAACCCTAACAAAACTATTAGAGAAAAACTATAAAGATAAAAAAGAATAAAGAGATAACTTGATTTTTTCCCATTAATTCCAAATGTCTCTATGAGACTACAATATAAAATACTCTTAATGGACAATAAACCTAAAAGCCCAAATACTACTAAGAGCCCAAAACTATTAGTAATTTAAGTTGGAATAATAATTTAGTAAGTAATTTATATTATTAGCTATGAGTATTGTTATTGGGCTCTTAGTAGTATTTGGGCTTTTAGGTTTATTATCCATTAAGAGTATTATATATTGTAGTCTCATAGAGACATTTGGAATTAATGAAAAAAATCAAGTTATCTCTTTATTCTCTTTTATCTTTATAGTTTTTCTCTAATAGTTTTGTTAGGGTTGTTAGCATCTTAACATAAATACTCAACATCGGCTTTTCTAATTTGATGTATACTCTGTTTGGCTTTCGGCAACCCTCCTACAACATATTGAACTTCTACAGCATCTTCGACCTCTTCAACATCTTCCGGTTCCGATTTCAGCAGCTTACGTTTCCGAATCAATTTCAGCCGCTTACTTCTTTCAACATGATTTAGTTTTGATTTTAACCTCTTGCCTCTTTCAAGAAGTTTCCGTTCCGATTTCAGATCCACGAGATCATCTTCATGTTTCCGTTTCGATTTGCTTTCCGGCAACGAAACTCTATCCATCGATACTTGATTCCGAGTAAGAGTGGGAATAGGCTGGGCCGAGCTAGGCCATGCCAAGCCTGAGCCTGGCCTGCTAAAAACTACAAAGAGCCTGGCCTGTAGCCTACCATAGGTTTATTTTTAGGCCTAAACCTAGTCTTTTCGAAGGCCTGATTGACCTAGTAGCCTGTTTAAAAGTCTATTAAAAGATCAATGAGATTAAATGTTTGTTTTCATTATCTTATTCAAGTTTGGTGATACTATTTGTTGGAGAGAACTTATGAGAAAAAATTTTGACAACAACTTATGACATTGTTTATAATGTTTTTTCAACTTATTTTCATAAGTTCTTCAAGATAACTAAGTTTTATATTAAAAGTACAAAATAGAATATAATAATAATAAATTTATTGAATTTTTTTTAAATAGGCCAGCCTGATAGGTTTGAAAGACTTTTCTTATGGCCTATGGCCTAGCCTCTTTAGCTAAATAGGCTTATAAAAAAGCCTAAGCCTTTTCTATTTAAGAAAAAGCCTGACCTGGGCCTATGTATGCTAGGCCGTAAGCCCCTGTTAGTTGGCCTGACCTATTCCCACTAGGGGTGTTCAAAAATATGGTTAACTGAATTGTATACTAGAATTGAATTGCATTGCACCGTAAAAAAACTGAACCATTTAAACGGTTAATGAACTGAACCATTTAATTAAAACAATTCAAATTCAGTTTAAAACCGGTTTAGAACCAATTTTCTTTTATACACTAGTTTAATTATATAAATTAATTAGTTTTTAATAAATTGAATAAAAAATTTACTAAAAGTAAAAAAAAATACTGAAGTTAGGCAAACACCGGAGAAGAAGAGGAAGAAGCTATTCTCGACCTGTATGTATACTTTCTCTTTATCGATTATTGTTTACTGTTTTTGTGATTTCTTGTTTGTTGATTTGTGATTTGTGATTTGTGATTTGTTTGTAGCAAAGCGAAACTGTGCCGTTTTGATAAGGAAGGGAATCAGTGGAAGGAGCGAGGTGCCGGAATTGTGAAGTTTCTCAAGCATAAGGTTACCGGAAAAGTGAGGCTTCTCATGAGGCAATCGAAGATTCTCAAGATCTGTGCAAATCACCGCAGTGAGAATTGCTTTTGTTTTGGTTTTAATTGGTTTTGTTTTTTATACTTAATTAGTTTTGATTGTTGTGTTTAGTTAAGTGATTTGGATTGTTTTGTTTTGGTCAGCTTTGCCTAACATGACAGTGCAAGAGCATGCTGGGAATGAGAAGTTTTTAATAAATTGATCACAGTAAAATAATTTTAAAGTTGATTTGATTTGACTTTGGTTTTGATCAAAGTTTTTTTTTCTTTCCTTTTTCTTCTTCTGGTGGTGGTGGTGGTGAAGTTAAAAATAAAATAAAAGATTAAATTAATTGAAAGGATAATAAATTAAAAAATGTTGATTAAGTTGTTGTTAGCAAGTAGTAGTGATGATTACTGAACGCTGAGTCAAAGAAAACAAATACGGTTAATAAAACACCGTTCAGCTGTTCACGTTAGGACAAACGGTGCCGTTACTGTTTATTGAATTTTTAAAAAATTGAAAATTTGGTGAAAAAAATAATCTAGTTCTTTAAAAAAATTGATTTTAAACTGGTTAAACTAAATTAAACTGGTTTAAAATGGTGAACTGATTCTAAACTGGTTCTAAATTACAAACTGGTTCTGAACTGGTTCTGAACCGAATTGAATTGGTTTAATAGATTAACCACTTTTTATTAAAGTGATTTTTAAAAACTGCACTGAACCATTAATATGGTTCGGTTCAATTCAGTTCATGAATCACGAACACCCCTAATTCCCACCCCTAATTCCAAGTAATCACAATTCACAATTACTATCCTCCTTATTTATAACCACTCACCGGCCGATAAAATAACAAACCCTAAATACATTATAGGCTGCCCATACCTATTTCTTTTAAATACAATTCCTAAATATCTTATCTAATAATTATTACACTTATTTCAAACAAATCAAAATATATTAACATAGATAAATTAATAATTAGATTTATCAAATATGATAATAATAATTCAATCATTGATTATGTTAATTATTAATTATTAGGGAATAATAATTCTATATTAGGGAATAATAATTCATTATTATGTCAATAATTAATTAATTATTACTATTTCTATATTAAGATTTGATACTATTTCTATATTATTATAATAATTAATTATTTAATAAAAAGTGTTTGTTTACCTATTTAAATGTTGACTCATTAAAGACATATTATTTCTTGCCATTTAAATGTTAAATAATCAATTATTATATTTATATACAAATAGTTACAAATCACAATTCACAAGTAGTAATAATTAATTATTATCATAATATAGAAATAGTAACAAATCATATATAAATAGTAACAAATCATCTATATCAATTATTTATAAGCTATCATCTATTTGATTTAATTATTAATAAATAAATTAAAATGTTATTTCCTCCATTTTTTATTATAAGACTTTTCACACGTATTAAAAATGTCTTATTTGAGCAATGCACGGTTCTTAAAAAAATATTAGATATATTAATTGTAATGAAAAAGTTAATATTATTGACTAGAATACCTTTATTAAATGTAGTTAATAGAGTTGTTGAATAAAGTGAAAACTAGTGAATAGGGGTATAGTAGTGGGAAAATAATAATAAATGATGTATTGGTAATGTAAATGAACATTTATTTTGAGACAAAGAAAAAAGTACAAATGAGACACTTTTTATGAGAGAGAGAGCGTAATAATTTTGGTATAAAGAAGAGAAATTAGGAAGAGTTTTACAAAATTGTCATTCATTAATGATATTGAAAAGACAAATTTATATAATCGAAAGGAGAGAGAATAATAAATATTTTAGGGTATAATAGAAAAATAATATTAATTATTTATTGGTATTATAAAACGACTTATATTGTGGTACAAAATATTTTTTCAAAGTGCTTTATAAAAAAAAACGGAGGTAATAGTAATCGAAGAGTTTTTCAATTTTCAATTTTTAATAATTAAATAGATTTTATTCATAAGGTTGTCATTCACGATATTTGTTAGAAATACTTGTAAAATTATTGCAATCCTTCATAAATTACTATTTATGATAGATTAACATTTATATTATTATAATTTATTGACATGATAATTTATTTATATGTATTCACCGTTTTCAAATTGAAACAAAATCATGTTATTAAAGAAAAATAAAATTATATTTTCATATTAATAAAATTCACGTGGTCCGATAAGTGATTTATTGATTCAATTATTAATCCACTTATCTAATAGCTTGATCAGATTGAGTTTTAAAACATTGGCTAAGTGCTTTATAGAAGTGTTTTAAAATTCAAACTATTACGTCCAGGAGACCGATTAGACAGTGAGTCAGAGTGGTTTGGTAAGAACGTTCAACCATAGCTGCAATTGGTCTGCTAAAAATCGGTGTGACCTGACCGATTCATTAGTCATACCAGTTTTAGCGATGTGAAAAATCACGCAGCAGGAGCGCATGTGACAACTTTGTTGCCACGTGAAAATCACGCCATAACTTTGCCACGTGATATTCACGTCGCAACACTTTGCGACGTGAATTTCATTCTATTAGTATAGCAAGGCAGAAAAGCAGGGTAGGTTTACAGATACAGATTTGACACGTGAATTTCACACTACAAAAAGGAATATTTGTCAAATTTGCTTCGTATTTACCACGCCACAAAAATGAAAACATGTCATTTATTTGCCACATAATCTCCACTCTGCTGATTAGTTTTTATTAAGAAAGAAATTTAAGAATTAATAAAAAAAAATTATCACAAAAAGAGTTTGGTCTGATATTCTCCTGTGGATTAACGTGTTGTGTTACATAATCTAAGGGTTGGAACTTAGAGCGTGGAAAAGGTAGCAAAAATAGAATCATGAAAATTGCTATAGCTGGGATTATTTATGTAATTTGGACAATTCGTAACAAGACTATTTTTCAGAACAAGACGGTTGACTCACTCCACAACAGTGACATGATTGACATTATCTTTCTGAGAGCTAGTGGTAATAGGAAATTGAACAGATATTATAATAGATTAATTGTTGAGTCTTTTTTGTTTGCTAGTTTGTTTAGTCACTTTGATCGACTGGATCTTTTGATCGGCTTTAAACTTCCTTTCATTTTTTGGAATTAAATTTCTTGTTTTGATCCAAAAAAATACGAAAAATTAATAAATGATACAAATATTTTTAAATAATTATTAAAAATACAATTTTTTTACAATTAAAAATGTGAATTTCAAATAATAATTTAAAAATATGAATATTTTCAAATAATAATTAAAAATATGAATTTCAATTAAAAATGATTAAATTAAAAATATTTTACAAAAATAATTATTTAAAAGTAAAATAACAATAAAAAATCAATCATCGCCATCAATAAAATCTTCATCCACATCATCATCCTCATTATTTTCTGATCCTTGGTCACCCATTGAGTTATTTGTTTGATTCCTTTGTGAGAGCAATTTTCGTATTTGCTCATCCATCTCAAATTGTTTCTTCTTCATTGCCTCCATTTCGACATTTATCCTCGCCTCGTGGTTTTCCGTCTCACGTCTCACCTCAGTTAACGGTAGTTGTCTCACTGTTTCCATCATTTTGAGTGTCAATTGTGATGGACGTGATGTTACTTCCTCATTCGCAACTCTTTTAAGTGAAATTTTATCCCTATTATGTAGTTGTCGGCCTAAGATCTAACACACAAAAAAACATCCATTTGTTCCATTCTGGCTTCATTCCGGTCATTTACTAAACTCCAAATATAAAGATCCACACATGAATCAATTGGGTATGAACCTATCAGAGTATAAATTCTGTTAACAATGTCTGATAGTCCTCCAACACATACAAGAAAAAAATTAAATTAAATATAGTTTAAACAATTTAGTTATATACAAGAATAACATTAAATAAAATAATGAAATATAGCAGGTGATTTTCATGCCACAAACAAAATTAAATTAGTTGCCACATGAAAATCACGCAACAAATTTGTCAGTATAGTAAATATAATTTAAACAATTTAGTAATATAAAAGAATTAATTTAAATAAAATAATAAAATATAAACAACCTATCAAAGCTCTTTTGGTATGTTCGTCAATAAAATCCCCAGATTTTTTAGGAATAGTCTTTGCAATCAGCTGAGTCATTTGTGGGGTCTCCCTGAATTCTTAGCCTAATTAATATAATTAACTTTTGATGTTTAATTTGGTCAAAGAGAAGGGAGTTATATATATATATATATATTACAACATTTCTCTGTAATGCTTTCTCATTAAACTTATTCATTATATATATATATATATATATATATATATATATATATATATATATATATATATATATATATATATATATATATATATTACAACATTTCTCTGTAATGCTTTCTCATTAAACTTATTCATTATATATATATATATATATATATATATATATATATATATATATATATATATATATATATATATATATATATATATATATCACAACATTTCTCTGTAATGCTTTCTCATTAAACTTATTCATTATTGATCATACAATATAACAATATAATAAGTTTAAAATTTTTTAAAATTAATTATATGATATAATAATACTATAAATTAACAAATATTTTGAAAATATCATTTTACCAAAGAAAAATGAAATTATATTTATACATTATTTTCAGTATGAATCTCATTATTTGAAAAATAAGTTTATATTACCAATAGAAGATGAAATTAAAATTTCATATTATTTTTACTATAACTCTCATTATAATTTTAAAGTAAAAGTCACAATATTTTTACTAACTTTTTCATTTATAGATATTTATTTTTCTACATTATCATTTTATTTTCAATTATTTATATAGAGCATAATATTTGTTTATGTTCTATATTAGTTTATTAATTTATTGTATTATTATAGCATTCAATTACTTTTCCAATTTTTGTTAATTTATTAACATCAACAAATTGTTATATTTGAAAATTTCAATTTTATTTAAAAAATTTATTCAACTTATATTCGTGATTAAATTTATAGAATTTTTTTTTGTAGATTTTATACTTATGAAATTTATGTCAAGAATTTTATTTCATGAATATTTTATTTTTAATTTGTATGTACTGAATTAGAAGTCATGTGGTCTGACCAGTGACCCACAGGTCCGATCAATAACCCAGTGACCCAACAATACCTTGACCGGGAAGATGACAAGTTCGGATTTTAAAATATTGCTTTATATAAATGTTTTAAAAATTTGACAGAACCGACCGGTTCAACTGGTTGGACCGAGAACCGGAGCTGAGTTCAATCCAATTTACCTTTTAAAATCGTTAGTTAGGTTAAAACCAGAGTAAAACTGAAAAAACGAACTGAATTATTCAAAATCGTTCGAACCAAAGAATCAGAGCCGATTTTGTAAAACAATAAGGTTAAAAAAAAATGCATTAAATTAACTATTTTTTTAAAAATTTTTAAAATTTTAATATGTCAATATCAAAAATTAAAAATTCCCCATTCACAAAAAAAAATCATTGTTTTTTCTACAATCATACAAACTTTTAAGTTATATATCATTCTGTTATAGTTTTTTCTTTCAACCACGCTCCATCATCATCACGTTGTCTCTTTCAAACATAATCATACAGTGCAACTCAATATTGCTTGTCATTCAACTCAATATTGTTTGTCGTTGTTCAGTTATGAGTTGTTTGTTGTAGTTCAACTCAAATATGCTTACTGTTGTTCAAATAAGTATATTTTATTGTTTAATTGTGATAATTATATCTTATTTAATTTAAGTATTCTTAATTATTTGAATTTTATTTTAGATAGTATATTCTATTATTTTAGTTTCGGATTGAATTTGTTTAACTTATTTTATTGTAATTGTTTAATTTATTTGAATTATTCTTAAATGAATGTTAAAATTATGTGCAAGACTATGTTGTGTTATTATTGTTAAATTTGTTCATAACCTTATTATTTCTATTGATATAGAAATAAAAAACAGAACTCTAAAATAATCCCTATGAGTCGATATAAGAGGAAGCTGGTTGCAGAGAATAAAAGAGGAAGCGTACCTGAATTTGCCATTGAAATTGTTGAAGGTTGCGGGTATATGATCTTCTGATTTGTAGAGTTCCTTAGGGTTCCTTGAATCTCCTCTGATGGGGATGAAGAGAGAAAACCTGATAAATCGTATTTTGATCGTACTCTACAAATGGGGACTATAACCCATTTAAATGACCCTATGGTTATTTCTTAGTTTTCAATTCTAATTTGTCCCCTCATCAAATTAGATATTGACTTATGATATCTACACAATAACCCGACCTTTCATGGCATTTATGGTTTTAGCCACAAACTTAATATTATATTAACTAGAACCCTTTATGTCTTGACTAATTAAAAAATGGCACTAACACCTTACATGTTACATTTGTGACCCCAAATTATAACAATCTCCCAGTGGTCACATATGTAACGTTACATGCGTGTTAGACTTTATAAGCTCTAAATTTTCCATTACATACTTCAAGCATATCCAAATTATCTTGTCCATTAATCATGACACTATTCAGAACCTAGGTATTTTTGTTATATCAATCATAACTAAACTCATCAATGATCACTGATAGTGACACAACTAAATGAGATAGATCAATCATGAAATATGTAGCATGAAAATCACATGAAGTTGGTTTGTATATGTCGATTTTCAATTGGTCCTACTTTACTTTAGTGAGATCATTCAATAAATTTATTGTACAAAATGTAAACTACTAAATTTCAAACTTTATTAATTTGGAAAATATCCAAAATTATAGTGAAATTATGGCCTAGTAGATAGCAGATGTCCTAACACATGTCAAGACATTGTTCTGCATAATTATTAAACAAGAAACAGAACAGCAGACTGATATCCAGAATATCAGTAACTGCAGAAACACAGATGTTTCGACATCTGTTCCAACATGTTAATCAAAACTGAATTGTAAATTGCATAATGATAAACAACACAGAATATGATAACCTAGTTTGGTGAAAATCACCTACATCTGGGGGATACCAATCCAGGAAGAAGAATCCACTATCAGTAGTATAGTTTTATGTAAACAACCTCAGGTTTATAGTAAACACCAACGTTTACCTATCACTACCCAATGAAAACTTTATCTAAGAACTCCATCCTAGATAAGAGAAACCCATCTCACTCCCTAAATCACAACCTGTGATTATTTAATAGTTACTACACCATAACTGCATCATCCTATTGAAAGACACCCATTTCAATACAAAGTTTAGTCAATCATCCTTGACTAACAAGTTAACTTGGATTTGCTTAAAAGCTTCATCTAAGAACAATACACGATTCATTACCTACGGGTTTCTGAATGTGTACAAGTACCTATGTCTACCACAATGTATCAAATCGATACAGAGGGAGACTTACAAGAAAACCTACGACTCTCAAAACCCTAAACCCTATATTCTACTTTACAAAAGTGTTACAATAGGTTTATTTCTACAGTCCTAGGTCTTGGTCTTCTTTTATACTCTTCTGCTGTGTTGGGCTTCAAACCTGTTGTTTATTGATCCCTTGATCCACTGCTATATAATCATTCCTTGATTCTTACACCAGACTTAGAACTTGCTATATTTGTCGAGTCAGGATGTTCGGACATTGTATTCGACACCTTTGTCTACAGCATTCTTCATTAAGTTTTAACCAAAATTTAGTCAAACCTCAGGAGATTTCAATCTCCCCCTATTGACAAATTTTGGCTAAAACTTCTTTTGGACAATAAACCCAGGGTGCTCCTTACGTCTCTTCACCTTGAGTGGCGGTTATGATTGGAATATTGATGTGCCTCCAATAATCTTGGTGTACATGAGGAAGAGGAAACCTGAGACTCAGTCAGAATGCCATAACATTTTGTCCAACATCCTTGTAAACCAACTTCAAGGACATACTCAACCCTTGTACTTTTCTCCCCCTTTTTAGCCAAAAATTGACAAACATGTCCAAGACAGACCCATACCCAAACCGAGCAAACCCACAAATGGATAAACCCCATGAGAATCCAGCATAACAGAAAAGACAGCCTACGACAAGATGAGGATGATAACACCCTTTATATACAAGAGCGTTTTCCTTAGGATGTAACGAACCATTGGACGTAACACATGTCCATTCAATGTGAGCATTAAATGAAAGTGTGTATCTTCATAGACATAAGTGCACTGGCCAAGTCACATTTGACTTTTTCTTCCTTTTAACAAGGACTATTCAAGGAATGCGCATTTACCGAAACACATGTTTAACACACGTTCCCTAAGATACATTTTCTCCACCGTCCAACACAATTAATAAAAGGACAACCATACATCTTAACCAATGTTCTGACATCTAGTCCGACTTTGTTTAATCCCTCTTGTAACATCTATTCAAACCCTTTCAACCAGAAGACCAAAAGTAACTTACCGCGATGTTAAGACATTTCTTCAAACACCTCGCAGTTACCAGCAAGGACTCTCAAAACACTTCCAAGGTACTTGTATCACTTCTGATTCAGTCCATTTACACCCAATGACAGAATTAGAACAACCTGATAAGTCCACCTAGAACTTATACCAGTAAAGCAATGTCACGACATCTCGTCTGACATATCAACCTCACATAAGGCAATCTATCACAAACTACTTGAAACCACAAATAATATTGATATCCAATTTGCACTACTGCAGCCATATATCCAAAACAGAAGTCTAACTCCCCCTATCGTAGATAACCAGTGCTCATTTGCAAGAAGAACACCCTGAATGAATGAAAAATATAAGACACGTCTTCATGTCTTCAAGAGCGCACCCTCTATTCAACACACCTGCTGAACGCATTCACCTAATGCTTGAACCCCAAGCAATCCATGTACCACACTAGTACATTTAACAGATAAAAGTTCTCCCCTATCTTTCTCAACATATGCTTCTTCAGCAAGAAGCACCCAAAATCACCACATGATATCCCATGACAACTTCATGATCATATAATGAGAGTACCAGGAACGCATCCTTGTACCATAACCAACAAACTCTTGGATTGAGACCAAAACACCATTGATCCCCCTCGTTCAGAAATCATCAATACACCACACGAATTCCACCTGAATTCTCATGTATAGATCTCCTTGTTCTCTGAGATACAACCCAATTGAATCTGAATGCTTCAAATTCCTCAAAGAGACATACAGAGCCCCTTAGTTTGCTAACTCGCCCAGATGTTCTTCACACTTGAAGGAAATCAAATACATGCTCCAGAAATCCTCAGCTTATTTGCTCCACAAGCACCAAACTGATCCACTCCTCTCTAGCATTCCTTGTAGCAGAAGAAACCACTTCTCCACAAGTATTCTGACTCCTGCAAGAGTCAATCTTCTAGATAAACACCCCACGATCCAAGACAGTCTTCAATATATCGTTCTCCCATATAACTAGATAGAATACTTTTGATTTAACTGGTGCATATCAGCTGCCATATTCTGAACACATCAGAATCTAGACCTTCATGCAATCAATCCATGATCCACTTTAGTCTGATACTACAATCACATCATACTTCCAAGACAGTCCTTTACCCATCATTCTCCTGTATGACAAGATAAATACCTCTTAAACAAGACGTGAGGGTCAAGTTCCACACTTAGAACTTAGAATCCTCCTCCAAGGATAACCAACCCAGAAGATGTTCTAACATCAGTTAGGACATCCTTCACATATCACAGACACCAACCAACATGGTTCTTGATATGCTCCACCACTGGACTTACTATCTGCATAGTAATCCAACTGAAGATCTTCAAACAACACTGCACCACCAGCTTGATCAACAAGAACTCCAGATAACCGAAGAGAGAAATAAACTCTCATCCACCAAAAGAAGGTAATCTTCCATAATCAACTTAGAACTTCTACCACAAGCTCCAAGATAGAACTGAACCAGAACCTCCTTAAGTCTTCAACCAACTACCCTTCTTCCCAAGAATAATTTGTTCAAAGCACCCTGCTTGAATACACAATAAAGATCAACCAAATTCCATTGTTTGGTTTATCTTAACTTTTCTTCAGAGTTTCAAACATTCTTCTGATCCACCAATGAAACATAATCTTCAAGTTACATGATCTACTTACTCTATAGCAAGCTATCTTAGATACACCAAGCCTTAGACATGTAACATCTTCTCCTTCCACAGCTCCTGCAAACTGCATGAGATAGACCTTTTTGAAGCATTAATTTCATTTATTTCTGAGAAGATTAACTTGTCTTACAATGATGCGCCACAACATCAACTAAGACCATGAAGTTTCTACTTGATGTCATAACATCTGATCAGACATCCAGCTGAGGAATTCAGCCCTTCCTTCTGCCACTTAGAAGAACCTTCTCCCTATAACATAACAAGAGTTCCATGTTCTCATAGACTTGATTCAACAACCAAGTTTGAGTAGACAACCTCCATCCTGCTTGATCATATCATAGGTATTGAATTCAAGCTCACACCTTGATGAATATCTGCTTCATAACTCCAAAGAACTCAAACGTGCCAAGTCTGATTCTTCAGAAAAGAAGTAGCCATAGACAACACCACAACTATACCAAAGGAAGGCCATTTTCCTTAAGCAGAGCAATCTGTAGAAAGTCAGAGATACCTGCCACTTATCCTTGACCTCCAAGATGAGCAAGATCACATGCTCCTATACTCCTAGATCAGAAATAAACTGATCCAAGAACTATTCATCAAGATTATGATGTCTTTTTCTTCATCTTCCACTTTGTCATACCCCAAATTTTGACCACTAAGATTCCCATCATTGTGGAAATCGTCATCACAATATGGGTGTACTATCTTGCCTCATCATTCTCCCCAAAGATGGGTGAGCATTCACTGTAATCAAAATTAGGGCTTCAAGCCCTCTCAGAGCCTTAGACAAAGGATCAATCAAGAAATGACATGAACTTCAACTTGTCTAACCTCTCAAACATCCATAAAGGATCAAGAGGACTCCCACTTAAAGGATTAAGCACAAGGCTGCTCCATTCCAAGTGGATCAAGCCTCAAGATCGTCAGTGTCACCAAATTAGGGTTTTGGTCGACCAGGGCCTCCAGATGGAAATTTTCCTATGGGCATGAGCCAATGCTTCCAAGCATAACCTATGATGCTCCAAGGGACATCATAAACCCAATCATCAAGTCAATTTAGCCTCAGGGGATACATTCATTAAAAATCAGGAATTAGGGTTTCTTGACCTAATTCACCCCTAAGTTGACTTTTGGGACAATTCATGAGCCAAGACCTAAAGGGAAGAGTTGAGGGTCTCTAATGCACTACATTGATCCATTTGCAACAATGGATTGATCCAAAAAAGCTTGAGCAACAAGTCTCAATTTCATCAGTACCACAATTAGGGTTTCGCGAGAAAAGTCAACTGTAGCTTTGACTTTTGACCAGGACATGCTCCCAAACCCTAGGTCATTGTTCAATATACCCCATAACACCCATGGAACATGTCTATCAAGTTTGATTTAGGTCAAGGACATGATTTCCTAAAGGATTGCACAGTTTGGAATTCATCTGATAAAAAGTCAACTGTGCACAAAAGTCAACTTTGACTTTTTGAGATTTTTTATAAAAATGATTTTTTAACCCTAAAATGATGTTAATGTATGATTGGAATCATCATTCATCAAGAAAAATCAAGAAAAGTGGGATAACTTGTATAAGGGGTAACCATAAAAACTTAGAAAATTTTCTAAGTTATGAAATAAAGTGGCTAGGGTACCAACTTTGGAGGATCATAACTCCTAAACCACAAGGCCATTTTTTCCCATCCAAAGCTTGATTTGTAGATCTCATTACCCTCTACAAAAGCTTAAAACTGACCTCCCTCCAAATTCCCCATGGATTTTGAGTTATGGAATGATCAAAATCACAAAAAGTGAAAATCTCACTTTTTTCCAACACTTAGTGAAATTTTCACTAAGCCAGAATCTCCCTTCACTTTTTCCCAAATGTAGGGGGATTTTTCACCTAGATCCAAAAGGTATCAAAACAAAATATGATCAAACAGTTGTTGTATCATATGAGGGCTTTCCAAAGTGACCAAGAACATCACCAAATTCCACTTGAGCCATGAGATATGACAAGGACAATATGCCTTGCTGAAAACTGCCAAGGCTAGGCAGAATTTTGTACTTTTGCTCGATTTGGCAAGATAAGATAATTCCAAGCCTTGTCATCATCTTGGACACATCTGAGGATCAAATCTAAAGGGGACAAACACTAAGCTAAGCCTCCAAAGTCCTTGGAACCAAAAGTAGCATGCTAAACCTAAAAATCCCTAAAAGAGGGACAAGACTCCAATTTTGGATTGGAGCATTTAATGGATGCACGATGGTGGCATGGACTGAGCTTCCTTCAACTGAATTCAGTCAAGGATGATCCAACAACTAGGGAACCAAAGGCCTGTGCTCTAACCTCTAGTCAATGGCTAGAGGAGACTTGAGATTCCATTGGACAACATTGGCCAAACCTCTGCTGCAGTTGCCATTCACTATTGATCCCAAAACAAACTTGCTCTACTATAAATAGAGCTCATTTCTGATCAGTTTGAGTAATCCAAAGCCATCAAACATATGCTTTCCTCAAAATCTTTTCTTTCACTCCAATTTTGCCTTCTAAGGCAAGTCACTATCGGGTTTTGAGTTTGAGAGCTTTTCCAATCAAACCAATCACACACACACACACCTCATAAACATCATATAGAAGTGATCCAAACACTTAAATAACAGATGGAACACTGATTTCACAAAATCACTAGCCAGTTGCTCAAGTTCTTGAAAGATTTGCAGTTGGGGTACCATCTCAAGTTCCATATCATTTCAATCCATTCCAAGCATCCAGACACACTCCATGGCACCTAGGGAAGCTATCCAGATCATTGGGACCTAGTTGTAACACCTCTAACACAAAACACGATCACCAGCTGCAAGAGGTAAGCATGAGCTCTTCTAACTCTATGATCCATGCAATTTTTGCTGCACAATAATTTGGCCATATGTTCACAATCATGCATGGAATGTTTTCCCTCAATCAATTGCTTTGTATGAACCGTGTATGAAATTTCTGAACCTTCATGCAGAATTTAGGGTTCTTGAGGTTTCTCTTTGATTTCTTATTCCATGTTAAAAATAAATGAAATTAAAGACCATAGACATGATCATGAGGTTAAAACGAGTAGATTGATATGTAGATTGCATGATATAATCAAGTATTCAGTGAGATTGGGTAGAAAACGCAAATCTGCAGAAACAGAGGGTGGCGCGTGTTCTTGCCATGTTCTTGGCGCTCTTTTTGAAATATTTGAATATTTGAATTTTGTGATTTTATTTAATTTATTCAAAAATTAATTTCTCTCTGAGTTTTAATGATTTTGAGTTGATTCTTTTTTTAATAATTCACAAAAATGTTAAAATGTTTTATTTTACCAAAAAATCCCAAAAATATTATTTATTTCATATAATTGATATTTTTGCAAAGAATTAATATTTTAGTTGTTTTTGACATTTGAAATTTTTTTTTCCTTCTTGATTTTGCAAATTTTAATGATTTCTAATAATTTTGTAGGTCAAAACATGATTTTTGAAACATTAATCCAAGATTGCAATTTGTTTTCCACATGTTAAACAATTTTGGTCATTTTAATTGAATTTTTTATTCAATTAAAATACATTTTGAAAACAAATTAGGGTTTTTGATTAATTCAACCCTCACAAATCATTTTAAAACTTTTTGGGTCTCTAATAGAGTGTAAGACCAAACCCTTTGTAAATACAAACAATTTTTGGGCCTCACTTATTGTATAAGTCCCGTTGTATTTCAAAAATTCGGCGCGATCACCGCCCATTTAAAACAATCATCTGGGCCTCTCCTCGAGCTATAAGACCCATTCAAAAAAATTTTGGGCGTCTAATAGAGTGTAAGAACCAATCCCCTTTTAACCAAAACAATTTTGGGCCTCAGACATTGTATAAGTCCCCCTGCTTTAAAAGAAAACTTGGGCACGATCGCCAGTTAAAAAATCAACCCTGGGCCTACCCTCGTGTTATAAGCCCTATTTCTTTTCTTCAAACACTTGGGCCTCTTGAGAGAGTGTAAGACCCTTCCATTTGTACAGAAAACCGTTCTTTGGCCTCAGTCACTTATATAATTCCCTGTACAAATTCAAAACCATAGTGCAATCACTGATAAACCTTGGGCCTCCCTTTGAGCTGTAAGCCCCAACATCTTTTCAAAGCACTTTCTCCTTTAATTTTGGATATAATATGGTTATCAAAGCTTTCTTTGTTGAATAAATAACCAAACAGCATGGAAGCTCTACAACCGAGTAAGTGTTTATATGCTTTCATTTACCACTTTCATATACATATAACTGTATTGTGGGACTGTTTCACTGTAAGTCTTCTTTCATAAAACTCATATCAACTGTGTAATACTAGTATAGATATTTAGAGTTTCCCCGACACCTACGTCTAGTACTAAGCCCTGTTGATCACTCTTAAATAGACAAAACTAGATCCCCCATAGGATTACCAGATACAGTCTTCCCTCCCCTTGGGGTTAAACAATATGGAGATGTGAAAGGCACCATTCTCGGTGAACCCTTTCTCAGACTGTCATCTTTAGAAATCATCAAAGAAACTCTACTCTCCGGAGATGATCTTTTCTCCGTGAATGGCATCTCTTGAGTTTCTTCCAAATTCTCAAACTTTCCTGGCTTGATCCATTCTCAGGGTTTGGAGACCCACAGGCTTCCTAAAAGCATCCCCGCCTCCTCTTGGGCGTTGTACAAGGACCCTACGGCTTCTTAGAAGTATCCACAACCTCCTCTTAGGCTTCGTATAAGGATTCTTCCCTCAGGAAGAGAGCCTTCTCTTGAGCTTCGTACAAATTGTCCCTCGGCTTCTTAAAAGTTTCCAACCTCCTCTTGGGCTTCGTACAAATTGTCCCGACGACCTCCTAGAGGTATAGGAACAGAAAGTAGTCATTTAATAGAACAGTCTTTCAAAGAGTCTAGATCCTACTACTGTTTCTCTAAGCATAGTACAAAAGATAAAACTCTAGACGTGGACAGTCTAATTTCCTTGAGTCTTGAAGGCATTCTCAAGCCCCTTTCAAAAATAGGGAAACACCAGTAGACTCGGACAATACCCTCAGAATTTCCCATTCCCTTAAAAAATAGGAAATAACTCTGATCCTCTGATCAAATCTCAAAGTATAGCCTTACTTTTAATCAGTCTCTTTATAAGAACTGATTTTCTCTTTTAACCGACATACCGGACCTGTCACTCAACTGAAACAACACTCCTTTTGCCTCTATCTCGGGCTTCGTACGAGATACAAAAAGACTCTCTTATTGAGTCAAAATGTCCTTTTGTCTCTATCTCGGGCTTCGTACGAGATACAAAAAGACTCTCTTGTTGAGTCAAAACATCCTTTTGCCTCTATCTCGGGCTTTGTACGAGATACAAAAAGACTCTCTTGTTAAGTCAGAACTTCCTTTTGCCCCTATCTCGGGCTTCGTACGAGATACAAAAACACTCTCTTGTTGAGTATAAAAGACTCTCTCGTAGAGTCAACCCTCTTCAGCCTCCGTCTTGGGCTTTATACAAGACACAAACCACTCTCTTGTTGAGTATAAAACACCCTCTTGTTGGGCCAATAGCCTCTTCTTAGGCTTTGTATAAGAAAACCCCGATTGAGACAATCAACCTTTTAGCATAAAAATTTGTGCCTCGTTCACAGTATACAAACATCAACAACTCCTTTTCCTTCGTCTAATCGCTGTCAGCGGCAAGCCTCTGGATTATTTACATCCACACCACTGTCCCTCTTTTAGCATGAGAAATTTCTAAGGAAAGATAACATTGCTCTACACTGAGTTAAATTCTTCTCCTCTAGGTTGAAAAGCCCCTATAAAGGAAACTATGGCATTTCTGGATTCACATATCCCGGTTAAAGTAATTCTCCTTTATAATCAGTCACCTCTGACAAACAGACCACTTTAGAGATGACAAATTCTCTCTAAAGACAACACCCTTTTAGCTTCACGTCTTGTGCTTTGAACAAGATACAAATAAACCCTTTTAGCTTCACATCTTGGGGTTTGAACAAGATCCAAACCACTTTTAGCTTCACGTCTTGGGCTTTGAACAAGACACCAAAACAACCTTTTTTCCTCCCATCGAATAGAAGGAACTACGATCGCTCTGATTTCCCTGTTTCGGTAAACGGGAATACTTAGGCATAAGATTGCAAGAAAAATCTTAGCGAGCACACTAATCCAAAACCCAAATCCCGTACCTTCACCCATCAATCAAAAAGCATCAGTCCTAACATCATCCCCATGAACAATCCCCATATTTTTCACTCTAAGAAGAAAGAGGCCCCATTACCATATAGCATCCGTAACCTAACAGACCACTGTTTAAACTCAGTATGCAAGCAGGGTTAGTTGGAGACATCTATTTCCCTTCCTTCGTCAAATTAATAGGATAAAAAATGAATCGACCTGTAGTAACCCCAAAGAGCGACAATGCTTAAGAACCACATCCAAAATCGCTCGCTACAGAAAAGTGGCGCCCACCGTGGGGCCCTGCTTTCTTTCTTTGGGATTTCACTGGGATAGGACTTTTTGTTGAATCCACTAGGATCTTAGGTCAAAAACCTTTTAAATTGGGAAGGTACCACAGAATGACGACTCTGCCGGGGAGCCATTTTCTGTCAGGAACATAGGATTCATAGCTCTTTAAAGTCTAGGACTTTAGGAAAAATATATATACTGCTTTTCCTAATTGATATCTGTGTTTATTTTTTGCTAATGGGAATGTGTGTGATGCCGCATGTGGAAAGATTGAGTATACACATAGGAAAAACCTCTTTTAGTGGTGCGAAAACTATCGGAAATGGTTGTCACGCGATACCACCCCCTTCTGATGATTCTTTGAAAAAACATCACCTAGCACGGTTCCCGGCCCGCTGGTGTTTTCTCGACAAGAATTGATGATTTTGAGAGACAGGTACAAAATTCACTAGTAAACCTTTGGGATGGGTAGAGCCTTGACTTCATGACAATGACCCTTTGACCCCATGTTTTTTCTATGTTTTTGTGTGCTGCATTCATGCATTCATTTTAAGAAACATTAAACAAAGAAAAACCTTCTCTTCTAGTCTTTTTTTTCAAATTAAACAAAGACAATGATTGCAAATGTCAGAGAAGAGGATGACGCTAATGGATTTCGGTAGAAGGAGAACTCACAAGTATACCTTCAAGGTTCCAAAGTTAGAGGATTTGAGAGGTTTGGCAAGGATGATCACTAACCCTAACGCTTTCAGAGCCAAGTACGGAGGTCTGCTACCTCTGTTAAGGGTCCAAGTAATTGAAAGAATCATGGATGCACTCATTCAGTTTTACGATCCGGTTTATCACTGTTTCACATTCCCGGATTACCAGCTCGCACCAACGCTGGAGGAGTATTCTCATCTAACTGATTTACATATCACTGATCGAGCTCCATTTTCTAGACTGGAAGAAATTATAAAGGATCAGACCATTGCGAGAGCAATTTATTTGGACGAGTCAGAAGTCAAGACTCACGTTACCACTAAGGGTGGCATCCAAGGTTTTCCAGCCCAATTCTTGATAAAGAAGGCCCTTTACTTTTCCAGTATAGGGAACGTGGTCGCTTTTGAGAGCATCTTTTTTTTGCTCACCTACGGGTTATTTTTGTTTCCCAACATCGATAACTTTGTAGATATCAACGCCATCAAGGTTTTTCTCATTGGAAACCCTTTGCCAACTCTGCTCGCAGATGCGTATCATTTTGTACACTTAGGAAATTTGTACAGTAGAGGAATGATCACATGCTGTGTACCCCTGCTATACAAATGGTTTATCTCCCATTTGCCTAAGTCTGCTGCTTTTTGGGATCATAAGAATGCATTATGTTGGTCGCAGAAAATCATGTCCCTTACCAACTCTGACATAGATTGGTGTAATAGGATTTATGACAGGATCAGGTTCATTGACCGTTGTGGAAACTTCCCCAACGTACCCCTTTTAGGAACTAAGGGAGGAATTAATTATAATCCAATTCTTGTTCGTCGTCAATTCGGATACCCGATGAGGCATGTCCCATGTAATGCTCATCCAGAAGGTCTTTTCTTCAAAGAAGGAGAAAATGACAGATCACTAAAGATGGAAATAGTGCACGCTTGGAAACATGTTCATAAGAAAGGACGAGAGTCTCTTGGAAAACCGGATTGTGTCTCGGTGGAGCCTTATCTCCACTGGGTACAAACTAGAGCTCTCAAGCTAAAGATGCCTTATCCTCGTCACGAAGTTCTTCTGCCAAGGGAATCTGTCATGTACTTCATGACCGAAATGGAAAAACTTCAGGTTACTCTCAACAAAGCTCAACAGGAAAGGAGGTCTTGGAAGAACAAGTACCGCATTCTCAATGTAGAGTGTATCAAAATACAGCAACTGCTGAAAAATCAGGATACTCTGATCGAGATTTTAGAGCAACATGTTATGGATAATCAGGATGACCAAAGGAATTTGCTCACTCTTTTCACTTGGCAAAGGAATGACAACCCGACAACGGCCCAAGAGCCCCGGTCCAAGAAAAGGAAAGTACCAGAATCAGCACCCGGTTTCTCCCCAGAGAGGACTCAGGACCCCTTAGCTTAGGTTTCTGTTTTCGCACCTTGTAATCTACTGTATTTCTATTTTCGTAATCCTTTGAATTAAATAAAATGGGGTTTCCCCACTGTTTGATATTTGCAATCTAATTGTCAAAGTTTATTTTGATTAAACCAAAAAAATAATTAATATAATCATTGCATTCATCATTCTCACGTCACGTGTTCTTCTTAACTACAAATTTCACGTTTGTGTCTCGGTTCTAGAGTCAAACTGTCTCATTCATAGAATACTCAGGCCAATCATCAGAAAAGGATGGATGATCTCAAAGAAGAGAACAGAGATTTGAAAGAAGAGATCGACGCTCTGAGAGAGGATATGAGAAAGCTTTGTAACGACATACAAGCCATGGCAGAAGCTCATCTACAAAGGACTATGATCTCAGAGATCACCTCCACGCCCATAGTGGAGAAGTATGATCCTAGGTATCAAATACCGAAAGCTCATCCCTGGGGCATGCCTGTTAACTATATCCCAGGAGGATATGTTCCGCCGATCACTGAGGATTAGGAAATCATAGCAGAAGCCGCTGGGCCTGAAGGTTACAAACTTCGAGAAAACAAAGATGCCAGGGGCATACCAATAACTCCTGAAGGTTACAAACTCGGGAAGCGCCAAGGTTCACTGCCATAGTAACGGTACCACCCCCTGTGGTGCACACTGTCCCGGAAGGACAAACTCTGCAAATACCTCCTGGTAGAAAGGAAACTATGTTCGATAGAATGGATGAATTCCAGGAACAGTTCTTGGAAATGTAGAAGGAACTGCAAGCCATTCGCGATCAGGATTTATTTGGAAAGGACGTCGCAGACCTCTGCTTGGTCTCCAACGTGAAAGTTCCGCACAAGTTCCAAGTACCCGATTTTGAAAAGTACAAGGGTAACTCTTACCCTCAAAGCCATTTGGTGATGTACGCTCGGCGAATGTCAGCTCAGACAGAGAATCAGGATTTACTGATTCACTACTTTCATGATAGTTTAACCGGTGCCGCCTTAAAATGGTACATGGGTTTAAACCGCGCTACGATCAGCACTTTCAGAGATCTTGGCACTGCCTTTGTCCAACAATATAAGTACAATATGGACATGGCACCAGACAGAGATCAACTCAGGTCAATGTCACAAAAAACAAGGAAACCTTTAAGGGGTACGCTCAGAGATGGCGTGAAATTGACGCTCAAATTTGTCCACCTCTTGAGGAGAAAGAGATGACAAAGATTTTCTTAAAGACCTTGAGGTCATTTTACTACGACAAAATGGTTGCTAGTGCGCCCAACGACTTCACCGAAATGGTCGGTATAGGAGTACGTCTCGAGGAAGCCGTCCGAGAAGGACGTCTAGTCAAAGACACTGGATCGACAAGCGGTACTAAGAAATACAGTAGTGCTCTCCCTAAGAAAAAAGAGCAAGATATTAGGAATATCACTCTCGGAAAGCAAAGGCGTCGGTACCAACCGGTAGCAGCTCTAACTTCTGCTATCAACCCCATGCCTACGTATCAACCTCAGGTTGCATAGAGCCAACCTAATTAATAGCAATTTCAGCAAAGGACACAACAGCCTCTTCAGCAGGCTCGTCCTCCATACAACAACCGTACAATGCGACCACCAGGATTTGATCCTATACCCGTATCGTACGTAGAACTATTTCCGTTGTTACTGGCCAAGGGGCATGTCCAGACTAAGTCTCCTCTTACAGTACCAGAAAATATGCCTTTCTGGTTTAAGGTGGACCAGACTTGCCCTTACCATCAAGGAGGATCAGGGCATAACATAGAGAACTGTCTCAGTTTTAAATTTGACGTGCAAAAGCTTGTTAGGAGCGGGGTCTTATCTTTCAAAGATACGAATCCGAATATTCTCACGAACCCGCTGCCTCAACACGAGAAGGCTGCAGTCAATTTGATAGAGGGAGAGTCTAACAACCTCTATCAAATTCACGATGTACTCTTATTGAAAACCAACTTGGTTAAGATGCATTGTAGACAGAGTGGATATGGCCATGTGCCACCTCATAATTATCATCAGTGTGATATTTGCTCTAAAAATAATCAAGGATGTTCTGTGGTACAATAAGCTCTACAGGAACAGATGGATCTCGGATGGATCCAAGAGCACCGAGTTCGTGGAATTAACATGGTTTACACGAATTCCAACGTCATTCAGAACCACGACATCTGTACGATGAATGTCAACTTGTCGACGATGCACTCAAGGAAAAGCCAATATCATAATCTACCACGGCATGAATACACTTCCTGTCTGACTTGCTCGGTAAACAAACAGGGATGCTCTTTTGTACAAGAGGCCCTCCAGCGCCAGATGGATCTTGGATGGATCCAGGACTACCATGATAGGAATCATTATCAAATAAACATGATTCAAATCTTTGATATTCGCTTGATGAATGTCATCCTGGTAGAGTTACAAGCTGCGCAGATGTAGCACCCCAAAATTTGCTCTCCTTACTTTAGTACTAACTGGCTTATGTTTCATCTCATTTTGCATTATCATGTGTGCATATCATTGGTTCTTAGCATGGGGTCAAGGTGCCTGAGGCAAGTTCAAGAGGAGAAGATGTTCTTCAAAGGGTCAAGCAAGGGAGTTCAAGTGGATCACTCTCTCTTAACCAGTGTAGAAATTAGAATTTTGAGATTCTTGGGTTTATTGCTCCAATGGGCAGGTTTCTTGGGTTTTTATCATCACCAAATGGCATATCTTATCTTTGTTGGAGAGGATACACATCATATTCAGAGGAATTTGCATTTAGAGACTGTGTTATTTCCCCCTAGACTGAGGGTACCAAAAATAGGGTTTGCTATAAAGTCAGTTTATTTCTGATTTTTTGGGCAAGACTTGATTCCATGGTATTCCTTGGGTCCCTAAGTATCTAGGAGTGGAAGATTGTCCATCAGTTTGGTTCATGAGAAGTTCAATTGGCCAATGGATTGGGAATCAGGAGAATTGGGGAAAAGTCAACAGGGAGAGGGGAAGTCAACTGTGAAATTTTGAGGTTCTCTTCAAGGTTTTCAAGGTCTCACATCCTCATATGGTCCTCAGGGGTCAATTTTCATGCCATTTGTCAAGAATCAAGGGTAGATACAAAAGTTACTAAATATGGAAATGACCTATAATTTGAAAGTTTCTTTTTTGGGAAAGTCCTTACACTACATTCAAATTGACTTTTCACCATCAAGAAAGCTTCAAATGAATTTTCCTCAAACATGAAAGTTGAAGATCTTTTTCTCCCCTTTCCAACAAGTACTAGTGGGTCTCCATATCATTTGTGAAACTCAAGTTATGACCAAAAGAAGGCAAAGTGGTTTTTAGGGTTCCATTTTCACAACTTTTGCATTTTGGGACATGGTGACCTATAATTAATTCCATTGCTTCAAGGCAAATTCCAACATCAAAGAACAATCCCTAAGGAGCATTTTTGGCCTTTAAATCAAGTGGTTTCATGGTTTATTAATTACTTATTTCACATGGTGCAAAATTGCCAAATTATTTAAAACTCATGAACCAAGGCATCTCAAGGCCCAAATCAAAGTCAGGTGTGATTAGCAATGGTTAAATAAATGATCCATCATCAAGGGTTTAGATATCCATGCATGGAGGAGGGTGTATTTCACATTATTCAATTTTCTAAAATCATCCAAAACTCATTAAACAAAGAATTACCAAGGCCCAAGTGATCATCAGTGGTTTAACCTAGCCCATTTAAACTTACTCATGCTAGAGTTAGAGGGATGAGACGTGCTTTTGGAGGAGAGTTCAAGTTTCAACCTAATTCTTGATTTCTTCATAGTTCACAATCCACAAGGGTTTCTTCAAAAGTTCTTCCACAATCTTCTTTCTGGGGATCCACAGAGCACAAACCAACCATCCTTTGAAGCTAACAGTGAGGATACGTGGTGCACAAGCTCAGGTTAGTGATATTTTTGATGATCATAAAACTCTCTTTTTAAATACGCATAATGTTGTGTGGCATCCATGGATCATTCTGATGTATTTATTTCTGAAATTGGACGTGTATATTGGTTGCTGCGTGAATTTTAAGTTTGTGAACCAAACCTTTTCTATTTCATTTTGCTTTATGTGATGGTTGTTTGCAAATTTTAATGTGATATTTGAAATCCTCATGAAATTCTGGACAAAATGGTATATTCGATTGCGTTTTTTGGGTTCTTTTAAGTTGCAGGTGGCCATGGATGGTGGCCGGAACCCTAGCTCCGGCGGCTGGTGAGGGTTCCGGCGAGTTTAGGGTTGGGTTGGAGAAGACGCAATCGTGGCCGTTGGTGGCTTTGATCGTACGGTTCATGCATTGCCATGTTTATTTTTTTTTCTGATTTTTATTTAGTGTTTGTGTGCCTGCTAGTCCATGGTTCTTATCGTGTACGTGTAATCATGTTCACACATCATGCTTACTTTTGTTGAATGTTGACTAATCTGATACGTTGGTTTGATCTGGTGGACAAGAGGGTGACAACGCATTAAAAAGGTCATGTGCCTTGCACGTGGGATCATATGATGTGCTGGTGGATTTTGTGTACGCGTGTGTTTGTTTGTTACTGTGTGCGTGAGATCTGAACCATTGATCATGCCTACTGGATTGCTATGTTGACTTAATGGGGAGCGTTAGATTGATCTGAGGGTCCTGGTAAGTCATTTGGGTTGACTGAGGTTGCATTGTATTTGTCTTTTTTGTTTTTTTTTGTTTTATTTTTTTCTGATGGATTTTAAACGTTGGGCCTGCTATTTACACACCCCCTTCAGCCCATTTCAATTTTCCAACGTGGATTATCTGCTGAACGCACCCCCACTTGTTTCTCTTCAATTTTATTTTTATTAATTGTTTGCATTTCATTTTAATTTTTTAAAAATAATTAATTGCATTAAAAAATTCCCAAAAATTCATGAACCATATTTATAATTTTATAAAATTCTCCCAAATTTTATTTTTCATTTTTATTTTATTTTTAGTGGCTGAATTAATTAATTGTTTAATTTCTTTTTGAATTTGTTTTATTTTGCACATGTTGCATTGTAGAATTTTGTTCTCACAGTATACATAATATTTTGAACTCATTCCTTTTGAATTCATTCATCAACATTTTGAATTGCATTAAAATATTTTTCTCTCATTTTTAAAATCATTTCACATTGCATTTTAGTCCCTTCCATTTGCATGTTGAATCTTGTTTCTCATCTGACTTTGCATGATTGTTTGAGTGACTTTTATCTTGAACTTTTGCATGAGTTTTGGACATGTTGTTTACCTCTGGTCTAGGTGTGTTGATAATTAATTTGGTGATTTTAGAAGATATTTTGCTAATTGTTTGATTACTTTTATTTGAGGTCTTCTTGTATGCATGTTTCAGATCATGTCTGGTTACCTTGTTTGAAAAGGCACTTGTGCCATCATTTGGGTGTGTTCCTTTGACTTCACAATTCATGTTTAGGTCATCCACATTCTGTCTTGGTTGGTTTCATTTGGTTTATAATCATTTCTCTTTGGTTTGTGATTTATTTGAGTTTCTGTTCTCTTATTGTTACGTATGTCTGTTTTGTACTAACCTTTTATGCAGGGGCTGAGGTAAGTTATTTGAGGGTGTGGATAGTTATCCATGTCCACTCTCACTCTTTCTGTCTCTCATCTTTTCTTTTCTTTAGGCTTAGGTTGTCGTCAAACCTCACTAACCGTAGGTCATCCATGCATGATAACATTAGGACTCTTAGTCTCCCTTTAGAGTTTCCTTCATGTCTTCTCTCTTCTCATCTCAAAACTTCTTGAAAACACTTAATAAGGATAAAGTGTATTGCGCACGAGCCTTAAGCGTGGGGAATGAGAAATGAGGGGCTTCCTCTCATCTTTCTAGAGTGCTTAGCGAGCGTCCTGTCTTGGGACGATTCGTTAAGTATTCGTCCCTGTGCCCTAAACTTTGGTGCAATGCAAGTTATGAACTAACTCAAGTCACTTCTGTCCTAAAAAATACAAACAAACTTCAAACCTTTTTGTCCTTCGGGATTGTCAAACTAAAGGCTATTTTCAAAAAGGGCACGTTACTTTCCGTCTGAGTCGCAAACAGGCATCGACCCTAACTGCCGGACGCGAACTTAGCGTCGCTCATAAAAAACACAAAAAGAACTTGGTCCGAACTACTTTGACTATGAATTTCCCATTGCACAAAGGGAGTACGTAGGCCTAGGACGTCGACGTCCTACCGAGTCTGTCTTAGTTTTTCCCTCTCCCGTCTTAGTACAGCCATAGATGATAGTATAACTCACCCTTAGATTAGACAACAAGCGTGGATCCCATCGAGTACGATGGACGCGTGGGGTGCTAGCACCTTCCCCTCGCGTAACCGACTCCCGAACCCAGGCTATGGTTGTGACGACCATTCCTTTCCCTCTTCCTCAGGTTTATCCGGTGTTCCCTTTCCCCTCTTGGAATAAATTTACACGGCTGACGACTCTGTTTTCCGCGCCACTCTCGCGTTTGTACCTGGATGAAAATCCTGGGAGCGACAGCTGGTGACTCTGCTGGGGATAGAGATTATTTGCAAGTGCGGAGAATTCCCTAATGTACCCTTGATAGGGAGAAGAGGTGGAATTAACTATAATCCTTCCCTTGTTATCAAGCAGTTTGGTTATCCTTTGAAAGGTCCACCTGAAGAGCGAGATGTCAAAGAGTCCTTATTCTTCAATGGTACTGAGGATCAAGAGATGATAAGGAAGATTGTGAATGCTTGGAAGAAAGTGACCAAGAAGGGAAAAACTTCATTCGGGAAATGTAACAACCGGGCTTTTCCTTCCTATAAAGAGTGGATTAAGAAGAGAGCAGAAGATGAGCTTCTTCCCTTCCCGGTAGAACCACCATCTTACCCCTTGCTGATTGAGCCTCTTACCACAGTTGAGATAGAGAAGTTTAATAAGTTGTGGGCTGAAAAGGAAAAGCTGTGAGAAGAAAACAGTGAGCTACTAAGAGAGATTTATCAGTTGAAACATGAGCGGGGTGAAGCTGTTCATACCGCCAAGCTGAAGACAGAGCTTCTTGCTAAGGCACAAAAAGAGCTAGCTGACATGGTCACATCCAGACAAAGGATGAAGTAAGCTCTAGATGGTATCAATAAGGTTCTCGAGTCTAAGAAGGAGGAATTGGACAAGGCTTTGTTAAAAATTCACAGGTTCAATGCTCGCCGAGAAACTGTAATGGTTGAGAATAAGCGAAAGGAAGACGATTATCTAGCTAAGATTGACCAATTGGAGTTGAAACTCAAGAAGAAAGACGCTGAGATCTTGTCTGGGGTATTCAAGAGATAAGCAGTTGTCGCTCCCGGGATTTTCATCCTAGTACAAACGCGAAAGTGGCACGAAACAGAGTCGCCAGCAATGTGTATTTATCCCATGAGAGAGAAAGGAAACACCACATAAACCTGAGAGAAGGAAAAGAGTATGGTCTTACGACCAAGAGAAAGGGTAAGGGAGTCGGTTACATGCGAGGAAGTTATTAGCACCCCCACGCGTCCATCGTACCCGATGGGATCCACGCTTGCTTGTCTCGATCAAAGGGTGATAGAAAAGATGCTGAAAAAGAACTGGAAAAGGAATGGAAAGAGAAAGAGAAACAAATGTAGGGAAAATAAAAGAAGTGCTCGAATGGGCCCTACCCCACTGCCTACGTATCTCATCGGGAACATGAGAATCAGAGCGACGTAGTTCCCCTCACTAGGGATGGATTATTTGTGTTTTTTAAGGAACGACTAACGTTCTAGCTCGGGTGTTGCAGGCTCGCTGGTCCGAGTGCGTTACCATCTTGCAAGAGAACGAGAAGAAGCACGTTCGTACGTTTAGAATGAGTGAGATGAGAAAAGAATTCCCGAAGAAAAGACGTTATTGTTTGTTTTTGTCTTTTAAGAAAAATGTTTGTTATTTGTTCGCGTATGATAATGTATCTAAATCTTAATTATTGGAGTGTATACATCCTCACATTCCAAGATGGAATGAGTAAGAAAGTACACTAAGTGTGAAGAAGACCCTCACATTTAGTTCCAATTATTAAGGTTCAAATACACTAGCATACTGGTATTTATTAAGTGTTTTTGTTAATTATGAAATGAAGAAGTGCTTTTTTTATTGGTATCTTCAACAAGTATTGCATTTAAGTCCCTCATACAAGATCAAATGTTTAACACATTAACCCAAGATGGGCCATATGCTACACATTCTAAGATTATAAGAGAAGACCCCTTATAATCTTTTCTTTATATGAAAGGCCTAAATGCAATAAGTGCCTACCTTTATTAGATATTTTGAATTTCCTTTAAGATGAGGAGATGAAAGACTCAAGTGGGCGAGAAAGGTAAAATCTATGTGAACTAAGACTCGATCCTAATTGATTAGTTAAGGGAGTGATCCTAATGGGTTGTGAGGTTGCAAAACCTAAAGTCTAAAGAAGGAATGAGTTAAACAATTCACTTCTAAAGTAGAAGATGAATTGTAACTCAAAAGGGAAAGTAATGAGTTAATCAAAGAAAGCACATAAGTACTTAACAAAACACAAGATTGAATTGTAAAAGATGAAAGGAAAGAAGTTTGAAAGTGGATTCCTTATCCACACTCAATTTCAACTTACCAAAGCCCCTACATGGAAAGGTTAGTCCACAAAATATTTACAAGAGATCCTAAGTAAAAGAACTTGGTCAAACAAGCCAATGGAAGGACATAATGAAAACAACAACTATTATAGCCCATAAATGCAAGGCAGCAGTAAATCTATCATCATGTACCAAACAGTAATTAACAGCACATGTTCAGCCTACAAAATGGGTGTAAAAAGAATTTGGCAGCACATACAACAACACATATGTGTATAATCAGCAGTGAAAACTCAGATGCAACATGCATTAACACACAATTTCGATCATGAACAACCATTATTATGCATCAATCCTTGCACATTCATCAAACAAACACGATCACAGCCATATTACAAACCATGATGAACAATCCTTGAAATCAAACATGTTATAATGTTCATTACAAAAGAATACACATTGTCAAGAATATGAGCAAGTCAAAACAAGTATACATCTCTTGAAATGGAAAGCAAATGAACATGCGCATAATGATTCCAGCAACATAACCTCAATTGGCAATTAATGAGCTCAAAGTGTGTGCATCATGTGTTCATCACATCAATTAATCAACAATGCAAACATAAACATTCATCGATTAACAATCAAACACCGCGTATCGGCAAATTGTGTGCATATGATGGCGTGAGGTGCAACAACATCAAAACAGTCATTAGATGAGTATCATATTAATCCATGAAGATTAAAAGTGAAACGGGGTCGGAACATACTCAAAAACGCAAAAAAAACACATTCTGCAGCAGTGTTAATCGGTTAACGCCTGGTGTTAACCCGTTAACAGGTCAAAATCAGGCAAAAAACGCAAAATTAATACATGTTAACCCGTTAACGCTTGGTGTTAACCCGTTAACCTGGGACAGTGACCAAAAAACCAGTTGCAAAAGCACTTTTCAGCAGCAAATGACTTATCCAAACATCCAAATGAACATGCAATCAATTAATCACGAAATTACATGGAATTACCGTCGTCAAACATCAATTTAATCCAATAATCAACAACATCAAGAATTGAATTCTAGCACATGAATCCAAATCGAAAATCCACAAAAATCTACATCGAATAAGTTGCGAATAAACCAAAAACAGTGTAGATTTAGGGAAAACCAACCTACAAAGCGGAGACTTGCTTTGGTAATTGTTGCAAAGTAATCTTGGTGCAAAAAATGAAAGAAAACCAGAGATTCCTTGATCGATAGCCAAAATGCGTCGAAACCGAACGAAATCGCGAAAATCCACCAAAATCCAACTTGCACCAAAATAAATGGTGAGAAACCTTTGGATTGAAGAAGAATGCTCTGAACTTCCAGAAATCCAACCAAAGAATGCTAAATGATGAAGGTTAAGCTCAAGAATTAATCACTTTTCAATGTAAAAACTGATTATTCTTCAAGAAACAAGAGCTTTTGTGTGTGGTTTTGGAAGAGAGAAGTAGAAGTTGATGAAGAATGAGTAGAGAGATTAGAGAGAAATGTGAGAGAATTGAGTGTGAAAATGGAGCAAAAATGGTTGAGATCCTTGAAAATGAGTGAAGCATCTCTTCAATAGATTTTAGGTTTGGAGTATAAGTGGTTTGGAATGAGGTTTGGGTTTGGAGCTAGGGTTGGAGTTAGTTAGACTCAACTCACCGAGTCAAGTTAGTTAACTCGGTTAGTTAGGATCAACTCAGTTGCTTGGAAAACAAGGAACCACAATTGGTGTATTGGTGTATGACTTGGGCTGCAAGCAAGGCCTTGTGACTTGTGAACTTTCAGCATGAAACCACCATGTTTGAGCCCTCATATGACCTTCATAACTTGTTCAAATGAAAAAATGTCCAACATCAAAGTTGAAGAGGACATGGAGATGAACAACTATGATGTTCAACAATTTTTCATTTGAAGCCTTCTTGATGGAGAAAATTGGCTTGACATTTGGCACGTCAACTGTTCGATGAAATTATGGCCTATGGGCCTGCACTTGCCTTGCCATGCCTTGATTTTTGCCTTGATTTTACCAAACTTTGATTGATCATGACTCCCTCAATTTTAATTCGATGGAAGAGTTCTTTATATGGATTTGAAGCTTAAAACATGAACTTTAATTGGCTCAACTTGGGCCTGACGTTTGGATCTTTTATCTTGGAGAAAAAGAGCCTCAAAGTGTGGTGCAAAATGGTCTAAACTTGCCATTTTGGAAACCCCAAAGTTTCTTTTTTTGGCAATTTTGTAATTTCTTGATTTTTCATTATTCCTCCATCATTTCTTGATCAAATCTTGTCCAATGAACATATATAACTTGAATTTCACGAATTTGACCTTAAAAAGTCAAGAGTTGACTTTTTTCACTGCGCAGTTGACTTTTTCCCCAATTTCTTGATTTTGAATCTTCTGACCAATTGAACCCCTTCTGAAATGAATCAATGGCCAATCTTCCATCCTTAGACACTTAATATCATGTAGAAAACATTGAGATCAAGTTTGTATCAAAATTTCATCAGGAGACCACTCTTGAATTCAAAACCCTAATTTGACTTTTTTTTATAAAAGATGCTGCACTGTTCCATCTTTTTGATGAATTCTCCTCTTCCAATGCATTGAGGATCAATTGAGATAGCATGAAACATGAAATACCTCTTGGCTTGACTTGAGGCAACTTGTTTGACCTTTTGTGCCTTGAATGATTCCTTGATTGTCCATCTTTCACCTGATCACATGCCTTGATGGTAAGAGGGATGCTATGCTTCATTTGTCTATGTTAAAGATGCAATGCTAGGCTAATGAGATGGATATGATATGATATATGATAATGCTATGCTATGATGACAAAAGAGAGAGCAAATTTTGGGGTATTACAGCTGCCCCTATTCAAGCACTATAGACCTGAATGCCGGAAAGCAATTGCTTTCAGACTTTCAAGGTATATAGTGATTGAATACCAAATATAGCCAAAAATTTGCTCTGGATGACGAAGAACAAAAGGGATATAAACCCAACGAGACCGCTGGACTGAATCCTCAATGAAACGTTGTCGGAGAGATCTGTCTTTTGAACGACGCCAGACGACTACTGGCTTGCCATACTATGGATGGACTTTCAACAATGTCTTTTTGAACGACGCCAGACGACTACTGGCTTGCCACTCAACTGGTGGACTTTAGCTGCTCTGCCATTCTAAACAATGGACTTTTACCAATTCGTGTTGGATTTCTGCCAATCTATCGTTGGACTTCAATGATTACCAAACCGGCTTTGGAATCTCAAAATTGCCATCCTCAGATGGACTTTTGCAGCTTTGCCAAACTAACATTGGACTTCGATGCTTACCAAACCGACTTTGGAAGCTTTGCCAAACCAATGTTGGACTTTGCCGAGAATATAGTTGTTTATCACCATCCCACCTGCTGGAACAATATAAACTACTGTATATAATGATCACCCCACCTGCTGGAACAACCATCTGCAATACTGTCCCACCTGCTGGTATATTATGAACAATTATATATAATGATCACCCCACCTGCTGGAACAACCATCTGCAATACTACCCCACCTGCTGGAATAATATGAACAAACTGTGTGTATGATCATTCCACCCGCTGGAACTACCATCTACAACACTATCCCACCTACTGGAATAATATGAACAACTGTCTGCATGATCATCCCACCTGCTGGAACAATCATCTGCAATACTATCCCACCTGCTGGAATAATATGAACAACTGTCTGCATGATCATCCCACCTGCTGGAACAATCATCTGCAATACTTTCCCACCTGTTGGAATAATATGAATAAACTGTCTGTATGATCATCCCACCTGCTGGAACAATCATCTGCAATACTATCCCACCTGCTGGAATAATATGAACAACTGTTTGTATGCCAAAAATAAATTGGACTTTGAGTTGTAAATGAGCAATGCTGAGAATTACACCACCTGCTGGGTAATATCATATGCTGACACTTTGCTGAAGAAGAGATTCCCTCGATCTATTTAGAACTTGCTGGGTAAATTACTGTCAAAATGTCGAACTCTGTGGGGAGAGAAAACAATTCAGCAGGGAATTATTCTTTGACAAATTTCACATGCTGAAACCTGCGGGAACTATACCCTGTTGACACTACCACTTGCTGGTAAATCCTGCTGAGAATAAACTCCACAGGGAATGTTACTGCGAGGAGCTTCATCTCTTAAGAGGATTTTATAGAAAACCAAGCATTTTCAAATTCTTAGACGAACACCCTGCCTTCAACTTCCGAACATTCGCTCGTGCACTACCCTTCACATCGTCTGCGAGGTACCAGAAGATTTGCACTCGTTATGGACATGGAGTGCTCACTGCATTAATAACCGTTATCAACACAGAAGAATTCAATCTTCGACAACCGTTGTCGTCACAAAACCCGGTGGGAAATCTTGAATGAAAGAATCGACTTAATCAGATACAACGGTATCAAGTCATGGCAAATATCTGTTGGTGCTGAGAGATAACTTTCGTGCCGCTTGGATTGATCATACTCATTACCTGCAACAGAAAAAATATATGCACATGCCCCAGGATATTGCATGGTTTTTTTGAGTCCACCATCCAAGGTTGTCCAACAAGCAAAGTAATTTTAATTGTCTTTTTTGTGCATGTTTTTGCAAGGCCATGATATTTTCAAAGCAATGTTTTATTATCAAAAATCGGACATTTTTTGCAAACAAATCAGTAAAATGAAAATAAAAGCTTATGACTGAATATTCAATTTTATTGAGGAAATGCCAAAATTGGCGAATTTACAATCGGAAGCAAACCCCTGAAAGAGTTGATTGCCGTAAAATTGAGAAAAGAAATCTATCCTAATGACAATGCGGAAATTGGATTCCAACTGATTTTTGATTCTATTATAGCCAATATGTATTCCAACTCTCTTGATTATCTTCGCCTTCGGAAGCTCGTGGTCAGAACAATTCCTCCTTCGGAAACTTTGCTATTCTGTTGAAGAGTAGAGAACGTACAGATCAATTCAGACTGCAGTCATTCGCTTAAATCCCTCTTTTGCGTGGATCGCCTTTTCAGGTTTTCAATCCACCGGGATACCCATTTTTGCCTAAGTTGCCCTTTCGGGTTTTCAACTTACCGGGTGTATAATTTTTCAATTATATCCTTAATTTTTGCCTGAATCTTTATTCTGTTTTTGGTTCGCTAAGATGCCCTTTTTTGCCTGGATTTTTTTTCTTTTTTTTTTCTCTTTTTTTTATCCAGCGGGTCTATTTATGCGAAGTATTTTTTAATTGCATCTGAATTAACAGGGGATGAAAAGTCTTCACCATCCATGGTGGTCAGCAATAAGGCTCCACCTGAGAAAACCTTTTTAACCATGAATGAACCTTCATAATTAGGAGTCCATTTGCCCCTGTGATCTGTATTCGGAGGAATTATTCTCTTGATTACCACATCTCCGACCTTGTAAACTTAAGGTCGAACCTTTTGATCGAATGCCCTATTCATTCTGCGCTGGTATAACTGGCCATGACATACTGCTGCTAGTCGCTTCTCCTCAATAAGGCTCAGCTGATCAAATCTGGCTCGCACCCATTCAACTTCATCTAGCTTAACGTCCATCAATACTCGGAGAGAGGGAATCTCAACTTCGACCGGTAGAACTGCCTCCATACCATATACAAGTGAGTATGGTGTTGCCCCAGTGGACGTGCGGACTGATGTTCGATACCCATGCAAAGCAAATGGTAACATCTCATGCCAATCTTTGTACGTGACAAGCATCTTTTGCACAATCTTCTTGATATTTTTGTTGGCCGCTTCGACCACGCCATTCATCTTTGGGCGGTACGGAGAAGAATTGTGATGTTCGATTTTGAAGTCCCGGCATAGCTCAGCCATCATCTTATTATTCAAATTAGAACCATTATCAGTAATGATTCTTTCGGGCACTCCATAGCGACAAATGATATCTCGTTTCAAGAAATGAGCTACCACTTGCTTAGTGACATTGGCATAAGATGCTGCTTCAACCCATTTAGTGAAGTAATCAATGGCGACCAAGATGAAACGATGGCCGTTTGAAGCAGTAGGCTCAATTTTCCCGATCATATCAATGCCCCACATTGCAAAGGGCCACGGAGAGGACATGACACTCAACGGATTTGGAGGAACGTGTACTTTGTCTGCATAGACCTGGCATTTGTGACACTTGCGGGCATACTTGCAGTAATCCGACTCCATTGTCAACCAATAATACCCCGATCTCAACAATTTCTTAGCCATCGCATGTCCTCCGGCATGGGTACCGAAAGAGCCTTCGTGCACTTCAATCATCAACAGGTCTGCCTCGTGTCTATCCACGCATCTGAGCAGAACTGTGTCAAAATTTCTTTTTACAGCACGCCATCTTTGTTCAAGAAGAAACTACCGGCTAGCCTTCTTAATGTCTTCTTGTCTTTGGAAGATGCCCCAGGCGGGTATTCTTGATTTTTCAAGAAGCATTTAATGTCATGGTACCAAGGCTTGTCGTCAGACACTGCATCAACGTCAAACACAAAAGCAGGTCTATCAAGACGAGATACATCAATCCTGGGTACAAAGTTCCAACCATGCACTTTGATCATCGAAGATATAGTGGCCAAGGCGTCTGCAAGCTTATTTTCATCTCTGGGAACATGGTACAACTTGACAGTTGTAAAGAATGTCAGCAATCTCCTCGTATAATCTCTATACGGAATCAAATTCTGCTGATGTGTGCGCCAAGTTCCCTTTACTTGATTGATTACCAGTGCTGAATCACCAAAGATATCTAGGGTCTTGATTCGTAAATCAATAGCCTCCTTAATCCCTAGTATGCAAGCTTCATATTCTGCTTCATTGTTGGTACACCCGAAAGTTACTCGGGCAGTGAAGGGCATGTGAACGCCTTCTGGCGTAATGAGAACTGTACCAACTCCGCACCCATTCATATTAACTGCCCCGTCAAACATCAAACTCCATTTGGATTCAGGGTCAGGCCCCTCCTCCAGAAGTGGTTCCTCGCAGTCTTTCGCTTTGAGAAACATGATGTCCTCATCAGGGAAATCAAACTTCATGGGCTGGTAGTCATCAAGAGGCTGTTGTGCAAGATAATCTGACAGTATACTTCCCTTGATTGCTTTTTGCGAAGTATATTGAATATCGTACTCTGTCAGTATCATCTGCCACCTTGCAACTCTGCCTGTAAGTGCTGGTTTCTCAAAAATATACTTGTCCGGATCCATTTTTGAAATCAACAAGGTTGTGTGTGTGAGCATATATTGTCTCAATTGCTTTGTGGCCCCTGCGAGTGCGCAACATGTCTTTTCAAGCATTGAATAACGTGATTCACAATCTGTAAACTTCTTGCTCAGGTAGTAGATATCATGTTCTTTCCTACCTGTCTCGTCGTGTTGACCGAGAACACAACCCATGGATCCTTCGAGCACCGTCAAGTACATAATCAGGGGTCTCCCTTGAACTGGAGGTATCAGAATCGGAGGTTCCTGCAAATATCTTTTTATTTTGTCGAATGCATTTTGACAATCATCATTCCACCTGACCGTTTGATCTTTTCTTAGCATTTTGAATATCGGTTCGCAGGTGGCAGTTAGGTGAGATATGAACCTTGAAATGTAGTTCAATCTCCCTAGGAAGCCGCGAACTTCTTTCTCAGTTCTCGGTGCAGGCATATCTTGTATAGCTTTCACTTTAGCAGGATCAACCTCTATTCCCTTTTCACTGACAATGAAACCCATCAATTTTCCGGACCGCACGCCGAAAGTACACTTGTTAGGATTCAGTCTCAACCTGAACTTCCTCAACCTCTCAAACAACTTCTTCAAGTTGATCAGATGTTCCTCTTCTGTCTTTGATTTAGCAATCATGTCATCCACATAACACTCGATCTCTTTATGAATTAGATCGTGAAATAACGTCACCATTGCTCTTTGATAAGTTACCCCTGCGTTTTTCAACCCAAAATGCATCACTTTGTAGCAGAAGGTACCCCACGGGGTAATGAATGTCGTCTTCTCCATGTCTTCAGGTGCCATCTTTATCTGATTATACCCAGAGAATCCATCCATAAATGAGAACACTGAAAACTGAGCAGTATTGTCAACCAGCACATCAATATGAGGGAGTGGAAAGTCATCTTTAGGGCTCGCCCTGTTGAGATCTCTGTAATCCACGCACATTCTGACCTTGCCATCTTTCTTCGGCACCGGTACTATGTAGGCCACCCAGGGAGGATAGTTGGTTACTGCCAGAAAACCTGCATCCAACTGTTTCTGTACCTCTTCCTTGATCTTCAAAGCCATTTCTGGTTTCGTTCTGCGCAGCTTCTGCTTGACCGGTGTACAGGCCTCTTTCAATGGTAGTCTATGCACAACTATGTCTGTATTTAAACCTGGCATATCTTGACATGACCAAGCAAAGATGTCAACGTATTCACGTAGCATGACTATCATCTCTTGCTTTACCTCAGCCCGCAGATTTGCACCGATCTTGATCTCTTTCTTGCTTTCTTCTGAACCGATATTAATAACCTCAAGATCTTCCTGATGAGGCTGAATGGTCTTTTCCTCCTGTTTCAACAATCTAGCCAACTCTTCCGGGAGTTCATAGTCTTCATCACTTTCCTCCTCAGCTTGATAGATCGGATTGTCGAAATCATACGTGGTCATAACAGAATCATTCTCAGAGGAATCCACAAAATCAAGTCTGCATGATTGGATTGATGCTTTATTTTAGATTATTTTTGCTTGAAAAAAAAAGAAAAGAAAGTGCATTATCATTTTTAATTTTCTTTGTGCAAAAAATAAATAAAAAAGAAGGAATAAAGGAACACAAATTTTTAAACAAAAACATCATTTTTATTGAAGTTTGAACATTATATGGGAAAATATGGTGGCCCTACAAATGGATCCTCACACCTTGGGCAGAGTATGGGATTTTATGCATTATGAAAGACAAGAATTATTACTCTGAATGGTGTACAACATGAATGACTTCTTCACTAGACCAGTTTTGCAATGCCTCGCCCGGAGCCAGTGAATACACCCATCTGTCCAGATAATATGAGCTTTCAGCGTCATCTTCTATTGTTGAGCAGGACTGATTAGGGTTGATAATTCCTCCACGTTGAAATTGATTGGCCCACGGAATCGGGGAACTGGCGTCTGGCCCAGTTGGTATCCAATGCCGAACTTATCTTCTTTCACAAACATATCGATAGCTTTACCCCAACCTTGGGCATTTCCGCTTTCAACCACTTCTCTAGCCTGCTTGTAGGACGCAATTGATGCACTCGGCCCAACTGGCACATTTGGCACCACTGATGTTGAAGTAGGTTCTGGGAATTTGTTGATATTCAGGGCTTCAAAAGATTGGCACAGGGTTTCATGAATCTCTCCATCCATTTCCACATATTTGAAAGTGGATAGACGACTCACAAATATATCTTCTTCACCACAAACGGTAACCACTTGACCCTCGAACACGTATCAGAGCTTCTGATGTAGTGTGGAGGTCACTGCGCCTGCTGCGTGAATCCACGGTCAGCCTAACAAACAACTGTAAGCAGGCTGAATGTCCATAACGTGAAAGATTGTCTTGAATATCTGTGGACCAACCTGTATTGGTAATTCTACCTCTCCAAACACCGATCTTTGGGATCCATCGAAAGCTCTCACAATCAAATCGCTGGGTCTAAGAATCAATCCATCTACTTTAATTTTCATCAGGGCCTTTTTGGGTAACACATTCAAGGAAGAACCTGTGTCGACCAGCACATGCGACAAAACATTTGCTTTGCATTCAAGTGTGATGTGCAACGCTTTGTTATGATCACGTCCATCTGGAGTCAAATCCCTATTCGTAAACCCTAACCCGTGGCTCACATTGACATTAGAAATTACTCCCTTCAACTGATTCACAGTAATCTCTTGGGGAACATAGGCCATATTCAAAACCTTCAACAAAGCAGCCCGGTGTGCATCTGAAATCATTAACAGGGATAATATTGAGATTTTAGAGGGTGTCTGATTGAGCTGATCAATGATTTTATAATCGCTCTTTTTGATAATCCTCATAAATTCCTTAACATCACTATCAAAATTGACTTTAGGGTCCTCTTCCTGAATAGGCATCTTGTCACCAACAACCTGTTTTCCTTTTGTTTTTGCAGCTGCTTCAGCTTCTTTATCACTCCTTAGAGTCTGGGGAGCAAACAGTCGACCACTCCTGGTGAAACCACTTGGTCCACCGACATTCTCAACATTGGTACCAACAACAGCCTCTGCTTTCTGTTGACTTCCTCCTTGATGAGTATTAGTTCCATATTGCCATGGAATTGCCCTATTAGACACATAAGCAGTAGATTCAGGAACTATAATCGTAACTGGTCTCGGCCTCTTGGGTGCGATGATAGCAACAGGATCTTCAATGGGCACCTGTATTTCAATTGGATTATAATAAATGGTAACGGCTGAAACATCTTTTTCCTTCTCTACCTTATCAAACTGAAGGCTTCCTTCGTCCATAAGATCTTGCAGTCCAACTTTCAACTTACTGCAGCCATTAATCTGTCTCGAACAATCCTCACAATCAGAGCCACATCCAGGAAATACCTTTCCTTTTAACAAACGCTCTTTTACAATCAACAGCGGATTCTTTACCAAATTAACATCGGTAATCAGATTCAATTTCTCGCTATCAGAAATAGAATGCATGCCTGCATCTCCATGATGAGGCATTGGATTATCACGAACATTCGGCGGCTTAGAGAAATTAATAGCTTTTACATCAATCAGATCCTGAACCTTATGTTGAAAGGCCCCGCACTTTTCTATCGAGTCACCCGGCGCACCGGAATGAAATTCACATTGAACATTAGCATCATAATTTTGAGGCAATTTTCCAGTATCTGGTGGCCTCATAGTCCGAAGTTCAACCAACTTCTCTCTGAGCAATTGTGGTAACAAAGCAGCATATGTCATAGGCAAGGGATCAAACTTACGGTCCCTTTGTCTATTAGTCTGGAATCGGGGTCTAGCTTGCTAATCTGGAGCTTGCTGTCCTGCTGGAACCGGAATGGTTACAGCGTCCACCTGATGGTAGGATTGAGTCCTGCCTCTGCCCTTTCCTCTATGCACAACACTGGACTCCCCTTCTCTTTTCCTTGGTCCGTTAGCAAAGGGTTTCCTCGAACTCGAAGCACCAGTCCCACTGACGTCTTGAATCTTACCCAACTTTAGCAAACTCTCTATTCGTTCCCCAGCGATAACAATGTCGGCAAACCCTGTTGAAGGACACGCAGCCAATCTATCCAAATACGGCCCTTGGAGTGTGCTCATGAACATATCATCCATCTCACGATCAGTCAAAGGTGGTTGAACTCGAGCAGCCAATTCTCTCCATCTCTGCACGTCCTGCTTAAAGCCCTCCTTATGATCCTGAGTCATACTCTGCAGCTGAGTACGATTGGGTGCCATGTCCAAATTATATTGATACTTCTTCAGAAACGCAGCGCACAAATCTTTCCAGCTTTTTATATGAACCCTGTCCAGCTTAATGTACCATTCCAAGGAGGCGCCTGACAGGCTGTCCTGGAAGAAATACATCCAGAGCTTTTGGTCTTCAGTATAAGCGGCAATCTTGTGATTGTAGGCTTGCAAATGTGTTTTGGAACAGGTACTGCCATTGTACTTATCCAATGTTGGAAGTTTGAACTTAGGAGGGATTCTCACACCTTGCACGAGACCCATGTCCTCTACGTCAATCCCTAGAGGATTTTGGCTCTCAATAGCCTTGAGTCTTTCATCTAATCCTTCGTACTTCCAGTCTTCATTATAGAAACCCATGTCGTTATTGAATGCCATAAACTGGTCATCTTGACCATCCTTTAAACCACTATTATCAAATCCCAGATGTACCCCACCAATGGGGATGTTGACAACAGGAGGAGTGCGCACATTGCGATTTGGGATTTCAGTCTCCAGCCTCTGAATAGTGGCTCTCATGGCATCTTGACCAACCCTCATGGTTTCCTGACCGGCCCTCAGCTCCTGCTAACCTTGAGCAATCCCCTGCATAAGGTTCATGAACTGCTCCATCCTCCCCCTCAAATCAGCTAATTCAGTCTGAACTTGTTCCATGACTCTGGCTTGATTGCGTCGGGTAGAATATCGGTGAACTGGGGTATCAGCTATCGTGCCTATAAACCAAATAAAGGTTAGCAGGTGCCTGCAAAAAGAAAACCTGCGATGCAAAAATAATATGCTATGCAAATGCAAATGCACAGTTATGTTTGTCATTTCAAGATACCTTTCATATCCTGATTCCAATCGTAACCACGAATTCCTGACGACCAGAAATCATGATTATTGAGTTTTGCCAATCACAAATATCCGATGACCAGAAATAGTGATATTGTAGTGTGCCAGTGTGCCGATATCTTATTACATCACATATATCTGAAGATCAGAAATTGTGAACAGAAATAGCTCATTTCATACAAATTCCCAAAAGTTTTCAAGCACATTTGTCATAGTTTCAGCAACAGAAAAAGAAACAAGTAGTCAAATGGATCCATCAACAATTCTGATGGTAACCATTGCAAAATTACAAAGAAATGAAAAAAATCATTAATCTGATAGCTCTACGTCTTTCAGCTTCTGGCTGGAATACTTAATCTCTTCGAACAGGATACGGGTACGCTGATGATGTGGCTTCTTAATCAGCTCTTTGATTACGACGTCCCTTTTTTCCAATGCATAAGCTAATGAACCCATGTGCATCAGCAAGGCTTCATCTTCATCGGCTCCTTTGCGCCTCTTAATTCCAGCTTGAATTTTAACCAGCTTCAGATCTGTCGTGACATCTTCAAGCTCTTTGTTGGCAATTTTCAGCTTATCTTCAGCATTCCTTACCTGTTCTTGACTTTTGCCAAGGTCCTCTCGATACCTTCTTCTTTCTACATGTGCTTTCTTCAGCTCTTCATCTTTATCTTTTAACTGGGTCAGCAATTCAGAGTTTTCGATTTTGACTTCATCCCAAGCTTGACGAAGTTTAGCTAATGAATCCCTGCTTCAGGCTAACGCCTGCTTTGTAGTCTTGTGAGCCTGACTAGTATCATCTGCTCCCAAAGTAAGTTTCCGGAAGTACCGAGCTCTATCATCAAAATCTTCTTCTTTGTCTGCCAAGATTTTCTCCGCTTCCAATGCTCTCTTCTCCAAATTTTTGTTGTCAGCCAAAGCTTTCTGAAGACATCTGCTCATTCCAAAGTTCTCTATCTGCAACTCTCTAACCATTTTCTTCCATTTCTCGCACTCTTCAGCCGATACCATGGAGTGTTGATTTGGACATAAGAGAATCTCTCTTGAAAAGGGTAGCAACTGCTCTTTGACCTTCATCTCAATCCAAGCATCATAGTCAGGGTATGATCTACAGTCTCCTTTGCCAAAAATTAACTTTCCCTCTCTTTGCCTAAATTTCCAGGCATTTATTACTTCTGGCACTCTTTCATTCTTAGTTCCCACGACGAACAGAGAAGCACTAATCTCTTCATCAGCAGGAGGATTTCTCGAAGCATAACCAAATTGTCTAACAGCCAACACCGGGTTGTAATTAATCCCACCTCTTCTTCCAAGTAGAGGAACATTTGGAAAACTTCCACATTTAACAGTAAACTCTATTGTCAGTAATTTGAGATCAAACCAAACGATGTTATTGGCAGTCAAACCTATCAATCTCTTAGACCATTTCATTGTCTCAGTAGTTTCTACGAAAGCACCAGTTCGAGGTAAATGTTTGAAAAGCCAATGACATAACAATTGGGTACAACAGCTAACCAGACTTCCCCTTCCCTTCTCATTTTTGTAGTGTATTGAGTAATAAAAATCCCTTAGCAGGGTAGGAATCAGATTCTTTGAAACGAACACTTTCATCGCCTGCATATCAACAAAGTCAGGTTGACCGGGGAAAAGCACCAAACCATAGATACAAAGAGCTAACACCGCATTGTAAGTAGTCCAGTTTTTAGCCTTGGCAGCCTCCTGAGCTTGTTGGAAAAGAAACTCCAAATGAAATCCTTCATCTTCTTTAAGTTTACTCAGGCCACTTTTCACAACAGACAGGTCCAGATGTAGAACAGCAACAATTACTTTGGGGGTAAGAGCATCTTCAGAAAAATACGGTATAGAAGACGTGACTGGAATTCCCAAAATAAATGAGAATTCCTCCAAAGTGGGCATCAAAATGTAATCAGGGAACATGAAACATCTCATTGATGGTTCATAGAATTGTAAGAAAGTGTGCAACCCATCCTTCTCATACTTTGTGAATGCACATACCATTTTAATCAGCTCTCCTTATTCCTTCTGAAAAGTGCTGAGAACACCAGAACCAGCCATGCCTATCATCTTGTTCAATGAATCCAGATTAGGATCAGGGAATTTATATGACACATTATTCTTCCTTTTAACCTCAACTTCTTGGAAACTCATGATTGGAATCAGACAATATGGTAGGTACCTGAAAATGACAAACATAACCTGTTATGATATGAGTATGCAAATGTAAAAGGCATGTGATCAAGTATTCAGGTGTCTGTGTCTGTGTTGAACAGTGTGCAATGTGTCTCTGTATTGAATCTGGCAATATATCTGAGATGAATACTCAAACCACTGTCATAGGATACACTATCTGTAACAATCATAGAATCACAAGTAAGGTATGTAGGAGGCTAGGTTACCTGCAAACTTGTAAACATCCCACCCATACTCACATGTGGTTCCTAGAAAACAAGGCTTGCCAGCTTCGGAGGTTTGAGAAGCGATAGCACATTCAGCGCGTAGGATACAATGCTATGCCAATCAAAGAGGTCGTCCACTGACTCACCTTAGAAAATAAAGGTCATCATATGCAAGTTCCAAAGTGGACCCTCGGGTGCGAATGGGTTTGCCACAGAATGTGGTCTGCCACTGTCACCACTAAAGAGAGATGTTTCCACTAAGGTCCTCATGATCGGTCACTAGAGTCGACATCTCTCTAGATCGACATCCTGGAATACGCAAGATGCGTACGCCATGATGGGTCCCAAGATAGCCTCGTCTAGCTGTGAATTTCGTGATTACCCAACGTACACAGATGGTACGTAGGTCCCACTACTCTCCACTCTAAATCTAAGTGTGCACTCAAGCCTTGGTAATGGGCTCATCTCTCAGAAATCCCATCCCGCCAAATAGACAAAATAGTGCAACACAATATAATATATGAAATGTAAATGCTAACATGCTGTAAATATGGTACAAGTAATAAAATACAGTAAACAGCAAATACAAGATAACAGTAAACACCCAATGAAATAAAAGTAAACAAGCGCTAGGATCGACTCGCTTAGGATGGACCAGCAATAGGTCAACCTGTCCCCAGCAGAGTCGCCAGCTGTCGCTCCCGGGATTTTCATCCAAGTACAAACGCGAAAGTGGCACGAAACAGAGTCGCCAACAATGTGTATTTATCCCATGAGAGAGAAAGGAAACACCGCATAAACCTGAGAGAAGGAAAAGAGTATGGTCTTATGACCAAAAGAAAGGGTAAGGGAGTCGGTTACGCGTGAGGAAGGTATTAGCACCCCCACGCGTCCATCGTACCCGATGGGATCCACGCTTGCTTGTCTCGATCAAAGGGTGATAGAAAAGATGCTAAAAAAAGAACTGGAAAAGGAATGGAAAGAGAAAGAGAAATAAATGTAGGGAGAATAAAAGAAGTGCTCGAATGGGCCCTACCCCACTGCCTACGTATCTCATCGGGAACATGAGAATCAGAGCGACGTAGTTCCCCTCACTAGGGATGGATTGTTTGTGTTTTTTAAGGAACGACTAACGTTCTAGCTCAGGTGTTGCAGGCTCGCTGGTCCGAGTGCGTTACCATCTTACAAGAGAATGAGAAGAAGCACGTTCGTACGTTGAGAATGAGTGAGATGAGAAAATAATTCCCGAAGGAAAGACGTTATTGTTTGTTTTTGTCTTTTAAGAAAAATGTTTGTTATTTGTTCGCGTATGATAATGTATCTAAATCTTAATTATTGGAGTGTATACATCCTCACATTCCAAGATGGAATGAGTAAGAAAGTACACTAAGTGTGAAGAAGACCCTCACATTTAGTTCCAATTATTAAGGTTCAAATACACTAGCATACTGGTATTTATTAAGTGTTTTTGTTAATTATGAAATGAAGAAGTGTTTTTTTATTGGTATCTTCAACAAGTATTGCATTTAAGTCCCTCATACAAGATCAAATGTTTAACACATTGACTCAAGATGGGCCATATGCTACACATTCTAAGATTATAAGAGAAGACCCCTTATAATCTTTTCTTTATATGAAAGGCCTAAATGCAATAAGTGCCTACCTTTATTAGATATTTTGAATTTTCTTTAAGATGAGGAGATGAAAGACTCAAGTGGTCGAGAAAGGTAAAATCTATGTGAACTAAGACTCGATCCTAATTGATTAGTTAAGGGAGTGATCCTAATGGGTTGTGAGGTTGCAAAACCTAAAGTCTAAAGAAGGAATGAGTTAAACAATTCACTTCTAAAGTAGAAGATGAATTGTAACTCAAAAGGGAAAGTAATGAGTTAATCAAAGAAAGCACATAAGTACTTAACAAAACACAAGATTGAATTGTAAAAGATGAAAGGAGAGAAGTTTGAAAGTGGATTCCTTATCCACACTCAATTTCAACTTACCAAAGCCCCTACATGGAAAGGTTAGTCCACAAAATATTTACAAGAGATCCTAAGTAAAAGAACTTGGTCAAACAAGCCAATGGAAGGAAATAATGAAAATAGCAACTATTACAACCCATAAATGCAAGGCAGTTGTAAATCTATCATCATGTACCAAACAACAATTAACAACACATGTTCAGCCTACAACATGGGTGTAAAAAGCATTTGGCAGCACATACAACAGCACATATGTGTATAATCAGCAGTGAAAACTCAGATGCAGCATGCATTAACACACAATTTCAATCATGAACAACCATTATTATGCATCAAGCCTTGCACATTCATCAAACAAACACGATCACAACCATATTACAAATCATGATGAACAATCCTTGAAATCAAACATGTTATAATGTACATTACAAAAGAATACACATTGTCAAGAATATGAGCAACTCAAAACAAGTATACATCTCTTGAAATGGAAAGCAAATGAACATGCGCATAATGATTCCAGCAACATAACCTCAATTGGCAATTAATGAGCTCAAAGTGTGTGCATCATGTGTTCATCACATCAATTAATCAACAATGCAAACATAAACATTCATCGATTAACAATCAAAAACCGCGTATCGGCAAATTGTGTGCATATGATGGCGTGGGGTGCAACAACATCAAAACAGTCATTAGATGAGTATCATATTAATCCATGAAGATTAAAAGTGAAACGGGGTCAGAACATACTCAAATACGCAAAAAAACACATTCTGCAGCAGTGTTAATCGGTTAACGCCTGGTGTTAACCCGTTAACAGGTCAAAATCAGGCAAAAAACGCAAAATTAATACATGTTAACCCGTTAACGCCTGGTGTTAACCCGTTAACCTGGGACAGTGACCAAAAAACCAGTTGCAAAAGCACTTTTCAGCAGCAAATGACTTATCCAAACATCCAAATGAACATGCAATCAATTAATCACGAAATTACATGGAATTACCGTCGTCAAACATCAATTTAATCCAATAATCAACAACATCAAGAATCGAATTCTAGCACATGAATCCAAATCGAAAATCCACAAAAATCTACATCGAATAAGTTGCGAATAAACCAAAAACAGTGTAGATTTAGGGAAAACCAACCTACAAAGCGGAGACTTGCTTTGGTAATTGTTGCAAAGTAATCTTGGTGCAGAAAATGAAAGAAAACCAGAGATTCCTTGATCGATAGCCGAAATGCGTCGAAACCGAACGAAATCGCGAAAATCCACCAAAATCCAACATGCACCAAAATAAATGGTGAGAAACCTTTGGATTGAAGAAGAATGCTCTGAACTTCCAGAAATCCAACCAAAGAATGCTAAATGATGAAGGTTAAGCTCAAGAATTAATCACTTTTCAATGTAAAAAGTGATTATTCTTCAAGAAACAAGAGCTTTTGTGTGTGGTTTTGGAAGAGAGAAGTAGAAGTTGATGAAGAATGAGTAGAGAGATTAGAGAGAAATGTGAGAGAATTGAGTGTGAAAATGGAGCAAAAATGGTTGAGATCCTTGAAAATGAGTGAAGCATCTCTTAAATAGATTTTAGGTTTGGAGTATAAGTGGTTTGGAATGAGGTTTGGGTTTGGAGCTAGGGTCGGAGTTAGTTAGACTCAACTCACCGAGTCAAGTTAGTTAACTCGGTTAGTTAGGATCAACTCAGTTGCTTGGAAAACAAGGAACCACAATTGGTGTATTGGTGTATGACTTGGGCTGCAAGCAAGGCCTTGTGACTTGTGAACTTTCAGCATGAAACCACCATGTTCGAGCCCTCGTATGACCTTAATAACTTGTTCAAATGAAAAAATGTCCAACATCAAAGTTGAAGAGGACATGGAGATGAACAACTTTGATGTTCAACAATTTTTCATTTGAAGCATTATTAATGGAGAAAATTGTCTTGAAATTTTGCACGCCAACTGTTCGATGAAATTATGGCCTATGGGCCTGCACTTGCCTTGCCATGCCTTGATTTTTGCCTTGATTTTACCAAACTTTGATTGATCATAACTCCCTCAATTTTAATCCGATGGAAGAGTTCTTTATATGGATTTGAAGCTTAAAACATGAACTTTAATTGGCTCAACTTGGGCCTGGATATTTTATCTTGGAGAAAAAAAGCCTCAAAGTGTGGTGCAAAATGGTCTAAACTTGCCATTTTGGAAACCCCAAAGTTTCTATTTTTGGCAGTTTTGTAATTTCTTGATTTTTCATTATTCCTCCATCATTTCTTGATCAAATCTTGTCCAATGAACATATATAACTTGAATTTCACGAATTTGACCTTAAAAAGTCAGGAGTTGACTTTTTTCACTGCGCGGTTGACTTTTTCTCCAATTTCTTGATTTTGAATCTTCTGACCAATTGAACCTCTTCTGAAATGAATCAATGGCCAATCTTCCATCCTTAGACACTTAATATCATGTAGAAAACATTGAGATCAAGTTTGTATCAAAATTTCATCAGGAGACCACTCTTGAATTCAAAACCCTAATTTGACTATTTTTTTGATAAGAGATGTTGCACTGTTCCATCTTTTTGATGAATTCTCCTCTTCCAATGCATTGAGGATCAATTGAGATAGCATGAGACATGAAATACCTCTTGGCTTGCCTTGAGGAAACTTGTTTTACCTTTTGTTCCTTGAATGATTCCTTGATTGTCCATCTTTCACCTGATCACATGCCTTGATGGTAAGAGGGATGCTATGCTTCATTTGTCTATGTTAAAGATGCAATGCTAGGCTAATGAGATGAATATGATATGATATATGATATGCTATGCTATGATGACAAAAGAGAGAGCAAATTTTGGGGTATTATAGCAGTCGAAGGTCGACTCAATGAAGCCATAGCCTCCATAGAGGAACTGAAGGTCCAAGATGAAGTGAAGAGACCTAGACATGAGGGCCCTAGCATGGATGGTGTTTCTGGAGAAGACGCTTGGGAGTTGCATTGCCGATATTTGGAAGGGATCATGCATAGGAGAGACGTTCTCATTCAGGAGCTAATTCAGAGACCGAAGCATCCCGACACCAAAAAGCTATTCAAGGAAATTCAAGACTGGAGCAGAAAGCATAATGGATGGAGGGGATTGACACTTGTGGATTTTGATGACATGCTGTAGTTTTCTATTTTTTTCATTATTTGGACCACCGCCAGACTTGTTGGTTGGGATCTATGATTATTATGTTCAGACTTATTATCTTGGATTTGTGATTGTTGACATTTGGTTTTCCTCTGGTTTTCTTAATATATGAACAGAAGTTCCGTTCTATCTTATTGTTAAACTAGAATCAAGGGGTGGATCGCCCTGTGAATATTCAAACATGTTCATTTGCATTTGCATATTTATAATCATTTTGCATGACAGGTGTTTATCTCCGGTGTTCTTATCTTGTTCTAATCTCAGTACAGGATTGCAGATCAGCACATTCATCGATATTCTACCAGACAAAATTAGAAGAGACTCATGGATCAGCTACAGAATGAGATGATTGAGATGCGGACTTGCATGAACCTATTCATGGAGTTAATCCAAGGGGTTGCTCAAGGCCAAGAACAGTTAAGGACTCTTGTTCAACCACTGATTGCAAGGAATGATGAAGATGGTAATAATGGCCCTACGGGCGGAGGTATTCCTTTTTCTGGTGTTGTGATCCCTCCGGGCGGAGCTGAAAATGCTGGGGGAGGTGGTATTGGTGCTGGCGCAGTTCATGGCCGTCAGTAAGATGATGTTCAAGAAGATGCATTTTCTGTGCCAGGTGGGGATGCTGGTCCCCAAATTGACAATGATCAGAGATTCAGGTTGATTGAAGAACAACTAAGGGGTGTTGTGAATCAGGATTCTATGGGCATGGACCTAGAAGACTTGGGGCTAGTTCTAGGCGTTGTTATCCCGCACAAATTTCAGACTCCCACCTTCAAGAAGTATAATGGTGTGTCTTGCCCAAGGACACACGTCAGGGCATACGCGAGTAAGATGGTTGTACATGCGAAGAATGAAAAGCTGATGATGCATTGCTTTCAGGATAGCCTATCTGGGGCATCCCTGGAGTGGTATATGCAACTAGAAAGGAAACATGTGCGTAGTTGGAGAGATCTGGCAGGGGCATTTATTAGACACTATCAATATAACACTGACATGGCTCCTAATAGAACACAGCTGCATAACTTATCACAGAAGAACAATGAGAGTTTCAAGGAGTATGCCCAGAGGTGGCGTGAACTGGCAGCGAGGGTTCAGCCTCCCATGTTGGAACGTGAAATGATAACTATGTTTATGGCCACCTTGTAGGGTCATTACTATGAAAAGCTGGTACCGTGTATGACTGGAAAATTTGCTGATTTGATCTTAGTAGGAGAGATGGTGGAAAGCAGAATTAAGGCGGGAAAAATATCAGGCGGTGATGGGTCTTCATCTGGAGGAAATAAGAAGCCTTATGCCAGTGGTTATAAGAAGAAGGAGGGAGATACAAACTCTATGTCATCATATCGTGGTAGAGAAGGACCTCGTGAGAACTTCAATCAGCAGGTGGCTTATGTAACCATCCCAGCAGCACCTCAGCAGCCAGCAGTGTCTCAACAACAAAATCAGGCTCCTCGCCAGTCGCAGTCTCTGACTAGGCGGGATAGGCATTTTGGCACTCCACCTCTTCCCTACGCTCAATTATTTCAGTATTTGTTAAAGCTACAGTTAATTCAGAAGAAAAAATTGGCTCCACCTACTGGTAATCCACCTCCCGGCTATGACGCCAACGCCCAATGTGAGTTTCATTCTGGGGCACCCGGACATTATAGACTGTAAAGCTTTTAAGCACCAGGTTCAAGATTTGGTGGATTCCAAGGCCATCAATTTCTCCAATGATGTTCCAAATGTGAATCAGAACCCGATGCCGAATCACGGTGAGCCGAGGGTCAGTGCTATCATTAAAGACTATGAAGACTTGAGTTTGATTTCAGATGTGAACGAAGTCCAAACTCCCTTGGGTATGGTGAAGGAAAGACTGTTGAAGGGAGGGGTATTTCCCGGCTGTGATGAAGGTTGTGTAGAATGTGTGTCGCAGCCAGGCGTTTGTGATTCATTGAAAGGAGGTATTCAGAGAATGATTAGTGAAGGGATATTACAGTTTGACAGAGGTTGTAGGCAGAGTAAATTTACTGACAGAAAGATTGATGTTGCCACAATAACAATTCCATTCAAGACAATAACTATATCAGCGCCGGCGAGACCAGCGCCGGTCACTATCACTGTTCCTGGACCAGTCCCGTATGAGAGTACCAAGGCCATCCCATGGAACTATGGGGCCGAGGTGTTTGTTAATGGTAAGAAGCAGGAATTGGAAGAGACATCAGCTGTGAATACAGGGGTTGAAAATCTTGTTGAAGCAGGGGCTATCACTAGGAGTAGTAGAGTCTTTATTCTGTCTGAGAATCAAGCTGGCAGTTCAAGACAAGACAAAGGTAAACAGATGATGGACGAGTCTATACAGAGGCAAGAAGCAAATAATTCTATGATAAAGCCAGTTGGGGATACTTTCTCAGAAGATGTAAAGGAGTTTATGAGGCTGATCAGAAAAAGTGATTACAAAATTATTAATCAACTTCACCAAACTCCATCGAAGATTTCCATTCTATCTTTACTGCTGTGCTCTGAGGCACACCGAAATGCACTGCTGAAGGTTTTGAATATGGCTTATGTACCGCAGGAAATATCTGTCAATCAATTAGAAGGGGTTGTGGCTCATGTGAAAGCTGGTAATGGCTTGGGTTTCACCGATTTAGATTTGACTCCAGCTAGGAGGAATCACATCAACGCTCTGCATATTTTAGTGGAATGCTGTGGTTCCTTAATCTCGCATGTGTTAGTTGATACCGAGTCATCTTTGAATGTGTTACCGAAGAAGGCTTTGATGAAATTGGATACTCGTGGGTTGATTTGTACATCAAGTGATCTGGTGGTACGTGCTTTTGATGGTTCCAAGAGGTCGGTTTTCGGAGAATAGTTCTGCCAATCAAGGTGGGTCATGAGATTTTCAACACCACCTTTTACATAATGGATATTCAGCCTGCCTATAGTTGTTTGTTGGGTCGCCCTTGGATCCACGGTGCTGGGGCAGTAACTTCTACGCTGCACCAGAAGTTGAAGTATATGGTGGATGGCCACGTTGTGACTATTTGTGGTGAGGAAGATATTATGGTGAGTCACCTATCGACCTTCAAGTATGTAGAGGTAGATGGTGAAGTACAGGAAACTTTGTGCCAAGCCTTTGAAGCTGTGAAAATTCCCGAGGAACCCCCAAAGGCAGTTAGTCAGCCTGAGGTGGTTGCCCAACCTGAAGTTGTCAGACAACCAGAGATTCCAATGTCCTCTTTCAAAGAGGCACACGCTATAGTTAAAGCCGGTAGTTCTCAGAAGTGGGGCAGTGTCATTGATGTTCAAAGAAAGCAAGATACTCATGGACTGGGTTACAAGCCACCCAGGCGTTCTGAAGAGCCTCCCAAGTTCTATGGTCCAGTCCGTTTCACCAGTGCCGGTGTTTTCTTCGACAGAGTCAATGCTATTGAGGATGAAGGAGATAGTGATTGTGACATAGATGAATGGATCCGTCCCTGCACCCCTGGTCAGATTTTAGGCAACTGGTCTTCCGAGAAAGTCATCCAAGTGACGCGCCCGGAGTAATTTGCTTTTGTTTTCTGTTATGTTGAGTCCTACGTTCTGCCCAAGACGTAGTGATATTTATTTGTAGGGCTTGGATGTTTATTTGCTAATTTTATCATCAATAAAGGACGTTTTTCATTCAAATATTTTGATCCCTGTCTTTCTGTTTTTTACTTTTTGTATTAACCCACATCAAAATGGGAATGTGTTTTCTTGTTTGTTGCACTCATAATAAACATAAAACATCCATCATGCAGTTTCCTTTGTTCAGATTCCACCCATCATGACTTAGCTATGGCTCGATATGACTTCGACAATCCCATCTATCAGGCCGAAAAAGAGACTGACGAAGACTGTGACTTACCAGAAGAATTAGCCAGGTTACTGAAACAAGAGGAAAGGGTTATTCTGCCTTATCAGGAGGAAGTTGAGACTATTAATCTGGGAACTGAGGATCTTAAACGAGAAGTAAGGATTAGGGCTACCTTGGAAGACACTGTTAAAAGAAGATTGGTTGAGTTGCTTCGCGAGTATGTGGATATCTTCGCCTGGTCTTACCAAGACATGCCCGGGCTTGACACTGACATTGTTGCACACCGGATGCCGCTTAAAGAGGGTTGTACTCCAGTCAAGAAGAAATTGAGAAGGACGAAACCAGATATGGCTCTCAAGATCAAAGAAGAGGTTCAGAAACATTTAGATGCCAGATTTCTCGCTGTGACAAATTATCCTCCGTGGGTTGCTAATATTGTACCTGTACCTAAGAAGGATGGGAAGGTCAGGATGTGTGTTGATTACCGAGATTTGAAAAGGGTGAGCCCGAAGGATGATTTCCCGCTCCCCCACATTGACGTGTTAGTGGACAATACTGCTCAATATTCTGTGTTTTCCTTCATGGATGGTTTCTCTGGGTATAAACAAATCAAAATGGCCCCAGAGGACATGGAGAAGACTACGTTCATAACACCGTGGGGAACATTTTGCTACAAGGTAATGCCCTTTGGATTGAAGAATGCTGGGGAAACCTATCAGCGGGCAATGGTGACTCTCTTTCATGATATGATTCACAAGGAGATTGAAGTTTATGTTGATGACATGATTGCGAAGTCACAGACAGAGGAAGAGCACTTGGTAAACCTCCAGAAGTTGTTTGAAAGGTTGAGGAAGTTCAGATTAAGATTGAATCCGAACAAGTGCACTTTCGGTGTGAGGTCTGGTAAATTGCTGGGATTCATTGTTAGTGAAAGAGGTATCGAGGTTGATCCTGAGAAAATAAGAGCCATACAAGTGATGCCTGAGCCAAGGACAGAGAAAGAGGTTCGTGGGTTCTTGGGAAGGTTGAACTACATTGCTAGGTTCATCTCTCATCTGACAGCCACGTGTGAGCCAATTTTCAAGTTGCTAAGAAAGGATCAAGAGTTCAGGTGGAATGAAAATTGTCGAGAGGCGTTTGAAAGGATAAAGAAGTACTTGCAGGAACCTCCAATCCTTATGCCACCCGTGTCTGGGAGACCGTTGATTATGTACCTTACGGTTCTTGAGAATTCGATGGGTTGTGTGCTCGGTCAACACGACGAGACAGGTAGGAAAGAGAACGCCATTTACTACCTGAGTAAGAAGTTCACTGATTGCGAATCAAGGTACTCTATGCTGGAAAAGACATGTTGTGCACTCGCTTGGGCAGCCAAGTGCCTAAGGCAGTATATGTTAAACCACACAACCTTGTTGATTTCGAAGATGGATCCAATTAAGTACGTGTTTGAGAAGCAAGCACTTTCTGGAAGGATAGCCCGTTGGCAGATGGTTTTGACAGAGTACGATATTCAGTATGTTTCTCAGAAGGCCATCAAGGGAAGTGTTCTGTCAGAATATCTTGCTGAACAGCCAGTAGAGGATTATCAGCCAATGAAGTTTGAGTTTCCGGACGAGCATGTTATGTTTCTGAAAATGAAAGATTGTGAAGAGCCTCTGCCTGATGAAGGACCAGAGATTGGGTCACAGTGGAAGATGATTTTTGATGGGGTTGTCAACTCATATGATAATGGAATTGGAGTAATCATTACAACCCCGAAGGGTTCTCATATACCTTTCACTGCCCGGTTAACATTCGTGTGTACCAACAACGAGGCGGAGTATGAAGCATGCATCATGGGGTTAGAAGAAGCAATTGATTTGAGAATTAAGAACCTCGATGTCTATGGTGATTCCGCGTTGGTAGTTAATCAAATTACAGGAGAATGGGAGACTCGTCAGGCAAATTTGGTGCCTTACAACAACTATGCCAGAAGGTTGTTACCTTTCTTTGATAGGGTGGATTTTCATCATGTGCCCCGAGCTGAGAATCAGATGGATGATGCGTTGGCGACATTGGCATCCATGTATAAGGTGAACCGTTGGAATGAAACTCCGTCAATTAGAATCATGCGCTTGGATAGACCAGCTTTTGTGTTTGCAATTGAAGATGTGTCTGATGGCAAACCGTGGTATCATGATATTAAGGTTTTTCTGAAGAGACAAGAGTATCCAGAGGGTGCCTCCACCAAGGATAAGAAGACTCTGAGAAGGTTAGCAGGAAACTTCTTTATGAACAAGGATGATGTGTTATATAAGAGGAACATCGATATGGTCTTGCTACGTTGTGTTGATGAACACGAGGCAGGTTTGTTGATGGAGGAAGTTCACGAGGGTTCTTTCGGTACTCATTCCAGTGGACACACCATGGCTAAAAAGTTGTTGACGGCAGGATATTACTGGATGACTATGGAGTCTGATTGTTTCAAGTACGCCCGAAAATGCCACAAATGCCAGGTTTATGCAGATAAGATGCATGTACCGCTTACGCCTCTAAACGTGTTATCATCTCCTTGGCCTTTTGCAATGTGGGGCATAGATATGATTGGAAAGATTGAGCCTACTGCTTCCAATGGGCATCGTTTCATTTTGGTTGCCATTGACTATTTCACAAAGTGGGTGGAAGCGGCCTCGTACGCCAACGTCACCAAGCAAGTGGTAGCCCGGTTTATAAAGAAAGATATCATCTGTCGTTATGGGGTCCCGGAGAGAATCATTACTGATAATGGCTCGAATTTGAACAATAAGATGATGAAGGAATTATGTCAGAGTTTCAAGATCGAGCATCACAATTCTTCTCCATATCGTCCGAAGATGAATGGTGCTGTTGAGGCAGCAAATAAGAATATCAAGAAGATTGTGCAGAAAATGGTGGTAACATATAAAGACTGGCATAAGATGCTACCTTATGCCCTACATGGTTATCGTACTTCGGTGCGTACGTCAACTGGGGCAACCCCTTTCTCATTGGTATATGGTATGGAAGCAGTTTTACCCTTAGAGGTCGAGATTCCGTCTTTGAGAGTTCTGGCAAATGTGAAGCTTGATGAAGCTGAATGGGTGCGTTCCAGGTTGGATCAGTTGAACCTTATTGAAGAAAAGAGATTGGCAGCCATCGCACATGGTCGTTTATATCAGAGCAGGATGAAGCACGCCTTTGACCAGAAAGTGCGTCCTCAGAGTTTTCAGACAGGTGAATTGGTGTTGAAAAGGATCCTTCCTCCTCAGACAGATCACAGGGGCAAATGGACTCCAAACTACGAGGGGCCATATGTGGTAAGAAAGGTTTTCTCTAGTGGAGCCTTACTACTTTCAACTATGGATGGCGAAGATTTTACATCCCTGTGAACGCAGACGTAGTCAAAAAATACTTCGCATAAAAGAGACCCGCTGGGCATAAAAAGAAGGTCCAGGAAAAAAATGGGCATCCCGGCGAACCATAAAAAGGAAAAGGTTCGGGAAAAAATTAGGGATAAAATGTAAAAAGAAATGTGTAAACCCGCAAAGCTGAAAACCGGTAAAGGCAACTTTGGCAAAAATGGGTATCCCGATGGATTGAAAACCCGAAAAGGGCGATCCAGGCAAAAGTTAGGGATTTATAAGCGAAATGCTACGGTCTGCATTCGATCTGTGAGCACTTTCAATACCTAGAAATTCTAAAAGAAAGGAATCAGTACAGTTAGTCTCTTCGAAGGTCAAGACGTTTGTGGATAAGCAAGACATATGGGTCATGACTAAGTTGAATCATGGTGGATATCTGTTCCCACATTGCCGACATATGTATTTTCCTTCTGCTTTTGCGCAATTACCTCTTTCTAGGAATTGTTTCCGATTGTAAATGCCTATTTACAGGCCACTTTTCTCAATAAAATATTCATTTCACTCAAAAAGCTTTCCGTTGTTGTTTTACTTTTACTGTTTTGTTTGCAAAAAACGTCCGATATTTTTTATAAACATTGCATATAAAACTTCGAGCTTTGCAGAGCATAACGAAAAGCAGTAGAAATTACTTAGGCATTAACGGTGATAGTCAGGTTGTGGCATATTCTTTTGTTGTTATTTGACTTGCAGGGTAACAGGATTGTATTCCCCCAGCAGCTTGCTCTCCCCAGCATTGAGATTGCACTTTCCTCAATAGAGCAGACCTTCCCCAGCAGGAGACCTGGAAAGTATTTTCTCTGTATCAAGACGTTATCTCTCCACAGAATCAGGGTTTTCACTTCCCCCATCCAGTCAGGAAGCGTGCTTTCGTCGACAACGTCATATTCTAGTCCCCAGCAAGGTGGGAGTAAAGTCATTCTCCCCACCAGCAGGATAAGTTCAGCAGTATCCCCTAAGCAGGATGGTATTATGGACTGTTTTCCCCAAACAGGATGGTATTATGGGCTGGCATCCCCCAGCAGGTTCTGAGCCCAATTGGATATTAGCAATCTTCAGTAACAGACTTCTGGTTCCGTTATTGGCGTTCATTCTCAACTCCCCCAGCAGAGGAGAAATCTCGGGTTTTGGATATTACCTTCAGGAAAGACAGGTGTGGCCCCCGATAGTTCTTTCGGGATTTCATCCCCAGCAGAAGTTGTTGATCCGAAGAGTCGATCAGTATGACCCTTCTCAGCAGAGTTCCTGGATTCAGAGGACAATTTATTTTTGTCATCCCCAGCTGAATTGGTCTTTTCTCTCCATGCATTTATTTTGTTGGAGGGACCCCTTTTGCATATCATAAGCATTGGCATTGCATCCTCAAAACGCGTAGCATTTCCACTTTGTGTGGAGCATTACGGCAAGATTCAAACATTTGCATTCGAAGCATAAGCCAGGCTTGATACTTTCTTTGCCAGTTCTCTTTCCCAGCAGAGATGGCATAATTCAGGAGATTTTGGAGGGATGCGTTCCTCATATTTGTGCTCCCTGGCAGAATCTCTTATTTAGACTTCTCCTTTCCCCAGCGGAGTCATCTTATCCGTGGATCGTGAGTCCGTTAGAAGTTTGCCTTTGTTTGGCCTTTCTCTTTTGTGAAATCCAGTTCTCGCCTGGTAGTCAGTTCTCGCCTGACATATTTTGTGTGCCAATTTCCCTTTCCCAGTAGGGGTGGTCTAAACCAGAAGTTTGTTCCACGTTATCCCCGGCGAAGTCCATTTGATGTTGGTCATCCTTTGCGGGTACAATCGAGGTTGTATTCGTTTTGTGGGTGCGATTGAGATCGTATTCGTCCTTTTCTTCGTGGGTAGAGTGATTGAGGTCAGTCTTCCTTTGTGGGTGCAATTGAGGTTGTATTCGTTTTGTGGGTACGATTGAGGTCGTATTCGTATTTTCTTTGTGGGTAGAGTGATTGAGGTCAGTCTTCCTTTGTGGGTGCAATTGAGGTTGTATTCGTTTTGTGGGTACGATTGAGGTCGTATTCGTATTTTCTTTGTGGGTAGAGTGATTGAGGCTAGTCTTCCTTTGGGGGTGCAATTGAGGTTGTATTCGTTTTGTGGGTACGATTGAGGTCGTATTCGTATTTTCTTTGTGGGTAGAGTGATTGAGGTCATTCTTCCTTTGTGGGTGCAATTGAGGTTGTATTCGTTTTGTGGGTACGATTGAGGTCGTATTCGTATTTTCTTTGTGGGTAGAGTGATTGAGGTCAGTCTTCCTTTGAGGGTACAATTGAGGTTGTATTCGTTTGTGGGTGCGATTGAGGTCGTATTCATATTTTCGTTGTGGGTAGAATGATCGAGGTCAGTCTTCATTTGCAGGTGCAATTGAGGTTGTATTCGTTTTGTGGGTGCGATTGAGGTCGTATTCATGTCTTCTTTGTGGGTAGAGTGATCGAGGTCAGTCTTCCTTTGAGGGTGCAATTGAGGTTGTATTCGTTTTGTGGGTACAATTGAGGTCGTATTCACGTCTTCTTTGTGGGTAGAGTGATCGAGGTCAGTCTTCCTTTGAGGGTACAATTGAGGTTGTATTCGTTTTGTGGGTGCGATTGAGGTCGTATTCGTATTTTCTTTGTGGGTAGAGTGATCGAGGTCAGTCTTCCTTTGAGGGTACAATTGAGGTTGTATTCATTTTGTGGGTGCGATTGAGGTCGTATTCGTATTTTCTTTGTGGGTAGAGTGATCGAGGTCAGTCTTCCTTTGAGGGTACAATTGAGGTTGTATTCGTTTTGTGGGTGCGATTGAGGTCGTATTCGTGCTTTCTTTGTGGATAGAGTGATTGAGGTCAGTCTTCCTTTGAGGGTACAATTGAGGTTGTATTCATTTTGTGGGTGCGATTAAGGTCGTATTCGTGTTTTCTTTGTGGGTAGAGTGATTGAGGTCAGTCTTCCTTTGAGGGTACAATTGAGGTTGTATTCGTTTTGTGGGTGCGATTGAGGTCGTATTCGTGTTTTCTTTGTGGGTAGAGTGATTGAGGTCAGTCTTCCTTTGCGGGCACGATCGAGGTCGTATTCATCTTGTGGGTGCGATTGAGGTCGTATTCGTGTTTTCTTTGTGGATAGAGTGATTGAGGTCAGTCTTCCTTTGCGGGCACGATCGAGGTCGTATTCATCTTATTTTTGTGGGTATGGTTGAGGTCATATTCCTTATTTTTCAGCACGCTCCATCTCGTTATTCTCACCATTAGCAAATTTCCGGGGCTCTTTCGGTATTCAATCCCCGTGTATCCTGGAATGTCTGAGAGCCGTCGCTATCATACCTTCAGGACCAAGTTGATTGAATAGGGGCAGCTGTAGCACCCAAAATTTGCTCTCCTTATTTAGTACTAACTGGCTTATGTTTCATCTCATTTTGCATTATCATGTGTGCATATCATTGGTTCTTAGTATGGGGTCAAGGTGCTTGAGGCAAGTTCAAGAGGAGAAGATGTTCTTCAAAGGGTCAAGCAAGGGAGTTCAAGTGGATCACTCTCTCCTAACCAGTGCATAAATTAGGATTTTGAGATTCTTGGGTTTATTGCTCCAATGGGCAGGTTTCTTGGGTTTTTATCATCACCAAATGGCATATCTTATCTTTGTTGGAGAGGATACACATCATATTCAGAGGAATTTGGATTTGGAGACTGTGTTATTTCCCGTTAGACCGAGGGTACCAAAATTAGGGTTTGCTATAAAGTCAGTTTATTTTTTATTTTTTGGGCAAGACTTGATTCCATGGTATTCCTTGGGTCCCTAAGTATCTAGGAGTGGAAGATTGTCCATCAGTTTGGTTCATGAGAAGTTCAATTGGCCAATGGATTGGGAATCAGGAGAATTGGGGAAAAGTCAACAGGGAGAGGGGAAGTCAACTGTGAAATTTTGAGGTTCTCTTCAAGGTTTACAAGGTCTCACATCCTCATATGGTCCTCAGGGGTCAAGTTTCATGCCATTTATCAAGAATCAAGGGTTGATACAAAAGTTACTAAATATGGAAATGACCTATAATTTGAAATTTTCTTTTTTGGGCAAGTCCTTACACTACATTCAACTTGACTTTTCACCATCAAGAAAGCTTCAAATGATTTTTCCTCAAACATGAAAGTTGAATATCGTTTTCTCCCCTTTCCAACAAGTACTAGTGGGTCTCCATATCATTTGTGAAACTCAAGTTATGACCAAAATAAGGCAAAGTGGTTTTTAGGGTTCCATTTTCACAACTTTTGCATTTTGGGACATGGTGACCTATAATTAATTCCATTGCTTCAAGGCACATTCCAACATCAAAGAACAATCCCTAAGGAGCATTTTTGGCCTTTAAATCAAGTGGTTTCATGGTTTATTCATTACTTATTTCACATGGTGCAAAATTGCCAAATTATTTAAAACTCATGAACCAAGGCATCTCAAGGCCCAAATCAAAGTCAGGTGTGATTAGCAATGGTTAAATAAGTGATCCATCATCAAGGGTTTGGATATCCATGCATGGAGAAGGGTGTATTTCACATTATTCAATTTTCTAAAATCATCCAAAACTCATTAAACAAAGAATGACCAAGGCCCAAGTGATCATCAGTGGTTTAACCTAGCCTATTTAAACTTACTCATGCTAGGGTTAGAGGGATGACACGTGATTCTGGAGGAGAGTTCAAGTTTCAACCCTAATTCTTGATTTCTTCATAGTTCACAATCCACAAGGGTTTCTTCAAAAGTTCTTCCACAATCTTCTTTCTGGGGATCCACAGAGCACAAACCAACCATCCTTTGAAGCTAACAGTGAGGATACGTGGTGCACAAGCTCAGGTTAGTGATATTTTTGATGATCATAAAACTCTCTTTTTAAATACGTATAATGTTATGTGGCATCCATGGATCATTCTGATGTATTTATTTATGAAATTGGACGTGTATATTGGTTGCTGCGTGAATTTCAAGTTTGTGAACCAAACCTTTTCTATTTCGTTTTGCTTTATGTGATGGTTGTTTGCAAATTTTAATGTGATATTTGAAATCCTCATGAAATTTTGGACAAAATGGTATATTCGTTTGCATTTTCTGGGTTCTTTTAAGTTGCAGGTGGCCGGAACCCTAGCTCCGGCGGCTGGTGAGGGTTCCGGCGAGTTTAGGGTTGGGTTGGAGAAGACGCAATCGTGGTCGTTGGTGGCTTTGATCGTACGGTTCATGCATTGCCACGTTTATTTTTTTTTCTGATTTTTATTTAGTGTTTGTGTGCTTGCTAGTCCATGGTTCTTATCGTGTATATGTAATCATGTTCACACATCATGCTTACTTTTGTTAAATTTTGACTAATCTGATACGTTGGTTTGATCTGGTGGACAAGAGGGTGACAACGCATTAAAAAGGTCATGTGCCTAGCACGTGGGATCATATGGTGTGCTGGTGGATTTTGTGTGCGTGTGTGTTTGTTTGTTACTGTGTGCGTGAGATCTGAACCATTGATCATGCCTACTGGATTGCTATGTTGACTTAATGGGGAGCGTTAGATTGATCTGAGGGTCCTGGTAAGTCAATTGGGTTGACTGAGGTTGCATTGTATTTGTCTTTTTTATTTTTTTTGTTTTATTTTTTTCTGATGGATTTTAAACGTTGGGCCTGCTATTTACACGCCCCCTTCAGCCCATTTCAATTTTCCAACGTGGATTATCTGCTGAACGCACCCCCACTTGTTTCTCTTCAATTTTATTTTTATTAATTGTTTGCATTTCATTTTAATTTTTTAAAAATAATTAATTGCATTAAAAAATTCCCAAAAAATTCATGAACCATATTTATAATTTTATAAAATTCTCCCAAATTTTATTTTTCATTTTTATTTTATTTTTAGTGGCTGAATTAATTAATTGTTTAATTTCTTTTTGAATTTGTTTTATTTTGCACATGTTGCATTGTAGAATTTTGTTATCACAATATACATTATATTTTGAACTCATTCCTTTTGAATTCATTCATCAACATTTTGAATTGCATTAAAATATTTTTCTCTCATTTTTAAAATCATTTCACATTGCATTTTAGTCCCTTCCTTTTGCATGTTGAATCTTGTTTCTCATCTGACTTTGCATGATTGTTTGAGTGACTTTTATCTTGAACTTTTGCATGAGTTTTGGACATGTTGTTTGCCTCTGGTCTAGGTGTGTTGATAATTAATTTGGTGATTTTAGAATATATTTTGCTAATTGTTTGATTGCTTTTATTTGAGGTCTTCTTGTATGCATGTTTCGGATCATGTCTGGTTACCTTGTTTGAAAAGGCACTTGTGCCATCATTTGGGTGTGTTCCTTTGACTTCACAATTCATGTTTAGGTCATCCACATTCTGTCTTGGTTGGTTTCATTTGGTTTATAATCATTTCTCTTTGGTTTGTGATTTGTTTGAGTTTCTGTTCTCTTATTGTTACGTATGTCTGTTTTGTACTAACCTTTTATGCAGGGGCTGAGGTAAGTTATTTGAGGGTGTGGATAGTTATCCATGTCCACTCTCACTCTTTCTGTCTGTCATCTTTTCTTTTCTTTAGGCTTAGGTTGTCATCAAACCTCACTAACCGTAGGTCATTCATGCATGATAACATTAGGACTCTTAGTCTCCCTTTTGAGTTTCCTTCGTGTCTTCTCTCTTCTCATCTCAAATCTTCTTGAAAACACTTAATAAGGATAAAGTGTATTGGACACGAGCCTTAAGCGTGGGGAATGAGAAATGAGGGGCTTCCTCTCATCTTTATAGAGTGCTTAGCGAGCGTCCTGTCTTGGGACGATTCGTTAAGTATTCGTCCCTGTGCCCTAGACTTTGGTGCAATGCAAGTTATGAACTAACTCAAGTCACTTCTGCCCTAAAAAATACAAACAAACTTCAAACCTTTTTGTCCTTTGGGATTGTCAAACTAAAGGCTATTTTCAAAAAGGGCACGTTACTTTCCGTCTGAGTCGCAAACAGTCATCGACCCTAACTGCCGGACGCGAACTTAGCGTCGCTCATAAAAAACACAAAAAGAACTTGGTCCGAACTACGTTGACTCTGAATTTCCCATTGCACAAAGGGTGTATGTATGCCTAGGACGTCGACGTCCTACCGAGTCTGTCTTAGTTTTTCCCTCTCCCATCTTAGTACAGCCATAGATGATAGTATAACTTACCCTTAGATTAGACAACAAGCGTGGATCCCATCGAGTACGATGGATGCGTGGGGTGCTAGCACCTTCCCCTCGCATAACCGACTCCCGAACCCAGGCTATTGTTGCAACGAACATTCCTTTCCCTCTTCCTCAGGTTTATGCGGTGTTCCCTTTCCCCTCTTGGGATAAATTTACACGGCTGGCGACTCTGTTTTCCGCGCCACTCTCGCGTTTGTACCTGGATGAAAATCCTGGGAGCGACAGCAGGTCCAACTCAGTTTTCTCACTTTACATGATTATTAGAACTGCAAAATGGGTTGCAAAAAAAAATTAAGGCTGTGCCCTTGTCCAGGAAACACTTCAGCACCTGTTGAACCATTGGTGGCTTCCAATCTATATGGATGAAGACACCCAGCAAATTAGTATCACTAACAGAAATCCTACTAGATATCAAAGTCAGGATGTTTGGTCGATGGAAATGGACCTCGTCAGGCTACACTGTATTCAAAGCGGACGTGGTCAGGTACCCCTACACAACTATGACCGATGTGGAGTTTGTTCAGTAAATAACCAAGGATGCTACCTCGTTCGAGCAACCCTTCAAAGTCAGTTGGACCGCAAAGAGGTTCAACCATGCTCAAGTTCTGGATCAGTCAATTATCTCGCTGATCAAATCGAGGATGTTGTCATAATCTCTGATCATTAGAGGACTAGGGATGTTTGTGCTATCATCCCCTTACTTGACGAATCAAAAGTTCCCAACCGGGAAAGGATCGAAATTGCTTACGATGGTCAGAAAAATCATAAGGTTCCCATAGTCATCTATCTGCCGGGACCGCTACTGTATGAATTGACTAAGGCTATCCCTTACAAGTACGGTGCAACAATAGTCGAGAACTGGAAGGATATTCCGTTACCCTCCGTCGTGAATATTACAGACATCAGTTGAGTAACACGGAGTGGTAGAATCTTCAACAGAGGAGTTGGAGAACCCAGCAAAGAAAAGGAACCTCAGACAGAAGTTCCCAATCCACTAGTCGGTCAATCCAGTAATCCTGACCTTGCAAAAAATGATGATGAGATGCTGAAGCTCATCCAGAGGAGTGAATACAACATTGTTAATCAGCTGTTGCAAACTCCTTCAAAGATCTCGGTATTATCACTGTTACTTAGTTTAGAAGCGCACAGGGAGGCTCTACAGAAAGTCTTGGAGCAAGCCTTTGTGGAATAGGATGTAACAATCAGACAGTTCGATAGCATTGTCTCTAACATCACTTCCTACAATAACATGGGATTTAGTGATGAGGAATTACCTGAAGAGGGTCGTCGTCATAACATGGCGCTCAATTTCACAGTCCACTGCCAGCACGATGCTTTAGCCAGCGTACTGGTAGACACAGGGTCAACCTTGAATGTCATGCCGAAGTCCACTTTGATGCAATTATCCTTCAAAGGACCTCCGATGAGAACCAGCGAGGTCGTCGTCAAAGCATTTGACGGATCTAGAAAAGTAGTTATCGGCGAAATTGACCTTCCCATAACTATTGGTCCTCACACTTTCCAGGTCATGGACATCCGGGCAACATACAATTGTTTATTAGGAAGAGCTTGGATACATCAGGCTGGGGCGGTCACCTCGACCCTCCACCAAAAGCTAAAGTTTGTCCAGAACGACCAACTCATCACAGTCTGTGGAGAACAGGCCCTGCTCATAAGCAATTTATCATCATCCACTTATGTAGAGCCGGAAGGGGTAATCAGAACTCAATTCCAAGCGCTTTCGCTACACAAAGAGAATCAATCCGAGGGAGGAACTTTGATTTCCTCGTACAAAGATGCTATCAAAGCGGTCGAGAGTGCCAATACAACGGGATGGGGACAGCTTGTCATTCCTATTGACAATAAAACAAAGAAGGGTCTCGGGTTTTCTTCAACCTGTACCCAGACTGCCGCTAACGGTGAAAGCTTTCATCCCATTCAGAACTTCTTCCACAGCGGAGGCTTTCTTCAGCCAGTTCCTCAAGAAGTGCATACCATCAATAAAGATGATTCATCTGATACAGAGGAAGAATGGAAGTCCTATCTTAATGAGGACAGTTATACGTCTCAGGAAGAGGTGCTTACACCCTTTTGCTATCCTGCACAGAGTCCGAGATTTATACCCAGGTGAGATGTCGAAAAGAGATACGGAGATTGTGATTCGGAAGGATGCTGTGCTCCGCCAAACTCATTAGAGAAGGACACTATAATGAAAGACAACTTCGACCACAACTATCATGGCCCGATGGATGGCCTGCCAATGTGGCAGCCTTACCCAGGAGACTTGGGGCAAGAAAATCAGCCGAACGATGAAAGTCAGCTGAGCATCATTGAACATAATACTTGGGTCCCCACCATGTCATGGGACCAACATTCAGGTCATTCAGAACATATCCAGTACGACAATGAATTCGCAACGTTTGCAGGATTAGAATTCATTAAATACGCTCTTCCCAAGGTCAACGTCATCGAGAGGGATGACTCCTCCAGTTCCAAAGAAGTGTGGGACACCCTGGGACAACCGAGTGGAAAATACGACTACATGGTCAAGTACACCGCTCCCGAAAGCTCTCGTATCAGGCTCGAAGATATCCAGCCAACTGGATGGGGAGATGCAGCTGAGAGTACAAATGCTATGCAAAATACAACAGAGGAATCCTCCTACGACAACTCTGCCTGGGAGACAGATTCCAATGATCCTACTCTGCCAGAAATCAATGTCATTTCTGAAGACAAATCAAGGAAGGTACCAGACTTTGTGATTCACCGAGGAGTTCGCCGCCAATGGGTTACTGTGGATGTTCCGAAGATTGTTCGTAAGTCAAAGTAATTGCCATTTTTAACCTTTCACCCTGCCCAGGTGAAACGGATGTTTTGATAGGGCTCACTTTCTGTAAATTTTGCTCTTAGCTTCACCCAAAGCGACAGAGTTTTGTTTTATAGGGTTGTAGTTTCAAGAATCAACTTGTTCATTAATAAAATAATGTCGTTCTGTAATTTCCGCATTAATTGTTGTTTTCTCTTTTTGCTTTTCTTAGAAAATGGTAATCCTAAAACACAACTCAATAATAAAAACAAGCAGTAAAAGAAATACACTGCACACACTTTTGCATTTTTCTCTATATCCCTTCTAAAACAAATCATACCATCATGCAGATTGCTTGTTTTAAACCCCGTTGAAACATACGATCTGATGCCTTCTCCCAACTTTGAGTTCCCGGTATTTGGGGCAGAAGAAGAAGTTAACGACGAAATTCCAGAAGAGATCTCCCGATTACTCAGACAGAAGGAAAGGTCCATTGAACCTCATAAAGAGCCATTGGAAACGGTAAACTTAGGTTCAAAAAGAGAGAGAAAAGAAATCAGGATTGGGGCACTGCTCAGTCCAACTGCCAGAGAGGGTTTGATAAAGCTTCTCAAAGAATTCCCCGATGTATTCGCCTGGTCCTATCAGGACATGCCAGCGTTGGATACCAGCATCGTGGAACATCATTTACCATTAAGATTGGAATGTCCGCCAGTAAAACAGAGGTTGAGACGGACTCACCCGGACATGGCCATTAAAATCAAAGAGGAAGTACAGAAACAAATTGACGCGGGTTTCCTCGCCACATCAGAATATCCTCAATGGTTAGCCAACATCGTACCTGTTCCCAAAAAGGACGGAAAGGTCAGAATGTGTGCCGATTACAGAGATCTAAACAAGGCTAGTCCAAAGGACGTCTTTCCTTTACCACACATTGACATGCTGGTAGACAGTACAACAAAGATCAAAGTTTTCTCTTTCATGGATGGATTCTCGGACTATAACCAGATTAAGATGGCATCGAAAGACATGGAGAAAAATTCGTTCATTACCCCATGGGGCACCTTTTGTTACAAGGTAATTCCGTTCGATTTGAAGAACGCCGGGGTGACCTATCAAAGGGCCATGACTACTCTGTTTCATGACATGATACACAAGGAAATTGAGGTATATGTCGACGATATGATTGCAAAATCTAAGACAGAAGAGGAGCATGTGACCCACCTGTCAAAACTATTTGAGCGTTTGAGAAAGTACAAACTCCGCTTGAATCCCAACAAGTGCACCTTCGGTGTCCGTTCAGGGAAACTCTTAGGGTTCATCGTCAGCCAGAAAGGAATTGAGGTTGATCCTGACAAGGTCAAGGCCATTCAAGAAATGCCTTCTCCGAAAATTGAAAAACAAGTCAGAGGATTCCTGGGACGTTTGAACTATATTTCCAGATTCATATTCCTCATGACCGTGACATGTGCGCCAATCTTCAAACTACTCAAAAAGAATCAGGACTGCATTTGGACAGAAGATTTCCAAACCGCCTTCAACAGTATTAATGAATACATGTTGAATTTGCCGATTCTATCACCTCCAGTGGAAGGAAGACCACTAATCATCTACTTAACAGTCTTGGAAGATTCCATTGGCTGTGTACTTGGCCAACAAGACGAAACCAAAAGGAAAGAGTCTACCATCTACTATCTGAGCAAGAAGTTCACCGACTGCGAGACTCGGTACACTATGCTTGAGAAAACTTGATGCGCTTTGGCTTGGGCAGCCAAACGTCTTCGCCAGTACATGATTCGTCACACTACTTGGTTGATCTCTGAAATGGATCCAATCAAGTATGTATTTGAAAAACCTGCTTTCACGGGAAGGATTGCCCGTTGGCAGATGTTGTTATCAGAATATGACATCGAGTACCACGCTCAAAAAGCCGTTAAGGGAAGTATTTTGGCCGATCATTTGGCTTATCACCGATTGACGATCAGGAATCAATCGGGTTTGACTTCCCAGACGAAGATGTCATGTATTTGAAAATGAAAGACTACGATGAACCGCTACCCAGTGAAGGGCCAGAACCAGGTTCCCAATGGGGACTTATCTTTGACGGAGCTATCAATCATTACGAAAATGAAATTGGGGCAATCATTGTTACCCCTCAGGGTACCCACATTCCTTTAACTGCCAGACTTACATTCAAGTGCACAAACAACGAGGTCGAATACGAAGCTTGTATTATGGGTTACGAAGAAGCGATCGACTTAAGGATCAAAAACTTGGACGTATATGGTGACTTAACCCTGGTCATCAATTAGATTAAAGGAGATTGGAACACTTACCAATCAGGATTGATTCCTTACAAAGATTATGCAATGAGGTTGCTACCCTTCTTCAATAGAATTGAGTTTCATCACATCCCTCGTGAAGAGAATCACAAGGCTGATGCATTAGCCACTCTCTCTTCCATGATTAGCGTAGGTCAATGGACTGACCTACCTAAGATCGACATGATGCGCCTTGAAAGGCCCGCTTACATCTTTACGATTGAAGCTGTCATAGACGACAAACCTTGGTATCACGATATCAAATGCTTCTTTAAAAAACAAGAGTACCCACCTGGGGTACTAAGTAAGGACAAGAAAACCCTCAGAAGGCTGGCAGGAAGTTTCTTCCTGAGCGGTGATACACTCTATAAGAGAAATTTTCTCATGGTCTTGCTCCGATGCGTAGACAGACCAGAAGCAAACATGCTGATAAAAGAAATTCATGAAGGATCATTTGGCACTCATGCCAACGGACACACAATGGCGAGAAAAATTCAGAGAGCAGGGTACTACTGGTTAACCATGGAATCCGACTGCTACAAGTACATGAGAAAGTGTCACAAGTGTCAGATATACTCCGACAAAATTCATGTACCACCAACATATCTCAAAGTTCTCTCTTTCCCATGGCCTTTTTCCATATGGGGAATCGAAATGATCGGTGTGGTTGAGCCCAAGGCTTCGAACGGACATCGGTTCATCCTGGTAGCCATTGATTACTTCACCAAGTGGGTCGAAGCAGCATCATATGCTAATGTAACTCGACAAGTGGTGGTCCGATTTATCAAAAACAATCTCATATGCCGTTATGGTGTTCCAAGCCAGATCATTACGGATAATGGATCTAAATTGAACAATAAGATGATGAAAGAGTTGTGTGCAGAGTTTAAGATCGAACACCATAACTCATCTCCCTACCGACCAAAGATGAACGGAGTGGTAGAAGCGGCTAACAAGAACATCAAGAGGATTGTTCAGAAGATGGTTGTAACCTACAAAGATTGGCACAAGATGCTACCCTTTGCTCTTCACGGTTATCGAACATCTGTCCACACTTCAAAAGGGGCAACCCCTTTCTCTCTAGTATATGGCATGGAAGCAGTTCTCCCCATAGAAGTAGAGATCCCATCAATCCAGGTATTAATGAAGGCTAAGCTCACAGAAGCTGAATGGTGTCAAAGTTGACACGACGAATTAAACCTGATCGAAGAAGAGCGAATCACGACACTATGTTACGGTCAGTTGTATCAGCAGAGAATGAAGAAGGCATTCGACAAAAAGGTCCGACCTCGTGTCTTCAGGAAAGGAGACCTCGTGCTCAAGAAGATACAATAATTTCTCACTGATTCCCGGGGCAAATGGACCCCAAACTATGACGGCCCTTATGTGGTCAAGAAAGCTTTCTCAGGCGGTGCCTTGAGACTTGCAACCATGGACGGAGAGGAATTTTCCTACCCCACGAATGTTGATGTAGTCAAGAAATACTTCGCCTAAACTAAAAAAAAATGTCTCGGTGGATTGAAAACCCGAAAGGGCGGTCCAGGAAAAAATTAGAGACATGATCAAAAATTATTCTGGTGGATTGGAAATCTCCAAGTACAATCCAGGCAAAAATTAGGGATAATGGCAAGTAACTATGCCTGATCAGTTCAACTCCTCAGTAGTAATGCCATCCATCGAAAGGAAACTCCAGTCACGGTCATCTTCGACAGAAGCTCAGGATGCCCCGAATTCAAAGTTGGTAGAAGGATATTGGTCGTTATGTTTCAATGTAGCCCTTTTCCCTGTAAATTACAATTTTCTAACTTTGTAAATACTCTATGGAATCACGCGTTTGGCTGATTTCCATCCTATCAATAAAATTTGAGCCCTTGTGCTTTTGTTTGCAATTCTCATTTGCTTTAGCTTTACAGAATGACATCTTAATATGATTAACGATTCTTGAAATAAAACAAAAATGAATTTACTTGTAAAACTTTTTCTGCTTTTAAAATAAAAAGTTGGCGAGAAGTTTGGTGAAAACCGCTACGCGTAGGGCCCCTTGTCAATAAAGTTTATTGATAAAAGAAACATAGACCAGTTCCTCGGTAGGAAACCAAGAGCGAGGGGAAGTTTATATCAGAAACTGAGACTAGTTCCTTGGTAGGAAACCAAGAGCGAGGGGAAGTTTATATCAGCAACTTAGACCAGTTCCTTGGTAGGAAACCAAGAGCGAGGGGAAGTTTATTTCAGAAACAGGATCGAGGGGAAGTTTACCTTTTCTAAGCATCATTGCTTAGCAAAAGAAGAAGGATGCGTGAACTACCATTCTTAACCACCATCAAAATTTCGGGTATTCCGATATTTAATCCTCTTGCACCCCGAATTCCCGAATACTTTTGTCATTCACACCTTCGGGTCCAAGAAGATTAAATAGGGGCATCTGTCATACCCCAAATTTTGACCACTACGATTCCCATCATTGTGGAAATCGTCATCACAATATGGATGTACTATCTTGCCTCATCATTCTCCCCAAAGATGGGTGAGCATTCACTGTAATCAAAATTAGGGTTTCAAGCCCTCTCAGAGCCTTAGACAAAGGATCAATCAACAAATGACATGATCTTCAACTTGTCTAACCTCTCAAACATCCATAAAGGATCAAGAGGACTCCCACTTCAAGAATTAAGCACAAGGCTGCTCCATTCCAAGTGGATCAAGCCTCAAGATCGCCAGTGTCACCAAATTAGGGTTTTGGTCGACCAGGGCCTCCAGATGGAAATTTTCCTATGGGCATGAGCCAATGCTTCCAAGCATAACCTATGATGCTCCAAGGGACATCATAAACCCAACCATCAAGTCAATTTAGCCTCAAGGGATGCATTCATTAAAAATCAGGAATTAGGGTTTCTTGACCTAATTCACCCCTAAGTTGACTTTTGGGACAATTCATGAGCCAAGACCTCAAGAGAAGAGTTGAGGGCCTCTAATGCACTACATTGATCCATTTGCAACAATGGATTGATCCAAAAAAGCTTGAGCAACAAGTCTCAATTTCATCAGTACCACAGCTAGGGTTTCGCGAGAAAAGTCAACTGTAGCTTTGACTTTTGACCAGGACATGCTCCCAAACCCTAGGACATTGTTCAATATACCTTATAATACCCATGGAACATGTATATCAAGTTTGATTTAGGTCAAGGACATGATTTTCTAAAGGATTGCACAGTTTGGAATTCATCTGATAAAAAGTCAACTGTGCACAAAAGTCAACTTTGACTTTTTGAGATTTTTCATAAAAATGGTTTTTTAACCCTAAAATGATGTTAATGTATGATTGGAATCATCATTCATCAAGAAAAATCAAGAAAAATCAAGAAAAGTGGGATAACTTGTAAAAGGGGTAACCATAAAAACATAGAAAATTTTCTAAGTTATGAACTAAAGTGGCTAGGGTACCAACTTTGGAGGATCATAACTCCTAAACCACAAGGCCATTTTTTCCCATCCAAAGCTTGATTTGTAGATCTCATTACCCTCTACAAAAGCTTAAAACTAACCTCCCTCCAAATTCCCCATGTATTTTGAGTTATGGAATGATCAAAATCACAAAAAGTGAAAATGTCACTTTTTTCCAACACTTAGTGAAATTTTCACTAAGCCAGAATATCCCTTCACTTTTTCCCAAATGTAGGGGGATTTTTCACTTAGATAAAAAAGCTATCAAAACAAAATATGATCAAATAGTTGTTGTATCATATGAGGTCTTTCCAAAGTGACCAAGAACATCACCAAATTCCACTTGAGCCATGAGATATGACAAGGACAATATGCCTTGCTGAAAACTGCCAAGGCTAGGCAGAATTTTGCACTTTTGTTTGATTTGGTAAGATCAGCTAATTCCAAGCATTGTCATCATTTTGGACACATCTGAGAATCAAATCTAAAGGGGACAAACACTGAGCCAAGCCTCCAAAGTCCTTGGAACCAAAAGTAGCATGCTAAACCTAAAAATCCCTAAAAGAGGGACAAGACTCCAATTTTGGTTTGGAGCATTTAATAGATGCACCAAGGTGGCATGTACTGAGCTTCCTTCAACTGAATTCAGTCAAGGATGATCCAACAACTAGGGAACCAAAGGCCTGTGCTCTAACCTCTAGTCAATGGCTAGAGGAGACTTGAGATTCCATTCAACAACATTGGCCAAACCTCTGCTGCAGTTGCCATTCACTATTGATCCCAAAAAAAACTCGATCTACTATAAATAGAGCTCACTTGTGATCAGTTTGAGTACACCAAAGCCATCAAACAGATGCTTTCCTCAAAATCTCTTCTTTCACTCCAATTTTGCCTTCTAAGGCAAGTCACTATCGGGTTTTGAGTTTGAGAGCTTTTCCAATCAAACCAATCACACACACACACCTCATAAACATCATATAGAAGTGATCCAAACAGTTAAACAATATCTGGAACACTGATTTCACAAAATCACCAGCCAGTTGCTCAAGTTCTTGACAGATTTGCAGTTGGGGTACCATCTCAAGTTCCAGATCATTTCAATCCATTCCAAGCATCCAGACACACTCCACGACACCTAGGGAAGCTATCCAGATCATTGGGACCTAGTTGTAACACCTTTAACACAAAACACGATCACCAGCTGCAAGAGGTAAGCATTAGCTCTTCTAACTCTATGATCCATGCAATTTTTGCTGCACAATAATTTGGCCATATGTTCACAATCATGCATGGAATGTTTTCCCTCAAACAATTGCTTTGTATGAATCGTGTATGGAATTTCTGAACCTTCATGCAGAATTTAGGGTTCTTGAGGTTTCTCTTTGATTTCTTATTCCATGTTAAAAATAAATGAAATTAAAGACCATAGACATGATCGTGAGGTTAAAACTAGTAGATTGATATGTAGATTGCATGATATAATCAAGTATTCAGTGAGATTGGATAGAAAACGCAAATCTGTAGAAACAGAGGGTGGCGCGTGTTCTTTCCATGTTCTTGGCGCCATTTTTCAAATATTTGAATATTTGAATTTTGTGATTTAATTTAATTGATTCAAAAATTAATTTCTCTCTGAGTTTTAATGATTTTGAGTTAATTCGTTTTTTAATAATTCACAAAAAATGTTAAAATATTTTATTTTACCAAAAAATCCCAAAAATATTATTTATTTCATATAATTGATATTTTTGCAAAGAATTAATATTTTAGTCATGTTTGACATTTGAAATATTTTTTTCCTTCTTGATTTTGCAAATTTTAATGATTTCTAATCATTTTGTAGGTCAAAACATGATTTTTGAAACATTAATCCAAGATCACAATTTGTTTTCCACATGTTAAACAATTTTGGTCATTTTAAATGAATTTTTTATTCAATTAAAATACATTTTGAAAACAAATTAGGATTTTTGATTAATTCAACCCTCACAAATCATTTTAAAACTTTTTGGGCCTCTAATAGAGTGTAAGACCCAACCCTTTGTAAATACACAAATTTTTGGGCCTCACTTATTGTATAAGTCCCGTTGTATTTCAAAAATTCGGCGCGATCACCGCCCGTTTTAAACAATCATCTGGGCCTCTCCTCGAGCTATAAGACCCATTCAAAAAATTTTTGGGCCTCTAATAGAGTGTAAGATCCAATCCCCTTTTAACCAAAACAATTTTGGACCTCAAACATTATATAAGTCCCCCTGCGTTAAAAGAAAACCTGGGCACGATCGCCAATTAAAAAATCAACCCTGGGCTTACCCTCGTGTTATAAGTCCCATTTCTTTTCTTCAAACACTTGGGCCTCTTGAGAGAGTGTAAGACCCATCCCTTTGTACAGAAAACCGTTCTTGGGCCTCAGTCACTTATATAAGTCCTTGTACAAATTCAAAACCACAGTGCAATCATTGATAAAACCTTGGGCCTCCCTTTGAGCTGCAAGCCCCAACATCGTTTCAAAGCACTTTCTCCTTTAATTTTGGATATAATATGGTTATCAAAGCTTTCTTTGTTGAACAAATAACCAAACAACATGGAAGCTCTACAACCGAGTAAGTGCTTATATGCTTTCATTTACAGCTTTCATATACATATAACTGTATTGTGGGGCTGTTTCACTGTAAGTCTTCTTTCATAAAACTCATATCAACTGTGTAATACTAGTATAGATATTTAGAGTTTCCCCGGCAACTACGTCTAGTACTAAGCCCTGTTGATCACTCTTAAAAAGACAAAACTAGATCCCCTATAGGATTACCAGATACAGTCTTCCCTCCTCTTGGGGTTAAACAATATGGAGACGTGAAAGACAACATTCTCGGTGAACCCTTTCTCAGTCTGTCACCTTTAGAAATCGTCAAAGAAGCTCTACTCCCTAGAGATGATCTTTTCTCCATGAATGGCATCTCTTGAGTTTCTTCCAAATTCTCGAACTTTCCTGGCTTGATCTATTCTCAGTGAATGCCATGTCTTGAACTTCTCGGTGTTTGGAGACCCACAGGCTTCCTAAAAGCATCCCCGCCTCCTCTTAGGCGTTGTACAAGGACCCTACGGCTTCTTAGAAGTAGTCACAACCTCCTCTTAGGCTTCGTATAAGGATTCTTCCCTCGGGAAGAGAGCCTCCTCTTGGGCTTCGTACAAATTGTCCCTCAGCTTCTTAAAAGTTTCCAGCCTCCTCTTGGGCTTCGTACAAATTGTCCCGATGACCTCCTAGAGGTATAGGAACAGAAAGTAGTCATCTTAATAGAACAGTCTTTCAAAGAGTCTTGATCCTACTACTATTTCTCTAAGCATAGTACAAAAGATAAAACTCTAGACGTGGACAATCTAATTTTCTTGAGTCTTGAAGGCATTCTCAAGCCCCTTTCAAAAATAGGGAAACACCAGTAGACTCGGACAATATCCTCAGAATTTCCCATTCCCTTAAAGAATAGGAAATAACCCTGATCCTCTGATCAAATCTCAAAGTATAACCTTACTTTTAATCAGTCTCTTTTTAAGAACTGATTTTCTCTTTTAACCGACATACTGGACCTGTCACTCAACTGAAACAGCACTCCTTTTGCCTCTATCTCGGGCTTCGTATGATATACAAAAAGACTCTCTTGTTGAGTCAAAACGTCCTTTTACCTCTATCTCGGGCTTCGTACGAGATACAAAAAGACTCTCTTGTTGAGTCAAAACGTCCTTTTGCCTCTATCTCGAGCTTTGTACGAGATACAAAAAGACTTTCTTGTTGAGTCAGAACTTCCTTTTGTCCCTATCTCGGGCTTTGTACGAAATACAAAAACACTCTCTTGTTGAGTATAAAAGACGCTCTTGTAGAGTCAACCCTCTTCAGCCTCTGTCTTGGGCTTTGTACAAGACACAAACCACTCTCTTGTTGAGTATAAAACACCTTCTTGTTGGGCCAATAGCCTCCTCTTAGGCTTTGTATAAGAAAGCCCCGGTTGAGACAATCAACCTTTTAACATCAAAATCTGTGTCTCGTTCACAGTATACAAACATCAACAACTCCTTTTCCTTCGTCTAATTGCTGTAAGCGGGAAGCCTCTGGATTATTTACATCCACGCCACTGTCCCTCTTTTAGTATGAGAAATTCCTAAGGAAAGATATCATTGCTCTACACTGAGTTAAAGTCTTCTCCTCTAGGTTGAAAAGCCCCTATAAAGGAAACTATGGCATTGCCAGATTCACATATCCCGGTTAAAGTAATTCTCCTTTATAATCAGTCACCCCTGACAAACAGGCCACTTTAGAGATGACAAATTCTCTCTAAAGACAACACCCTTTTAGCTTCACATCTTGGGCTTTGAACACGATACAAATAAACCCTTTCAGCTTCACATATTGGCCTTTGAACAAGATACAAACCACTTTTAGCTTCACGTCTTGGGCTTTGAACAAGACACCAAAAAAACCTTTTTTCCTCCCATAGAATAGGAGGAACTACGATCGCTCTGATTTCCCTGTTTCGGTAAATGGGAATACGTAGGCATAAGATTGCAAGAAAAATCTTAGTGAGCACACTAATCCAAAACCCAAATCCCGTACCTTCACCCACCAATCGAAAAGCATCAGTCCTAACATCCTCCCCATGAACAGTCCCAGTATTTTTCACTCTAAGAAGTAAGAGGCCTCATTACCATATAGCATCCGTAACCTAACAGACCGTTGTTTAAACTCAGTATGCAAGTAGGGTTAGTTGGAGATATCTATTTCCCTTCCTTCGTCAACTTAATAGTATAAAAAATAAATCAACCTGTAGTAACCCCAAAGAGCGACAGTGCTTAAGAACCACGTCCAAAATCGCTCGCTACACACTTCACCATTGTCTAGACCAGTTTCTTACCAGGAAACTCTCCAGAGATCAGATGCTTCTGCCACACCAAACTGAAGTAGATTCTTAGGTCAACACCCAAGATAAATAGATCCAAAAGCATATGCAGTACCCCTCCCATGATTCTTCACAAACCCAGATGAAGAGATGTTTCAACATCGTGTTGAACATCAGCAATCTTGAACTTCACATACAAGGATAATCAATTAAATACTTGTGAGTATCACAAATAGCAATTGATCTTAAATCCTTATTCAATAATCCTGTGTCACTGTTGAAGTCATACTCCAACAGATCCCTCCATGAACACTTATCAAGTATTCATTCTTTGCAAGTATCTTCCTTGACAAACAAAGTGTTGAGATACCAAGGCTGCCACCCTTGACTCAAGTAACTAAGATTCTCTATGAACGAACCCTATTTACCTCAACAGTTATGAAATCTCCATTCAGATTAGATTCATCCTTAGGATTAAGAAAGATGAATCCTTCCTTGCACTTTTGAACGGTGAAAATAAATCACCTCCACTTTTTTCAGATTTATGTTTCACAGAAACACCCTCTAGTCAGAAGAGTAACTAGAAGACTCCAGATGTACATCTGAGATGCCTTTATGAGTGGACTTGAGAGAATTCTCAAGTATCTTTGACAACTTAGTCGATCAATAATTTATCAAATTCCTAGAGCAAGAACTTGATAAACTTAATCTCAACTCCCCTTCTCTTAAACTGACTTCAAGATGCACAATGGAACCAAGCTTCCAAGTGCCAAGTCACCATAACAGACATCTCCCAACAACTCTCTCCATTCCATCGCTCCCAACTTTGGAATAAAAAGATGCAGATATCTTCAATTATAGAGGCCGACGATTGAGATCTCCCACCATCTGTCTTCAGCAACAACTCCAGAATCCCATAAATTCTAGAGCTCTTCCATCTGAAACATATGCAGTGGAACCACCAAGGAACAAATTCAACATGCCCTAATAAGATATCAGAACATCTTACAAAGCACCCCAACAAGAGAACTAGCTACTTCTCCTGCAGTTGTTGAGAACCTCCTCAGAAACATGAACAACCACCAAGTTGTTACCTTCGATCTAGAACATCCATCTCATCCATTAATACCCTTGAGTATGCCTGAGTGAATGATCTGATCTCCAAAACTCATCCTTGTTTAAAACGCCAGAAAGTATCTCCCAAAGATCTCATCCAGAAACAGACAGGATGCATGCTCTGATACCAATTGAAATTTTGGCCTAGCCGATAGCAGATGTCCTAACACATGTCAAGACATTATTCTGCATAATTATTAAACAAGAAACAGAACATCAGACTGATATCCAGAATATCAGTAACTGCAGAAACACAGATATTTCAACATCTGTTCCAACGGGTTAATCAAAACTGAACTGTAAATTGCAGAATGATAAACAACACAAAATATGTTAACCCAGTTCGATGAAAATCACCTACATCTGGGGGATACCAATCCAGGAAGAAGAATCCACAATCAGTAGTATAGTTTTATGTAAACAACCTCAAGTTTACAGTAAACACCCACGTTTACCTATCACTACCCAATGAAAACTTTATCTAAGAACTTCATCCTAGATAAGAGAAACACATCTCACTCCCTAAATTACAACATGTGAGTATCTAACCGTTACTACATCATAGCTGCATCATCCTATTGAAAGACACCCCTTTAAATACAAAGTTCAGTCAAGCATCCTTGACTAACAAGTTAACTTGGATTTTCTTAAAAGCTGCATCCAAGAACAATACACGATTCATTACTTACAGGTTTCTGAATCTGTACAAGTATCTATGTCTACCACAATGCATCAAATCGATATAGAGGGAGACTTACAAGAAAGCCTATGACTCTCAAAACCCTAAACCCTATTTTCTACTTTACAAAAGTGTTACAATAGGTTCAGTTCTACTGTCCTAGGTCTTGGTCTTATTTTATACTCTTCTGCTGTGTTGGGCTTTAAACCTGCCATTTATTGATCCCTTGATCCACTGCTATAATCATTACTTGATTCTTGCACCAGATTTAGAACCTGCTATATTTGTCGAGTCAGGATGTTAGGACATTATATTCAATATCTTTATCTACACCATTCTTCATTAAGTTTTAACCAAAATTTAGTTAAACCTCAGGAGCTCTCATATAGTATGCATACATAATACCAAACACAAAACATAAAGTTCATAATTGACTAACTCCCACTAAACCAAATACTCTTTTAACGATAAAACACGCATGCGAGCAATGTGTTTATGAAAGACCTTAGGTGGAAGATCTTTTGTAAGAGGATCTGCTATCATAGAGTTTGTCCCCAAGTGTTCTATGGAAATCAGTCCAATTTGTACCCTTTGCTCAACAATTAGGAACTTGATGTCAATATGTTTTGTCTTAGTTGAGCTCCTATTATTTTTGGAATACATGACGACTGATCTGTTGTCACAGTATGACAATTGGCCTTTCAATTCCTTCCATAATTCGCAGCCCAGTGACAAGATTCCTCACCCAAATCCCATGGTTGGATGCCTGATAACATGCTATAAACTCTGCTACCACGGTGGATGAAGCCGTAAGAGTTTACCCAGCACTGCACCAAGAAACTGCACCACCAACCAACATGTAAATACAGTCTGAAGTGGATCTTTTACTGTCTTGGCATCCAACAAAATCTGAGTCTGAGTATCCAGTGATCTCTAACTTGACTGATTTTCAGTGATCCATTCCTGGATTGCTCAAATATCTGCCTAACATCCCATCTATGAACACAATATCCGGACGCATACACACTTAGGCATACATCAGATTCCCTACTGCTAACACATAAGGAATCTTTTGCAGTTCTTGAATTTCTAAGTTTCCGTTTGGGCACTGACTGAGACAGGATTTGTCTCCCTTAGCAATTGGAGTGTCTCCTAATTTACATTCCTGCATGCCAAACCTTTTAAGTACCTTTTCGATATAGCTCATTTGTGATAATCCTAGAATACCACGAGATCGGTCTCTATGTATTTGAATTCCTAATACAAAGGAGACATCACCAAGATCTTTCATTTCAAAAAAATTTGATAGAAATTTCTTAGTTTAGTACATCATTCATATATCATTTGCTCCCACTGAATTTGTAATACACACAATCTTCAACAACATTCACCTTAAAACCAAATGAGAGAATTACTTCATGAAACTTGTGATACCACTGACGAGACGCCTGTTTTAGTCCATAAATGTTTTTTTTTCAATTTGCAAACCATATTCTTTGAGTCTCCTGACACAAAATTTTCTGGTTGCATCATATAAATTATTTCATTAATGTTGCCATTGAGGAAAGTTATCTTGACATCCATTTGATGGAGTTCCAAATCAAAATGTGCAACAAGAGCCATGACTGTCCTGAAAGAGTCTTTCGATGAAACCGATGATACAGTTTCTTTAAAGTTAATCCCTTCCTTTTGAGTATAACCCTTAGCCACGAGAAGAGCTTTATACCTCTCCACATTACCGTTAGAATTCCGGTTGGTCTTAAAAGTCCATTTGCAACCAATTATTTTCACACCTTCTAGTAACAGAACAAGTTCCCAAACTTTATTGTTTTGCATAGACTTATACTTCTCCTTCATTGCTTCAACCCATTTTTCTGAGTTGGAATCTTGCATGGCTTGACAGAAGTTGATTGATCATCTTCCATCATACCATTATTTTCCTCATGTTCTTGGAGAAAGACTATGCAATCATCTGGAATATCATTTCTCTTTTCTCTAGTGAATCTCCGCAAAGGTATTGGTTCTTGTAACACTTGTTATTGATGATCTTGAGTTTGTTCTTCATGAATTACCAAATCATCTTGAGTTGGACGAATTTCAATAATGTCTTGTGGAGGTTCTATTCTTGCTTGATCAAAAGAAACTATATGAATCAGTTATGGGATTGTTATCGATTCTTCCTCTAAGACAAAGTCTCTAACCTTATTCTTTCCCCCAAAACTCAATATCCTCAAAGAATGTGGATGTTTCGGTCTCAAAAACTGAATTTAATTTGGGATCATAAAATTTATAGCCCCTAGATCTTTTAGAATATCCAATAAAGTAGTTACTCACTGTTCGGGAGTCCAATTTCTTTTCATTTGGCCTATAAGGCCTTGCCTCAGTTGAACATCCCCACACATGAAAATGTTTGAGACTTTCATAAGTGTTTTGGAAGTTGCTTTTGTTGGTACTCTATTTAGAATATAAGCTGTAGTCTTTAGTTTCTCTCCCCAGAGTGACCCTGGCAAGGTAGAATGACAAATCATACTCCTTGCCATATCCTTAAGAGTCCGGTTTCGTCTTTCAGCAACACCGTTCATGCCAGGAGATCCTTGCATGGTGTATTATAGGATGATTTCATATTCCTCCAGGTATTTGATAAAAGGCCCTGGACATTGTTCACCTAAACCGTCATATCTATCGTAATATTCACCGCCACGATCATATTTGACTTTCTTAATTCTTTTGTTAAGTTGATTCTCAACTTCAGCCTTAAACGATTTAAACACATCCAATGACTGGGACTTTTCATGTATAATAAATATGTACGCATATCTAGAAAAATCGTGTATGAATGATATAAAATATTGTTGACCATTCCAAGAAGGTGTCGGAAATGGTCCACAAATGTCTGTATGTATCAATTCTAAGACATCCGTAGCTCTATATGCACCAAATTTCATTGTTTTGGTTTGTTTGCCATTAATGCATTCAACACAAACATTAAAGTTTGTGAAGTCAATGGAATCCAAAATTCCATCTGACACTAGTTGCTCAACTCTATTTTTAGAGATGTGACCTAGCCGTTTGTGCCATAATACTCCTAAATTGTTATTATCAATTTTACGCTTAGTACCACGTGATTGCACATTCAAGAATTCACCATAGGTAGCTATTATGTCAAGCAAATATAGATTATCATGACCCATAAGTGAACCAGTTCCAACAATATCTGAATTGAAAGACAAATTGAACATATTGTTTCCAAATGAACAAAAATAACCTGATTTATCCAAATAAGAATCTGAAATCAAATTCCGTCTAAAAGACGAAACCACAAAAGTGTCTTTCAAATCCAAATAAAATCCAGTACACATTAATAATCTAAAATTCCATATAGCTTCCACCTCCACTGACTTGCCATCTCTAACATAGATGTATCTTTCAACATCATTTGGCTTTTGATAGTTTAGACAGCCCCTCATTGAAACATTGATGTTAGTAGTTGCACCAGAGTCTAACCACCAAGTGTTTCTAGGTACTGAAGCTAAATTGACCTCAGAATAAACCAAACTATGAATCATTCTATTGGAGTGATCCCACTTCTAAAATTATTTCCTCTGTTTAGAGGTACTAGATTCTGTAGGAGAATATGGTTGCTTCATCCTTAATGCAAGGTTAAGATCTATGCAGCCAGGAACAATTTCCATGTTCTCATTCCAATCCTTAAAATTTATCTCATTGAGGACCTGAACTTTATTCATATTAGTATATATTGAAGCAATTGTAGCTGAAAAATAGAACATAATAAACACTATAAATATACTCACAAAAAAATTGAATTATCAATTTGTTCAAATAAAAACATAACCCATCTCAAGATACCTAGTGCACCATCAATATTAAGTCTTTGGACAATAAAATTAGCTACTAGTGGTACTCTTATTGTAATGATCAAATATTGATAATAAAAACATGTCGAATAGTAAACCCCTCTTTGGATTGATTTATTATTCACATGTAAGACCTCATAATTATCACACGTTTACCATCACGGACGCGTATGAAAACCAGCCAACCACCAATTGTCCTTTGGGTTAATTGATACTTGCATGGACAAACATACACATAAACCAGAAAAATATTTAACATTTTTCCTAAGAAATTGTTATAAAAGAGGCCACTTTGGCGACTTTTTCATTTCAACAACTTACTTAAAATTGAAATTTTGGTATGTAGATATCTGATGTCCTAAGAGATGTCGAGACACTGATATCTGTTTAAAACACAAGGAGAAAATAAAGCACAGTTAAAGGTATAGAAAAATAATAGAATACAAGGAGTTGTTAACCTAGTTCGGTGTATAACAACACCTCGTCTGGGGGCTACCAAGCCAGGAAGGAAATCCACTTTTAGTAGTATCAATTCAAAGCTATACAATCCCATTTTACAACTTCTCACTTAATATCTACTCAGTGCAATTTCTACCTAAGACACTCCTAGATATGAGAATCCTCTCTCACTTCCTATCAGTCGCAAACAGCAGTGATAGAGTAACAATACATCAAAAGAAGACACACTTCAAAGGCAATACTTGATCTTGCTTAAAAGCTTCAATCAAGGACAATGCACTCTTGCTTAAAAGCTTAGAGTGGATACTTATAACTCAATAACACCAGTCCAGTTCAAGCATCTAAGTGATGAATGAATGGCTCACAAACAGTCTACCTCAATGTATCAGAAGATACATGAGTGACACACAATACAACAACACACTAAAGAAAACTCAAACCCTAAACTCTTATTTGCACACATGGTTTCTTCAAAAATAATTCTCACTCTATTTTAGGTTTAGTAAGTCTCTTTATATAGACTCGTGCAGTATGGGCTTGCACTCTTTATTCAATTTCATTCTGTCAGTTTTAAACCACCTGTAGAATATTCTCCACAATAACAGGAACAAACCTTCAAAGTTTCCTAAAAAGTCCCATCATCCAAACATAGCAATTTGTGTACAGCTGGAGATACAAAAACTTGTTCCTGATAAAATTTTCTTTACCTGCGAAAATTACTGAGATATATATAAAAGAAATATCACATAATTAAAACAAATCTGTCAAGATTTAAAACAAGTAGAACAGATGTTCTGGTATAACATGTTACAACATCTGTTTGGACATCTGCTCTCAAGGTGAGCTGATCAGCATGTTGCAACATGACACACAACATCCTGCTGTGAACCATGTTTTAGCAAAATTGTTGTCAATCCTTAAACCATGGAACCTTAAAAAATGTTAAATTATTGTATAAAAATATGTTTCGTAGCCAAATTCCAACAAAATTGAACCAAAGAAAAATTGAAATTAAATCCAAATAAAAAACACCAATGTACTTTACTATACTGTTGCACACTATTACGACATTGATACTGAGTTTAACTCCAAAATATTAAATCACACATATTATCCATTATATAATACTGATATTTGTGATTTGAAAAGCATGTGTCATACCCTTAATTTGACCCTGAATCGCCGAATAAATGTATTCAACAAATCATTAACATCATATGCATATTGTAACATGCATTTCATCTTGCATAATGTCCAAATTTCCAGTCAGAATAATTTTTCGGATTTACAGGCAGACCGATTGAACTGATTCTCAACTGTGCGTAAAATTAACAGGTGAAAAATTTCAAAATCGAGCCTGCAGACGTTACTATTCTTAATCTACGGTTCGTGTAACCTGACATGCTCATTTTAATTTTTTGACTACTTTTTCGGTCGTATTTTGATTAGTTTGGACCTTTTAACCAGTCAAAACTTATAAATCCTAGTATCATATTTGTTTTTATGTTGCTGATAATTCACATGCATGTGTCCATTTGTTTGGTAATGTTGTTTCATGGAAATTGCAATTTTATTTTTTATAGTAAAAAGAGAGTTTATGCGTTTTCATAAAAAGGGATAGGTGGTCCTCTTACACAAAATAAATATAAAATCCTTGAGAAGAAAAAGTGAAAAAAAATATTGCCTTAAATTGGAACTAACCATCAAACACGGTATCCACTATCTACATGAATTGATCACCATGAAGTAAAAAAACAAAAAAAAATCCCTCATGAGAAACACGTTTTTTATCTTCTCAAGGTCATCACCTCATAAACCATGTCATGAAGCTACACACTTCTTCAATTTAAGAACACTGCCTCCTCTCTACTCATTCATCAAGACACCATTTATTTTCATACTTCCTCACAAGACACTCCCACCAAGGATCTCATCTTTCAAAAACTCAAACTACATCACTTTTTTTTTTATCGTGTAAGTGCTTCATGTTGTAGCAACAAGATAAAGATTACATGTTCACATCATGTATTAAAAAAGCTCCCCAAAATTATAAGGAATACTTGGGAGATAGTTGGGAAAGACTTCATCAATTGTATATCAAAATTTCATGAGAAGGCTACCCTATCAAAAACTTTTTGTTCAGCTTTCTTTATTCTCATTCCTAATACAGACAACCCTCAAAATTTGAAGGAATTTAGACCTATAGCATTAATAGGTTGTTTACCCAAAATTGTGTCTAAGATCCTAGCAGCAAGATTAAGGTGTGTTATTGGGAAACCAGTCTCTTCGTCTCAGACAGTATTTGTTCCATGAAGTCAATTACTTGATGGTGTTTTAGTGGTAAATGAAGTTTACGACTATGTTAAAAAGAAAAAAAAGGTTTTATGTTTAAGGTAGATTTTGCACAAGCATATGATTGTGTAAGTTGGAGTTTCCTCTTTAAGGTGTAAGAAGCTATGCGCTTTAGTCCTAAATGGCAAGATTGGATTAGGGGTTTAATTTGCAACAACTATGGTTCAGTTCTTGTGAATGGCAGTTCTTCCAAGGATTTCAAGATCCATAGGGGCCTTAAACATGGCGACCCTTTATCTCCATTCCTTTTTGTTCTGATCACAGAAAGTCTGGCATTACTTTTTAAGAAAGCTGAGAATTATGGATTGTTGAGAGGTTTGAAGATTGAAGGTGATACAACTATTTCTCTACTACAATTTACTGACGATACCCTTATCTTGTGTGATGAATCCTGGTTCAATATTTGGGCAATCAAATCTGTCCTGAGAGGTTTAGAAGCATTGTCTGGCTTGAAGGCTAACTACAGCAAAAGCAAGATTATGGGATTTGGATTAGAGGATAACTTGATTGAAGCAGCTTCTACATTCTTGGCCTGTAAACTGGGTCAATTTCCTTTTAAATTTTTAGGCCTGTCAATTGGGGGAAGACATAAAACAAGTGAATTTTGGAAACCTGTCATCTCTTCAATCAAAACTCGTTTGGCTTCTTGGAGGGGCGGGATGCTATCCATAGGAGGGCGTGTCACTTTGATAAACTCTGTTTTAACCAACATACCAATCCATTATCTATCTTTCTTTTCAGCACCAGTCAAAGTGTTGAAGGAAATCAAAGCTATTCAGAGGAAATTCTTATGGGCAGGTGACGGGGATAAGAAAAGCATTGCTTGGGTGAAATGGCCTCTAGTTTGCAACTCAAGAAAGCAAGGTGGTTTAGGAATTAAAGATATTTCTACATTCAACAGGGCCCTTGTGGCAAAGTGGCTTTGGAGAATAATTCATGAAGCAAAAGCATTATGGAAGGGAATCATTAAGGCTAGGTATGGTGGTGACTTTCATAGTCTTTTTCTAAAACAACCGGAGAACACATCAAAATAGTGGTCAAGATGGTGGTATGATCTTGTTGGTCTAGCCAGGCCTAAAAATGAGCAGGGAATATTCAATTAGTTAATATGGAAAGTGGGAAATGGAGGAAACACTATATTCTGGAACTCTAGATGGATTGGTGGGAATGCTCTTAAAGTTCAATTTCCTGCTTTATTCAATTCATCACCAAATCAGAACATTCTAATCAAGGACTGTGGGTATTGGATTGATGACATTTGAAATTGGGATATAATAGGAAAGAATGATATTCTGACTGATGAAGATGGTGATTTTGGTACAGAACTGAAGCAGATTATTGAAGAAGTCATTGTTGACTTGCAAGTTGAAGATGTGGTTTTGTGGCCTAGGAGAATAGATAACAACTTTAGTGTTAAGAACTGCTATATGGTTTTGAATCAAAAGAAGGAGGGGGAGAGCTTGGGAAACAACTTGAGGGAAGCCTTAGACTGCATGTGGAAAATCAAGATGCCTCTAAAGGTCTTGATTTTCGGTTGGAGACTATTGCTAAATAGGCGGGCAACTCGTGAAAACCTTATCAAAAGAGGCATAATAAATTATCCACACCAAATGCCTTGTGTCTTTTGTTTTCAGGAGATAGAAGATATATCTCATATCATTCTCAGTTGTACTAAAATCAAACTAGTGTGGAGGGAAATTGAAACGTGGTTGGGAGTCAAACTGCCTAGAGGAATCAACTGTATTGAAGTGTTTTTAGGATGGGCCAAAACTGTTGACATTGGAACAACATTAACATATATTTGGATGGTCTCGTGCTGGTGCATATGGAGGGCAAGAAACCAAGTTCTTTTTAACGACTCCGTGGCAAATCCAATGACAATATTTCAGGAGATTATGATGTATTCTTGGAGATGGAAAAAGCTGAACAAGAAGAAGGAATATGTTGGCAACTTCTATGAGTGGCATAAAATGCCATTGGACCTTTTCAAATAACTATTTTATTTTGGTTGGATGAGGGTTTTGGAACTTATTCTTAGCATTGTCGTTGAGAATTTTTAGTTGGTAGGAGGATTGGTTAAATATGGAATGGTTGGATTCTTATCTTATTTTCTGTATGAAACTTTCTTTTTCTGCTGTTTTTGTATTTTGTAGTTGTTTTGGACTGCAGAATTGCAACGTTTTTCTTTTGTAATTTGGTCTCACTTTTGACCGTATCAATGAAATCTGAGTATTAAAAAAATGTATTAAAACAACTCTATCTTCATGCATAAACTTTCATACACAATTTTTTTTTCAAACTAATCTCTTCATTCATAAATACTCTCACACATGAATCCCAAACACTTCATTCACCACCTTCATCATCTCATCTCCAAACAACTATGAGAACAACAACTTACTACATAAAGTAACATCAACACCATCTTTTTGTGTCACTCTCAACATCAACACTTCTACCTTCATCTCATATCAAACCACCACTTCAATACCACTCTTGACAAAAACCTATTATTCATCTTCTTCAACAAAACTCTTCTTCATTCTTCTCATCAACTCACTAAACCATAAACATACCTCACACCTCACTCAACTTTCAACTCTCTTTTCATTATCACCACCATAATATACTTCTCTCAGTTTCCTTTCTCATACTCAAAATCACACAGCAATAACTACACCATCATTTTCATGTAGATCATGTGAAACTAAACACACTTTCTTCAACTTATATAAGTCATATTCTTTGCATAAACAACACTACAACTTCAATATACTACAAAACCACAACCATTTCTTCTATATATCATCTTCATTCAAACTTACCATATAAAAAACTCATCTATTACCTTCATACAAATCACTCACATTCATGAACAATATCTCATCACTTCATTGACATTTTTTTTGTTCTGCACACTACTCACAAACACAACCCTTAACAATGGCACTCATGATGTGAGCTTCTTCAACTACCTCTCCACTAATCCATAAAACTCGCTAACCAGCATATCCTCATTTTCATGAAAACCATGCTATATCCTTACCACTCTCCTTCATTTCAACCAACACGCAACCACAACTTTTTTTATGATTTCCTCTTCACACCATGAACACAACATAACAATAACCACCAAACTCCATCATTAAACACCACCTATACATATTCCTCCTCCCTTGATTCGTTTCGCTTCGACCGGCCACTACACGGATCTCCAGCGAGCACCACGCCGTCAACCCCTCAAAGCACAAACCGAGCTCACCTATTGAGAATCGGAGAAGTTGTGTGTTGTTTCAGACTTTTGAAATTTTGCTTGAGAGAATAAAGGGAAGGCAGGAACGTGTTTCATTAGAAAATAAGGTCAAACTTTTGTTTTACTCTTTTTTTTTTTTTTAGTATTTTACCCCCTTTTTTTTTTATATATTTATTAGTATTTTACTTTTTTTAATAAGTATTTCACTTTTTAATTAATACCTTACTTATCCATTATTTTTTTATAAGAAAGGGGGTTTAATGACATTTATTTGAATGATTTGGTTTTAACTTGCTAATTTAAGCCTATTAGATGTTCCAAGAGCTTATTTTTATTTATTTATTTATTTTAAATTTATAATGTTTTATCTTATTATTAAATCATCTCCCAAAGTTTTTTGTGAAGTGGTAATGAATAATCTCATGGTATTTTTTATTATTATTTATAGTAAGAGTAATATTTCTAGGTGTTTATTAATTTAGTCTCATTGGTTAGTATGCTTTAAACATGTTAATGCATCATTTCTCTTACACTTTCTTTTTTTTTTCTCCCTGTCACGTGTGTATAATGTATAAAGTGAATATGGTTGTGTATCTCATAGTTGTATTTATATTGGTTTTATGTCTAAACTTATAATCAAACCATAATTTTTAGTAAATAGTATTTAAAATATATAGTTTTGATGAACTTTTCTCTAGAAATATAATTAATCAAATATGAGAATTTGATAATCTATATTTATCATCTTTAATTTAGTCTTAAAAGAAAAACATTAATAGATTTAGACAAAAAGGGCCGTTGGAGTCTAGCACTCCAATAGAACCCTTAAACAATTGATTCTAATGTATAATTGTATACGGTAAGAATCGGAGGTCAAGCTATTATATTAACCTGACTCGCAAAATAAAAAATGTCACCACTGAACTTTAATTTATTCAAGGAAAAGGGAAAATAACGAATAAACCCAAAATAAATATGTAAAACTAAAGATAAGACTAAAGGCTAAGCAAATAAGAGATCAAAGGTACGGGGGTTGGTTATACTAAGGGAAAATATTAGCATCCTAAGCATTTGTAGTACTCTACAGGAACCTCTTGAAATATCTATATTTTTTCTAAAGTTGTTTGTTATTGATTGGGAAGGTTGATTGTTTTTGAGTGATGATGAGAGTGGGAAATGTTTTTGTTATTTTTTATAATGTGTATGAATAAAAGGTTGAATAAAAAGGTCAAAAATAAAAGGGTAGCTCGCTAGGATCTCGCAATCCTATGCCTACATATCCTTAATCGGAAGTCAGAGCAATTGTAGTTCGGATACTACATGTATAAAAAGAAAAGGGTGAAAAAGAAAAAAGAGTGCTGACTAAGGATTGGGACCTAATGCCTACGTATTCTCAAAAAGGAACTTGCGAAATGAAAGCGTTTTAGTTCTTGGAACTACGTGTTGTTAGGGTTTTAAGAACCAAGACAATAAAGGGGAAAATCTTAAAAGCAAAGCTTGTGAGGATTGATTGTAAAGGTGGAGAGATTAATAACTATCTCTTATGAAAGGATTTGAATGAAGAGTTAAATGTTGTAAAGGGAGGAGAGATTAATGGCTATCTCTATGACAAGGTTTGAATGAGGAGTTAAAGGTTGTAAAGGGAGGAGAGATTAGTGGCCATCTCTATGACAATGTTTGAAGGAAGAGTTAAAGGTTTGTAAGAAAGTAGTTTAAAAGTCCTAAGGTTGATTTGGGGTTTAGATAATTGGTAGTAAGGAATGCAATAGTTAAGTACAAATGTATATGAATGACTAATAAGTCAGCAATAGATCCTTTCCCTTGGATTATGTACAATGAAACAAAATGGACATGGATTCACAAGTATATATATGATAAACAGAGGAGATGATAAGATCAACAACATGAATATTAAGAAAATGAGACATTTTAATCACTAGTATCAAACATTAAGCAATGGAAATAAGTATGAATGTCAAAGATTAGGTTAAGATATATATAACACAAAAATGTATAAGTTAAAAAACAAAAATTTAGACAATAAAATTAAAGTGTATACTTGAAATAAAAGAAATTCTTTGAACTTATATAGATACAAAGTATAAGTATATTTAGTCTTTTTTTTCTATGATTAAAAGGGTAAAATAAACAATGGAAAATAAATGTATTTAAATAAAGATTTTAAATGATAAAAGTTAAAATAAAAAGAAAGTTTAATATATATATATATATATATATATATATATATATATATATATATATATATATATTAAATAAAATATGAAATAAATATATTAAAAGAATATAAAAATATAATAAAAATAAATTAAACTAAAACAAAATATAATATAAATAAGTTAAACTAAAACAAAATACAATATAATTAAATTAAACTAAAACAAACTATAATATAAATAAGTTAAACTAAAACAAAATATAATATAATTAAATTAAACTAAAAATAAATGTGTATGAAGTATGTGATGCCTTAAAAAAATTGAGAGAGTTAAATGAGAGATGATAGCAGAGAAAAAAATGAGAGAGATGGGGCGGTGGTGCCTTAGCCGGTGGTGATTTGGATAGACGTTGTTGTTTGAGCTTCGGATCGGAAATGTCGTCACAAGTGTGTGCTATCCGTGAATCTCTAATGGTGATTCGTATGGTGTTTGGAATTTTGTAGCTTGGTTTATTCTTGTTTCAATGGTGAGTGAGATGGTTGAAATAATGGTGGTGTTGCAAGGAAGTTTGTATGATATGGAAGTAGTTTATGGTTTAGTTTTATGGTGTATGAATGGAATTTTTGTGATTATAGAATTTGGAGCATGGAAAATGGATAGCAGTGGTTTGGATTTTTCATTAAAGAAAAAGAAATAGTTTCAAGGATGGAGATTTGAATGGAGGTTGTAGTTTTAGATGGATGGAGATTTGAATGGAGGTTGTAGTTTTAGATGGAAAGAAGGGTAAGTGAGATTATGTATTTTTTTCTAAGAATGAAGTCTCTCTTTCTCCTTTTAAATAAAATCAAGACTTGTTCATCAAGTTTCAAAAATTAAGACTTGCTCACCAAGTATACAAAAAGTAAGACTTTCTCACCAAGTAAACAAAAAATTAAGACTTGCTTGTCAAGTTTCTAAACTTACTCACCAAGTTTCTAAACTTGCTCAACAAGATTAGTAAAAAAAAAAAAAATACTATTATATATTATAAAAAAGAAAAAGTGATAATAAAATAAAATTAACTAAAAAAATAAATCTTAAAAAACTAATTAATTAAAATTAATTATTTAGTAGAAATAATTATTTTTTTTGGAAATCTTGGCATCCGACCTTGCGACCGACTAATTCAAGAGAGACCAATCCCACCGTCCACTAGCGGGGACCCCGTTTAAAGTCAGAGCAAATCTCCGTATAGACTAGCCCACACAAGGGTTGATTGCACCTAGTAGGATTCGAACTTGAGACCTTGAGAGGAGCACACTCTGAAGACCCAAGCCTCCACCACTAGACCAACACTTGGGGGTTTAGTAGAAATAAAAATGAAACCGGTTAAAAACGAACAAACAGTCATGTATCAAAGTGCTCGAAAAATAAAAATGAATACACCAAAATGATCAGCGCGAAATAAAACGACTCAGAAAAATACAGTGTTTGGTCAAGTTTTGAAATAAATTTTACCCGGTTAAAAGGCTCAGACATATCAAAAATGTGACCGAAAAGCAGTTGAAAAATTAAAATGAGCACACCAGGTTAAACTACATGAAACATATATTAATATAATTGATGTCTGCAAGCTCGACTTTAAAACTTTCTGAACACTGATTTTACACACAATTGACCTTTAGTTTGACCAAAACGAATGTAAATTCGACAAATTTATTCTGGTTTATAATTCGGGCATTATGCATGATAAAAGACATGATATGCTATGCAGACGATGCAAAGTGAAAATACAGTCAGTTGAATGAAAAATAAAAAATGTTTTGGTCAAAATTTGGGGTATGACAGATGCCCATATTTAATCTTCTTGGACCTGAAGGTATGAATAGCAAAGACTTTCAGACATTCAAGGTAGAAGAGGATTAAATATCAGAATACCTAGAATTTTGGCCGTGGATGTAGATGGAGTGATATGATATGTAATGATATGAAATAATCTAAACTCTGTGGGGAATGATACCACAAGAGACAGACCAACAAGACAAAATTTCACTAGGAAAAAGCTTTAAAATGTCTGGGGAATAAGTAACAACTGAGGATATACAAGATATTATGTAAATCTGTTAGGGTGACAAGGAGTATCCAGTAATACTTGGAAAAAGTGATAAAGATATCCAATAATGGCATTGGATGTAACAATATGAATATCCGAGAAAGCATTGGATGTAAAGGAAACAACAATATCCAAGATAACATTGGGTGTAACAATATGAATATCCAAGAAAGCATTGGATGTAAAGGAAACATAATATCCAAGATAACATTAGATGTAACAATATGATTATCCAAGAAAGAATTGGATGTAAAGGAAACACAATATCCAAGACAACATTGGATGTAACAATATGAATATCCAAGAAAGCATTGGATGTAAAGGAAACACAATATCCAAGACAACATTGGATGTAAAGGGTGTAACCATATGAATATCCAAGAAATCATTGGATGTAAAGGAAACACAATATCCAAGACAATATTGGATGTAACAATATGAATATCCAAGAAAGCATTGGATCTAAAGGAAATACAATATCCAAGACAACATTGAATGGTGCCAAGTAAGGTTGAACTTTGGACACAAGGTGTATGTTGATGGTAACATGACCTATGAAAATGTAAGTGAGGATAAAACACTTTTATTATGCATGGTATATGAATTTGTTGTGTTGTATGTAATGCAAATGCTGATAACAAGGCTTGACTCTTTTGGGGAGTGGACAAGATTGGAACGTTGATTCCTCAACACAGAGATCACTGTCATTGCTTTGGGGGACTAAAGATGCCGCTGTTGAATATATCTTTGCCATACTGGTAAATTGTATTAAGTTGATAATCCTTGTAGGAAGGATGGAGAGCTGCTTGGGGATTCTTCAAGTAAAATTCCCCAAACTAACTGACTGCTGTAGATGAACTGATCATTATTTCAACTTGACTGATTCTCGAAATGACTATTTTACTGTGTGCTTGGAAGGCTTTCCCTAGTAATGAGTCTTAAAAAATCTTCTGAATAAACCAATTCTAAGGACTTGCACTGAACAACAAACCCTGAACTGATTATCAACAGGATATGGAAGGAACTTGCCCCTAATAGGATCACTGACCAAGTTTCTGAACTGTTTTGAAAACTCCTTGAGAGGAAAGCTAGTTTGCAATCAAAAGTGTTTATTCAAACATGATAATTTTAATGCAAAGTTCATGCAACCTTTTGAAAACAAAATCATTGTTAGAAAATGCAAAGCAATATGAATCACTAGTCAAAACATAGTGGTTTATAATATTCAACATGAAAAGTAAAGCAAAGGTGTAATACCAAAACAAATTATTTGCAAAAATATTTTTGGAGTCAGTTTACGCAACCTTGCTGTAGTATACTTTTAAAATAACCTTGTTTCAGTTACGTCTTTTGAGGATTCTAACGTGGCCTGGTTCACGGTTTATGAAACAAAGGATAAAGGCTCAAAAATTTATTTGTACCCACCTAATTTTCGTGATGATCTCTAGTCCTATACTCAGTTAAACTCAGACTATGCACTCAGGTTCCAAAAGGTTTAGAATTGTACTGATGATAGTGATGATGATGATGGTCCAGAAGTCAAGGGACTCTTGAGATGGAAATCACTGCTTTCTTACAACATTTAGTTATTTTTGTCCTTGAGGACTTTTATGGTGGAGATTTGAGGATTTAAGAACCTCTTCTCTGTGTTATCCCTAACTTTTTCCTGAATTGTTTCTTTTGAAACTTATAGTCAGCGGGATGCCCCGATTTTTTCCTAAGTCTCCCTCATAGATTTTGACTTAACAGGCTTTTTCTTTTGATCTTTCTTCTTAGAAAGAAAGTGACTGCCTGATTTAATGATTACGGTGAACCATCATTGGCTTTTGATTTGAAAGATATCTTCAACACTTGCTTGTTGTGTGTTAAGGAAAGTTTGTAAATGCAACCTTTATTGCTATGTGTCTTGCATGAAGTTTTTGAACACACAACCAAGTTAAACTGAGAACTACCTTGCCCCCGGTTAAGATTGTGGTTTTTTTTGTATAGAAAGAAACTCATACTTCTAGGCTCGAAGGGGTTGACGAGGGATTAACTTCCTTATTTCTCCAGTGTTTGGGAATTGAAACAATGCCTTACATCCCCAGCAAAGTTTATTTGAAAGCATACCAACATCAATTATGGGTATTACGTTTTCATCATCCTCCCTCAAATATTTGCATAATCAAAAGTTTGAACAAAAGGTGTATATTTTTGAAAGAGAAAGCATAAAGATGCAAATAAACAGATGATTTGAATTAGAATGTTGCAAATGCTCATTTCATTAAAACTATCAATAAAGACAAACAAGTTTGAGAGCAAGTAAACATAATACAAACAAGGAAATTGCAAAATGAAAGGAAACAAGGCCTAGTGACTAATCAAACACAAGAATGAGTTGTCTTATCTTGAACACGTGCTTTAGGAAGTAGCTTTGTTGAAGTTGAATGAAGCTTCACTTCTTATGCTCTGGTATAGGATTATCCTTAACATTAGGATTAGTATCATGAAAGGTGAGGATCTTGTCTCTGATCATATCTTGCACTCTAGCCTTCAATGCATAGTAGCTTTCCAAGTTATGGTCTGTCCCATCTTGATGAAATTCATAATGAAGATCAACCTTTTAGCCGACTGGAAGAGGATTTAGAGGAGGAGGTATAGTCCTTGGGGTAATCAGACCTTTCTAAACCAGACTTGGATACAGTTCAGTGTATGTTATGGGAATAGGATCAAATTGATTCCTATTACGATACTGGTTTTGTCCCACAGCTAGGAGTTAAGGAGTTTGAGCTGGTTGAGCAGCAACTACAGGAGTGACAACAACTATATAAGCTTGATTATAATGTTGAGGTATGTGATGAGGTCTTCTGTCTTCAGCCAAGAAAACATTGGTTTGATCTTCCCTCTTCTTTTGGAAGTTCCCATAGGGTTTCTTTGCAGCGTTGGAAGATTCGGCAGCTTTAGATACCTTCCCACTCTTGATGCCTTCTTCAAGTCTTTGGCTAATGGTAACCAAGTCTGTGAAGCTAAAGGAGACACTGCCAATCATATTTTCCCAAAAGAAGGGAGACAAAGTGTCCATAAATAATTCAGTAAGTTCCTTCTTTTCTAGAGGAGGTTCAACTTGAGAAGCTAGCTCTCTCCACCGTTGAGCATACTCTTCAAAAGTTTCTCTCTCATTCTGAGTCATGTTCTGGAGTTGACGACGGTCTGGAGTCATGTCAAGGTTGTACTTATACTAGTTTATGAAAGCATTAGCAAGATCTTGAAAGCAATGGATGTTGTTTTGTTCAAGGCTCATGTACCATTTCAGCAAAGCTCCACTTAGGCTGTCCTGAAAATAATGGATGAGCAACTTTTGGTTATTGGTGTAGGCAGCCATTTTCCTGAAGTACATAACTAAATGGGCCTTTAGACATGAGTGACCTTTGTATTTTACAAAATCAGGAGTCTTGAATTTGGCAGGCATGATAAGGTTAGACACAAGACACATATTGTCTGCATCAATACTGAAGAAGTCATTTATTTCCACAACTATGAGTCTCTTCTCCAAGGTATGATATTGTTCATTGACATCCTCAGGTTCAACATCCTCATTGTCCTCATTTTGAGCACTAGCAGCATTGTACTCAAAGATAGGATTCTCATAGGGAGTTCTAGCAGTATGTACAACGAGTCTGGATTCTGAGAAGACAGGAACTTGAAACCCTAGCCTAGAAGCTTGACCTATCAAAGAGGTAGTGACATGAGGTGGAGAAAAGTTATGAGGCAAACTAAACTCAGGCCATGTAGAAGGTGGCATCTGGGTAGGTTGAGGATCAACAGCAGCACTTGCAATCTCTTGGATGATAGTTCTCAGAGGTGTCTCCGCTCTCCAAATTAGGACTTGGAGCATCTCAGTTATTTTAGTCATGCATGTTTTCAAATCATCAATTTCCATTCTGATCTCTGTATTGTGCACTTCTTGTTCTGACATTTTCCGTCTGATATAAGCTCTAGTCCTGTATCTGTAATGAGGAATCAGCTTGAAGAAGCACAGATGACTGAAAGGTAGACACTAGGATAAGTTACTGGACAACCTGGATGTATGTATGAATGAATCATGCAAGGAATGCAAATGATATGCAATGTTTATGCAAGTCACATGTAATAGGATCAAAGATTTAGGATCACAAGGATGGAGCCTGGGTGAAGAACCAACACAGGGTGTGTACTAAAGTTTTTTGTACCTGTAGAACGGGTTCTAAAAAGGTTCCCTGAGTCATTGATCCATCTTTCGGATATTACCGACACACCGACTAATCAGGAATCAATAATATTCTCAAGAGAAACTTATCTAAGTGTAGTATCACATATCAACTACCTCAGGTCTACACCTGGATAATCATCGCACTACATCCTAAAAGGAAAAGTGGGGTAAAGTGGGATACTAAGGCCCTCAGCTTCTCAGGCTCCTAGGTCAGAAAAGTAATGCAATTACGACTACTCGCAATGACAACAATAATTCCAAAGGAGCCTCCACTGAGCGTGGTTGTATCATATGTTACTCATGCGTAGGATTACTCCAGATATGTAACTTTTGATTATACCAACATCCTATCTTAATGTACACTTAAATTCAGGTTAGGACTTATCTCACCACTCATTAAACAACCAAGATCCCAAGCAAATATAAGCAAATAATAATAGCAAAACCTAGATAAGCAAGTTAGGTTTAACCCTCTTGGGGGGAGTCCCTAGGGAAGTCGCCATTTTTATACGCGGTGAGAATTGGAGACCAAACTATTATATTAACTTGACTCGCAAAACAAAAAATGTCACCACCGAACTTCAATTTATCCAAGGGAAGGGGAAAAGAACGAATAAACCCTAAATAAATATGCAAAGCTAAAGATAAGACAAAAGGCTAAGCAAATAAGAGGTCAAAGGTATGGGGGTTGGTTATACTAAGGGAAGGTATTAAAATCCTAAGGATCTGTAGTACTCTGCAGGAACCTCTTGAAATATATATGTTTTTGCTAAAGTTGTTTGCTATTGATTGGGAAGGTTGATTATTTTTTAGTGATGATGAGAGTGGGAAATGTTTTTGTTGGTTTTTGTAATGTGTATTGATCAACGCATTTTAATGCAAATTCTCATATGTTTATACTTAGGCATTTCATTAGTTTGTTTCGTTTATTTTAGTGTTTTATTATGTTTTTACAATTAAGTCTTTGTTTGCCGTTAATATATTTTTGCAGCTTATTTTCAGCTTTAGCGATTATTTGATACATGTCCACTGTTCGGATCATAACTAGAGCTACGAGAATCGGATTTGTACGTTCTACCAGTCGTTGGAAAGCTGAGATAAAGAGCTACAACTTTCTTGTTTTATGAAGAAGCTGATTCGGAGTGTATCAGGCTCGAATAATTCATTGAAGGTAGGACCCGAACTCTGCCTTTAGGAATATTTAATTTTGGGCTGGGTTTTTTATGTTTTTCAGCCCAGTTAGGTTAGAACCAGATTTTTGTGTGCTTCCCTATACCTAGTAGCAGCCGTGCTACTGTTTGTAACCTTCTTTTCACAATTTTACTTTACTTTTTATGATTGTAATGGAGAACTAATTCTGGAAGGCAAATCCTGCTGCTTACTGGTTCCATCGCTTTGAGGTTATTCTATTACCAATTTAATTCGATTTATGTTTAATTATTTTCTATGAAGCCATTTGCTTAATTTGATTGCAATTGTTTGCTTAATTCGATTGTTGTTCATGGGATAGAATTGATTAAATTCGATTGTATGCATGTTCCTAAATTTAATTGCGTGTTATCGTTTGCTTAATTTGTTAACTCGTCATATTCTTTAACCGTTTGCTTAATTCGGTAAACAAGAACATAATTCATTTGATTTTGATAAGCGCTTGTCTAATTGATCTCATAATCATATAGGATTGGAGCCGCTTAGGGATTGGCGTTATAATAGCCGGTGATAAGTCGAAATCCAGATCAGTAGGATTAGTCGTTTTAGCTTATATGATAATCACTTATTTTAATCATTTTTTTCTTGTTTTCTAAAATCTCAATCCAACCCCCCATAAATCGTTACTATAGTTGTTTAAATTCAATACAAGAATCCTTGCAATACGACTCGAGTCATTGTCACTAAACTACCGTTTTTCAAACTACTCGTTTTTTATCCGTTTGCGACAACGGATCAGTATGAATAAAAGGTTGAATAAAAAGGTTGATAATAAAAGGGTAGCTCGATAGGATCTAGCAATCCTATGCCTACATATCCTTAATTGAAAGTCAGAGCAATTGTAGTTCGGAGACTACATGTATAAAAAGAAAGGGTGAAAAAGAAAAAGAGTGCTCGCCAAGGATTGAGACCTTATGCCTACGTATTCTAAAAAAGGAACTTGAGAAATCAGAGTGTTCGTAGTTCGTGGAACCACGTGGTTTTAGGGTTCTAAGAACCAAGCCAATAAATGGGAAAAGCTTGAAAGCAAAGCTTATAAGGATTGATTGTAAAGGTGAAGAGATTAATGGCTATCTCTTATGAAAGGATTTGAATGACGATATAAAGGTTGTAAAGGGAGGAGAGATTTATGGTTATCTCTATGACAGGGTTTGAAGGAAGAGTTAAAGGTTGTAAAGAGAGAAGAGATTAATGGCTATCTCTATGACAAGGTTTGAAGGAATAGTAAAGGCTTGTAAGAAAGTGGTTTAAAAGTCCTAAGGTTGAACTGGGGTTTAGATAATGGGTAATAAGGAATGCAATAGTTACGTATAAATGCATATGAATGACTAATAAGTCAACAGTAGATCTTATCCATTGGATTATGTACAATGAAACAAAATAAACATGGATTCACAAGTATATACATGATGAACAGAGGAGATGATAAGATCAACAACATGAATATTAAGAAAATGAGACATTTTAATCACTAGTATAAAAAATTAAGCAATGAAAACAAGTATGAATGTAAGATATATATAACAAAAAAATGCATAAGTTAAAAAACAAATTTTTTTTGAAAATAAAATCAAAGTGTATACTTGAAATAAAAGAAATTCTTTGAACTTATATAGATACAGAGTATAAGTATATTTAGTCTTTTTTTTCCTATGATTAAAAGGGTAAAATAAACAATGGAAAATAAATGTATTTAAACAAAGATTTTAAATGATAAAAGTTAAAATAAAAAGAAAGTTTAATAAATTAAAGATAAATAAATAAATATATAAATAAATAAATAAATAAATAAATAAATAAATATATATATATATATATATATATATATATATATATATATATATATATATGAAATAAATATGGCAAAATATCATTTTGGGTCCTTTAACTTTACCTCGGGGTTCATTTTGGTCCCTTAACTTTAAAAAGTGTCATTTTAGTCCCTTAACGCTTTAAAAAGTTCCATATTAGTCCTTTTGTCTTATTAGCGACTGATTTTTGAATTTTTCCGTCGCTAATAAGACGAAAATGACTAATATGGAACGTTTTGAAGAGGTAAGGGACCAAAATGACACCTTTTAAAGTTAAGGGACCAAAATGAATCCCGAGGTAAAGTTAAAGGACCAAAAAGAATTGATCGTACCTAGATCAGATTATTTGAAGGTGGCCAACGGCGTCTGGAATAATTGCTACTTCAATGATGATGGAAGACAATGGGGGGTGTACCTATAGGACACTCAGATGCTTAAGTCAGTGAGTGCACAACAAATACAGAGAAAGAGAGTGAGAGTAAGAAGTTAACTTATCCTGACGCTCTCAGGTGAGAGGGTATTTATAGGAGACCCCCAGCGCGTGACCAACGGTTACTTGCAACGGGTGGGACCAGCGTGTGACCCGTTCCAAGTAACTGCTAGGGCTTACGTGTAGTAATAATGACCAGCTCGTGGTCAACGTCCTAGTGTAACTGTCCCTTTAATGCCATTATTAGACGGTTACATGAAATGTATTTGTGTGAACAAGACCGTTGATGGGCTCCTCGGAGAAGAGTCTATGATGTCGAGGAGATGTGATGCTCGTGGTTTGGACTTGACCTAATGGAGGTGACCCACGTATGTCGAGGACCTGTGAGTCAGCGGGGATCGGGAGTATTCTCGCGGGGAGAGGCTAATCTGTCGAGGAGATCCTCATCAGGGTGTGATGTCTTCCTTTGTCTTCGGATGCTCAAGTGTCCTCAGATTCTCAGGGTGCCCGACATGCTTTTGGCTTCGCGTATGGCAGTCATGTGTCCTTCTCTAGGATTTTATTGGGCTTCTTCAAGTTGTATGGATTGGGCCTGTTTGATTGTAGGAAATCACGGTCCATTCCAGAACAGGAGCCCCCCCCAAGTCGTTGCTTTGAGGTATCAGAGTAATGACTTGGGGGTCAATAATCGTGTCAAGGAAATGCCAAGGGTTGATCCGAGGAGGATATCAGCATGGCCGAAATTCCCATGATCATCATGACGTCGGGCATCGAGATCATGCGGGCAGTTATCATGAGGCGGGCACTGGCAGCTTGTGGTCAGCGGAGAATTGCATATGATTGAAGTATTGATGAGACGAGAAGTTTCCGTTTTGAAATGATGGGATGATGAAAGGACACACGTGGGTTTTTCTTGACCGGTGTCAGTGTGCCACGTGTCACTAGTCATCATTGCATAGGGTGGCTGCCTAGGGTAGATTACTCGAGTGCCGCAGGCTTCTCGAGTTCTGTGATTTATCTATAAATACTCTCTCTTCCCTTCATTTCTCATTTTTCATTATTTCGTTCAAGAATCGCTTCTTCTTCTTTCTCCGTTTTCTCATCTTTCGTTCGCCGCTGTCAACCACCGCAAGTTCGCCGTTAACCGCCGCGCTACGCCGTGCCTGAACCCTATTCCACCATTTACAAGGTATTTTCTTCAAAACTGTTGTTTTCTCTGGTATCTTTCTTTAGTTTAGTTTGCTTGAGATCGTTTCTCTGATGAACTGATGAAGTTCTCGTGAGAAATGGAAAGATTCCTGGCGAGTACGGCAGGGATCTTTGGTTGTTTTAGGAGAAAGAGTGTATGAGATTTTCTGTGTTTCTGTATCCGTTGAATAAAACCGAGGAGCTGGATGAAATGTTCAGGGGACTTGTAGAAACTTTTCGGGGAGTGTGATGAATATTGTGGGGACTTGATAATGTTTTGGGTCTCCGACAATTACTTTTTTTCGTTGGTTTCAAGGGGAAAGGGACAAGGTTATCCGGGGAAACGATAAGTTTCCCGGGGACATTTCTTATTCGTCTTCGACTGGCTAGTTTGGCATGACTCGTCAAATTCACCTGTTCCCTTCTGCTTTTCAAGTTGATGGACAGATTGGCTGCTGAAGTGCCCGTAGGTGAATTCGAGGAGGATAGCCAAGCTGAAATTCCGATGGCCCATATGGCTTTTAGGCAAGAGCGTCCGTTTTAGGATTGGGTGTGTGATGAGGCCCTCACTATGTCGTCCGTCTTCACATTCCCCGACGAAAATGGGTTTTGCATTGTTGAGCATAGGTTGCTTGGTTCTGAGCAATCCTGGAAAGTGTACCGTCCCAACGAGGACCAGCGTATATGTACACCATATATGGGAATGCGCTTCCCGGTGTATGAGTTTATGTTTCAAGAGGCGGGGTGGAGGCTCCCCTTCACAGACTTCCAAGAGGGGGTCTTTAAATGGTTAAAATTGGCTCCATCGCAAATTCACCCGAACTCATTGGCCTTTCTCCGGGCTTTTGAGCTAGTCTGTAAATATTTGGAGGTCAGGGTGACAGTGTCCCTTTTCTTCCGAATTTTTCATCTGCAACGGTCTACAACTGATGGTCGACACGGCTGGGTGTCGTTCAAACAAAATAAAGCTTTATTTCATACCTACTTGGACTCTGTTCGAGATTTCAAGTGGCGTTATTATTTTGTGAAGCCGGTCAATCCCGAGGTTATTAACTCGATATATGAACGGGTGACTCAAGAAGTGGACGGGCAGCCTACAGAAGTGATGGTGCCAAAATTCCCCCTTTATTGGACAGAAGAGCATTACAAAGAGGGGGTAGATAAATATAAAGTAAGACATAATAAGCTCAACGTCGAGGATCACGAGGCTTATGAAAAGATTGTCGAGTACGTGGAGATTTTGAATAAAATCTCCATCGTATCCGAGGACGGAGGGACCTCGGAAGGTGGTGATGGGCAGGTGACAAAGACTCGTCGCCTAATTAATACTTGTTTTCTATTCGAGACTTTCTCTGATGAGGAGGTTGTCGAGCTCTTAGGTGGTTTACCGATCCTCGACTTTGATTTTCCTCATGGTTGCGTATCTTGTTTTACTAATATTTTTCCTTCTTTTTTCAGAAAAAATGGTCAAAGCTGCAGAGAGATATTCGAGGTTAAGGGCAAATAGAGCTAGGGAAGAACCGTCCCGTCTGGCCGAACAAAACGCCTCTCAGCATATTTCTTCTACGACAGTGCCTGAGAGTATTCCCTCTACCGCGGTGCCCGAGGGTTCTGAGCAATCTCTTGCAGTTTTAACTGCAACTGTGAGCTCCGAGACTCAGTCCCCGGGGGCCCAAAAGGCATCTAAGCGGGTAAAGACTGTTGGGCCGACCATTGTTGATGTGGAAGGTAGTTCCCCTCCCCCTCCTGCAAGCTTCGAGATTCCTCCGTGTCATCTCCAGCGTCGCTATTTCTCTGAGGTTACTTGTCCTCGTGTTGCTCCTGTCGAGGTCCAGGCTTTGTTGGGGAGTACAACGGAAGCGAGAAGGAAGACAATCCTCGAGGATATGTCTGCCGTCATGCGGCTCTGTTCGGCTCCCCTTGTTTTGAATGGAGAGAGTTGCTCTGCGGCTGAGCTTTCTCGACTGAAAGATAGACTTCAGATATTGGAAGCTGAGTTGCTCGGCGTGCAGAAAGACTTGAAGGACTGCAGGGAGCTAAATAAAAAACAAGGCGAGCAGCAAGAACGGTCAGAGAGGAAGTTGAAGGAAGCTGAGGATGCGATGAAGGACCACCTTGCTCGGGTCACTGCGTTGGAAGAGGAAGAGCAGTGTCTCAAGGATAGGATAGCTGAACTGGAAGAGGCTGTTCGGCCAGCTGAGAATGAAACTGAGGAGGATAAATTATTGACCTCTCGAGCAGCCCTGATATCCAAGCTCAGGGAAGTCGAGAAGGACCTTCGGTTGGCTGAAGATGATGCTTTAGAGTTTGCAGATGTCGGGTTCCAGAATGTTGTGGCGCAGCTTAAACTTTTGAACCCGGATCTTGTAACCGATGGAGCTGATTCCAAGTTTGAGGTGGTCGACGGCAAGATTGTGTTACCTGGATAGATAGTGAATGCTAATGGGTGAAACAGGGAGCAGGAGAATCCCGAGGCAGCTGACGATGTTGTGGAGTGATAGTGTAGTTAGTTTGGCCTGCGTGCCAATTTTTTGTATTGACTGGCCTGCGTGCCATATTTACTAATTTGCCCGGCCTATGAGCAAGGGCTTTATGTAATATTTTTACAATGGGCTTGCCCAATTCAGTATTTCAATTTTGCCTCTTTATGTGTTCTGTGTGTGGTTTTTTTACTTAATTTTATCTAAGTTATTTTGAAATTGCTGGATACTTGGGAGTTTGCTCGACTCTAGTGATCCTCGACTGCGAAGAGAGCTAGTCGAGCGGTCAGGGGTTGTACCCCAACCTTCAATGAAGCTAAGAGGTCGCCGAGGTCTTAGTTTCATGGCGTGAACTTCCCATCGCGAGCTGGGTGTTCTGCCTATAAGGTACATCGACGATGGAGCTCGATAAAGTACTCCTAGACGGGTCAAAATTCAACGCACACACAACGTGAGTATTGACCTTCGTTAGCATATAGAGGTGTCGTGCTTGTACCATGGCACGCTCCCCGTAACGGCAACTTTTGTATAGTTATATGTGTTGTTCAACTGTAATACTGTTTAAGCTTCTCAGCATTCCATGGTAGAGCGAGTTGTTCACCTTGGAGGTTTTCGAGGTAATAAACACCTGTCCCCGTCTTTGCAATGACGCGGTAGGGGCCTTCCCAGTTTGTGGCCAGCTTTCCTTCACGTGAATTTTTCTGATTTCGCCGTAAGATAAGACTGCCTACTTGGAAATCTCGTTTGATGACTTTGTCATTATAGCGCAAAGTTATTTTTTGTTTTAAAGAGGCTTCTTTGAGGGATGTGTCCGTCCTTATTTCTTCGACAAGGTCGAGTTCCTCGCGAAGGGCTTCGTTGTTCGCTTCTTCATCAAGAGGAGCTTCTGTCCTTCTTGAAGGTTCCCTGATTTCTACGGGAATTACTGCCTCGGTTCCATATGTTAACCAGAACAGGTCTCTCCGGTCGTGGAATGAGGGGTAGTTCGATATGCCCAGATAACACTGTGTAACTCCTCGACCCATCGTTGTTTAGCTTCGTCGAGTCGTCGTTTGAGTCCTCGGAGTATTACTCTGTTCGCCGTTTCAGCTTGCCCGTTGGTTTGTGGGTGTTCGACTGGCGTAAAATGTTGTTTCGTACCCAGTTTGGCGACGAAGTCTTGGAAATTTCCGTCGGTGAACTGTGTTCCGTTGTCCGTGACAATGACCTGAGGCACGCCGAATCGGGCGAGTATGTTTCTCTTGTAGAAACGTAATATGTTGAAAGCAGTGATCTTGGCTAATGCTTCTGCCTCGATCCACTTTGTGAAGTAATCTACCCCGACGATGAGGTACTTATTTTGGTACGATCCTACGACGAAAGGTCCGAGGATATCCATTCCCCACCACGCGAAGGGCCACGTGGATGACAATGACTTAAGCTCGTTTGGAGGAGGGAGATGCATGTCTCCATGCCTCTGACAACGGTCGCACTTCTTGACGTGTTCCTTTGCGTCTTGTTGCATAGTGGGCCAATAATATCCTGCTCGAAGGGCTTTTCGAGCTAAAGATATTCCGCCTAGATGTTGCGCGTTGATTCCTTCATGAATTTCTTGGAGGATCTCTGAAACTTTGCTTTCCTCGACGCAGCGGAGTAGAGGGATGGAGAATCGTCGACGATATAGCTTACCTTCGACTATGGTGTATGCACATGCCCGCCTTCTAACTATCCCAGCTTCTTTAGGATCGTCGGGCATTGTGCCCGTCGTAAGGTATTCGTAAATTGGAGTCATCCAACAGTTTGCGTCCCCGATAACGTTCACCTCTGCGGTCGAGGTAGATTTGTTGATGCTCGGATGGGTCAGTATCTCTTGGATCACTGATTTGTTCCCTCCTTTCTTCTTAGTGCTCGCTAGCTTGGAGAGCACGTCTGCTCGAGTGTTATGTTCGCGCGGGATGTGAGCCACCTCCGCGGAGACAAATTTCTTCAACTTTTCTTGTACCAAGGTTAGGTATTCAATGAGATTATCATTTTTGGCTTGAAATTCTCCCCTAACTTGTGATGCTACGAGCTGAGAGCCCGTAAAGATTTTGACTTCTTTTGCGCCAAGGTCTTCTGCGAGTCGAAGTCCTGCGAGGAATGCTTCGTACTCGGCTTGGTTATTTGATATTTTGAAAGATAGCTCTAGTGAGACTTCTATCAAGATGCCTTCCTCGTTTTCGAGGATAATGCCTGCCCCGCTACCTTTTGCACTGGAGGCTCCGTCGACGTAAATTGTCCATCTTTGGGAGCCATTGGTCGAGGATTCGGGGACTGTCATTTCCGCTACGAAGTCGGCCAGTACCTGAGCCTTCAAGGCTTTTCTCCCTTCGTACCGAACGTCGAACTCGGATAGATCGAGAGACCACCGAAGCATTCTCCCCACCATATCTGGCCGACTAAGGAGCTTTCTGATAGGCTGCTCAGTTCTTACCACAACTATGTGGGCCAGGAAGTAATCGCGTAGTCTTCTGGCTGCAGTTACGAGGGCCAAGGCGACTTTTTCGATTTGTTGGTATCTGAGCTCGGGTCCCTGGAGAGCTTTGCTCGTGAAATAGACCGGTTTCTGTCCGTCAGGGGTCTCCTGTATGAGGACAACACTTACCGCTTCGCCGATGATGGCCAGGTACAAGAAAAGTGTTTCTCCGTCGTCTGGTCGGGACAAGATCGGGGGTTCTGACAAGACTTGTTTTAGTTGGAGGAGGGCTTGTTCGCATTCTTCACTCCATTCAAATGTTGCTTTTTGTCGAAGAAGTATAAAAAATGGGAACGCGTACTGGGCGGATCAGTTCGAAATCTCCGTCTGGGATGGGGCGCATTGGGTAGGTAGGATGCCCGTTGGCTTCAACTGGGAGGTCTTTGCCTGCAACTTCTTCCTGTTCCCCGGAGAACCTAGTATCAAGGTCGACCGCGCTGACCGGCGGTTGTGGAATCTGTGCGACATCTGAAGCTGCCCTTTTGGGGTGGACGCCGCCGACGACACTTAGGCCTTTGATCGCTGCATCGAAGCATCTTCTAGCTGCTTCAATATCCCCGTGTAGGGTTACCACATGTCCTCGAGTCGTATAATACTTCATTTTTAGGTGGACAGTGGATGGTACAGCTGTTATTTCAGCCAAGGTGGTCCTTCCCAAGATGCAGTGGTAGAGAGAAAGACAGTCGACCACTAGGAAACGCGTCTTCGCCTGTCGAGCTGTTTCACCTACTCCGAATGTGACCACCAATTCTACATAACCTTGAGGTCTAGTAGATGTGCCGTTGAAGCCTTGTAGGTCGGATCCTACATATGGGGACAGGTGATGCTTTGTCAGCTGGAGAGTGTCGAAGAGGTGAGTGTGCATGATGTCCACCGAGCTTCCCTGATCGACCAAAATCTGATGCACATCAAAGTTGGCCATTTGTGCTCGAATTAGGAGGGGTATATTAGCATTCGAGGATCCACCTGGTAATTCCTCTACATAGAAACTTATAGGGCATGATTTTCCACGAGATAAGCTGAGAGTTGGGTCTCGAGGAGTGGATGTCCTTAGTTCATCGAACTTCCTCTTTATTGAACCGACGGTCACTCGTTCAGGGTCTCCACCCGATATGACTAGGGCTTGGGGGAAACTTTCCCAGTTACTGTGAACGCTTACTAGTTCTTCTGCCGAGAAGCTCTTCCACATGTTTCGAACAGCTTCGGCATTGCTAACATTTCCATGGAAACCGAAGTCTTCAGGTCGTGTGATGCTTAAGGCAACCTGTAGTTTTCCGGTGTCCGGATGGTTTGACTCCTCGGTATTTAGAGCTTCTTGGCCGGAGGGTCGAGGAGCCTCGTCTTGTTTGGCGTACTTTTTCAGGTAGCCTTCTTTAATCAACGTTTCGATTGCGTCCTTAAGGTGGATGCAATCCTCAGTAACATGCCCGTGATTGCGATGGAACCGGCAGTACTTGGATTTGTCAGTATTTGGTTTGGGAGCTGTTGGTTTTGGGAAGCGGATTCCCCCTTTTACGAACTCCGAATTTGCACAGTCACTGAAAATGCGTGCGCGGGACACGTTTAGTGGAGTGTACTCTTTGAAAAGACCGGAAGGTCCCCGGGATTCGCGAGACTCTTTATTCCGATTTTCTTTTTTCTTATCTCCGCCTCGCTTAGGTGGAGGGGAATCTTCCCTTTTCCTTTCACCTCCTCGCCTAGGTGTCAGGGAGTCTTCCCTATTCCGGCCGCGGGGGCCTTCTCTGCTTCTTAAGTCAAGGGCAATCTGGGCTGCTTCTGCTTCCTCGAACTCGATGTGTGATTGAGCTCGCTCGAGGAAACCTTCGAAGCTGCGAGGACGATGTAATCTGACAGATTCTGCGAACTTGGAACCCACCCGCAGTCCTTTGATGATGAGATATAATTTTATATGGTCAGCCGTATGGACCTCGACCGCTTCTTTGTTGAATCTCTCTATATAGCTCCGGAGAGATTCTCTCTTTTCTTGAAAGATGGCCTCCAAGGATGATATAGTCTTCGGATGTCTTCGAGAAGTTGTGAAATGCTTCCTGAAACGTTCTCTTAGAGCTTTCCACAACGCTATTGATTTAGGTTCTAGGTTTTTATACCAAGCCATGGCCCCTTTCCGAAGAGTCATAGGGAATAGTCGACATTTGATAGCGCCGGAGACGTTTCTAAAGTCGAGAAGAGCCTCGAAGCTCTCGACATGGTCATCCAGATCAGACGTTTCATCGTAAGTCCCTAGGGATGGAGGTCTCTCCAAGCCTTTGGGTATAAGAGCTTCCATTATTTGTCTGGATAGAGGAGTCTGGTAGTCGTCATCATCGCTGCCTCTCGGGGATACAGAAGGAGAATTATGACCACGAACATAGTGACACCTCGGGGAGTTTTCCCTATGACGACCTCTTTGCTCCTCGACATCAGGCTTACTCTTCTTTGTCTTCAAGGGACGAGTGGGCCCTTTTGGTGGCGGGGAGCGATGACGCTTTTGTGGATGCTCGGTCTCGTTACGCTCCAAACGAGGTCTGCAACCTCTATTTACGGGAGAGGGTTTGCGAGATTCTACTGGAGATTATGGATGTCCGGGATAAGGAGGTGGTGGATGTCTTCGCGGGGAAGTTCGACCACGGCCTCGTTCCAGCTTCTCGATCCATAAGCTTTGGTTGAAGATCATTTGATGGTCTGATTGACCAGTGCAAACAGGGCAGCAGTGTTCGGATCTGCATTTGGTGGTGGATCCACAGGATGGTAGGTGGACTGGAAGATTGCTTCCTGCCTATCTTGTTGAGCAGTCTCGTATTCCACCTCATCGGAAGATGGGGAGGCGGTGATTCCATATCTGAGATCATTCTCCGTGATAGGCTGAGGAACATTGTCGTCGGCATTGGTGTTACCACCAAGTTGTGTGATGACATTGTCAACAGCTTAATTTGCTGACGGGTTGGCCATTGCTGGTAGTTGAATGAGGAAACTTTGGTTTATCGCGAGGGAAAAATGGGGAAGCTTATGAAACTTCCCACAGACGGCGCCACTGATCGTACCTGGATCAGATTATTTGAAGGTGGCCAACGGCGTCTGGAATAATTGCTACTTCAATGATGATGGAAGACAATTGGGGGGGTGTACCTGTAGGACACTCCGATGCTTAAGTCAGTGAGTGCACAACAAATACAGAGAAAGAGAGTGAGAGTAAGAAGTTAACTTATCCTGACGCTCTCAGGTGAGAGGGTATTTATAGGAGACCCCCAACGCGTGACCAACGGTTACTTGCAACGGGTGGGACCAGCGTGTGACCCGTTCCAAGTAACTGCTAGGGCTTACGTGTAGTAATAATGACCAGCTCGTGGTCAACGCCCTAGTGTAACTGTCCCTTTAATGCCATTATTAGACGGTTACATGAAATGTATTTGTGTGAACAAGACCGTTGATGGGCTCCTCGGAGAAGAGTCTATGATGTCGAGGAGATGTGATGCTCGTGGTTTGGACTTGACCTAATGGAGGTGACCCACGTATGTCGAGGACCTGTGAGTCAGTCGGGATCGGGAGTATTCTCGCGGGGAGAGGCTAATCTGTCGAGGAGATCCTCATCAGGGTGTGATGTCTTCCTTTGTCTTCGGATGCTTAAGTGTCCTCAGATTCTCAGGGTGCCCGACATGCTTTTGGCTTCGCGTGTGGCAGTCATGTGTCCTTCTCTAGGATTTTATTGGGCTTCTTCAAGTTGTATGGATTGGGCCTGTTTGATTGTAGGAAATCACGGTCCAGTCCAGAACAGGAGCCCCCCCAAGTCGTTGCTTTGAGGTATCAGAGTAATGACTTGAGGGTCAATAATCGTGTCAAGGAAATGCTAAGGGTTGATCCGAGGAGGATATCAGCATGGCCGAAATTCCCATGATCATCATGACGTCGGGCATTGAGATCATGCGGGCAGTTATCATGAGGCGGGCACTGGCAGCTTGTGGTCAGCGGAGAATTGCATATGATTGAAGTATTGATGAGACGAGAAGTTTCCGTTTTGAAACGATGGGATGATGAAAGGACACGCGTGGGTTTTTCTTGACCGGTGTCAGTGTGCCACGTGTCACTAGTCATCATTGCATAGGGTGACTGCCTAGGGTAGAGTACTCGAGTGCCGCAGGCTTCTCGAGTTCTGTGATTTATCTATAAATACTCTCTCTTCCCTTCATTTCTCATTTTTCATTATTTCGTTCAAGAATCGCTTCTTCTTCTTTCTCCGTTTTCTCATCTTCCGTTCGCCGCTGTCAACCACCGCAAGTTCGCCGTTAACTGCCGCGCTACGCCGTGCCTGAACCCTATTCCACCATTTACAAGGTATTTTCTTCAAAACTGTTGTTTTCTCTGGTATCTTTCTTTAGTTTAGTTTGCTTGAGATCGTTTCTCTGATGAACTGATGAAGTTCTCGTGAGAAATGGAAAGATTCCTGGCGAGTACGGCAGGGATCTTTGGTTGTTTTAGGAGAAAGAGTGTATGAGATTTTCTGTGTTTCTGTATCCGTTGAATAAAACCGAGGAGCTGGATGAAATGTTCCGGGGACTTGTAGAAACTTTACGGGGAGTGTGATGAATATTGTGGGGACTTGATAACGTTTTGGGTCTCCGACAATTACTCTTTTTCGTTGGTTTCAAGGGGAAAGGGACAAGGTTATCCGGGGAAATGATAAGTTTCCTGGGGACATTTCTTATTCCTCTTCGACTGGCTAGTTTGGCATGACTCGTTGAATTCACCTGTTCCCTTATGCTTTTCAAGTTGATGGACAGATTGGCTGCTGAAGTGCCCATAGGTGAATTCGAGGAGGATAGCCAAGCTGAAATTCCGATGGCCCATATGGCTTTTAGGCAAGAGCGTCCGTTTTAGGATTGGGTGTGTGATGAGGCCCTCACTATGTCGTCCGTCTTCACATTCCCCGACGAAAATGGGTTTTGCATTGTTGAGCATAGGTTGCTTGGTTCTGAGCAATCCTGGAAAGTGTACCGTCCCAACGAGGACCAGCGTATATGTACACCGTATATGGGAATGCGCTTCCCGGTGTATGAGTTTATGTTTCAAGAGGTGGGGTGGAGGCTCCCCTTCACAGACTTCCAAGAGGGGGTCTTTAAATGGTTAAAATTGGCTCCATCGCAAATTCACCCGAACTCATTGGCCTTTCTCCGGGCTTTTGAGCTAGTCTGTAAATATTTGGAGGTCAGGGTGACAGTGTCCCTTTTCTTCCGAATTTTTCATCTGCAACGGTCTACAACTGATGGTCGACACGGCTGGGTGTCGTTCAAACAAAATAAAGCTTTATTTCATACCTACTTGGACTCTGTTCGAGATTTCAAGTGGCGTTATTATTTTGTGAAGCCGGTCAATCCCGAGGCTATTAACTCGATATATGAACGGGTGACTCAAGAAGTGGACGGGCAGCCTACAGAAGTGATGGTGCCAAAATTCCCCCTTTATTGGACAGAAGAGCATTACAAAGAGGGGGTAGATAAATATAAAGTAAGACATAATAAGCTCAACGTCGAGGATCGCGAGGCTTATGACAAGATTGTCGAGTACGTGGAGATTTTGAATAAAATCTCCGTCGTATCCGAGGACAGAGGGACCTCGGAAGGTGGTGATGGGCAGGTGACAAAGACTCGTCGCCTAATTAATACTTGTGTTCTGCTCGAGACTTTCTCTGATGAGGAGGTTGTCGAGCTCTTAGGTGGTTTACCGATCCTCGACTTTGATTTTCCTCATGGTTGCGTATCTTGTTTTACTAATATTTTTCATTCTTTTTGCAGAAAAAATGGTCAAAGATGCAGAGAGATATTCGAGGTTAAGGGCAAATAGAGCTAGGGAAGAACCGTCCCGCCCGGCTGAACAAAATGCCTCTCAACATATTTCTTCTACGACAGAGCCTGAGAGTATTCCCTCTACCACGGTGCCCGAGGGTTCTGAGCAATCTCTTACAGTTTTAACTGCAACTGTGAGCTTCGAGACTCAGTCCCCGGGGGCCCAAAAGGCATCTAAGCGGGCAAAGACTGTTGGGCCGACCATTGTTGATGTGGAAGGTAGTTCCCCTCCCCCTCCTGCAAGCTTCGAGATTCCTCCGTGTCATCTTCAGCGTCGCTATTTCTCTGAGGTTACTTGTCCTCGTGTTGCTCCTGTCGAGGTCCAGGCTTTGTTAGGGAGTACGGCGGAAGCGAGAAGGAAGACAATCCTCGAGGATATGTCTGCCGTCATGCGGCTCTGTTCGGCTCCCCTTGTTCTGAATGGAGAGAGTTGCTCTGCGGCTGAGCTTTCTCGACTGAAAGATAGACTTCAGATATTGGAAGCTGAATTGCTCGGCGTGCAGAAAGACTTGAAGGACTGCAGGGAGCTAAATAAAAAACAAGGCGAGCAGCAAGAACGGTCGGAGAGGAAGTTGAAGGAAGCTGAGTATGCGGTGAAGGACCACCTTGCTCGGGTCACTGCGTTGGAAGAGGAAGAGCAGCGTCTCAAGGATAGGATAGCTGAACTGGAAGAGGCTGTTCGGCCAGTTGAGAATGAAACTGAGGAGGATAAATTATTGACCTCTCGAGCAGCCCTGATATCCAAGCTCAGGGAAGTCGAGAAGGACCTTCGGTTGGCTGAAGATGATGCTTTAGAGTTTGCAGATGTCGGGTTCCAGAATGTTGTGGCGCAGCTTAAACTTCTGAACCCGGATCTTGTAACCGATGGAGCTGATTCCAAGTTTGAGGTGGTCGACGGCAAGATTGTGTTGCCTGGATAGATAGTGAATGCTGATGGGGGAAACGGGGAGCAGGAGAATCCCGAGGCAGCTGACGATGTTGCGGAGTGATGGTGTAGTTAGTTTGGCCTGCGTGCCAATTTTTTGTATTGACTGGCCTGCGTGCCATATTTACTGATTTGCCCAGCCTATGAGCAAGGGCTTTATGTAATATTTTTACAATGGGCTTGCCCAATTCAGTATTTCCATTTTGCCTCTTTATGTGTTCTGTGTGTGGTTTTTTACTTAATTTTATCTAAGTTATTTTGAAATTGCTGGATACTTGGGAGTTTGCTCGACTCTAGTGATCCTCGACTGCGAAGAGAGCTAGTCGAGCGGTCAGGGGTTGTACCCCGACCTTCAATGAAGCTAAGAGGTCGCCGAGGTCTTAGTTTCATGGCGTGAACTTCCCATCGCGAGCTGGGTGTTCTGCCTATAAGGTACATCGACGATGGAGCTCGATAGAGTACTCCTCGACGAGTCAAAATTCAACGCACACACAACGTGAGTTTTGACCTTCGTTAGCATATAGAGGTGTCATGCTTGTACCATGGCACGCTCCCCGTAACGGAAACTTTTGTATAGTTATATGTGTTGTTCAACTGTAATACTGTTTAAGCTTCTCAGCATTCCATGGTAGAGCGAGTTGTTCACCTTGGAGGTTTTCGAGGTAATAAACACCTGTCCCCGTCTTTGCAATGACGCGGTAGGGGCCTTCCCAGTTTGTGGCCAGCTTTCCTTCGCGTGAATTTTTCTGATTTCGCCGTAAGATAAGACTGCCTACTTGGAAATCTCGTTTGATGACTTTGTCATTATAGCGCAAAGTTATTTTTTGTTTTAAAGAGGCTTCTTTGAGGGATGCATCCATCCTTATTTCTTCGACAAGGTCGAGTTCCTCGCGAAGGGCTTCGTTGTTCGCTTCTTCGTCAAGAGGAGCTTCTGTCCTTCTTGAAGGTTCCCTGATTTCTACGGGAATTACTGCCTCGGTTCCATATGTTAACCGGAACAGGGTCTCTCCGGTCGTGGAATGAGGGGTAGTTCGATATGCCCAGATAACACTGTGTAACTCCTCGACCCATCGTTGTTTGGCTTCGTCGAGTCGTCGTTTGAGTCCTCGGAGTATTACTCTGTTCGCCGTTTCAGCTTGCCCGTTGGTTTGTGGGTGTTCGACTGGCGTAAAATGTTGTTTCGTACCCAGTTTGGCGACGAAGTCTTGGAAATTTCCGTCGGTGAACTATGTTCCGTTGTCCGTGACAATGACCTGAGGCACGCCGAATCGGGCGAGTATGTTTCTCTTGTAGAAACGTAATATGTTGAAAGCAGTGATCTTGGCTAATGCTTCTGCCTCGATCCACTTTGTGAAGTAATCTACCCCGACGATGAGGTACTTATTTTGGTATGATCCTACGACGAAAGGTCCGAGGATATCCATTCCCCACCACGCGAAGGGCCACGTGGATGACAATGACTTAAGCTCGTTTGGAGGAGGGAGATGCATGTCTCCATGCCTCTGACAACGGTCGCACTTCTTGACATGTTCCTTTGCGTCTTGTTGCATAGTGGGCCAATAATATCCTGCTCGAAGGGCTTTTCGAGCTAAATATATTCCGCCTAGATGTTGCGCGTTGATTCCTTCATGAATTTCTTGGAGGATCTCTGAAACTTTGCTTTCCTCGACGCAGCGGAGTAGAGGGATGGAGAATCCTCGACGATATAGCTTACCTTCGACTATGGTGTATGCACATGCCCGCCTTCTAACTATCCCAGCTTCTTTAGGATCGTCGGGCATTGTGCCCGTCGTCAGGTATTCGTAAATTGGAGTCATCCAACAGTTTGCGTCCCCGATAACGTTCACCTCTGTGGTCGAGGTAGATTTGTTGATGCTCGGATGGGTCAGTATCTCTTGGATCACTGATTTGTTCCCTCCTTTCATCTTAGTGCTCGCTAGCTTGGAGAGCACGTCTGCTCGAGTGTTATGTTCGCGCGGAATGTGAGCCACCTCCGCGGAGACAAATTTCTTCAACTTTTCTTGTACCAAGGTTAGGTATTCAATGAGATTATCATTTTTGGCTTGAAATTCTCCCCTAACTTGTGATGCTACGAGCTGAGAGCCCGTAAAGATTTTGACTTCTTTTGCGCCAAGGTCTTCTGCGAGTCGAAGTCCTGCGAGGAATGCTTCGTACTCGGCTTGGTTATTTAATATTTTGAAAGATAGCTCTAGTGAGACTTCTATCAAGATGCCTTCCTCGTTTTCGAGGATAATGCCTGCCCCGCTGCCCTTTGCACTGGAGGCTCCGTCGATGTAAATTGTCCATCTTTGGGAGCCATTGGTCGAGGATTCGGGGACTGACATTTCCGCTACGAAGTCGGCCAGTACCTGAGCCTTCAAGGCTTTTCTCCCTTCATACCGAACGTCGAACTCGGATAGCTCGAGAGACCACCGAAGCATTCTCCCCACCATATCTGGCCGACTAAGGAGCTTTCTGATAGGCTGCTCAGTTCTTACCACAACTATGTGGGCCAGGAAGTAATCACGTAGTCTTCTGGCTGCACTTACGAGGGCCAAGGCGACTTTTTCGATCTGTTGGTATCTGAGCTCGGGACCCTGGAGAGCTTTGCTCATGAAATAGACCGGTTTCTGTCCGTCAGGGGTCTCCTGTATGAGGACAACACTTACCGCTTCGCCGATGATGGCCAGGTCAAGAAAAGTGTTTCTCCGTCGTCTGGTCGGGACAAGATCGGGGGTTGTGACAAGACTTGTTTTAGATGAAGGAGGGCTTGTTCGCATTCTTCACTCCATTCAAATGTTTCTTTTTGTCGAAGAAGTATAAAAAATAAGAACGCGTACTGGGCGGATCAGTTCGAAATCTCCGTCTGGGATGGGGCGCGTTGGGTAGGTAGGATGCCCGTTGACTTCAACTGGGAGGTCTTTGCCTGCAACTTCTTCCTGTTCCCCGGAGAACCTACTATCAAGGTCGATCGCGCTAACCGACGGTAGTGGAATCTGTGCGACATCTGAAGCTGCCCTTTTGGGGTGGACGCCGCCGACGACACTTAGGCCTTTGATCGCTGCATCGAAGCATCTTCTAGCTGCTTCAATATCCCCGTGTAGGGTTACCACATGTCCTCGAGTCGTATAATACTTCATTTTTAGGTGGACAGTGGATGGTACAACTGTTATTTCAGCCAAGGTGGTCCTTACCAAGATGCAGTGGTAGAGAGAAGGACAGTCGACCACTAGGAAACGCGTCTTCGCCTGTCGAGCTGTTTCACCTACTCCGAATGTGACCACCAATTCTACATAACCTTGAGGTCTAGTAGATGTGCCGTTGAAGCCTTGTAGGTCGGATCCTACATATGGGGACAGGTGATGCTTTGTCAGCTGGAGAGTGTCGAAGAGGTGAGTGTGCATGATGTCCACCGAGCTTCCCTGATCGACCAAAATCTGATGCACATCAAAGTTGGCCATTTGTGCTCGAATTAGGAGGGGTATATTAGCATTCGAGGATCCACCTGGTAATTCCTCTACATAGAAACTTATAGGGCACGATTTTCCATGAGATAAGCTGAGAGTTGGGTCTCGAGGAGTGGATGTCCTTAGTTCATCGAACTTCCTCTTTATTGAACCGACGGTCACTCGTTCAGGGTCTCCACCCGATATGACTAGGGCTTGGGGGAAACTTTCCCAGTTACTGTGAACGCTTACTAGTTCTTCTGCCGAGAAGCTCTTCCACATGTTTCGAACAGCTTCGGCATTGCTAACATTTCCATGGAAACCGAAGTCTTCAGGTTGTGTGATGCTTAAGGCAACCTGTAGTTTTCCGGTGTCCGGATGGTTTGACTCCTCGGTATTTAGATCTTCTTGGCCGGAGGGTCGAGGAGCCTCGTCTTGTTTGGCGTACTTTTTCAGGTAGCCTTCTTTAATCAACGTTTCGATTGCGTCCTTAACGTGGATGCAATCCTCAGTAACATGCCCGTGACTGCGATGGAACCGGCAGTACTTGGATTTGTCAGTATTTGGTTTCGGAGCTGTTGGTTTTGGGAAGCGGATTCCCCCTTTTACGAACTCCGAATTTGCACAGTCACTGAAAATGCGTACGCGGGACACGTTTAGTGGAGTGTACTCTTTGAAAAGACCAGAAGGTTCCCGGGATTCGCGGGACTCTTTATTCCGATTTTCTTTTTTCTTATCTCCGCCTCGCTTAGGTGGAGGGGAATCTTCTCTTTTCCTTTCACCTCCTCACCTAGGTGTCGGGGAGTCTTCCCTATTCCGGCCGCGGGGGCCTTCTCTGCTTCTTAAGTTAAGGGCAATCTGGGCTGCTTCTGCTTCCTCGAACTCGATGTGTGATTGAGCTCGCTCGAGGAAACCTTCGAAGCTGCGAGGACGATGTAATCCGACAGATTCTGCGAACTTGGAACCCACCCGCAGTCCTTTGATGATGAGATATAATTTTATATGGTCAGTCGTATGGACCTCGACCGCTTCTTTGTTGAATCTCTCTATATAGCTCCGGAGAGATTCTCTCTTTTCTTGAAAGATGGCCTCCAAGGATGATATAGTCTTCGGATGTCTTCGAGAAGTTGTGAAATGCTTCCTGAAACGTTCTCTTAGAGCTTTCCACAACGCTATTGATTCAGGTTCCAGGTTTTTATACCAAGCCATGGCCCCTTTCCGAAGAGTCGTAGGGAATAGTCGACATTTGATAGCGCCAGAGACGTTTCTAAAGTCGAGAAGAGCCTCGAAGCTCTCGACATGGTCATCTGGATCAGAAGTTCCATCGTAAGTCCCTAGGGATGGAGGTCTCTCCAAGCCTTTGGGTATAGGAGCTTCCATTATTTGTCTGGATAGAGGAGTCTGGTAGTCGTCATCATCGCTGCCTCCCGGGGATACAGAAGGAGAATTATGACCACGAACATAGTGACACCTCGGGGAGTTTTCCCTATGACGACCTCTTTGCTCCTCGACATCAGGCTTACTCTTCTTTGTCTTCAAGGGACGAATGGGCCCTTTTGGTGGCGGGGAGCGATGACGCTTTTGTGGATGCTCGGTCTGGTTACGCTCCAAACGAGGTCTGCAACCTCTATTTACGGGAGAGGGGCTGCGAGATTCTACTGGAGATTATGGATGTCCAGGATAAGGAGGTGGTGGATGTCTTCGCGGGGAAGTTCGACCACGGCCTCGTTCCAGCTTCTTGATCCGTAAGCTTTGGTTGAAGATCATTTGATGGTCTGATTGACCAGCGCAAACAGGGCAGCAGTGTTCGGATCTGCATTTGGTGGTGGATCCACAGGATGGTAGGTGGACTGGAAGATTGCTTCCTGCCTATCTTGTTGAGCAGTCTCGTATTCCACCTCATCGGAAGATGGGGAGGCGGTGATTCCATATCTGAGATCATTCTCCGTGACAGGCTGAGGAACATTGTCGTCGGCATTGGTGTTACCACCAAGTTGTGTGATGACATTGTCAACAGCTTAATTTGCTGACGGGTTGGCCATTGCTGGTAGTTGAATGAGGAAACTTTGGTTTATCGCGAGGGAAAAATGGGGAAGCTTATGAAACTTCCCACAGACGGCGCCACTGATCTTACCTGGATCAAATTATTTGAAGGTGGCCAACGGCGTCTGGAATAATTGCTACTTCAATGATGATGGAAGACAATTGGGGGGGTGTACCTGTAGGACACTCCGATGCTTAAGTCAGTGAGTGCACAACAAATACAGAGAAAGAGAGTGAGAGTAAGAAGTTAACTTATCCTGACGCTCTCAGGTGAGAGGGTATTTATAGGAGACCCCCAGCGCGTGACCAACGGTTACTTGCAACGGGTGGGACCAGCATGTGACCCGTTCCAAGTAACTGCTAGGGCTTACGTGTAGTAATAATGACCAGCTCGTGGTCAACGCCCTAGTGTAACTGTCCCTTTAATGCCATTATTAGACGGTTACATGAAACATATTTGTGTGAATAAGACCGTTGATGGGCTCCTCGGAGAAGAGTCTATGATGTCGAGGAGATGTGATGGTCATGGTTTGGACTTGACCAGATGGAGGCGACCCACGTATGTCGAGGACCTGTTAGTCAGCGGGGATCGGGAGTATTCTCGCGGGGAGAGGCTAATCTGTCGAGGAGATCCTCATCAGGGTGTGATGTCTTCCTTTGTCTTCGGATGCTCAAGTGTCCTCGGATTCTCAGGGTGCCCGACATGCTTTTGGCTTCGCGTATGGCAGTCATGTGTCCTTCTCTAGGATTTTATTGGGCTTCTTCAAGTTGTATGGATTGGGCCTGTTTGATTGTAGGAAATCACGGTCCAGTCCAGAATAAGAATATTTTACCAATAAATATATTAAAAGAAAATAAAAATATAATATAAATAAATTAAACTAAAACAAAATATAATACAAATAAATTAAACTAAAGCAAAATATAATATAAATAAGTTAAACTAAAACAAAATATAATATAAATAAATTAAACTAAAATTAAATGTGTATGAAGTATGTGATGCCTTAAAAAATTGAGAGAGTTAAATGAGAGATGATACCAGAGAAAAAAAAATGAGAGAGGTGGGGCAGTGGTGCCTTTGCCGGCGGTGATTTGGATAGACGTTGTTGTTCGAACTTCGGATCGGAAACGTCATCACAAGTGTGTGTCGTGTATCTCTAATGGTGGTTCGTATGGTGTTTGGAATTTTGTAGCTTGTTTATTCTTGTTTCCATGGTGAGTGAGATGGTTGAAATAATGGTGGTGTTGCAAGGAAGTTTGTGTGATATGGAAGTAGTTTATGGTTTGGTTTTATGTTGTATAAATGGAATTTTTGTGATTATAGAAATTGAAGCATGGAAAATGGATCGTAGTGGTTTGGATTTTTCATGAAATAAAAAGAAATAGTTTCAAGGGTGGAGATTTGAATGGAGGTTGTAGTTTTGGATGGAAAGAAGAGTAAGTGAGATTATGTTTTTTTTTCTTCTAAGAATGAGTTATCTCTTCTCCTTTTAAATAAAATCAAGACTTGTTCACCAAGTTTCAAAAAATAAGACTTGCTCACCAAGTATACAAAAAGTAAGACTTTCTTACCAAGTAAACAAAAATTAAAACTTACTTGTCAAGTTTCTAAACTTACTCACCAAGTTTCTAAACTTGCTCACCAAGATTAGTAAAAAAAATTCTATTATATATTATAAAAAAGAAAAAGTGATAAAAAAAATAAAATTAACTAAAAAAAATAAATCTAAAAAAACTGATTAATTAAAAATAATTATTTACTAGAAATAAAAATGAAACCGGTTAAAAATGAACAAATAGTCTGGTATCAAAGTGCTCGAAAAATAAAAATGAACACACCAAAATGATCAGCACAAATCATTGAGGATATTCTGAAGTGGCGAGGAAACCTGCGTCGATCTGCTTCTGCACTTCCTCCTTAATTTTGATGGCCGTATCTGGTTGATTCCTTCTTAGTCTTTGTTTTACCAGAGGATATTCTGTTTTCAGTGGTAATTGAAGTTCCACGATGCTGGTATCCAACCCTGGCATGTCCTGATAGGACCAACCAAACACATATGGAAATTCTTTGAGAAGTTTTATCAAACCTTCTCTGACAATTGGACTGAGCAATGCTCCAATCTTAACTTCTTTATTTTCTTCTTCTGAACCCAAATTAATCGTTTCCAATGACTCTTTATAAGGTTCAATGGACCTTTCCTCTTGTCTAAGTAGTCGGGAGATCTCTTTCGGGATTTCTTTGTCTCCTTCTTCTTCTACTTCAAATACCGGGAATTCAAAGTTAGGTGAAGGCATTGGACCGTATATTTCAATGGGGTTTAAAACAAGCAATCTGCATGACGCGATGATTCCTTTTTTTTAGAAAAGACAAAGAGAATGCAAAAGTGTGTGCAGTGTATTTTCTGAAAACGCTTGTTTTTATTTTGGGTTGTTTTTAGGATTACCATTTTCTGAAAACGAATAATGAAAACAACACTAAATGCGAGAATTCATAATGACATTATTTATTCATGATTTGTCGATTCTTGAAACACAACCCTATAAAACAAAACTTTGTCGCTTTGGGCAAAGCGAAGAGGTACATTTACATAAAAGTAAGCCCTATAAAACATCCATTTCACCCGGGCAAAGTGAAAGGTTAAAACAAAGACGGTAATTACTTCGACTTATGGATGACTTTCGGGACATAGACTGCAACCCAATGACGACAAACTCCTCTGTGAATTACAAAGTCTGGTACCTTCCTTCTTGATTTATCTTTAGAAATGACACTGATTTCTAGTGTAGTAGGATCATTGGAGTCTTCTTCCCATGCAGAGTTATCATAAGAGGACTCTTTTGTTGCATCTTCCATAGTATTTTCACTCTAAAGAGGATCTCCCCATCCAGTTGGCTGAATGTCCTCGTATCTGATGCGAAAGCTTTCGAGAGCAGTGCATTTGACTAGAAAGTCATACTTGTCGCTTGGCTGCCCCAAGGTATCCCAGGTTTCTGTGGGCATAGATGTGTCATCTTCCTCAATGACATTAACCTCAAGAAATGCATAGTTAATGAATTCTTGTCTTGTAATCTTTGCAAGTTCATCACCATGGTTTTAGACATTTTCGGAACGTCCTGAGTAAGGATTCCATGACTCTGTGGGAACATGGGTATTCTTTTCAAGACTACTCAGTTGATACGCATTGTCCAGCTGACTCTTTTGCCCCCAAGTCTTTCGTGTATGGCTTCCTGATAGGCAAGTCATCTAGGGGATCATAATAATCGTAGTCAAAGTTGTCTTTCATCAGATTGTCTTCCTCTAATGAGTTGGGCGGAGCACGACATCCTTCGGGATCACAATCTCCATAGATCATTCTGACGTCTGATCTTGGTATATATCTTGGGCTCTGCTTTGGATAGCAGAATGGTATGTACATTTCTCCCTGAAATATATAACCTTCGTCATTGAGATAAGACTTCCACTCCTCATCCGTATCGGAGGAGTCGTTCCCATCGATGGTGTGGACTTCTTGAGATACTGGGTGGAGGAAACCTCCGTTGTGGAAGAAATCCTGAATGGGACGAAAAATTTCGTCCTTCTTTGTAGTATGGGTACAGGTTGGAGAGAAACCAAGACCTTTCCTTGCCTTGTTATCAGTAGGAATTACTATTTGTCCCTATCCTTTTATGTCACTACTCCCCATTACTTTGAGAGCATCCTTGTATGAGGAAATCGATGTTCCTCTTTCTTGTTGATTTTCATTGCTCACCGAGAGTGTTTGGAACTGAGTTCCAACAACCTCCTCTGGTTCTACACAAGATAACAACGATATGTTGCTCATGATTAAGGCTTGCTCTCCGCACACCGTGATTAATTTGTCATTCTTGACAAACTTCAGCTTCTGGAGAAGTGTCAAAGTGATTGCCCCAGCTTCGTGTATCCAAGGTCTTCCTAATAAACAGCTGTACGCTGCTCGGATGTCCATGACCTAGAGAGTGACTTGGAAAGTGTAAGGACGAATGGTTATGGGAAGGTCAACTTTGCCGATAACTATTTTCAGGATCCGTCAAAGGCTTTGACGATGATCTCACTGCCTCTCATCAGAGTACCTTGAAAAGAAAGTCGAACCAAAGTTTACCTTGGCATGACATTTAAAGATGAACTTGTGTCTACCAGTACGCTGGCTAGAGCATCTTCTTGGCAATTAACTGTGATATTGAGTGTCATATTATGGTTTTTGCATTCTTCCGGCAGTTCTTCATCACTGAATCCCAAGTTGTTACAAGAAGTGATGTTGGAGATGATGTTGTCAATTTGTCCTACCGTCACATCTTGTTCTACAAAGGCCTATTCCAGGACTCTCTGTAGAGCTTCCCTGTGAGCTTCTGAACTAAGCAGGAGAGATAGCACATAAATTTGAGACGGAGTTTGTAACAATTGATCCACAATGTTGTACTCGCTCTTCTGGATGAGCTTCAGCATCTTATCGTTGTTCTTTGCAGGTTTTGGATTACTGGATTGACTGACTTGTTGGTTAGGAACTTTCGTTTGAGGTTCCTTTTCTTTGGTAGGCTTCCAACTCCTCTGTTGAAGATCCGACCGCTCTGGGTGACTCGACTGACGTTGGCAATGTTCACAATAAAGGGTAACGGAGTTTCTTTTCCATTTTGTATGGCTGTTGCACCATACTTGTATGGGATAGCCTTTTCTAATTTGTACGGTATTGGACCTGGCAAGTAGATAACCACAGGGGCTTTTTGGGCCTTTTGACTGTCGTAGGCCACCTCAATTAACTCTAAGTTTGGGATCTTTCTATTGTCGAGAGGGACTCTTGACTTATTGAGCAGAGGAATTACGACGCAAACATCCTTGGTTATTCCATGATTGGAGATTATGACAGTGTTTTTTCTTTGACCCGGGAGGCAATCTTGTATCATGTTGATTGATTCAGAATTTGAACATGGTCGAATCTCCTTTCGGTCTAGCTGATGCTGGAGGGCTGCTTGCACTAAATAACATCCTTAGTTATTTTTCGAGCATACTCTACAGCGTTCATAATTATGAGGTGGTACCCGACCATATCTACTTTGTATGCAGTGCATCCTCAATAGATCTATTTCTATTGAGCGGACATCACAGCTTTGATGTCTACCAGGATTCTCGTCAGTCATGCTAATCTATTGTATGTCTTCATCCAGGTAGATCGGAAGCCACCAGTGCTCCAACAGATGTTGAAGAGTCCTTTGCACAAGCGCACACCCTTGGTCGTTTTCGCAGAATTCTTTACAGTCTTGATAATCATGTGAAGCCAGAAAACCAAGTCTGACCTGCTTAGCATGCAATTCCACTAGACTAGTATTCATCAAGCGGATGTAAAAGATTTGAACCATATTAACTTGATGATTACTTTTTTCATGGTAGTCTTAGATCTATCCGAGATCCATTTGACGTTGGAGGGCCTCTTGTACAAAAGAGTATCCCTGATTGTCCTTTGAGCAGATCGGGCAAGCGCTGTAATCGTTTCTTGACATATTGTAATACTGACTTTGTCTTGAATGCAATGCCACTAGATTGAAGTTCATTGCATGAATATCGTAGTTCTGAACAATGTTGGGGTGTGCATGGGCCATGTTTACTTCATGAATAATGTGATCCTGAATCCAACCCAAATCCATTTGTTCTTGTAGAGCTGCTTGTACTATGGTACACCCTTGATAGTCCTTGGAGCAGATATCACACTGATGATTGTTGTGAGATGGCACATGGTCGTACCCACCCTGTCTGCAATGCATCTTTACCAGGTTGGTTCCAGTGAGCGTACATTGTGAATTTGATAATTGTTTATAGGTTCTCCTTCTATCAAATTCACTGTAGTATTTTCATGTTGCAGTAATGGGTTCTTCTGAACATTTGGATTAGTATCCTTGAAAGATAAAACCCCATTCCTGGTGAGCTTCTGTACATTAGACTTGAAGCTGAGATAATTCTCAATGTTATGTCCCGATCCTCCTTGATGTTAAGGGCAAGTTTGATATGCTTTGAACCAAAAAGGTGGATTTCTGGTACTGCGAGAGATGTCCTGGTTTGAACGTGCCCCTTGGCCCGTAGAAGTGGAAATAACTCTGCGTACAACATAGGTATAGGGTCGAACCCTGATGGTCGTGTAGTACGATTGTTATTATTGTACTGAGGGTGAGCCTGCTGTAGAGGCTGTTGTGGCCTTTGCTGATACCGTTGTTAATTTGGTTGGCTCTGAGCAACCTGAGGTTGATATGTCGGAGCTGGCGTTGGGTTGATAGCGGGAGTTACCACTGCTACCGGTTGATACCTTCGCTTTTTCTTTCCCAGAGAGATATTACTGATATCTTGCTCTTTCTTCTTTTGGAAAGCACTGCTGTATCTTTTAGTACTGCTAGATGGCTCTGCATCTTTGACTAATCGTCCTTCTCGGACTGCTTCTTCAAGGCGTACTCCCATGGTCACCATTTCAGTGAAGTCACTGAGCGCACTAGCAACCATTCGATCGTAATAAAACGAGGTCAATGTTTTCAGGAAAATCTTTGTCATTTCTTTTTCTTTGATAAGGGGACAGATCTGGGAAGCAATTTCACGCCATCTCTAAGCATATTCTTTGAAGGTTTCTTTTTCCTTTTGTGACATTGCTCCGAGTTGGTCCCTATCTGGTTTCATGTCCAAGTTGTATTTATACTGCTGAACAGAGGCTGCCCCAAGATCTCCGAAAGTACTGATCTTAGTACGGTTTAAAACCATGTACCATTTGAGTGTGGCACCGGTTAAACTGTCTTGGAAGTAATGGATTAGTAGCTGTTGATTGTCTGTCTGGGTAGACATTTTTCGAGCCTACATCACCAAATGACTTTGAGGGCAAGAGTTGCCTTTGTATTTTTCAAAGTCATGCACCTTGAATTTGTGTGGTATCTTTACATTAGGGACCAAACAGAGGTCGGCAGCGTCTTTTCCGAATAAGTCTTGACCACGAATGGCATGCATTTCCTTCTGCATTTCCAAGAATTATTCCTGGAATTCATTCACCCTTTCGTATTCGTCTTCGTTTCTGCCAGAAGTTGCTTGTGGAATCTGTCCTTCCAGGACAGTGTGTACCACTGGCTGTGGTATAGTCATTATTGTGGTGACTCTTGGTGCATCAGTGACCTGAAGTTTGTAACCTTCAGGAGTTTCTGTTGTAACCCTTGCATCTTCGTTTACATGAAGTTTGTAACCTTCAGGTCTAGCTGTTCCTGCTACGACTTTTGGGTCTTCAGTGATCGGTTGGATGTATCCTTCAGGTATAAAGTTGTGAGGCATGCCCCAGGGGAAACCTTTAGGTGAGGATGACTTCCAGGCGTCTCAAATGCTAGTGTGGATGTAACCTCTGAGATTACAGTCCTTTGATGTTGTTGTTCCTGGGCTGCTGCCAGGGATTGCATGTCATGGTGGATTTTCTCCAAAATCTCCTTCAAAGCATTGATTTCTTCTCTTAGCTCTCTGTTCTCTTCCTCAAGATCGTCCATTTTCTTTTGTCGATTGGCCCGAGTAATGTACGAAAGAGACAGTTTGACTCTAGAGTGCGACACATATATGAGACTCAAAGACAAAGATGTGTTATGTGAGAATGATGAATGATATGCAAAGAATGTTATATTTTTAGTTTTTTTTGCTAAAAGAACTTTCAATAATTATATTGCAAATATCACACGGCGGGGGGAAACCCTTTTATTGAATTTGAAAGATTGCAGTATTTTACAAGGAAAAGTATAGTTGATAGTTCCTGGATTGGCTGGAATTTTGGTAAAACAAAGGTTATTCAATGTTGATGTCAAGGTGCTGATGTTGTAACATTGAAGTCTTAACACTGGGCTGTGTTAAGTGGTTAAATGCTGAAGATGGATGTCTGATGTCACACAGGTGATGTTGTAACATCAGACCTGCAGAATTAATAACAGCAGGATATGTTATTAGGGAACGCGTATTAGCTGGAATTGTGGAGAGTGGTTAACTCATTGGATGAGAATATCTTGGGATAGATATTTTCTGTTACATGGGAGATTTGATTGCAGATCTGTTGGAGAATTAAAAGGTTGAAGATTTAAAAAGATTTTGGGGATAAAATCTGTTTTGAAGATTCAGTTTTAATTAACAAATCTGATCAAATATTGTGACAAGTCCAAGCCCAATTCAGGAGCTATATAAAGCGCACAAGACCAAAGGAAAAAGTACAGATTGAAGATCAAGAGCAGGGGCTGAGTGTCTTAGATATTTGTACGAATCGTGAGTAAACTATTCTAGGGTTTGAATAGGTGTTGAGTTTATGTCCTCTCTAAAGCTGTAAAGCAAAGAGAGTTGTGTAATTTGATCGAAGCTGTGAAGTAAGATCAAGGGTACTCAAAGTGGTTTTTTTGAGTGTTTGTAAGGGATTGAGTGGTGTTCTCATACCTAAGTGGTTTCTTAGGTAGGAAGTCATTAGTAGAGTATAAGTTTAGGAGATTGTCAATGGGTCGTTGAGTCTGTAAATTATATCTACAAGTAGTGAATTCCATCCCTGGCTTGGTAGCCCCCAGAGTAGGTTGGTTGTAACCGAACTGGGTCAATAATTCTTGGTGTTATTTTACTGTTATTGCTGTCCATTATGTAGAGTGTGTTGTTGTGACATCACACCTTAACATCACACGTCTGATACCAGAATTTTAATTGGTATCAGAGCAGGCATCCTGTCTGTCTCTGGGTGAGATCTAGGGAAGTTACTTTCTGGTGATAAGATGGACAAAGAAGTTGGAGGATTCGTCAACAGACCCCCTATTTTGGATGGATCCAATTATGACTATTGGAAGCCAAGGATGACCACCTTCTTAAAATCCATGGACAGTAGGGCTTGGAAGGCTGTTATTAAAGAATGGAAAGCTCCTGTTATGTGTGAGAAGGATGATGCTGGCAAAGATAAAGAAGGCACCTCTAAGCCAAAGCCTGAAGAAGAGTGGACCAAGGAGGAAGATGAGCTTGCCCTTGGAAATTCCAAAGCTCTGAATGCTATCTTCAATGGAGTGGATAAGAACATCTTCAGGTTAATCAATACCTGTGAAGTTGCTAAAGAAGCATGGGACATCTTGCAGGCTACTCATGAAGGAACATCTAGAGTCAAGATGTCAAGACTTCAGATTTTAACATCAAAATTTGAAAGCCTGAAGATGAAGGAAGATGAGACTATTCATGATTTCCACATGAGTATTCTAGAGCTGGCCAATGCATCTAGTGCTCTTGGAGAGAAGATGTCAGATGAAAAGCTTGTGAGGAAGATCCTTAGGTCCCTACCTAAGAAGTATAAGATAAAGGTTACTACCATTGAAGAATCACAAGACATCAGCAAGATGAGAGTAGATGAGCTCATTGGATCTCTTCAAACCTTTGAGCTTGGGTTGAATGAGGAAGAACCAGAAAAGAAGCCAAAGAGTATAGCCCTGGTGACAAATGGTGAAGAGGAGAAAGGGAAGAAATCTGAATCCCAAGAGGATCTATCTCAGGCCATAGTGATGTTGGGAAGACAGTTCACCAAAGTGTTAAAGAGAATGAATAATAACTCCAGGCCTAATGTCAAGAACATGACTTCTGACATCAGCAAGAAGGATGAAGAGAAAACTGCCCAAGATAAAGGAGTGCAGTGCATTGAGTGTGAAGGGCATGGACATGTCAAGAAAGAATGTCCCACCTTCTTGAAAAAGCAGAAGAAGGGCATGACAGTTTCCTGGTCTGACTCAGATAGTGAGAGTGAAGGCGAGTCAACAAAGCATGTGAGAGCTTTAACAGGAGTTGTGGTATCTGATGATGATTCTAGTGATGGAGAAGTAACTTATGAAGAGTTGGCTTCCACCTATCAAGAGCTGTGTTTAAAAAGTGCTGAGATTTGTCAAGAAAACAAGTGCCACAAGCAACAGATTGCTCAGCTAGAAAATGAAAAGACTGATCTTGAAAATGAAGTGGTGCTAGTTAGAGCTCATCTTGATCAAATGACCAAGTCTGTCAGGATACTGAGCTGTGGCACAGACACACTTGACAAGATTCTTCAGTCAGAAAAAGCTGCTGGAGACAAAGCTGGGATAGGTTATGTGGCTGAGGACAAGGGAACTTCAGAAGGAAGCACTTCAGGTTCAAAGAAGGAAGTGTCACAACTTTCATCTCAACATCAGCCAAAGAAGCAGGATCCTACCCCTAAGAAAGCTGATGTTTCCCAACCTAAGAAGATTGAGAAGAAGACTGGTCCCTATCAGAAGAGAAAGCAGCCGCAGGGAGCTAGTCAGTATATGCCCCCACAATACCATGAGAGCATGCAAGCTGCTCAGTTCAAACAGCACATGTCTCATCAGATGTCTCAACATTAGAACAACTGGTATGGTTATGGGTATGGATACACCAATGTTGTTCCTTATGTATATGGAAGAAGAAAGCCACACCATCATAAGAGACAATCTAGGAAACAACATTCTCAGCCGACTTATGGGAGAAGATATCAACAGAATAGATGGCAGGGCAGTTATGGTAAGAGGAGACCACATCATGGATGGCAGCATAGGCAATCTCATCATGGCAGAAGATTCAGAGATGAAAGGGTGAGATGCTATTATTGTGGAAGATTTGGACATATGCAGTACTCTTGCTACAAGCTGCATGGATACCCTCAGCCTCAAAACAGATGGAGAGAGCACAGGCCCAAAATTGTTAAACAATGGGTACCTAAGGAGAAGGTGAAGTGCTTATTGGCTCACTTGGATGTCAAAGAGGCTAAAGAAGGAACATGGTATTTTGACAGTGGGTGTTCCAAGCACATGTCTGGATGTAGATCTATGTTTGATGATCTTAGACCCTGTCCCTCTCATGAAGTCATATTTGGCAATGGAGGAAGAGGTGTTGTTGCAGGAGTTGGGAAAGTGCAAGGTGATGGTAGACCTGATCTTGACAATGTTATGTTTGTCAATGGTTTAAGTGCAAATTTGATCAGCATAAGCCAGTTGTGTGATGGAGGTTACGAGGTAAACTACATTAAGCATGAGTGTGTGGTGTCCAATGAGCATAATCAGATTGTTATGAAGGGTGCCAGAACCAAAGACAACTGCTATCAGTGGACCTCTCTTAAAGGGAATTCAACTAATGATGTTGATGTCATAACATCAGACTATGACATCAGGATGCTGAAAGGTCACTCAAAGTTAACAAGTTCAGATGTGAATGTTTCAAAAGGAAAGTCTTTATGGAGGGAGAAAATTAGTAATTGGTCTTTAAATACTGAAAAGCCGGCGCCATGCCTCAGACCATCATTCTCTAGTGCAGCAAGGTCACAGTTCATCAAAGAGTATTTCTTCCTTCCATTCGTCGTCCTCCACAAGAAGGATCATCTGACCTCATACTGCCTCAAGGGAACAATGTCAAACCTGACGTCGTCTCCATCAAAGAAATCTGTCGCTCAAAGCTCTTCGCGAGATAAGGCTAGGGTTTCTTCAGAAGAGGGATTTGCAGGAGAAGCTTTGAATATAGAACCTATCTCAGTGATGCTCTCAAAATCAGGTACTTCAAGACCCACTAAACTAACTCCTAAGAGACCTGCTACTATTTTCAAGAATCCTGAAACAAAGAAGGTTGTTACGAGTGTGTTATTTGGGGATAAAACTGTGCCGAAATCATCTACGTCTCAGACTATTGAAGAAAAGTTTGATGTAGACAAAAGGATGGGTAATCTTGCCTCAAAGATTCTAGACAAAGGCATCCCTGTCAGAGGAATTTCAATCCCACTGAATCGGATGCCAGCTAAGAAAGATAACATGCAGGAAGGTAAGTCAAGTCTTCAACAACTTGCAATGACAGCTATTGAAGATGCTGATCAGAGTGAAGACATGCATGAAGAAACAAATGTTGAGGTGAATGTTAGGACATCTGCTGAACCCACTTCTGTTGAAGCAGATGTTGAAGAGGAGGTTAGAACATCGCTTAGCAGGGATGCTGAGACTACTGATGTAATTGATGTTGATGACTTGTCGGATAATGAAGTCATTAGAAGAGCAGTGCCTAGTCTGTCCAAGAGACTAAGAACAAGAAAAGGAAAGATGGTTGAATCATCTTCAAAGAAAGCTGCTGATGAGAAGAGGAAAAAGACAGTTGGGCCAACAAATGCATGGAGTAAGGTTGATGTGAATCCCAGAAAAAGGAAACTAATGGAAGAATTCGAATCAGAGTATGATGTTGAGGATGATGTGCAAGACATCACTCCTGTCAGAAAGACAATCTTGAAGAGAATTACTGACAAGATTCCTGAGGTTCCGGTTGATAACATTTCATTCCATTATGCAAGCAGTGCGTCGATGTGGAAGTTCATCTGTCAAAGAAGACTTGCTCTTGAAAGAGAGATTGGGAAAGAAATTATGGAAATGAAAGAAATCATAGAAGTGATTAAGACTGCTGGTCTGATGAAGACGGTTTATGGGTTCTCCGAGTGCTATGACAGCTTGGTTAAGGAATTTGTGGTAAATATTCCTGTAAAGATTTCAGACAAAAGCAGTGTGGACTACATGAAAGTGTTTGTGAGAGGAAAATGTGTTGATTTCTCTCCTGAAGTTATAAACAAGTATCTAGGAAGAAAAGATGAAGTATTTGCTGAGCTAGAAGCCACTGAGAATGATGTCTGCAAGGAATTAACTGCTGGTCAAGTTAAGGTGTGGCCCTTGAAAGGGAAACTGCCAACCAGCAAACTCAGTGTTAAGTATGCTGTCTTACACAGAATTGGAGCCGCAAATTGGGTGCCTACCAATCATAAAACCACAACAGGTGTGGGACAAGGAAGGTTTATTTATGCTGTGGGTACTAAGAAGAAGTTTGACTATGGAGCATATGTGTTTGAGCAGACTGTGAGACATGCCACCACTAATCCCATCAAACTGCCTATAGCATTTCCTTCGCTCATCTGTGGAGTTATGATGAAACAACATCCAAGCATCTTAACAAGTTCAGACACAGCATGTAAGAGGAAATCAGCTTTATCCTTGCATCCCAAACTGTTTGCTGGGAGTCATGTTCCAGACATTGTTACAACATCAGTTTTGGGATTAAGAAGGTCAGTCCAAAATCTGAGCTGATTCAAGAATTAAGGGCAACCTGCAAGGATCTTGATATGGTTATCAAGACCAGCACTGACAGGAAAATAAAGATTGAGAAGATGATTCAAAGTTTGGAACAAGATGATCATACTGAAGATGAAGGACAAGATAGTGCTGATGAAGCAAGCTCAGAAGAAGACTAACTTATCGTCTCTTACCTGTTATAGTTTTGTTATTAGTTTAGTTTTTGTTTGTTGGTTTTGTAATTTGAATATTGTGCTGTTTTATGCACTGTTTATGTTTTTAGTTTCCTTCTATGATTTGTTTTGCCTGTTTACTAACTGAGAGGCTAACAATGAGAGCTAGGGTATACTGACTATAGTTAATAGGGCTTCTTATAGAAGTTTGCCTAATTATGGCTAAAAAGGGGGAGAAGATAGCCAAGATAGTCAAGAGGATTATTGCCATATGCTGCCAGTGTGGTACAGATATAAGCTGATGCTGCTAAAAGGTGTTTAGTTGAAAAATGGTGATGTAGTTATTAAGGGGGAGTATTGAAGATATCATGACATGTGAAGAGTGCAGCCAAGCAGACATCTAGGGGGAGTAAAATTGCTGCACATTATGAGCTACTGAACAGCTGTGATGCTGGTTCATGTTTTCAAGAAGGAGCACCAATTGGCTGTTGTCAATAATGAAGATGGTGCTGCAGCAGATCAAGTGATGAAGACTATGAAGATTGTCAAACTGCTGCTGATGAAGATTTCAAATTAATTGAAGATTATTCCGCTGCTGAAATCTCTGATGGTGCAGAGTGCAGAAGTTGATTGCAGAGTGCAGAGATTGTTTTTGCCAAAATTAGCCAAAGGGGAAGATTGATAGTTCCTGGATTGGCTGGAATTTTGGTAAAACAAAGGTTATTCAATGTTGATGTCAAGGTGCTGATGTTGTAACATTGAAGTCTTAACACTGGGCTGTGTTAAGTGGTTAAATACTGAAGATGGATGTCTGATGTCACACAAGTGATGTTGTAACATCAGACCTGCAGAATTAATAACAGCAGGATATGTTATTAGGGCACGCGTATTAGCTGGAATTGTGGAGAGTGGTTAACTCATTGGATGAGAATATCTTGGGATAGATATTTTCTGTTACATGTGTCGCTCCCGGGATTTTCATCCAAGTACAAACGCGAAAGTGGCACCGAAACAGAGTCGCCAGCAATGTGTATTTATCCCAAGAGAGGGAAAGGAAACACCGCATAAACCTGAGAGAAAGGAAAAGCATGGTCTTACGACCAAAAGAACTGGGTTCGGGAGTCGGTTACGCGAGAGGAAGGTATTAGCACCCTCTCGCGTCCATCGTACCCGATGGGATCCACGCTTGCTTGTTTCAATCAAAGGGTGTAAAGAAAGGATACTGGAAAAGAGAACTGGAAAAGGAATGGAAAGAGAAAGAGAAACAAATGTAGGGAAAATAAAGAAGTGCTCGCATGGGCCCTACCCCACTGCCTACGTATCTCATCGGGAGCATGAGAATCAGAGCGACGTAGTTCCCCTCACTAGGGATGGATTGTTTGTGTTTTTTAGAGAACGGCTGACGTTCTAGCTCAGGTGTTGCAGGCTCGCTGGTCCGAGTGCGTTACCATCTTGCAAGAGAACGAGTAGAAGCGCGTTCGTACGCTAAGAGTGAATGAGGTGAGAAAAGAATTCCCGAAGGAAAGACGTTATTGTTTGTTTTTGTCTTTTAGAAAGAAGTGTTTTGTTATTTGTTTGCATATGATAGTGTATCCAAATCTTAGTCATTGGAGTGTATACATTCTCACACACTCCAAGATGGAATGAATAAGAAAGTACACTAAGTGTGAAGAAGACCCTCACACTTATTTCCAATTATCAAGGTTCAAACACAATAGCATACTTGTGTTTATTAAGTGTCCTTTGTTGGTTAAGAGATGAAGAAGTGTTTTATTATTTACACCTTCAACAACTATTGCATTTAAGTCCCTCATATAAGGTCAAATGTGTAACACATTGACCCAAGATGGGCCATATGCTACTCATTTAAGATTATAAGAGAAGACCCCTTATAATCTTTCCTTTATATGAAAGGCCTAAATGCAATAAATGCTTACCTTTATTAAGTGTTTTTGGATTTTCTTTTTAGATGAGAAGAGAGACTCAAGAGAAGGAGAAAGGTAAAATCTATAGGGGCTAAGACTCAATCCTAATTGATTAGTTAAGGGAGTGATCCTAAGGTTTGTGAGGTTTCAACCTAAAGTCTAAGGAAAGAAAGAATTAAACAATTCACTTCTAAAGTAGAAGATGAATTGTAATTCAAAAAGGGAAAGTGGTGAGTTATTAAAAGAAAGCACATAAGTGCTTAATAAAACACAAAATGGAATTGTAAAAGAGAAAGGATAGAAGTTGAATGTGGATTCCTTATCCACACTCAGTTGAAACTTACCCAAAGCCCCTACATGGTTAGTAAACATGTATAAGAAGTATAAGAAGTAAAAGAACATGTAATGCATCATAAAACTCAAAAGAATTAAATGAGAAACCAAATCCTAGAGCCACAATCAGAATGTACATCATATGGACAACAAGTGAATATCATCATACAAGTGCAAGTGAATAAGCAATAATCATCACCCATTAGCATTTAAACATGTCACAAGAAGAAGGGGTAGATGAAAGATGGAAAGAAATGAAGAGGACATGCATAAATGGAACATGTAAATCAACAACCAGAATTGAAACTAAATGGAAAATGGTTTATAAACATCTCAAAAGTATTTATGAATCAACTTCAAGACATTCAAGAAGTAATATAAGAAGAATTGAAATGAAAGTTCAAAAAGAAAGTGCAAACAATACATGTTAATGATGCACAAAGTTCAAATTGAAATGAACATGTAAAGATGACCTATAATGTGTATCAAAGACCTATAATATCATATGAATGGCTCATAACATATGCAAATGCTCATACAAATGTGCACAAAAGAATTCATGTAAACATGCACTAAAGTTGTAATGACATGCCATGGATTATACTTCCAATGTAATGCATCAAACAAAGACCAAATGGATTCATGAAAATTATGCCAGCATATTATTGGAATGCCTAGGTCAGAAATGCATCATACATCAAGATAGCATGTAAAAATTCAGAGCAAAATGACTTCAAACAAAGCAATTAGGTCAAATTGAAACATCATGCAAAGTGGTGCAAATATAGGCATCAAAACATGTAATAAAGTGACCTAAAAAATCAAATAAAATCACTTAACATACCTCAAGATGATAATGACTCAATGCAAAAAGAAGAGCATCAAAACAATTTTTAATGATCAAGAACAAAATTAAACAAATTCATGTATCATGCTTAGAATGCATCTAAATGGAAATTCAAAGAAAATTATGGATCAGGGGTAAAAAGGTCATAAAATCAGAAAATAAAATCATCAAAAATTTTCTAAATGTTTTAATGATGCTCATGAATTTTTTTGGAATTTTATGATGCTATTTAGTATTTTTAAAAATTAAAAAGCAAACGTGGAGAAAGAAATAAAAATGAGAAAAACAAATGCAACATGAAGGGGGGTATGAACATAGCAATTGGACAGTGCAAATTCATTGGGCTTCAAAACAAAGGGGTGCAAGTATCAATCTGATAAGGTCCATTAAGCGCGCAGTCTATGGTAATAGTGGTGGAGCCTCAGTCAAATGTTGACTCAATCAGAGCCACATGATTCAGTCAACAAATTATAATCATACAAGTAAACAGATCTAACGAATCAAAATGCACACGCATGCTAATAATGATGAACGCACGCACACCAAACCAAGTCAAAGTCAACATCCAGAGAGAGAGAGGCACGTGAGAGGCATGTGATTTTTAATGTGTTGTCTCCACATAAGCCACACGATAACGAAACATGAACGGATGAGATTAAAACAATGCAAACCCTAACAGTTGAAGTCACCGGCCGGAGAATGACCTCCGGTCATCTTCTCCGGCGAACAAGCACCACCTGCAACTCACATTTTTTCCAGAAATTCACAAGCCATATACCAAAAGAAAGCTGAACTCATACACATCACTAATCTAGCCTTTAAATTCACAGATCAATCACGTACACAGAGAATCGAGCACAAACATTTTTGCCCTAGAAAATAATCTAAGCACCTATAGTGCCTATCACTAGCCAGAACTCACACTGCTTCTATTAAGCCTCAAATGCCATAAAAACAAGCTAAACTCTGTGAAGAAAGTGTGAGAAAATGGAACCTGAACTTGGAGAATTCTTGAATCAACAGAAAAACCAGAGAGAAGCAATTATCCTTGAGCTTCCTCAGAGCAAAATAAATGCTCTGAATCTTTGGATCTTGAAGAGAGTAAATTGAAATTCCAATTGGAGAAGTTGCTGCACTTGATGGCTTGGTCTTACGTCAGCTTGTTCTTGATCAGAAGCACTTGATGATGAACAATTGATGAAGATCAAAGTGAGAATGTGTGAAGAACTCGTGTGAAATCAGAGAGAGCCACTGAGAATTCTGAGAGAAAAAAGTGAGAGCAATTTGAAGTGAGAGTGAAAAATGAATCCCCCCCTGAATTGTGAGTGAAATTTCAATTTATATCTTGAGTTAAACCACTTGAACCAGGGTTAATTGGCAAGGTTAAATGAGTTCTGAGTTGGTTAACTGGGTGCACCCTAACTAACTGAGTCAAGTTAGTTAGGGGCGAGTTGTTTGGCCTTGATAAAGTGTGGTGCAGCCCATGGAGTTATGGTGGTGTGTAGGAGAAGGATGGTGATGTTATGTTGTTCTGATGTAGCAGCAGGAATGCTTGTGAAACAAGTTTCTCATTTCCTTTTTCGTGTAAGGCTTAAGCATGTATGCATAATGTGAGAGGTGCTTGGCCAAATGAAGTAAAGAATGGAGCAGCACACATAGGACTTTTTGATGTATGTTTGAACCAAAAGCTATGCAGCAAATCCTCATTGTGACAGCAGGTGTTTGAGGATGAATTTCTCACTTGTCAATGAATGAAACAACACAATATTGGTGGCATTAGAAAGATGATACATTGGGGAACAATATTGATGTTGAAATTATGTTGAATGGGAGTTTGGAACATGATCAAATGTGGCTTGCAACAGAAGAAACACCAACTGGTGCATGGGCGAGGAAATGAGGTTGGTTGGCAAGGCATGCATAGCATGGGTTTTCAGTTGTATTGACCAATCTTTGAGCTATCATAATTCCTTATCCTTTGATCATATGAAAAAATCATGAACATCAATCTTGAAGATCTCACATAGGGGAACAACTTTGATGTTGCAAGATTTTTCATTTGAAGCCTCTAACTATGAGTAATTGATCCATACATCTTGTCCACCAACTGTTTGAGAAAATGACTGCGCGCAGACCTGGCCAAACTTGGTCATGACATGGTTTTGGGCCTACTTTCCTCCAACTTTGATCCATCATATCTCACTCAATTTTTATCCAATGGAGATGTTCCACATATGGATGTGAAGCTTAAAACAAGATCTTTCATTGAGGCAGAGTGGATTTTTCATTTGGTGCTCCAAATTTGAATGGCCTTGGTTCAAACTCTGATGCAAAATGGCCAAAACTTGCTATTTTTAGTAACCCTTCTTCATCCAAAAATGGCAACTTTCCACATCTTGATTTTTTCATGATTCCTTTGGAGTTTCTTGATCAAATTTTGTACATTGGACATATGTAACATGAATTTCATGATTTTGGGCTCAAAAAGTCAAGAGTTGACTTTTCCTCTGATTATTTGACTTTGCCCCAATTTCTCTGATTCTTGATCTTTCTTCCAATTGAACCACTTCTAAAACCAATTGAGATGCAATTTTCCACATACATACACTTAGGGACATATGGAATACCATGACATCAAGTTTTGTTCAAAAAAACAGAAATACCCTGATTTAATTGGAAACCCTAATCTTGACCTCCTCTGGTTAGGAGGAAATTGCACATCTTCCAAATCCAAATTCCTCAGAGTATGTTGTGTATCCTCTTAAAGGATGATGAGAAATGCCACTTGAGAATGATTTTGAATCAATGAGCTATCTCTTTTGAGGATTTTCCTTCAATTTTTGGACTTCTTGCATAGTGTAGGATGTAATGCTTCACTCTCCTATTGAATCTCACCTTCTTGAGGTTGTGGAAGATCCATTGAGATGGTATGAGACATGAGGGACCTCTTGGCTTGCCTAGAGCCAACTTGATTAACCTTTTGTGCTTTGAATGGTCTCTTGATTGTTCATCTTTTCCCCTGATCACATGCCTTGATGGTAAGAGCGATGCTATGCTTCATTTTTCTATGTTAAATGCAATGTAATGTTAATGAGGTGGATATGATATGATAAATGATAATGCCATGCTATGATGACAAAGGGGAGAGCAAATTTTGGGGTATTACAGCTGCCCCTATTCAAGCGCTGTAGACCTGAATGCCTGAAAGCAAATGCTTTCGGACTTTCAAGGTATATAGTGATTGAATACCAAATATAACCAAAAATTTGCTCTGGACGGTGAAGAAGAAAAGGGATATAAACCCAACGAGACTGCTGGATTGAATCTTCGACGAAACGTCGGAGAGATCTGTCTTTTGAACGATGCCAGACGACTACTGGCTTGCCACGCTACTGGTGGACTTTAATAATGTCTTTTATGCAACTCCAGACGACTACTGGCCTGCCACACTACTGGTGGACTTTAATAATGTCTTTTATGCAATTCCAGACGACTACTGGCCTGCCACACTACTGGTGGACTTTGATAACGTCTTTTGAACGACGCCAGACGACTACTGGCTTGCCACACTACTGGTGGACTTTAATAACGTCTTTTGAACGACGCCAGACGACTACTGGCTTGCCACGCTACTGGTGGACTTTGCAGCTTCGTGCCACCCGAAGATGGACTTCTGCCAATCCACTGTTGGACTTTTGCCACCCGAAGACGGACTTTTGCCAATCCACTGTTGGACTTTTGCCACCCGAAGACGGACTTTTGCCAATCCACTGTTGGACTTTTAGCTGCTTTGCCACCCGAAGATGGACTTTTTCCAATCCACTGTTGGACTTTTGCCACCCGAAGACGGACTTTTGCCAATCCACTGTTGGACTTTTGCCACCCGAAGACGGACTTTTGCCAATCCACTGTTGGACTTTTGCCACCCGAAGACGGACTTTTGCCAATCCACTGTTGGACTTTTTCCACCCGAAGACGGACTTTTGCCAATCCACTGTTGGACTTTTAGCTGCTTTGCCACCCGAAGATGGACTTTTTCCAATCCACTGTTGGACTTTTGCCACCCGAAGACGGACTTTTGCCAATCCACTGTTGGACTTTTGCCACCCGAAGACGGACTTTTGCTAATCCACTGTTGGACTTTTGCCACCCGAAGACGGACTTTTGCCAATCCACTGTTGGACTTTTGCCACCCGAAGACGGACTTTTGCCAATCCACTGTTGGACTTTTGCCACCCGAAGACGGACTTTTGCCAATCCACTGTTGGACTTTAAGATATGAGGGAAAGATGACTCTGCCAGGAATTATTCCATCTGTTTGGGGCTGGATTCTGGTCACAGCAACTCCGCTGGGGATGAGAATTCCTTTGCATGGCGTCTTGCTAGGGAGGAAGAGTCATTAAAACTCTGCTTGGGGATTTATTCAACCCAAGATCCTTTATAGGGATTATCAACCTTATAACTCGGCTGGGGAGTATTACTGACAAGATTCGATGCTGACCTCTGTGAGGGATCATTACCAGAGACACAATCTTGTTGGGGATCATGGCTACTCTGCCAGGGATATGCAAATCCTGGTTAGAACATTCCACTGCAACTTGCTAGAAAGAGTCCTTAGAGATCTGTTGGGGAAACCCAAAGCAAATCCACAGTAGTCTGCTGAAGAATATGACTGTCGAGCTTAGGATAAGTACTACAATGCCCCAGGTTAGGCGAGTTTTCCTTTAGACAATTCCGTTAGGGATGACGAGTTTATAACAAACTCTGCTGGAGAAAACTGCTTTAAAGCGTCTCGTGTTGGGGACTGCCTTTTGAGAGGATTTTACAGAAGACCAACTGTCCTCAAACTCTACTGGGGATGATCAACACTTCATGCTGGGGAACCAAACAATTTGTCCCCGAAGAGGATGTCATAAGAGGATTTTACAGAAGATTTAGCTTCTTCAAACTCCTGCGACTTCGCTGGGGATAATGACCATCAAACTCTACTGGGGGGTGATCAACACTTCATGCTGGGGAAACAACATGCCCCATGCTTAAGAAAACCACCAATTTGTCCCCGAAGAGGATGTCATAAGAGAATTTTACAGAAGATCTAGCCTCTTCCAACTCCTAGTGATTTCAACGGGGATAATGACCATCCGTTTCGGTGTCGACGAGACCACTCTTTTGGGGAACCTGTGACCGTTATCGACATAGAAAAGCTTGTAGCTGTTGGAAGTACTGTATGAGAGAATCGACTTAATAAGATACAACGGTACCCAGTTGAACTTACTTCACTGATATCGACCCGTTATGAACAATCGTCGACCGAATGATGAACGCCGATCTCCTTACCCATAATTGCCCCAGTCTTTTGCGTGGGGTAAATGATTACTCGCCTTGTGCTTAAAATCATCTGTACCTGCTACCTGCAACAAAAGAATATGCACACCTGCCCCGAGCTGGATCTAACTTCTGCAATTAAGAAAATCCAACCCTGAACCACCACTTGTTGGGGAGCAAGGTTTGTATGCAATCTCTTGCTGGAGAACATTATTAATGAAGCCTGCTGAAGACGGGGACCACAAATGCCTTGGGTTGGAATGCCCCTTGGTTTCAATCCTTTTGGCTGATTGAATACATATGCGTGACCAACCATTTTTCTTCACTTGTCCCAGACCAACATGATCCACCGGAAGAAATTGTCCCTAGAGGATTTTACAGAAGACTTGACATCCAAAACGCTTCAATGTCCTCAAACTCTTGTAGAGATTTGTGGGATCTCGACGTAACTGCCCCAAACCGCATGGATTACTTAGAAGAAATCACCTCAAGAGGATTTTACAGAAGACTTGGCAAGCTCAATGCTTCAGTGTCTTCAAACTCTTGTAGAGATTCATCGGATCTCGACGTAACTGCCTCAAACTGTATGGTCTACAGAAGAATTCGCCTTGAGAAGATCCATGAAGAATCTCATACCACCGTGGGATATTCTGCCTCGGTATTCTGAAACCTGGATGGGCTGATTAGTTGTCTGGATGGACTAACTTCTCGTGCTTTTGGGATGGCCTGCCCCAGTATGAACCTTGAAGTGGTTTTGCCCCTGACTACTGATCTTCGAAGGAAAACCAAAAATGCTTGCATTTGTAGGGATTTGAATCTCGCAATAATTGCCCCAGTTTGGTTGAACTTTGAAGAGATTTCTCGACGTGATTGGCTCAGATGAGCTACACCTTAAAGAGATGGTTCGACGTGATTGCCCCAGATCGACTACGTCTTAGCACAACTTGTTGGGAAAGCCCCTGCCCAACAAAGTTTCCTGAGGAAGTACCATTGGATATGGCTGCCCTTCGGGAGTTTCAGGATCCTCAACTCGACAAGATTAAACTTCTGGACTGAATTTCCATATGTAAACTTCTTTTGATGTCAAACAAATGTATGCAAGCAGAAAATGTTTTATTCTGAGAATGAAAATTCTAATGCAACACAACATGTTAATCTCGAAGTTTTACTAAAAAGATGTAGCAAACCCTTTTGTGAGCGAATCACGGGTTAGGATACGACATTAATTTTTGAAAGAAATAATGCAATGCACATGCAACACCAACAAAGATCTTTTAGCACAACTGATAGGAGTCAGGAACGCTATCTCTTGGTAGTATGCCTTTGAAATAACCCTGTTTCAATTAGGACTTTTGAGGGTTGTAACGGGGCCTGGTTCACGGTTTTGAGAAAAAAGGATTTATGGCTCAAAGTTTATTGGTGCCCACCCACTCTTCGTGATGTTCTCCAGTCCTACGTTCAGTTAATTTGCCCAAGCGTTCGCCTCTCAAAAAGATTTTGTGATCTTTAAGGAAACCATGATACTGATGGTTTGACACCTAATGAGGCTTTGGATTGACAGTCACCCCTTTGTCTTTTGTCCATAGTCACACGACTTTGTTCTTGCTCGAGGATTTTCTTTTGTAATCCTTTTGTTTTTCGCTTTCACATTCTTTTGCTTTTTGATCCCTAATTTTTGCCTGGACTGATTCTTTTGAATCTTTAATTTCAGAGTCCAGCGGGATGCCCTAACTTTTGCCTAAGTTGCTTGTTTTCAAGTTTCAACTTAGCGGGCTTTTTTCATTTTTTCATTTTTTTTTATTCTTTTTCCTTTTTTCTTGAACAAATCGTGTGACACTGGCTTGTCTTGACTTGATTGGAAAAGTCGTGACTGCCTCACTCTTTGATTGTTGATGGATAACCATTGTGGTTTCAGATCTCTTGCCCTCTTGACGGTGGAATAGAAGGTAATGGATCCTCAGATGCACACTCCTTTTGAAACTTGAATGCTTGGTCAAATTAACTGACGCCTACCCTGCCCCTGGGTTAAATGTGAGGGTTTTTTCGTACGAAAAGAAACTCCTACTTCAAGGCTCAAAGGGGTTAACGAGGGTCTATCTCCCTTATATCTCCAGTGTTTGAGGAGTTGAAACAATGCCTGTACATCCTCAACAGGGTTCTTATTCCAAAGCACACCGTTAGAGATTTTTGCGTTTTCAGATCATCATTCTCCCTCATAGAGTTTGAGCAAGAAAAATGGTATTGCAGTACACATTAGCATTAAATGAGTAAACACAAATGAAATTCTTCAAGAAAACATATTCATTGCATTAAAATCCTCATACCAAATACAAACAAATTTTAACATGCGAACAATGTCTGAACGAACAAATAAAGACTACATATGAAAATGCAGCAAGGAAAATAAAGATTGTCGTTGTTGAGGAGGCTTGGCTCCGTCTAGACTGACCACTTCAGGTGATGTTCTTGTAACTTTGAGCACTCACCATGGTACAGAAGCTTCACCTTGTGGGGTACCGTCTGGGGTGATAACCTTTGAGTCAATCAAATCCTGAACCTTGTGCTGGAACACATTACAGTTATCAAGTGTGTGCCCAAATGTTCCTGAATGGAACTCACAGCTAACACTCATGTCATAGTCCGGAGGAATGGGGTATGGCACGGGCATGGCCCTTCTCAGCTGGATTTGCGAACTTTTGAGCAAACGAGCCAACAACTGACTGTACGGAATAGGAATAGGATCAAATGTCCTCTTGGGCTTCCTTGGTCTGAGTAGCCTCCGCTGCTGATAATCTTGCTGCTGCTGGTTCGGGCGCCCAACCTGGCCCTGCACTTTCCTTTCTGCATTCGGCTGAGGCACAAATAAGGGTTGCTGACATAGGTCTTCTGCAACACAGGGTTGTGGAAGAGATCCCTGACGCGAGGTAGACCCTTTGGAAAAGGAGAGAGTCCTCAGTTCCCTTGCAACAATGGGAGTGACATCACTTGGTTTACCAGCACCAACTGATGCAAACTCGATTGCCCCTGAATCAATTAGCTCCTGGACTTTATGCTTGAACCTGGTACAATTCTCAACATTGTGACCAGGTGCCCCAGAATGGAACTCACATCTAGCCTTAGCATTAGGTCCCAGAGGAATCTTCGTGGGCAATGGTCCCAAACTAACACACTCAACCAGCTTGAGCTCGAGCAAGTAAGAAAGCAATTGCGCATACGAAATCGGAATGGGATCGAACTTCCTCTTAGGCCCCTCTGACTTAGGATCCTCTTGGAAATCAGGAAGTGACTGCTGATGCGAGAGCTCTGAACCTTTAGCTTTCAGAGGAGATTCACGAAGCAATCCATGATCTAAAGCATATCCCAAAGAGATGGGAGGAGTAGAGACCTCTGTTGTGGAAGCGGGCACATGATCATTTTCCTTTTTTAACACCTTATTCAAGATTTCCATGACCAGGCCCATTTGAATCTTCATCTGGTTGACTTCCTCCCTCAGTAGTTCCTGACCTCGGGACAGCGCCTGAATGTCCCCCATAAAATGCCCCAATTGGGCCCTCACCCCAGCCAAATCCTTCTGCATTTGATCCATGATTCTTACTTGATTTCTTCGCGTCGAATATCGGTGAATATGATTCTCAGCTATACTTCTTGAAATCAAATAAAGGTTAGAGACCCCGCAACGAGTACCTGAAAAGCAAGTAACAAAAAAGCAAAATGATATGCAATGCCATGCAATGCTATGTTTGTCATTTCCGAGGTGCTTTATACCCTGATTCCAATCCAAACCACAGAAATCTGCAGACCAGAAATCGTGATATAAAGAGACGTATCGTGGTCATGTGCTTGTGTGCAGCTATCTGATAAGGAATAATTCTGAATAAAACTGCTCATACTCATTCAACAAAGTGTTCAAGTACATTTAAGAAAGGCTCATCCGCAACTGCAATACAAGGAAAAATGGATCCATCAACAAGCCTGATGGTAACCATTAATAACAAAATATAAGGAAAAGAACATCAGTCTGACAATTCCACACCCTTCAGCTTATCACTTGAGTATTTGATCTCCTCAAAAAGTATACGGGTACGCTGGTGATTCGGCTTTTCAATCATTTCTTTGATCAAGACATCCCTTTTCTCAAGAGCTTCAGTTAAAGAACCCATATGCAGCATCAGAGCCTCGTCATCACACACTCCTTTGTGTCTCTTTATGTCGGCTTGCGTCTTGAGTATCTCCCTTTCTATCATGACTTCTTCAAGCTCTTTCTTGGTATTCTTCAGCTCACCTCTATCTTCTTCTAGCTGTTCTTGACTCTTACCGAGGCTTTCCCGATACTTTCTTCTCTGCTCATGCGCCTTTTCAAGCTCTTCGTCCTTAATCTGCAACTGTTCCTGTAATTCAGCATTCTCTATCCTAACTTCGTCCCAAGCGTGCTGAAACTTTGTTAACTTTTCTTTGGTCTGTGCTAACGCCTGTTTGGTTTGCTTGTGGGCTTGAGTAGCATCATCAGCACCTTTACTAATCTTCCGGAAATGTTGGGCTCTTCCAGCAAAGTCTTTTTCTTTTACAGTTAGGATTTGTTCAGCATCTTGGGCTTTCCGCTCCAGCTCTTTGTTGGCATGTAGAGCATTCTGAAGACGGCTACTCAACTCGGAATTCTCTCCTTGGAGCTTTTTCACCAAGGCTTGCAACTTGTCAACTTCTTCCACAGTAGCAGTGCTTCTTGCTTTCTCATTCTCCGGATACAAAAGGGGTGCCTTACCAAAAGGCAAGAGAAAATCTTCAACTCTTTTCTTCACCCACTCTTCATATGCTGGATAAACCCGGTTGTTAGGCTTTCCTAGAGCAACTTTCCCCTTTTTCAGTATGCTACCCCAGGTTTCAGAAGCTTTCTGTGCTGCTTCCCAACCATCTGATGTATGAAAATAGAGGGACTCCTCCACATCTCTCTTAATAGGCGGACCCGTCAGGGCATACCCAAATTGTCGAATGGCCAAAGAAGGATTGTAGTTAATCCCACCCAGCCTTCCTATCAGTGGAACGTTAGGGAACTTACCACAGCTGTGGATAATATTCTTGCCAATCAGCCCGTGATCTACCCATACGATGTCCTTGGCCACCAATCCCATTAAACGCTGTTTCCACTCTAGAGAATCTTTGGAATCCACAAAAGCCCCTGATTGTGGTAAACGGCCCGCAAACCACTTATAGAACAAGGGTGCACAACAACGAATTATCCCTCCTCTTTTCTTTTCGTTTCGGTTGTACAATGAGTAGTGAAGATCTCCCAGTAGCGTTGGCACCGGGTTCTTCATCATGAATATTCGTATAGCGTCCGTATCAATGAAATCCGGCTCGTTGGGAAACAACACTATGCCGTATATACAAAGGGCTAGCAAAGCATTAAAAACGAGCCAATTCTCGCCTTTAGCTGCTTCCTGGGCCTTCTTAATCAGATATTCCAGCTTGTAACCACGAATCTTTCCTTTGTTGGAGACATTGGCGTCTAACTCTGATTTGCTCAAATAAAGAGCACCAGCCAACTTCCCAAAGTCAAGATCCCCCACCGATCCAAAGAAAGGGGGCTCCTCCTTGATAGCAATCCCCAACATGTTGGAATACTCCTCCAAGGTAGGAACCAACACATAGTCTGGAAATACAAAACACCTCAGGGGCGGATCATAGAACTGCATCAACGTATGGAGACCTCTGGCTTCATAATCACTGACATTACGGACCATAGATAAAATCCACCCATATTTCTCTTCAAAAGCTTCTCGTACTGCAGGGCTCGCCATTCCCTTCAGCATGACAATAGGGCCCAAAGTAGGCGTAAGGAACTTATAGCTGATGATATTCTTCCTCTCTTTAGTGTTCATCTTTGCAGGGACCTGATGACTGGAATCAAGGGTAATATATGCACCTGGAAATGAATAAACATGTATGTTAGGATATGATAATGCAATGCAAAGGGCAATGTGATCAGGTAATCAGGTGTCCGTGCCGAACTGTGAACGGTGTCAGTGTAGCTCTGAGACTAATATAGAACCATAGATAAGAACCATCTGAATACAATAGGATGAAACTTCCTTTTTGTGCAATGATGATAGAAAACCGGGTATGTAGGAGGTCATGGTTACCTGCAAACCTGTAAACAAACCGCCCTTCTCACATGTGGGTACTAGGATGTTCAGTATCCCGGGCTCTCAGGTCGAGAAATGATGATACGTTCACCATTTCTGGTTTGGCATCATCATTAATCGAGAAGGCCTCAACTGATTCTCCAAAACAAAAAGGTCCTCAGCTTCTGGCACTGAGGTCGAGAAGCAATAGTACATTCATCCCTCAGGGTACAGTACTATCGCCAATCAAGGAGTGCCTCCGCTGACTCTCTTTCAAAAAGGAATGTCCTATAGCAAGTTCCCAGCATTGGGTCCTCGGATCGAGGATGTGCAATAGGTTTGCCACGGAATGTGGTCTGCCACTGTCACATCTCGGGAGGAGTGCCGCAACTGAGTCCTCGGGAATGGTCACCAGAGTCGACAGTTCCTCAAGAGAATAACCACTGGCCTGCATAACATGCAGTAGCAGAAAGCTCCTGATAGAACCTCGTCTGGTTGTGGGTCTCATGAACAACAATACGTGGTCACCACCACGCAAGCGTCATGACTATCCACTCTAATACCTATGTGTGTACTCAAGCCTGGGTAGTGAGCTTATCTCTCAAAACACCCCGCCCGCCAAACAGAAAACAACAGCACAGTCCAGCACAATAATGATATGTAATGCAGTAAATGTGATAAATACAGTAAAGTACAGTAAAGCAGCAATACGGTAAGTAATAATACAATACAACAGTAAATATCGCAAACAAAATACACCCAATGAAAGAAAAGCAAACAAGCGCTAGGATTGACTCGCTAAGGAAACCAGAGATTCTGGGTTCGATCCCCAGCAGAGTCGCCAGCTGTCGCTCCCGGGATTTTCATCCAAGTACAAACGCGAAAGTGGCACCGAAACAGAGTCGCCAGCAATGTGTATTTATCCCAAGAGAGGGAAAGGAAACACCGCATAAACCTGAGAGAAAGGAAAAGCATGGTCTTACGACCAAAAGAACTGGGTTCGGGAGTCGGTTACGCGAGAGGAAGGTATTAGCACCCTCTCGCGTCCATCGTACCCGATGGGATCCACGCTTGCTTGTTTCAATCAAAGGGTGTAAAGAAAGGATACTGGAAAAGAGAACTGGAAAAGGAATGGAAAGAGAAAGAGAAACAAATGTAGGGAAAATAAAGAAGTGCTCGCATGGGCCCTACCCCACTGCCTACGTATCTCATCGGGAGCATGAGAATCAGAGCGACGTAGTTCCCCTCACTAGGGATGGATTGTTTGTGTTTTTTAGAGAACGGATGACGTTCTAGCTCAGGTGTTGCAGGCTCGCTGGTCCGAGTGCGTTACCATCTTGCAAGAGAACGAGTAGAAGCGCGTTCGTACGCTAAGAGTGAATGAGGTGAGAAAAGAATTCCCGAAGGAAAGACGTTATTGTTTGTTTTTGTCTTTTAGAAAGAAGTGTTTTGTTATTTGTTTGCATATGATAGTGTATCCAAATCTTAGTCATTGGAGTGTATACATTCTCACACACTCCAAGATGGAATGAATAAGAAAGTACACTAAGTGTGAAGAAGACCCTCACACTTATTTCCAATTATCAAGGTTCAAACACAATAGCATACTTGTGTTTATTAAGTGTCCTTTGTTGGTTAAGAGATGAAGAAGTGTTTTATTATTTACACCTTCAACAACTATTGCATTTAAGTCCCTCATATAAGGTCAAATGTGTAACACATTGACCCAAGATGGGCCATATGCTACTCATTTAAGATTATAAGAGAAGACCCCTTATAATCTTTCCTTTATATGAAAGGCCTAAATGCAATAAATGCTTACCTTTATTAAGTGTTTTTGGATTTTCTTTTTAGATGAGAAGAGAGACTCAAGAGAAGGAGAAAGGTAAAATCTATAGGGGCTAAGACTCAATCCTAATTGATTAGTTAAGGGAGTGATCCTAAGGTTTGTGAGGTTTCAACCTAAAGTCTAAGGAAAGAAAGAATTAAACAATTCACTTCTAAAGTAGAAGATGAATTGTAATTCAAAAAGGGAAAGTGGTGAGTTATTAAAAGAAAGCACATAAGTGCTTAATAAAACACAAAATGGAATTGTAAAAGAGAAAGGATAGAAGTTGAATGTGGATTCCTTATCCACACTCAGTTGAAACTTACCCAAAGCCCCTACATGGTTAGTAAACATGTATAAGAAGTATAAGAAGTAAAAGAACATGTAATGCATCATAAAACTCAAAAGAATTAAATGAGAAACCAAATCCTAGAGCCACAATCAGAATGTACATCATATGGACAACAAGTGAATATCATCATACAAGTGCAAGTGAATAAGCAATAATCATCACCCATTAGCATTTAAACATGTCACAAGAAGAAGGGGTAGATGAAAGATGGAAAGAAATGAAGAGGACATGCATAAATGGAACATGTAAATCAACAACCAGAATTGAAACTAAATGGAAAATGGTTTATAAACATCTCAAAAGTATTTATGAATCAACTTCAAGACATTCAAGAAGTAATATAAGAAGAATTGAAATGAAAGTTCAAAAAGAAAGTGCAAACAATACATGTTAATGATGCACAAAGTTCAAATTGAAATGAACATGTAAAGATGACCTATAATGTGTATCAAAGACCTATAATATCATATGAATGGCTCATAACATATGCAAATGCTCATACAAATGTGCACAAAAGAATTCATGTAAACATGCACTAAAGTTGTAATGACATGCCATGGATTATACTTCCAATGTAATGCATCAAACAAAGACCAAATGGATTCATGAAAATTATGCCAGCATATTATTGGAATGCCTAGGTCAGAAATGCATCATACATCAAGATAGCATGTAAAAATTCAGAGCAAAATGACTTCAAACAAAGCAATTAGGTCAAATTGAAACATCATGCAAAGTGGTGCAAATATAGGCATCAAAACATGTAATAAAGTGACCTAAAAAATCAAATAAAATCACTTAACATACCTCAAGATGATAATGACTCAATGCAAAAAGAAGAGCATCAAAACAATTTTTAATGATCAAGAACAAAATTAAACAAATTCATGTATCATGCTTAGAATGCATCTAAATGGAAATTCAAAGAAAATTATGGATCAGGGGTAAAAAGGTCATAAAATCAGAAAATAAAATCATCAAAAATTTTCTAAATGTTTTAATGATGCTCATGAATTTTTTTAGAATTTTATGATGCTATTTAGTATTTTTAAAAATTAAAAAGCAAACGTGGAGAAAGAAATAAAAATGAGAAAAACAAATGCAACATGAAGGGGGGTATGAACATAGCAATTGGACAGTGCAAATTCATTGGGCTTCAAAACAAAGGGGTGCAAGTATCAATCTGATAAGGTCCATTAAGCGCGCAGTCTATGGTAATAGTGGTGGAGCCTCAGTCAAATGTTGACTCAATCAGAGCCACATGATTCAGTCAACAAATTATAATCATACAAGTAAACAGATCTAACGAATCAAAATGCACACGCATGCTAATAATGATGAACGCACGCACACCAAACCAAGTCAAAGTCAACATCCAGAGAGAGAGAGGCACGTGAGAGGCATGTGATTTTTAATGTGTTGTCTCCACATAAGCCACACGATAACGAAACATGAACGGATGAGATTAAAACAATGCAAACCCTAACAGTTGAAGTCACCGGCCGGAGAATGACCTCCGGTCATCTTCTCCGGCGAACAAGCACCACCTGCAACTCACATTTTTTCCAGAAATTCACAAGCCATATACCAAAAGAAAGCTGAACTCATACACATCACTAATCTAGCCTTTAAATTCACAGATCAATCACGTACACAGAGAATCGAGCACAAACATTTTTTCCCTAGAAAATAATCTAAGCACCTATAGTGCCTATCACTAGCCAGAACTCACACTGCTTCTATTAAGCCTCAAATGCCATAAAAACAAGCTAAACTCTGTGAAGAAAGTGTGAGAAAATGGAACCTGAACTTGGAGAATTCTTGAATCAACAGAAAAACCAGAGAGAAGCAATTATCCTTGAGCTTCCTCAGAGCAAAATAAATGCTCTGAATCTTTGGATCTTGAAGAGAGTAAATTGAAATTCCAATTGGAGAAGTTGCTGCACTTGATGGCTTGGTCTTACTTCAGCTTGTTCTTGATCAGAAGCGCTTGATGATGAACAATTGATGAAGATCAAAGTGAGAATGTGTGAAGAACTCGTGTGAAATCAGAGAGAGCCACTGAGAATTCTGAGAGAAAAAAGTGAGAGCAATTTGAAGTGAGAGTGAAAAATGAATCCCCCCCTGAATTGTGAGTGAAATTTCAATTTATATCTTGAGTTAAACCACTTGAACCAGGGTTAATTGGCAAGGTTAAATGAGTTCTGAGTTGGTTAACTGGGTGCACCCTAACTAACTGAGTCAAGTTAGTTAGGGGCGAGTTGTTTGGCCTTGATAAAGTGTGGTGCAGCCCATGGAGTTATGGTGGTGTGTAGGAGAAGGATGGTGATGTTATGTTGTTCTGATGTAGCAGCAGGAATGCTTGTGAAACAAGTTTCTCATTTCCTTTTTCGTGTAAGGCTTAAGCATGTATGCATAATGTGAGAGGTGCTTGGCCAAATGAAGTAAAGAATGGAGCAGCACACATAGGACTTTTTGATGTATGTTTGAACCAAAAGCTATGCAGCAAATCCTCATTGTGACAGCAGGTGTTTGAGGATGAATTTCTCACTTGTCAATGAATGAAACAACACAATATTGGTGGCATTAGAAAGATGATACATTGGGGAACAATATTGATGTTGAAATTATGTTGAATGGAAGTTTGGAACATGATCAAATGTGGCTTGCAACAGAAGAAACACCAACTGGTGCATGGGCGAGGAAATGAGGTTGGTTGGAAAGGCATGCATAGCATGGGTTTTCAGTTGTATTGACCAATCTTTGAGCTATCATAATTCCTTATCCTTTGATCATATGAAAAAATCATGAACATCAATCTTGAAGATCTCACATAGGGGAACAACTTTGATGTTGCAAGATTTTTCATTTGAAGCCTCTAACTATGAGTAATTGATCCATACATCTTGTCCACCAACTGTTTGAGAAAATGACTGCGCGCAGACCTGGCCAAACTTGGTCATGACATGGTTTTGGGCCTACTTTCCTCCAACTTTGATCCATCATATCTCACTCAATTTTTATCCAATGGAGATGTTCCACATATGGATGTGAAGCTTAAAACAAGATCTTTCATTGAGGCAGAGTGGATTTTTCATTTGGTGCTCCAAATTTGAATGGCCTTGGTTCAAACTCTGATGCAAAATGGCCAAAACTTGCTATTTTTAGTAACCCTTCTTCATCCAAAAATGGCAACTTTCCACATCTTGATTTTTTCATGATTCCTTTGGAGTTTCTTGATCAAATTTTGTACATTGGACATATGTAACATGAATTTCATGATTTTGGGCTCAAAAAGTCAAGAGTTGACTTTTCCTCTGATTATTTGACTTTGCCCCAATTTCTCTGATTCTTGATCTTTCTTCCAATTGAACCACTTCTAAAACCAATTGAGATGCAATTTTCCACATACATACACTTAGGGACATATGGAATACCATGACATCAAGTTTTGTTCAAAAAAACAGAAATACCCTGATTTAATTGGAAACCCTAATCTTGACCTCCTCTGGTTAGGAGGAAATTGCACATCTTCCAAATCCAAATTCCTCAGAGTATGTTGTGTATCCTCTTAAAGGATGATGAGAAATGCCACTTGAGAATGATTTTGAATCAATGAGCTATCTCTTTTGAGGATTTTCCTTCAATTTTTGGACTTCTTGCATAGTGTAGGATGTAATGCTTCACTCTCCTATTGAATCTCACCTTCTTGAGGTTGTGGAAGATCCATTGAGATGGTATGAGACATGAGGGACCTCTTGGCTTGCCTAGAGCCAACTTGATTAACCTTTTGTGCTTTGAATGGTCTCTTGATTGTTCATCTTTTCCCCTGATCACATGCCTTGATGGTAAGAGGGATGCTATGCTTCATTTTTCTATGTTAAATGCAATGTAATGTTAATGAGGTGGATATGATATGATAAATGATAATGCCATGCTATGATGACAAAGGGGAGAGCAAATTTTGGGGTATTACAACATGGGAGATTTGATTGCAGATCTGTTGGAGAATTAAAAGGTTGAAGATTTAAAAAGATTTTGGGGATAAAATCTGTTTTGAAGATTCAGTTTTAATTAACAAATCTGATCAAATATTATGACAAGTCCAAGCCCAATTCAGGAGCTATATAAAGCGCACAAGACCAAAGGAAAAAGTACAGATTGAAGATCAAGAGCAGAGGCTGAGTGTCTTAGATATTTGTACGAATCATGAGTAAACTATTCTAGGGTTTGAATAGGTGTTGAGTTTCTGTCCTCTCTAAAGCTGTAAAGCAAAGAGAGTTGTGTAATTTGATCGAAGCTGTGAAGTAAGATCAAGGGTACTCAAAGTGGTTTCTTTGAGTGTTTGTAAGGGATTGAGTGGTGTTCTCATACCTAAGTGGTTTCTTAGGTAGGAAGTCATTAGTAGAGTATAAGTTTAGGAGATTGTCAATGGGTCGTTGAGTCTATAAATTATATCTACAAGTAGTGAATTCCATCCCTGGCTTGGTAGCCCCCAGAGTAGGTTGGTTGTAACCGAACTGGGTCAACAATTCATGGTGTTATTTTACTGTTATTGCTGTCCATTATGTAGAGTGTGTTGTTGTGACATCACACCTTAACATCACACGTCTGATACTAGAATTTCAATAGTATTTTACAAAGTACGAATAAGGAAAATTAGGCCTATGGATCTTGAGTTCTCTCTGAAGAGAGTTCAGATGTTGGTTCCTGAACTTTTCTTTTCTTTTATTGGGCTCCTTCAGCCATTTTTGGGACGACGATTCTTTGCCAAATGAAAGGAGTGAGCAAATTTCTTTGTTCTTCATGATTTTCCATAGCATGCTACTCTAATATCTCAATCAGAGCATCTTTTCCTTTAGCAGTTCCTGAATCTTGGTACATTCCAAATTAAGGATCTGGTATTTGTTCTTCCAAGAGTTTATCTCACGTTGAACTTTGTTAAGAGCGACCTGGAGTTTTTTCGTGTCAGACATGAAATAAAGGACAAATTCCTTTAAGGGAAAAACTTCTTGACGAGGATAAGGCGTCCTTAGTTTGATGGCTCTAGTTTGTACCCAGTGGAGGTAAGGTTCTGCAGAGGAACAATTTGGTCTTCCTAGGGATTCTCTCCCTTTCCTGTGAATATGTTGCCACGCATGCACTATTTCTTTATTTAGTGCCCTTTCATTTTCTCCTTCCTTGAAGAAAAGACCTTCCAGATGAGCATTATGTGAGATATTCTTCATCGGGTATCCGATTTGACGGCGAGCTAAAATTGGATGATAGTTGATCCCTCCTTTAGTACCAGTGAGGGGTACATTGGGGAAATTTCCACATCTGTCGATAATCTTTATCCCTTCGTAAATCCAATTGTACCAATCTATGTCTGAATTGGTAAGAGACATAAATTGCAGATTACTCTTGTGATCCCAAAAATCAGCAGACTTGAACAAGTGGTAAATAAACCATTTGTAGAGTAATGGTACACAACATGTGACCATCCCTCCACTGTACAAATTCCTTAAGTGTACAGAATGATAAGCAACTGCGAGCAAGGTTGGTACTGGGTTCCCAATTAGGAATATCTTAACAGCATTGGTGTCGACGAAGTTGTCAATGTTGGGGAAGAGGAATAACCCATATGTGAGCAGAACAAAGACATCCTTGAAAGCTATTACATTTCAGTATAGGGCTTTCTCCATCAAGAATTTAGCTGGTAAACCTTGGATTCCTCCTTTGGTGGTCACGTGAGTCCTGACTTCTGACTCATCCAAAAAGATTGCTCATGCAATGGCTTAATCCTTTGGAATTTCTTCCAGTCCAAAAAATAGATCTTGATCAGTTATAGGTAAATCAACCAAGTGGGAGTATTCTTCTAGGGTTTGTGTAAGTTGATAATCTGGGAATGTGAAGCAGTGGTAAACCGGATCGTAGAACTGAACCAGCGAAGACAGGATCCCTTCTACCATGTTAATCTTCAGAAGAGATAACAGTCCTCCGTGCTTAGCTCTGAAAGTCTCGGGATTAGTAATCATCCTTCCTAATTTCCTTAGGCCGTCCAGTTTTGGAACCTTGAAGGTGTACTTGTTCGTTTTTCTTCTTCCAAAATCCATAACGCAACCTCTCTAATATTTGCAATTATTGTTTTAGTTCTTTTAGAAAAAGAGATTTTTTTCTTGTTTAAAAAAGGTTTTTTAATGAATGCATGGATGCATGAATGCAGCAAACAAAAACATTTGAAAACATGGGTTTAAGGGTTCATCGTCACGAGCATGGAGCCATGGATCTACCCATCCCCAAAGGTGTGTACTAATTGGTCAATTTTTGTACCTATAGAACGGGTTCTAACAAAGGTTCCCAAAATCATTGACCCCCTTAGGGATATTAACAGCAAACTAATTGACTAAGTAGAGTTGTAATATCCTAAGATGAATCTCCTTTGAGTGTAGTATCGTGTATCAACTATTCCCGATAGTCACCATACTACCTAATGGCCATATGGTTAAATGTCTACTAAATCCTCAGTGTCATGGGTACTGCACTGGGAAAACTATGCTTTCACGACGTGGTCGTTCAACATTAGCTAGTCCACACGGGTACCTCGATTGATTCGGTGGACTTCCAGGTTAACTTGGCTGGCTTTCACACCCCTTAAGCCTTCCTGGAGACGCCACCACTTATCTTAATGTTCTCTCAAACTTTCCACATGCATATTAATCGCATTCCCAGATAACGGTAATTTAAACACGGGTGTAGCAAGCGATTTTTGTCGGTGACGCGACCACCTTATCGCTGGGTTGGGTTTTCCTCGTCGAGGAGAAAAAGGGTGCTACTTTCTGATTTCTTATTTATCCCATGAAGCTGGAAGGGAAAGGGAAGGTATCTAAAACTAACATTGCATGTGTATGTTTAACTGAACAAATGCTTAAAGAGATTGGGGGTCCGGGGTCAGGTTATACAATGGGAAGTTGTCAGTTACCCATCCTATATGTGGTTATCCACAGGATGTTAGCATTAGGTTTCTCTTTGTACTTAATGGTGTTTATCCGTTAATGGGTTTGGGAAAGTTTCTTGGGAAATGTGACAGGGAGAGTGAGTTTTTGTTGATGTTTTTGGGAAGGTGCTGGACCTAAGTTTTGATTGATGTATGAAGGAATTGGACCTAGAGTTTTTGATTAGTATGCTCGCTAAGATTTCGCAATCTTATGCCCACGTATTCCCGTTTAAACGAAACAAGGAAATCAGAGCAATCGTAGTTCCTCCTATTCTAAGGGAGGAAAAAGATGTTTTGGTGTCTTGTTCAAAGCCCAAGACAGAGGCTAAACGGAGTATTCGTGTCTTGTTCAAAGCCCAAGATTGAAGTTAAAAGGTTAACTGAAAGAGAATTTGTCATCTCTAAAGAGGGATTGTTGATTTTTGTGTGTCTTGATCAAAGCCCAGGTTGAAGCTAAGAGGTTGATTGACTCCACTGGGGAAGTCCTTATACAAAGCCTAATAGAAGGCTGTATGAGACCGACTCAGAAAGAGAGTGGATATATTGGTGTCTTGTATAAAGCCCAAGGGGAGGCAAAAAAGAGACTGACTCTTTGGGGATATCATTATATGAAGCCTAAGAGGAGGCTAACTCCACTGGGGCGGTTTTTATATGTCTTGTATAAAGCCCAAGATTGAGGCGAAAAGGGTTTGGCTCAACAAGAGAGTGCTTTTATCTATCTAGTACAAAGCCCAGGATTGTGACTGAACAAGCTGGAGAAATCATTATACAAAGCCTAAGAGAAGGCTAACTTGTGCAAGGGGAAATATTTATACCAAGCCAAAGGGAGGCTGGAAAGGATTGACTCAACAAGATAGCATTTTTTATCTGTCTCGTACGAAGCCCGAGATTGAGGCTAAAAAGGGTTGACTCAACAAGAGAGTGCTTTTATCTGTCTCGTACAAAGCCCGAGACTGAGGCTAAAAGGGTCGACTCAACCAGAGAGTACAAAAAGGTGATTGACTCAACAAGAGAGTCTATGAGAGTGATTGACTCAACAAGAGAGTCTGAAAAGGTGATCGACTCAACAAGAGAGTCTGGGAAGTAATTGATTGACTCAGCGAGAGAGTCTGAAAAGGTTAACTCCGATGGGGAGAATCATTGTACAAAGCCCAAGAGGAGGCTGACTTTCCTAAGGAAAGGATCATTATACAGAGCCTAAGAGGAGGTTAGCTTATGCTGGGGATTCTTGAGATCCCGTGGCATGTTCAAATGGGGAAACCAACTCTTGCAGGGGAATGCAGAAGAGTTGATAGATCAGATACCTTGAGGTTATGATTTGAGATAGTGTTATATGATGATAAACTAACCCTGGTTGGGGAGTTTTTAGGAGAGAGACTGGGTTTTAGAACCCACAAGTTTTAACTCTGCTGGAGAGTAATCCAGAATTCGGGGTTTCTCCTATATTTGTAAGGAACTTGAGAATGTCTTTGAGACTCAAGGAGATTTATACTGTACAAGTCTATTGGAAAGGTCTATCTTTGTACAACACCCAAGAGGAGGCCAACTCGTTTAAGGGATGAGTATCAACCCTAAAATTGGCCTGAGGGCTTTTGTGACTCCTTTTAGAAAGACAACTCTAACAATGGATGACTAAGTTATGTCCTATACCTTTAAAAGGTCGCGAGGGTCTTTGTATGAAGCCCAAGAGAAGGCATTAGAACTTTTAAGAAGCCGACGAATCCTTGTACAAAGCCCAAGAGGAGGCGGGGATGCTTTTAGGAAGCATGTGGGTCCTAAACCAAGAAAAGTTTAAGAAATGATATTCACCGAGAATAGATCATTTAATGAAAGTTCTAAGATTTGAAGAAATTCAAGAGATTCTATTCACCGAGAATAGATCAACTCTGGGGAGTAGAACTTCTTTGACAATTTCTAGGGGTGACAGTCTGAGAAAAGGTTCAGCAAGAATACTGCCTTTCTCTTTGTTCCATATTGTTCAAGCCCAAGAGGAGGCAAAACTGTATCTGGAAATCCTATGGGGATCTAGTTTTGACTGTATTTAAGAGTGACCAAACGGGCTTTACCTAGTTCTAGACCTAGTTACCGGGTAAAACTCTAAATAACTATATTAGTATACATACAGTTCATATATGACAAGTATGTAAAAGGGTATGAAAGAAGACTAACCGTGCGCAGCTTCCCACAATACAGTTATATATATTTGACATGTATTAAAAGAATGAAAAAAGACTAACCATGCGCAGCTTCCCACAATACAATTATATATATTAAAGCAAGTAAATGAAAGCGTATAAAACTTACAGGCGAGAAAGCTTCCATGCTGTATTGTTAGTTGTTAAAAGAAATTAAAGAAAGTTTTTATAACAACTGTATACTTGAATCTAAATTAAAAGGGAAATTGTTTTGAAAAGATTATACTGGGACTTATACAACGTCTGAGGCCCAAAGGTTTTGGTTAAAAAGGGATAGGGTCTTACACTCTAGTAGAGGCCCAAATATTTGTTTTTGTACAAGTGGTGGGGCTTACAACTCAAGGAGAGGCCCAAGGTTTATTGTTTAAAAAGACGACGATCGCGTCGAACTTTTGAAAATGTACAGAGGGACTTATACAATGTCTGAGGCCCAAAACAAGTTTGGTTTCAAAAAGGGGTTGGGTCTTACACTCTATTAGAGGCCCAAAGATTATTTTGAAAAAGAAAGATGGGACATACAACACGAGGGTAGGCCCAGATGGATTGTTTGAAAACGGTGATCGCGTCGAGGTTTTTGAAAACACAGTGGGTCTTATACAATATCTAAGGCCCAACAAGGTATCTTATTTACAAGGAATGGGTCTTACACTCTATTAGAGGCCCAAAAAGTGTTTGAAAAAGATTTGTTAGGGTGAAATCAATCAAAACCCTAATTTTGCTTAACATGGAATTAATTTTGATTAAAAATTAATAAAAATCATTGAAAACATGTAAAAAATGAGTGATGATCTTGGATCAATGTTTCAAAATTCATGTTTCTACCCACAAAATGATTGAAAATCATTCAAGTTTGGAAAATCAAGAAGAAAAAATATTTTAAATGTCAAAAAACAAATAAAAATTAATTCTTTGTAAAAATATCAAATATATGAAATAAATAATATTTTTGGGAAATTTTTGTAAAATAAAATATTTTAACATTTTTTTGAATTATTAAAAAAGGAACCAACTCAAAATCATTAAGATTAAGAGAGAAATTAATTTTTGAATCAACTAAATAAAATCACAAAATTCAAATATTCAAATATTTGAAAAAGGGCTCCAAGAACACCTTGATTTATCCCGCGTGCCCTGTTCTTGGCTGATTTGCATTTTCTCATCAATCTCACTGAATACTTGATGAAATCACACAACCCACACATCAATCTGCTCGTTTTCAACTTGCGATCATGTCTACGGTCTTTAATTTCATTTATTTTAAGCATGGAATAAGAAATCAAAGAGAAACCTCAAGAATCCTAATTTCTGCATGAAGGCTCAGAAATTTGATACACGATCCAAACAAAGCAATTAATTGAGGGGAAACACTCCATACATGATTATGAACATATGGCAAAATTATTGTGCGAGGAAATATGCATGAATCATGAGATGACCAAGTTGAGGCTTACCTCTTACAGCTCGTGATCGTGTTTTAAGTTGGAGGTGTTACAACTTAGTTCCAATGATCTGAACAGCTTCCTTAGGTGCCAAGTGATGTGTCTGAAGGCTTGGAATGGATTGAATTGGGCTGGAACTTGATTTGGCACCTCAACTGCAAATCTGTCAAAAGCTTGTGCAGATGGCTGATGATTCTGTGATTCTGATGTTCCAGATGTTATGTGAGAGTTTGGATCACTTCTATATGTTATATGTGAGGTGTGTGAACCATTGGTTTGGTTGGAATTTCTCTCAAACTCAAAACCCGATAGTGACTTGCTTTAGAAGGCAAAATTGGAGTGAAAATGGAGATTTTGAGGAAAGCATCAGTTTGGGTGCTTTGGTGTACTCAAACTGATCATAATTGAACTCTATTTATAGTAGAGCAAGTTTGTACTGTAAGGAATAGGGAATGGAAACTGCAGCAGGCCTTTGGCCAATTGTGATCAAATGGAATCTCAAGTATCCTCTAGCCATTGACTTGAGATTAGAGCACAGGCCTATGGTTCTTTGATTCAAGGATAAGGCTTGACTGAAGTGTGCATTTTTTCTCTGATACATGCCACCTCTAAGCATCCATTAAATGTTCCAAAACAAAATTGGAGTCTTGAAGCATCTTTAGCCTTTTTTAGGTTTGCATTGCTACTTGTAGATTTTGGGACTTTGGAGGCTGATGAATCAGTGTCTGTCCCTTGGTTGTTGCCCCTTGAGGTGTGCAGATGGATAACCATGCTTGTTATTGCACAATTTGGACAAATTGAGCTCTTGTGCACAAATCTTCCTTGCCAATATAGTTTGCAGCAAGACATGTTGCAGCTGTCACAACTTCTAGCTCAGGTGGAGTTTGATGGAGTTCTTGGCCATTTTGGAAAGCTCTCATATGATACAACACATGTATGATCCTATTTTGTCTTGAAACTTTTTGAATCCAAGTAAAAATGCCCCTACATTCTGAAAAAAGTAAGACAGATTCTGACTTAGTGAAAATTTCATTAAGTGTTGGAAAAAGTGGCATTTTCATGTTTTTGTCATTTTGATCACTCCATAACTTAAAACCCAGGGAGAATTAGAATGAGATGTAGTTGACACTTTTAAAGTATGCCATGAGAGATACAAATCCATCTTTGGATCATCCAAAATGGTTGCTTGGAACTCAAGTTATGATCCTTGAAAGTTGGTACCCTAGCCACTTTGTTCCATAACTTAGAAAAATTCTAAGTTTTTTATGGTTACCCCTTTTACAAGTTAACTCATTTTCTTTGGTTTTTCTTGATGAATGATGATTCAAATCACATATCAATATTGTTTTAGGGTTAAGGAACATTGGTTGACCAAAAAATCAAAAAGTCAAACTTTGACTTTTTGTATAGTTGACTTTTTATCAGATGAAATTTAAACTGTGCGATCCTCTATGAAATCAAGTCCTTGACCTAAATCAAACTTAATATATGGATTCCAAAGGTGTTGTAGGGTGTATTGAATCATGTCCCCAGGTTTGGGAGCATGCCTTGGTCAAAAGTCAAAGGCACAATTGACTTTTTCTTTAAAACCCTAATTGTGGTCCAGATGAAATTGAAACTTGTAGATCAAGCTTCTTGGATCAATCCATTGTTGCAAATGGATCAATGTGGTGTATTGGAGACCCTCAAATCATGTCTTGAGGTTTTGGCTCATGCTTTGTCCCAAAAGTCAACTTAGGGGTGAATTAGGTCAAGAAACCCTAATTCCTGATTTTTGATAAATGCATCCCCTGAGGTTAAATTGACTTGATGATTGGGTCTATGAGGTCCCATGGAGTATCTTAGGTTATACTTTGAAGCGTTGGCTCATGCCCATATGAAAATTTTATCTAGAGGCCTCAGTCGACCAAAACCCTAATTTGGTGACACTGACGATCTTGAGGCTTAATCCACTTGGAATTTTGCAAACTTGTGCTTGATTCTTGATGTGGGAGTCCTCTTGATCCTCTATGGGTGTTTGAGAGGTTAGACAAGTTGAAGATCATGTCATTCCTTGATTGATCCTTTGTCTAAGTGCTCTGATAGGGCTCAAAACCCTAATTCTTGTTTGTAGTGAATACTCACCCATCTTTGGGGAGACTGATAAGGCATAATGGTACATCCATATATTGGTGATGATTTGCACAATGATGGGAAATCTTGGTGGTCAAAATTTGGGGTATGACAGATGCCCTTATTTAATCTTCTTGGACCCGAAGGTGTGAATGGTGAAGGTATTCGGGCATTCGGGGTGCAAGAGGATTAAATATCGGAATACCCAAAATTTTAATGGTGGTTCTGAATGGAAGTTTGCCCATCCATATTCTTTTGCTAAGCAATGATGCTTAGAAAAGGTAAAACTTCCCCTCGATCCTGGTTTCCTACCAGGGAACTGGTCTCAGTTCTGATATAAACTTCCCCTCAATCCTAGTTCCTACCAAGGAACTGGTCTAAGTTTCTGATATGAACTTCCCCTCGATCCTGGTTTCCTACCAAGGAACTGGTCTAAGTTTTCGATATAAACTTCCCCTCGATCCTGGTTTCCTACCAAGGAATTAGTCTTAGTTTCTGATATAAACTTCCCCTCGATCCTGGTTTCCTACCAAGGAACTGGTATTAGTTTCTGATATAAACTTCCCCTCGATCCTGGTTTCCTACCAAGGAACTAGTCTTAGTTTCTTTTGTCAATAAACTTCCTTGACAAGGGACGCTATTTGTAGCAGTTTTCCTCGAACTTCTCTCCAATTTTTCCTGAGGAGATGCCATTTGATGGGACAATGTTTTGACGTCAGACTTGCCGGGGAACCCATCCGTCTGCTGCAGAGGTGTACAAACTTCTCTGTTGGAGACGCCATTTGTTGACTCTACTGGGGAAAATGAGTCTCTTGAGAGACTGCTTTCTGCTTCGGGATACTACATCATACTTATCTTCGAGATCCTTTCGGAGAAATTCCATGTGATGTAATCCCATTTGGAGGTGTTGATGACCTCATTTGATAGAAAATTTTCAGAGAGAAACTGCTGTGTTGCCAAATCTCCGGTTGCGAGGCTTTCTCTAGGGATTTTCCTTAATCCGGGAAAGCGAAGATATCATCTTCAATGGTGAAGAGTGACGCTTGTCGAAGGTCTTCTTGTTTTTCAGAGGCTCAAGTTATCAAAGCGGTTAAGGACCAAATTCATCCCATAAATAAATTAGGGAGAGATTGCTTAGCTGATTCGCTTCCTAACGAGGAAAGAACTAACGACTCGATTGACAAGAGGACTTTTATCACTAAGGGATAAGACCGACTAGAGTGATAGTGATGCAGTATGAATGTGAATGCAAATCAATAATGCATGATGTATGTATGTATATGCTGACAAAACTGACGTGACATACAAACTAACGGATGGACACAACTAGATACTCAGCCACTGCGGGGGACGAAGAAGCACCATTCGTTCATGATAGCAATTCTGCCTTGCTTAGGAGAGATATTCCCTGTGGGGAACAACCTTGGTCAGGCTTAGGAGGTAAGAACTCTGCCGAGGATGTCAGATGGAGCATTCGCATCTGACATAGTTGATCCTTCATTCAGGTGCACTTGTTTAGAAGAAGTACTTTGATTCTATACTTTGAAGCTTAATCGCCTTTGAAGTAGCGATTGATGTTCTTTCGATGTTCAACAGTCAAAAGAATTGCCATCTTTATTTTAAAAGCAGAAAAAGTTTGACATGTAAATTCATTTTTGTTTTATTTCAAGAATCGTTAATCATGTTAAAATGTTGTTCTGTAAAGCTAAAACAAATAAGAATTGCAAACAAAAGCACAAGGGCTTAAATTTTATTAATAGGATGGAAATCAGCCAAACGCATAATTCCATTGAGTATTTACAAAGTTTAGAAAATGGTAATTTAAAGGAAAAAGGGCTACATTGAAATATAACGACTATTATCCTTCTACCAACTTTGAATTCTGGGCATCCGACCTTCCGTCGAAGATGACCGTGACTGGAGTTTTCTGATGGATGACATTACTGCTACTGGCGGATTTGCCCCTTTGTTGGACGTAGTTACTTGCCATAAATCCCTAACTTTTTCCTGGATCGGACTTTGAGGTTTCCAATCCATCGGGATGCTTTTTGACCATGTCTTCAATTTTTTCTTGGACCGCTCTTTCGGGTTTTCAATCCACCGAGACATTTTTTTATTATTATTTAGGCCAAGTATTTCTTTACTACGTCAACATTTGTGGGGTAGGCAAATTCTTCTCCATCCATGGTTGCGAGTCTCAAGGCGCCGTCTGAGAAGGCTTTCTTGACCACATAGGGGCTGTCATAATTCGGTGTCCATTTCCCCCGAGAATCAGTGAGGAAAGATTGTATCTTCTTGAGCACGAGGTCTTCTTTCCTGAAGATACGAGGTCGGACCTTTTTGTCAAACGTTTTCTTCATTCTTTGCTGATACAACTGACCATGGCATAGTGTCGTTATTCGCTTTTCTTCGATAAGATTCAAATCATCGTGTCGACTTTGACACCATTCAGCCTCTGTTAGCTTAGCTTCCATCGATACCCAGATTGATGGGATCTCTACTTCTATGGGAAGCACTGCCTCCATGCCATATACTAAAGAGAAAAGGGTTGCCCCTGTTGAAGTGCAGACGGATGTACGATGACCGTGAAGAGCAAAGGGTAGCATCTCGTGCCAGTCTTTGTAGGTTACAACCTTCTTTTGAACGATCTTCTTGTTGTTCTTGTTATCCACTTTAACCGCTCCGTTCATCTTAGGTCGGTAGGGAGACGAGTTATGGTGTTCGATCTTGAACTCAGCGCACAACTCTTTCATCATCTTGTTGTGCAAGTTAGATCCATTATCAGTAATGATCTGGCAAGGAACACCATAACGGCAGATGAGATTGTTTTTTATAAAGCAGACCATGACTTGTCAAGTTACATTGGCGTATGACGCTGCTTTGACCCACTTGGTGAAATAATCAATGGCTACCAGGATCAACCGATGTCCGTTTGAAGCTTTGAGTTCGATCATGCCAATCATGTCGATTCCCCATATGGAAAAAGGCCATGGGGAAGAAAGAACTTTGAGATGTGTTGGCGGTACATGGATTTTGTCTGAGTATATCTGACACTTGTGACACTTCCTCATGTACTTGTAGCAATCGGATTCCATGGTCAACCAGTAGTACCCTGCTCTCAGAATTCTTTTATCAACATGTTTGCTTCTGGTCTGTCTACACATCAAAGCAAGACCATGTCAAAATTTCTCTTATAGAGTGTATCACCGCTCAGAAAGAAACTGCCAGCCAGCCTTCTGAGGATTTTTCTGTCTTTTCTGGATGCCCCAAGTGGGTACTCTTGTTTCTGAAGAAAGCATTTGATATCGTGATACCAAGGTTTGTCGTCTATGACTGCTTCGATCATGAAGATGTAGGCGGACCGTTCAAGGCGCATTATGTCAATCTTAGGTATGTCGTTCCATTGACCTACACTAATCATGGAGGAAAGAGTGTCTAGTGCATCAGCCATGTGATTCTCTTCACGAGGGATGTGATGAAACTCGATTCTGTTGAAGAATGGTAACAACCTTCTCACATAGTCTTTGTAAGGAATCAATCCTGATTGGAATGTGTTCCAATCGCCTTTGATCTGATTGATAGCCAGGGCCGAGTCGCCATATACATCCAATTTCTTAATCCTTAAGTCGATCGCTTCTTCGAGACCCATGATTCAAGCTTCGTATTCGGCCTCGTTGTTTATACACTTGAATGTCAATCGGGCGGTAAAAGGAATGTCGGTACCCTGAGGTGTCATGGTGATTTCCCTAATTCCGTTTCCATAATGGTTGACAGCTCAGTTAAAGATAAGTCTCCATTGGGAACCTGGTTCTGGCACTTCACTGGGTAGTGGTTCATCTCAATCTTTCATTTTTAGATACATGACATCTTTGTCTGGGAAGTGTAGCGAGCGAAACTGGACGTGTTTCTTAAGCACTACCGCTCTTTTGGGGTTACTACAGGTCGATTCATTTTTTATCCTATTGTGAGCTGATTAAGGAAGGGAAATAGATGTCTCCAATTAACCCTGCTTGCATACTGAGTTTAAACAGTTGTCTGTTAAGTTACGAATGCTATATGGTAATGGGGCCTCTTTCTTCTTTGTTTGGGACTGGGATAATGGGAATGTTTATGGGTAGGACGCTAGAACTGATATTTTCCGATTGAGATGTGAAGGTATGAGATTTTGGTTTTTGGATTAGTGTGCTCGCTAAGATTTTTCTTTCAATCTTATGCCTACGTATTCCCGTTTACCGAAACAGGGAAATCAGAGCGATCGTAGAATAGGAGGAAATGGGTTGTTTTGGTGTCTTGTTCAAAGCCCAAGTAATGAAGCTAAATGTAGTTTGTATCTTGTTCAAAGCCCAAGATGTGAAGCTGAAGGGTCTATTTGTATCTTGTTCGAAACCCAAGATGTGAAGCTAAAGGGTGTTGTCTTTAGAGAGAATTTGTCATCTCTAAAGGGGTCTATTTGTCACAACTGTTGGGTGACTGATTATAAAGGAGAATTACTTTAACTGGGATATGTGAATCCAGCAATGCCATAATTTCCTTAATAGGGGTTTTTTAAACTGAAGGAGAAGACTTTAACTCAGTGTAGAGCAATGCCATATTTCCTTAGGAATTTCTCATGCTAAAAGAGGGATAGTGGCATGGATGTATATGATCCAGAGGCTTGCCGCTTACAACAATTAGATGAAAGGAAAGAAGTTGTTGATGTTTGTATACTGTGAACGAGGCACAACTTTTGATGCTAAAAGGTTGATTGACTCAACCGGGGTTTTTCTTATACAAAGCCTAAGAGGAGGCTATCGACCCAACAAGAGGGTGATTTTTGTATGTCTCGTACGAAGCCCGAGAGAGAGGCTAAAAGGGTTGACTCTACAGGAGAATATTTTATATGTGTCTTGTACGAAGCCCAAGACAGAGGCTAAAGGTTTGACCCAACAAGAGAGTCTTCTATACTCAACAAGAGAGTGTTTTGTATCTCGTACAAAGCCTGAGATGGAGGCTAAAAGGGGGTTGACTCAACAAGAGATTCTTTTATACTCAACAAGAGATGTCATTCACGGAGAAAAGATCAAGCCAGGAAAGTTCGAGAATTTGGAAGAAACTCAAGAGATGCCATTCACGGAGAAAAGATCATCTCTGGGGAATAGAGTTTCTTTGATGATTTCTAAAGGTGACAGTCTGTGAAAGGGTTCACCGAGAATGCTGCCTTTCACGTCTCCATATTGTTTAACCCCAAGAGGAGGGAAGACTGTGTCTGGTAATCCTATGGGGATCTAGTTTTGTCTACTTCTAAGAGTGATCAACAGGCTTAATGCTAGACGTAGTTGCCGGGGAAACTCTAAATATCTATACTATTATTACACAGTTGATATGAGTTTATGAAAGAAGACTTACAGTGAAACAACCCCACAATACAGTTATATGTATATGAAAGAGGTAAATGAAAGCATATAAACACTTACTCGGTTGTAGAGCTTCCATGCTGTTTAGTTAGTTGTTCAACAAAGAAAGCTTTGATAACAATATTATATACAAAATCAAAAGAGAAAGTATTTTGAAAAGATATTGGGGCTTACAGCTCAAGGAGAGGCCCAAGGTTTTATCAGTGATCACACTGTTGTTTTTGTACAGAGGGACTTATACAAGTGACTGAGGCCCAAATTTGTTTTCTGTACAAAGGGACGGGTCTTACACTCTCTCAAGAGGTCCAAAGAGTAAAAAAAAGAATGGGGCTTATAACTCGAGGGTAGGCCCAGATGTTTTTTGTTTTGAAATGACGATCGCGCCAAGATTTTCTTTTAACATCGAGGGACTTATACAATATCTGAGGCCCAAATTTGTTTTGGTTAAAAGGGGATTAGGTCTTACACTCTAATAGAGGCCCAGCAGGTTTTGAATGGGTCTTATAGCTCGAGGAGAGGCCCAAAGTTTGTTTTCTCAACAGGCTATGATTGCGTTGAGAATTTGTGTATTTACAAAAGGGATTTGGGTCTTACACTCTATTAGAGGCCCAAAGTGTTTTAAAGAAGAATGGGTCTTACTACTCGAGGGTAGGCCCATGGTTACTTAGGTACAAAATGACGATCGTGCCGAGGTTTTTGAAAATACCCGGAGGGACTTATACAATTAGTGAGGCCCACAATAGGTTTTTTTACAAAAAGGCTTGGGTCTTACACTCTATTAGAGGCCCTAAGGTGTTTGAAAAGTTTGATGAGGGTTGAATTAATCAAAACCCTAATTTGTTTTCAAAATGTATTTTAATTGAATAAAAATTCAATTAAAATGATCAAAATTGTTAAACATGTGTGGAAACAAATTGTGATCTTGGATTAATGTTTCAAAAATCATGTTTTGACCTACAAAATGATTAGAAGTCATTAAAATTTACAAAATCAAGAGGGAAAAAATATTTTAAATGTCAAAAACAATTAAAATATTAATTCTTTGCAAAAATTTCAATTATATGAAATAAATAATATTTTTGGGATTTTTTTTTATAAAATAAAATATTTTAACATTTTTGTGAATTATAAAAAAAAGGAATCAACTCAAAATCATTAAAACTCAGAGAGAAATTAATTTTTGAATCAATTAAATAAAATCACAAAATTTAAATATTTGAATTTTCAAAAAAGGGCGCCAAGAACACACGCGTGTTCTGTGTTTTGACCATATTTGCATTTTCTCTCCTATCTCTCTGAATACTTGATTATATCATGCAAACCACCTATCAATATGCTCGTTTCAACCTCACGATCATGTCTATGGTCTTTAATTTCATTTATTTTTAACATGGAATAAGAAATCAAAACAAAACCTCAAGAACCCTAGAATTTGCATGAAGGCTGAGAATTTTGATACACGATTCAAACAAAGCAATTAATTGAGGGGAAACATTCTATGCATGATTATGAACATTTGGCAAAAGTATTGTGCGAGGAAATATGCATAGATTAAGAGATGACCAAGTTTAGGTTTACTTGAAGGTCGTGACAGCAAGAGCAATTTGATTTTTGAGTTGGAGGTGTTACAGATGTGTTATGATGATCTGAACAGCTTCAATGGATGTTGTGGAGTGTTTTGCAAGCTTTGGAACACTTTGGAAGTCTTTAGATCAAGCTGGAGCACTCCAACTGCATAATTGAAGCATAATGGCTAGGTTGATGGGTGATTTTGAGCTGGGGGTGTTAAAGATGGTGTTTAAGCATTTGGACACCTCAAATACATCATACGTGATGTGTCTGGGCAATTGGAATGGATTGCTTATGGCTGCAACTCAAAACCCGATAGTGGTTGCTCAAAAACAAGAAAACTTGGCACTTAAGAGAGAATGAGAGAAAGCAGTTCTATAACTGGCTTTGGTGTGGGTTGAATGATCCCTTGGAACCTCTATTTATAGGGGATCAACTCTTGTCTTGGATGAATAGTGAATGGCTGCTGGATCGGATCACATTCGTATGGATTGGCTTGGAGGATTTCTTCTCATGCAAGGCAAACTAGCCCTTCCCAAGAGCAGGGCTATGTCTTGACCAAATTCACATTCGTCAGAGGTTTTTATTATTGTTTAATCAGAGAACTTGACTGAGTAGAGTGGCTACCTTGACAATGCACTATTCCACATTAATGCCCTTTGAATTCAAGGCAAAATGTGCCAAAATGCATGCACTTCAAGTTGGAAGATTCCTTGGCTTTTTGACTCAGCTTTATCAGTTGGATCAGTTGCATTATGATTGGTTTGAGTACAGGTGGCATAGTGATCCTTGGTCTTTGGCTCAAAATCGTGTGTGGCAAGCAAACATGCAAACTGATTTTTCCAAAACAGCTTGCAGCAACATGACTTTGGGCATGGATTTCTCTTGGCTCAAGATGAATCAGTCCATGCTAGTGAACTCTTTGGATTCTTGGTAATATTTGCAACAACATTGATGTTTATCTTTGGAACTGATTCAGCTTGCATCTATGTGAAAAAATCCCACAAGTTTTGGTGTTTAAACACAAAATCTGCCTTGCCCAGAATTTTTCTAAGTGTTGGAAAAGTTGTACTTTCATGTTTTTAGTGATTTTGATCCAACCATAACTCAAAATCCATAATGAATTGGAAGGAGGTGTAGTTGAAGTTTTTGTAGAGGGCCATGAGAACTACAAATCCATCTTTGGATGGGGAAAAATGGCTTTGTGGTTTAGGAGTTATGATCCTCCAAAGTTGGTACCCTCTAGGGGTGTTTAAAACCGAACCAGCCCAATTAAAAACCGCAAACCGGACCAAACCAAACCGAAAACCGCAAAAACCGCATTTGGTTCGGATGTATTTAGGTCATTTTATAACAGAACCGCGCGGTTCGGTTCGGTTTGCGGTTTATATTTTAAAACCAAACCAAACCAAACCAAACCGCATTATTTATAAATTACACCATTTTATTTAACTTAAAGGCCCAATATTAATAGCCCAACCCAAGTAAGCAAAAACACATAGCCTGCCCGAAATAGTAAAACACGCTTTCACTTTTGTTCATCGTTTTTCAATTAGGGTTATTTCTAACGGCAAACGCAGCAGCACAGCACGGCAGCAGACAACAGTTTCTTTGGAAAGTCATCACTGTTAAGGTACTTGCTTCTATTTAGCTTTTGGCTTGTGCATCCTACTTTTAATTTAATTATTACTATTAGTATAAAAATAATAAGCGTTGGCAATTAGGGATAAAAAACTCCGCCGTTGCAGTTTTGTTGAACAAATAGTTCTCGTCCTTTCGTAGTAGTTGAATTTGACGAGGAAACAATTTCTAGAAGCCAATATGTGGAAACCAATCAACATTTTTTTTGGTTTTGAATCAGTCTTTTGGTTTACTGTTAAGATCTGATTTGGATTCTTCGGTTACTTCTTTTCTAAGCATCGTTTGTTGCTTGATTCTGTTTGATTTGATCTAGTAATTATGATTTTATGCTATTTTAGGATTTCACTTAATTTTTTTTCCATTTTTGATATATATGATTTCTATGTACTATTCTAATTTCTAAAATTAGGCTTGTTTATTTATTTATGTTGATTTTGTACAATTATATACATTGTTGATTTGTATCAAAATTAATTTGGCTTATTAATTATACTGGATGCTTAATTTGAAATAAGAACTGTGTTTTTGTGACTTAGATCTATCTGATTGGTTGGAAATTGAATATAACTATTGTTGTTTTTTTCGGGTAATTTGATGTCTCTGCATAGCTATTAACTGAGCAGACTTAATGAGATCTATTGTGTTTCTTTTAATGCTTTGTGATATGATTTTGTTGACATTATGAATTTGATAGATCAAAACTATCGGAAAATTCCAACAAAGGTGCAGCTCAAGCAACACCGAGAGTCAGTAAAGTTAGTAAAGTAGTGAGCAAATCAGAAACCGAATCGCCGCCTCCATTCCAAAATTCACGTGTTTCCGTGGAAAGATCGCCGCGATCTGTGAATTCTATGCCTCCTGTTGAGCGGAAATCAGCAAAAGCTAGCTTCAGAACACCCGATGTAAGTTATAGAGCGCATTTAGTGGTCTGTCATTGTTTGCACTTGAACTGCTTTTCTTTATTTCAATTTCAATAGCTATTTTTGGAACGAGAAGCATATGAACTTCCTAATGAATCATCACTACCTAAACTTAGCCAACCATTTTTTTGTTGTCAATTTTGTATAGCTAGAAACTTTTCTCTTACCCTTTGATTTATGACTTGAATCTTGAATTATTTAGATTAGTATATGATATAAAAGCTTAAAATTTTGCTATGTATAAATTAAAAACTAATAAAATTGACATTTCAATAAATCTCTATGAAAGGGATTCACGACCATCATTATTAAAAAGAAACATCATTTAGCTAAAACTTATACAAGTTTAAATAATTTCTACATGTCATAATTATCTTTACCACTACTCATAATTATTTAAATAATTATCTTTACCACCATAGTAAAGGAAGCCAGTAGATTGGACAGAAGCCTTTGGAAAAGGTTAATTGTACCTTCAAGAATGCAATAATTATCACAATTTTTTATTACTATAAAGAAAAATTAAGATTGGACAGAAACCAATTTCTGGATATTTTTATCTTGTCTTTATTCTCTAGACATATAGTATTTTATCTACTAGTTGGCAAAAAGTTAGACTGTTATGTATTTCCTCTTCTAAGGCTTGTTCAAAGGCTTGTAACTCCATTTGAATTTGAATCTTCAACACTATTGGTTTTAACATTGCCACTGTTATGTTCCGTGTCATAGACAGTCAATTGGTTCAAAAACTTAGTTATGAAAAATTGAGAAACAGTAGTTTAAAAAATCAGTTTAGGCATTAGTTTAAACTTTCTCCTATTTCTAATATCTTGGCTCGTTTCTTTCTTAGATATGGCTATTGATAAGGAAGTCAGTCCAAATGATATTTCTGATGCTTCATTTTCAATGGCTGAAAATCTGGTAAACTTGATAAATTAAAATTGAACTGATTTTAATTTATGAAAGTGCAATTTAATTATGAATTTGGTCTCCGTATTATGTATTTTGCATTATGTATTATGTAGAAAGATAACAGACAACGTATGCATTATGTATTTGCAGCCTCAAAATAATCCACCGATGCCTACAACAAATCCACCCGAAACTATTGGTTTGGACAAACATAAAGGTGACAATGTTCAAAAGAAAAAGAAAAGGAAAGTTGGAGAAGCTGATGATTCTAATGCCGATGATTCTAATGTTGGAGATTCAGGTAAACAAAAACCTTGTAGGCCTAAATCTTGGGTTTGGGATCATTTTACAAGAGATGATTCGGGTACTCGGGCTAAGTGTAATTGGTGTACCAAATCTTATGCGACTGATTCACACAAGAATGGAACCACAATTTTAAATAACCATCTGCTGCATCAATGTAAAAAAATTCCCAAGAGTGTTCTTGATCCTACTTAAACCACTCTTAGCCTTCAAGAAGGCTCTAAAGGATCTAATAATGCTCTTGTTGGTATCCATTTTGATGTTGAATTATGTAGACAAGCTTTAGCTAGAATGATAATCGTGGATGAGTTGCCTTTTTCTTTTGTTGAAAATGAAGGATTCCGTCATTTTATGAGTGTTACACAACCTAGATTCCCACTTCCCGGAAGGATTTCAATTGCTAGGTATTGTTTGAGTCTTTACATGAGTGAGAAACATAAGTTAAGAACCATGTTTACTAATCAAACTGTTTGTCTAACAACCGATGCTTGGACTTCTGTGCAAAATATTAATTATATGGTTCTTACTGCACATTTCATTGACCAAGACTGGAAGTTGCATAAAAGGATTCTTAATTTTTGTCCTATAACATCTCATAAGGGAGAGATAATTGGTAAAAAGATTGAAACGTGTTTGGAGGGTTGGATGATAGATAAGGTTTTCACCATCACAGTTGATAATGCGACTTCAAATGATGTTGCTATCACTTACCTAAAAAATAGAATGGAGGATTGGAATTCCCATCCATTAAAATGGGAGCATTTGCACGTTAGACGTTGTGCCCACATATTTAACCTTGTTGTCAATGATGGGCTGAAGTTGAAGAACATGCATTCTTCAATTTCCAAAATTAGGAGTGTGGTTCGATATGTTCGTCAGTCACCTGGTCGTTTACATAGGTTCAGAACATGTATTAAAGAAGTTAGGATACAAGACAAGTCTACAATACAATATGATTGTCCCACTAGGTGGAACTCCACCTACCTTATGCTTGAAAGTGCATTGAAGTTTCAAAAGGCCTTTAAGAGATTAGGCGAGAAATGTGTTGAGTATGCGATGTTGGAAAGTGGTGTACCAAATAATGAGGATTGGGATAATGCCAAGTGTTTTTTGAAATTTTTGAAGTTGTTTTTTGAAATCAGTAAGAAGGTTTCAGGTTCAACGTATGTATCATCTTCTACGTATTTCATGGAACATTGTACCATATTAGGGGCATTAAAGACTTGGAAGGAATGTCACAAAGATGGCCCATTACTTACAAGTATGGCTGACATTATGCATGAAAAATATAGTAAGTATTGGGGGGATGTCATAAAGATGAATAAGTTGGTATTTATTGCTGTAATTTTCGATCCTCGACGTAAGTTCCAGTTTATTAGGTGGGGATTGGATAAGTTTTATGAGAAGGAAGTTGCCGATTCTTTGTGTGATGAGGTGAGACAAACATTAAACAAAATGTTTGAAAGCTATAGTCATTTCTTAAGTAAAGGCCAAGCCGAAAGTGTTGCACAAGAAATAGAATCATCAGAATTTGTTACATCTTCTGATCATATGGATGAAGAATTTAAGAAGGACATGGATCAGGATCCAAATTTAAATAAAAATGAAGTGGATTTGTATCTCATGGAGACGATGGAGAAGAAAAGACCAGATTTTGACATCTTGAATTGGTGGAAGATAAATTCCACCAAATACCCAACTCTTGGTATAATGGCTAGAGATATCTTGGCTATGCCAATATCTACTGTTGCTTCGGAGTTTGCTTTTAGTACTCGAGGTAGAGTTCTTAGTTGTTATAGGAGCTCTCTTACACCACACACCGTTGAAGCTTTAATATGTGCGCAAAATTGGTTAAGATCCTCCCCTTTGAAAGTGGATATTGAAGAGCACTTGGAAGACTTGGAGAAGCTCGAACAAGGTATATATATATATATATATATATATATATATATGTGTGTGTGTGGTAAACTATGTTTGTTCATGAATCTATTTTATTCAATTGTTTGTTTTGTCTAACGTTTGTTAATATATTTGATACATTTTCAGAAATGGCTCCGATCCCACAACTAAATGAGGGACTTTCTGATATTGAATCTGATTAGTAGAAGTGTTTGAAAAATGGTATGTTTTTACTGTATTTTGCTGTTTATTTGTTGTTGTATTTTGCTGTATTTTGTTGTTTATTAGCTACTGTATTTTGCTATTTATTAGCTGCTGTATTTTTCTGTATTTTGCTGTCAATTTATTGCTGTATTTTGTTGTACTTTGTTGTATTTTGCTATCAATTTGTTGCTGTATTTTGCTGTATTTTGTTGTTTTTTGCTGTATTTTCCTGTACTTTGCTTTATTTTGCTGTATTTTACTGTACTTTGCTGTATTTTGCTGTCAATTTATTAATGTATTTTACTATATTTTGCTGTCAATTTGTTGCTGTATTTTGCTGTCTGATAGTTGTTGTATTTTACTATCAATTAGACTGAATTTTGCATTTGTAAATAAACAGGGTGGATGCTAGGCGACATAAAAAGCAATATTGAATGGTTGAACTGAATTTTGAATGGTGGAAGAAACAAAATGCTTTTTGGTGGAACTGAATTTTGAATTCTCCATTTGTGAACAAACAAAAAGTTTTAATTTATGTATTGATTTTATTGAATACTATTTTGATAAGCTTGGTAATGTATGAATGATTTGTTATTTGATTGAATACTATTTTATAAGCTTGGTAATGTATGAATGGCAAGGAAATATGTCATCTCAATATTGAGAAAACTACAAACTTTAAAAATTCAATAGAAAAGCATTGAATAAACATGACAGAAAAGTCTATAATTGATTATACATAATAAAAGTTTTGGAAAAAAACCGAACCAACCGAACCAATCAAAACTGCATTGGTTTGGTTTGGTTTGGTTTGTTTTTTTTTAAAACCAACCGAACCAAACCAAACCGTATGTTTATTTCTCTTGCGGTTCAGATGATTTTTATCGTGAAAACCGCCCAAACCGCACCGCGAACACCCCTAGTACCCTTGCCACTTTATTTCATAACTTAGAAAATTTTCTAAGTTGTTATGGTTACCCCTTTTACAAGTTATCCAACTTTTCTTGATTTTTCTTGATGAATGATGATTCAAATCACACATTAACATCATTTTAGGGTTAAAAAACCATAAAAGTGAAAAATCTCAAAAAGTCAAAGTTTGACTTTTGTGCACAGTTGACTTTTTATCAGATGAATTCCAAACTGTGCGATCCTCTAGGAAATCATGCCTTTGACCTAAATCAAACTTGATGGACATGTTCCATGGGTATTATAGGGTATATTGATTCATGTCCTAGGGCTTGGGAGCATGTCCTGGTCAAAAGTCAAAGTTACAGTTAACTTTTCTCGCGAAACCCTAATTGTGGTACTGATGAAATTGAGACTTGATGCTCAAGCTTCTTGGATTAACCCATTGTTGCAAATGGATCAATGTAGTATGTTGGAGACCCTCAAATCATGTCTTGAGGTCTTGGCTCATGTTTTGTCCCAAAAGTCAACTTAGGGGTGAATTAGGTCAAGAAACCCTAATTCCTGATTTTTGATGAATGCATCCCCTGAGGCAAAATTGACTTGATGCTTGGGCCCATGAGGTTCCATGGAGTATTTTAGGATATGATTTGAAGCATTGGCTCATGCCCAGAGGAAATTTTTTATCAGGAGGCCCTGGTCGACCAAACTCTAATTTGGTGACACTGGCGATCTTGAGGCTCGATCCACCTGGAAGGGAGCAGCCTTGTGCTTAATCCTTAAAGTGGGAGTCCTCTTGATCCCTTGTGGATGTTTGAGAGGTGTAGACAAGTTGAAGATCATGTCATTTCTTTTTTGATCCTTTGTCTAAGAACTCTGAGAGGGCTTGAAACCCTAATTTTGATTGTAGTGAATGCTCACCCATCTTTGGGGAGACTAATGGTTCATCCATATTGTGATGATGATTTGCACAATGATGGGAAATCTTAGTGGTCAAAATTTGGGGTATGACAGATGCCCCTATTTAATCTTCTTGGACCCGAAGGTGTGAATGGCGAAGGTATTTGGGCATTCGGGGTGCAAGAGGATTAAATATAGGAATACCCGAAATTTTGATGGTGGTTATGAACGGCAGTTTGCGCATCCTTCTTCTTTTGCTAAGCAATGATGCTTAGAAAAGGTAAAAACCTCCCCTCGATCCTGGTTTCTAGCCAAGGAACTGGTCTTAGTTTCTTTTGTAAACTTCCCCTCGATCATGGTTTCCTACCAAGGAACTGGTCTCAGTTTCTGATGTAAACTTCCCCTCGATCCTGGTTTCCTACCAAGGAACTGGTCTCAGTTTCTGATTTAAACTTCCCCTCGATCCTGGTTTCCTACCAAGGAACTAGTCTTAGTTTCTTTTGTCAATAAACTTTATTGACAAGGGACGATATGTGTAGCGGTTTTCCTCAAACTTCTCGCAGAATTTTCCTGGAGAGATGCCATTTGATAGAAAGAGTTTGATGTCAGACTTGCTAGGGAACCCATCTGTCTGAATTGTAGAGGTGTACAAACTTCTCTGGTGGAGCGCCATTTGTTTCTCTATCTGGGAAAATGAGTCTCTTGAGAGGCTGTTTCTGCTTGGGGTATTACATCATACTTTTCTCGGGATCTTCCTGGAGAAATGCCATATGATGGGATCCAATTTGAGGTGCCGATGACCTTTTCATCGGTGGTTTTTTCGGAGCAAAACTGCTGTACAGCTGAATCTCTGATTAAGAGGCTTTCTCTGGGGATTTTCCTTAATCCAGGAAAGCGAGGATATCATCTTCAATGGCGAAGAGTGATGTCTGGTGAATGCCTCTAGTCTTTCAAAGTTTCAAGTTATCAAAGTGCCGAAGGACCCAATTTCAATCCAGAAATAAACTGGAGGAGAGATTATTCAAACGCATCATTTCCTGACCAGGAAAGAACTGATAACTCGATTGAGAGGACTGTTATCACTAGGGGATAAGACCAACTAGAGTGATAGTGATGCAATATGAAATGTGAATGCAAATCAATAATGCATGATGTATGTATGTATATGCTGACAAAACTGACGCGCCATACAGACTAATAGATGAACATGACTGGATACTCGGCCATCGCGGGGCGAAGAAGTACCGCTGGTTCAAGATAACAATTCTGCCTTACTTAGGAGAAACGGTCCCTGTTGGGAACTATGTTGGTCGGGCTTAGGAGATGAGAACTCGGCCGAAGAGGTTAGACGGAGTATTCGCATTTGTCATAACTGATCCTTCGTTCAGGCGCACTGGATTAGAAGGTGTACTTCGATTCTGCACTTTGAAGCTCGCTTATTTTTGGAGTAGCAATCGACGTTCTCTCGATGCTCAATAGTTAAAAGAAATTGCCATCTTTAGTTTTAAAAGCAGAAAAAAGTTTTAACAAGTAAATCCAGCTTCGTTTCAAGAACCATTGATCATGTTAAAATGTCATTCTATAAAGCTTAAAACAAATGAGAATTATAAACAAAAGCACAGGGGCCCAAATTTTATTGATAGGATAGAAATCAGCCAAACGCGTGATCCCATAAGGCATTTACAAAGTTATAAAATGGTAATTTACAGGGAAAAGGGCTACGTTGGAACATAACGACCACTATCCTTCTACCAACATTGAATTCGGGACATCCTGAGTTTCTGTCGAAGATGATCTTGACTGGCGCTTTCTGATGGATGACGTAAGTGCTGCTGAGGGACTTGCCCCCTTGTTGAACATAGTTACTTGCCATTAATCCCTAATTTTTGCCTGGATTGTACTTTGAGATTTCCAATCCACCGGGATGATTTTTGATTATGTCTCTAATTTTTGCCTGGACCGCCCTTTTGAATTTTCAATCCACCGAGACGTTTTTTTTTTAGTTTAGGCGAAGTATTTCTTGACTACATCAACATTTGTGGGGTAGGAAAATTCCTCTCCGTCCATGGTTGCAAGTCTCAAGGCGCAGCCTGAGAAAGCTTTCTTGACCACATAGGGGCCGTCATAATTCGGAGTCCACTTGCCCCGAGAATCAGTGAGAAAAGATTGCATCTTTTTTAGCACAAGGTCTCTTTTCCTGAAGACGCGAGGTCGGACCTTTTTGTCAAAAGCCTTCTTCATTCTTTGTTGATACAACTGACCATGGCATAGAGCCGTGATTCTCTTCTCTTTGATCAAATTCAGTTCATCGTGTCGACTTTGACACCATTAAGCTTCGGTGAGCTTGGTTTCCATCAACACCCGGATTGATGGGATCTTTACTTCTATGGGGAACACTGCTTCCATGCCATATACTAGAGAGATATGGGTTGCCCCTGTTGAAGTACGGACAGATGTGCGATAACCGTGAAGAGCAAAGGGTAGCATCTCGTGCCAATCTTTGTAGGTTACAACCATCTTCTAAACAATCTTCTTGATGTTCTTGTTAGCCGCTTCTACCGCTTCGTTTATCTTTGGTCGGTGGGGAGATGAGTTATGGTGTTCGATCTTAAACTCAGCACACAACTCTTTCATCATCTTATTGTTCAAGTTAGATCCATTATCAGTAATGATCCGGCTCGGAACACCATAACGGCAAATGATATTGTTTTTGATGAATCGGACCACCACTTGTCGGGTTACATTGGCATATGACGCTGCTTCGACCCACTTGGCGAAGTAATCAATGGCTACTAGAATAAACAGATGTCCATTTGAAGCCTTGGGCTTAATTATGCCGATCATGTCGATTCCCCATATGGAAAAGGGCCATGGGGAAGAAAGAACTTTGAGATGCGTTGGTGGTACATGAATTTTGTCGGAGTATATCTGACACTTGTAACACCTCCTCATGTACTTGTAGTAGTCGGATTCCATGGTCAACCAGTAGTACCCTGCTCTCATAATTTTTCTTGCCATTGTGTGTCCATTGGCATGAGTGCCAAAGGATCCTTCGTGAATTTCTTTTATTAGCATGTCTGCTTCTGGTCTGTCTACACATCGGAGCAAGACCATGTCAAAGTTCCTCTTATAGAGTGTATCACCGCTCAGGAAGAAACTGCCTACCAATCTCCTGAGAGTCTTCCTGTCTTTTCTGGATACCCCAGGTGGGTACTCTTGTTTCTGAAGGCAGCTTTTGATATCGTGATACCGAGGTTTGTCGTCTATGACTGCTTCAATCACGAAGATGTAAGCGGGCCATTCAAGGCGCATTACGTCGATCTTAGGTATGTCATTCCATTGACCTACACTAATCATGAAAGAGAGAGTGGCTAATGCATCAGCCATGTGATTCTCCTTACGAGGGATATGATGAAACTCGACTCTGTTGAAGAAGGGTAGCAACCTTCTCGCGTAGTCTTTGTAAGGAATCAATCCTGATTAGTATGTGTTCCAATCTCCTTTAACCTGATTGATAACCAGGGCTGAGTCGCCATATACATCCAAGTTTTTGATCCTTAAGTCGATCGCTTCTTCGAGACCCATAATACAAGCTTCGTATTCGACCTCGTTGTTTGTACACTTGAACGTAAGTCTGGCAGTGAAAGGAATGTGGGTACCCTGTGGGGTAACAATGACTGCCCCAATTCCATTTTCGTAATGATTGACGACTCCGTCGAAAATTAATCCCCATTGGGAACCTGGTTCTGGCCCTTCACTGGGTAGCGGTTCATCGCAATCTTTCATTTTTAGATACATGGCATCTTCGTCTAGGAAGTCAAACCCGATAGATTCTTGATCGTGAATCAGTTGCTGAGCCAAATGATCGGCTAAAACACTTCCTTTTATGACTTTTTGAGCATGGTACTCTATGTCATATTCTGACAGCAACATTTTCCAACGGGCAATCCTTCCCGTGAGAGCAGGATTTTCAAAGACATACTTGATTAGATCCATCTCGGAGACCAACCAAGTAGTGTGACGAATCATGTACTGGCGAAGACGTTTGGCTGCCCAAGCCAAAACATAGCAAGTTTTTTCGAGCATAGTGTACCGAGTCTCATAGTCGGTAAATTTCTTGCTCAAATAGTAGATGGCAGACTCTTTCCTTTTGGTTTCATCTTGTTGGCCAAGTACACATCTCATTGAGTCCTCTAGGATTGTGAGGTAGATGATCAGTGGTCTTCCTTCCACTAGGGGTGATAAAATTAGAGGGTTCAACAGATATTCCTTAATACTGTCGATGGCAGTTTGGCAGTCTTCTGTCCAAGCACAGTCCTGATTCTTTTTGAGTAATTTGAAAATCGGCGCACATGTCGCGATCATGAGGAATATGAATCTGGAGATGTAGTTCAAACGTCCCAGGAATCCTCTGACTTGTTTTTCAGTCTTCGGAGAAGGCATTTCTTGAATGACCTTGACCTTGTCAGGATCGACCTCAATTCCTTTCTGGCTGACGATAAACCCTAAGAGTTTCCCTGAACGAACAGCAAAGGTGCACTTGTTGGGATTCCAGCGGAGTTTGTACTTTCTTAACCACTCGAATAACTTTGACAGGTGGGTCACATGCTCCTCTTCAGTTCTAGATTTTGCAATCATATCATCGACATATACCTCAATTTCGTTGTGTATCATGTCATGAAACAGAGTAGTCATGGCCCTTTGATAGGTTGCCCCGGCGTTCTTCAAACCGAAAGACATTACCTTGTAACAAAAGGTATCCCATGGGGTAATGAACGAAGTTTTCTCCATGTCTTTCGGCGCCATTTTGATCTGGTTATAGCCCGAGAATCTATCCATGAAGGAGAAAACTTTGAACTTTGTTGTACTGTCTACCAACATGTCAATGTGTGGTAAAGGAAAGTCGTCCTTTGGACTAGCCTTATTTAGATCCCTGTAATCGACACACATTCTGACTTTTTCGTCCTTTTTCGGAACGGGTACCATGTTGGCTAACCATTGAGGATACTCTGATGTGGCGAGGAAACCCGCGTCAATCTGTTTTTGTACCTCCTTTTTAGTTTTGATGGCCATGTCCGGGTGAGTCCGTCTCAACCTTTGTTTTACTGGCAGACATTTTGATCTCAATGGTAGATGATGTTCCACGATGCTGGTATCCAACCCTGGCATATCCTGATAGGACCAAGCAAACACATCGGGAAACCCTTTAAGAAGCTTTATCAAACTCTCTTTAGCAGTTGGACTGAGTAGTGCCCCAATCTTGATTTCTTTTTTCTCTTCTCCTGAACCCACGTTGATCGTTTCCAACGGCTCTTTGAGAGGTTCAATGGACCTTTCCTCTTGTCTGAGTAGTCGGGAGATCTCTTCTGGAATTTCGTTGTCAACTTCTTCTTCAGCCCCAAATACCGGGAACTCAAAGTTGGGAGAAGGCATCGTATCGTATGTTTCAACTGGGTTTAAAACAAGTAATCTGCATGACGTGATGATTTGTGTTTAGAAGAGATAGAGCAAATTCAAGTGTGTGCAGTGTATTTCTTTTACTGCTTGTTTTTATTATTGATTTGTTTTTTAGGATTACCAGTTTCTGAGAAAAGCAAAAAGAGAAAACAACAATTAATGCGGAAATTACAGAACGACGTTATTTTATTAATGAACAAGTCGATTCTTGAAACTACAACCCTATAAAACAAAACTCTATCGCTTTGGGCAAAGCGAAGAGGGAAATTTACAGAAAGCGAAGTTTATCAAAACATCTGTTTCACCTGGGCAGGGTGAAAGGTTTAAAGATGGCAATTACTTTGACTTATGAACAATCTTCGGAACTTCGACGACAACCCATTGGCGGCGAACTCCTCGGTGAATCACAAAGTCTGGTACTTTCCTTGATTTGTCTTCAGAAATGACGCTGATTTCTGGTGGAGCAGGATCATTGGAATCTGTCTCCCAGACAGAGTTGTCGTAGGAGGATTCATCTGTTGCATTTTGCATAGTATTTGTGCTCTCAAGTAGATCTCCCCATCCAGTTGGCTGGATGTCTTTGAGCCTAATACGAGAGCTTTTAGGAGCGGTGTACTTGACCATGAAGTCAAATTTCCACTTGGTTGTCCCAGGGTGTCCCATACTTCTTTGGGACTGGAGGAGTCATCTCTCTCGATGACGTTGACCTCGGGAAAAGCATAGTCAATGAATTTTGGTCCTGCAAACGTTGCGAATTCATCGTCATGTTGAGTAGTTTCTGAATGACCTGAGTGTTGATCCCATGACATGGTGGGTACGCAGGAATTCTTTTCAATGATGCTCAGCTGATTTTTGTTGTTCGGCTGACTCTCTTGCCCCAAGTCTCCCGGATACGGCTGCCACCTTGACAACCCATCCATTGGGCCATAATAGTCGTGGTCAAAGTTGTCCTTCATCGGAGTGTCTTCCTCTAATGAGTTTGGTGGAGCACGACATCCTTCCGGATCACAATCTCTATATATCATTTCGACATCTGACCGGGGTATAAATCTCGGACTCTGTGCTGGAAAGCAAAAGGGTGTAGGCACCTCTTCCTGAGACATATAATCGTCCTTATTAAGATAGGACTCCCATTCTTCCTCCATATCAGAGGAATCATCTTTATTGATGGTATGCACTTCTTGAGGCACTGGTTGAAGGAAACCTCCACTGTGGAAGAAATTTTGAATGGGATGAAGACTTTCATCGCTGGCAGCTGTCTGGGTGCAGGTTACAGAAAAACCAAGACCCTTCTTTGTTCTATTGCCCGTAGGAATGACCAGTTGTCCCTATCCTGTTGTATTGGTACTCTCGACCACTTTGATAGCATCTTTGTATGAGGAAATCGAGGTTCCTCCTTCGGATTGATCGTCCTTGCTCACCGACAGTGCTTGGAACTGAGTTCCAATAACCTCCTCGGGTTCTACACAAGTATATGATAATAAGTTACTCACGAGCAAGGCTTGCTCTCCACAGACCATGACGAGTTGACCGTTCTGGACGAAATTTAGCTTTTGGTGGAGGGTTGAGGTGACCACCCCAGCCTGATATATCCAAGGTCTTCCTAATAAACAACTGTACGTTGCCCGGATATCTATGACCTGGAAAATGACTTTAAATGCGTGAGGACCAATAGTTATGGGAAGGTCGACTTCGCCGATAACTATTTTTCTGGATCCATCAAATGCTTTAAAGACGACCTCACTGGTTCTCATCGAGGGTCCTTTGTAGGATAATTGCATCAAAGTGGACTTCAGCATGACATTCAGGGCTGACCCTGTGTCTACCAGTACGCTGGCTAAAGCATCGTCCTGGCAGTTGACTGTAATGTTGAGCGCCATGTTATAACGGCGACCCTCTTCAGGTAATTCCTCATCACTAAATCCCAAGTTATTGCAGGAAGTGATGTTAGAGACAATACTATCAAACTGTCTGATTGTTACATCCTGTTCTACAAAGGCTTGCTCCAAGGCTTTCTGTAGAGCCTCCCTGTGCGCTTTTGAACTGAGTAAAAGTGACAACACATAGATCTTTGAAGGAGTTTGTAATAGTTGATCAACAATGTTGTATTCACTCCTTTGGATGAGCTTCAGCATCTCATCATCATTTTTTGAAAGGTCGGGATTACTGGATTGACCGACTGGTGGATTGGGAACTTCTGTCTGAGGTTCCTTTCCTTTGATAGGTTCTTCAACCCCTCTGTTGAAGATTCTACCGCTCCGTGTTACATGACTGATGTCTGCGATATTTACGACGGAGGGTAATGGAATTTCCTTTCTATTTTCAATTATCGTCGCACCGTATTTGTAAGGTATTGCCTTAGTTGATTCATACGGTAGCGGTCCTGGTAGAAAGATGACTATGGGAGCCTTCTGATCTTTCTGACTGTCGTAAGCAATTTCGATCCATTCCTGGTTGGTAACTCTCGATTCGTCAAGTAAAGGAATGATGGCACAAACATCCTTGTTCTTCTCATAATCGGAGATTATGACAACATCCTCAATTTGATGGCAAGGTAGCTTGGCGTCCAGCTGATTGGTCCAGAACCCGGATATGGACGAATTTCTCTATGATCCACCTGACCCTGAAGAGTTGCTCGCACAAGGTAGCATCCTTGGTTACTTTCTGAATAGACTCCACAACGTTTATAGTTGTGTGGTGGCACCTGGCCACGCCCACTTTGAATGCAATGTAACCTCACTAGGTTAGCTTCTACAGATCGGACATCCTGACTTTGACGCCTAGTAGGGTTCCTGTCATTGATACTAATTTACTGAGTGTCTTCATCCATATAGATGGGAAGCCACCAATGATTTAGCAAGTGCTGAAGTGCTTCCTGGACAAGGGCACAACCTTGATCGTTTTCACAACCTGCCATACAACTTTGGTAGTCATGTGATATTAGGAACCCTAGTCAGACCTGCTCAATATGTAACTCTACCAGGTTGGTATTCATTAAGCGAATATCGAAGATTTGGACCATGTTGATCTGATAGGGATTCCTATCATGGTAGTCCTGGATCCATCCAAGATCCATCTGATGCTGGAGGGCCTCTTGTACAAAAGAGCATCCCTGTGTGTTTACCGAGCAAGTCAGACAGGAATTGTAATCGTGCCGTGGCAGATTATGATACTGCCTTTGCCTTGAGTGCATTGCCACTAAGTTGACATTCATTGCACGGATGTCGTGGTTCTGAATGACGTTGGAATTCGAGTAAACCATGTTGACCCCACGAACTCGATGCTCTTAGATCCATTCGAGATCCATCTGTTCCTATAGAGCTGATTGCACCCCAGAACATCCCTGATTATTTTTAGATCAGATATCACACTGATGATAATTATGAGGTGGCACATGGCCATATCCACTTGGTCTACAATGCATCTTGACCAAGTTGGTTTTTAATAAGAGTACATCGTGAATTTGATAGACTTTGTTAGACTCTCCCTCTATCAGATTGACTGCGACTTTCTCATATTGAGGTAGCGGGTTTGTGAGAACATTAGGATTTGTATCCTTGAAAGATAAGACCCCGCTCCTAATAACCTTTTGCACGTCAGATTTGAAATTGAGACAGTTCTCTATGTTATGCCCTGATCCTCCTTGATGGTAAGGATAAGTCTGATCCACCTTCAACCAAAAAGGCGGATTTTCCGGTATTGTAAGAGGGGACTTAGTCTGGATGTGCCCCTTGGCTAGTAGTAACAGAAATAGTTCCGCGTACGATACAGGTATAGGATCAAATCCTGGTGGCCGCGTTGTACGGTTGTTGTTGTATTGAGGACGAGCCTGCTAAAGAGGCTGTTGTGTCCTTTGTTGATTAGGTTGGCTTTGCGCAACCTGAGGCTGATAGGTAGGAGCAGGCGCAGGGTTGATCGCAGGAGTCACAGCTGTTACTGGTTGATAACGTCGCCTTTGCTTTCCGAGAGAGATATTCCCAATATCTTGCTCTTTTTTCTTAGGGAGAGCACTACCGTATCGCTTTGTACTACTTGATGATCCAGCGTATTTTACTAGACGTCCTTCCTGGACAGCTTCCTCGAGACGTACCCCCATACCAACCATTTCGGTGAAATCACTGGGCGCACTGGCAACCATTCTGTCATAGTAAAATGAGCTTAAGGTCTTTAAGAAGATCTTTGTCATCTCTTTTTCCTCAAGAGGTGGACAAATTTGGGCGGCGATCTCACGCTACCTCTGAGCGTACTCCTTAAAGGTTTCCTTGTCCTTTTGTGACATTGATCTGAGTTAATCTCTGTCGGGTGCCATGTCCAAATTGTACTTGTATTGTTGGACGAAGGCAGTGCCAAGATCTCTGAAAGTGCTGATCGTGGCGCGGTTTAAACCCATGTACCATTTTAATGCAGCACCGGTTAAACTATCCTGAAAGTAGTGAATCAATACATCCTGATTCTCTATCTGAGATGACATTCGTCGAGCGTACATCACCAAGTGACTCTGAGGGCAAGAGTTACCCTTGTATTTTTCAAAGTTGGGCACCTAGAATTTGTGCGGAACTTTCACATTGGGGACCAGACAAAGGTCTGCGGCGTCTTTTCCAAATAAATCCTGACCGCGAATGACTTGCAATTCCTTCTGCATTTCTAGGAACTGCTCCTGGAACTCGTCCATTCTATTGAACATAGTTTCCTTTCTATCAGAAGGTATATGCGGAGTCTGTCCTTCCGGGATAGTGTGCACCACAGATGGTGGTACCGTGACTACGGCAGCAAATCTTGGCGTTTCCCAAAGTTTGTAACCTTCAGGCCCAACAGCTTCTGTTGTTATTCCTTGATCTTCAGTGATCGGCGGAACATATCCTTCCAGGATATTATTAACAGGCATGCCCCAAGGACGATCTTTCGGCATTTGATACCTAGGATCATACTTTTCCACTATGGGCATTGAGGTGATCTCTGAGATCACAATTCTTTGTTATTGAGCTTCTGCCATGGCTAGCATGTCGTTACGAAGCTTTCTCATATCCTCTCTTAGAGCGTCGATCTCTTCTTTCAACTCTCTGTTCTCTTCCTCAAGATCATCCATCTGTTTCTGACGATTGGCCCGAGTATTGTACGAATGGGACAATTTGACTCTAGAACCGAGACACAAACGTGAGATTCGTAGGTAAGAAGAATACGTTACGGGAGAATGATGAATGCAATGAATATATTAATTGTTTTTTGGTTTAATCAAAATAAACTTCGACAATTAGATTGCAAATATCAAACAGTGGGGAAATCCCGTCTTATTAAATTCAAAGGATTGCGAAAATGAAATACAGTAAATTACAAAGTGCGGAAACAGAAACCTAAGCTAATGGGTCCCGAGTCCTCTCTGAGGAGAATTCGGGTGCTGATTATGACACTTTCCTTTTCTTGGACTGGGGCTCTTGGGCCGTTGTCGGGTTATCATTCCTTTGCCAGGTGAAAGGAGCGAGCAAATTCCTTTGGGTATCCGAATTGACGACGAACCAATACCGGATGGTAGTTAATTCCTCCTTTAGTTCCTATGAGGGGTACGTTAGGGAAGTTTCCACAACGGTCAATGATCCTGATTCCCTCATAAATCCTATTGCACCAATCTATATCAGAGTTGGTAAGAGACATGATTTTCTGCGACCAACGTAAGGCACTCTTATGATCCCAAAACACAGCGGACTTGGGTAAATGGGAGATAAACCATTTGTATAGCAGGGGTACACAGCACGTGATCATTCCTCCGCTGTACAAATTCCCTAAGTGTACAGAATGATACGCGTCCGCGAGCAAAGTTGGCACAGGGTTTCCAATGAGAAAAACCTTAATGGCATTGATATCTACAAAGTTATTAATGTTGGGAAACAAAAATAACCCGTAGGTGAGGAAAACAAAGATGCTTTCAAAAGCAGTCACGTTCCCTATACTGGAAAATTACAACGCCTTCTTTATCACGAATTGGGCTGGCAAACCTTGGATGCCACCCTTAGTGGTCAGGTGAGTCTTGACTTCCGACTTATCCAAATAAATTGCTCTTGCAATGGTCTGATCCTTTGGAATTTCTTCCAGTCCAGAAAATGGAGCTCGATCAGTAATGTGCCGATCGGTCAAGTGAGAATACTCCTCTAGCGTTGGTGCGAGCTGGTAATCTGGAAATGTGAAACAGTGATAAACTGGATCGCAAAACTGAATGAGTGCTTCCAGGATTCCTTCAATCACATGAACTCTTAACAGAGGTAGCAGACCTCCGTATTTGGCTCTGAAAGCTTCAGGGTTAGTGATCATCCATGCTAAACTCCTCAAATCCTCTAGATTTGGAACCTTGATGGTATACTTATGAGTTCTCCATCTACCAAAATCCATTAGCGCTGTAATACCTTAATTTTTGCCCCTAAGATCCCACATTTCATTTTGCATCTCAAACGAGATCACAATCTTTATTTCTCCTGAGCATCTGTATATTATACTTATTTGTTTCTGTTTAGTGACCTCTAACCAAAATACAAAAAAATTTGCTGCAGTTTCTCTCTCTGGGTGTTGTGCAGGTTTGTCAAAGCAAGGGCATGATTTCAGATCAAGTGTGGTTGTTCGTTTTTTATCTAGTTCATATGGATGTTAGACCTAATCTTGGTCAAACTATCAAGCAATTGTTTCAAGTGCCAGTTATCTGTTTCAGTGAGCTATTCCTCAAAGCAGTGACTGTCAAGTTGTTGTGTGGTGATATTCATCAGGTTCATCTGAGTTCATCAATCAAGACTGTGTTCATCTGTGGATTTATTTTCCAAGATAATTGATTCAGATGAATTTTGAAGTGATTCAGAACTTATTCAAATGGTCGTTGCTCAGTTGTGGCTCGTTTAGTGGTAGCTGTGTCTTATCAGAGGCTTGTGGAAATAAGTTTAAGATTGGTTTTGGGCTAAAAATAAAGATTAGTCATCCATGATCCATATCCATTCCCATTTTTTTTGCTATCCAATTTCTAAACCATTTTTTATCCACTTTTAATCCCTTTTGTCACCTTTCTAATACCCACTATTTTTCAATATACATAACCATTTCCAATTTTTATCCATTATTCTCATAAACCATATCCACTCTCTAAAATCCAATTTAATCCATTTCCATTTAAATTCCAAAAAGAACATCCTTTTTTAATCCACATTTAAACCAAGTACCCATCTATTATCCAATTTAAAGTCCATATCCATTTTTTTATAACCATTTCCAAATATTCATTTTTTAAATATCCATTCTCTAAACCATTTTTATCCATAATCCATTCTCTAATTTTTCAATTATCCAAATTCTCCAAATTCTAAATCCATTTTCTTTATCATAACCATTTTGTTTCTAAGCCATTGTTCATTATTAAAAAAAAATATCATAAGCCCATTTCATTTGTCATTAAAGCCCATTACTAATTATTCAAAATTTTGCCAAAGAAAAAAAAAGATAAAGAAGAACAAATTGTGGAACCAAGTTGGCACGGCCCATATTTCTTGCACACAAAATTTTCATGCTACTCATCAGCTGCTACCACAATTCAACGCAAGCCTCACGAGCTATACAAACGACTCCTAGCCATCAAAACCACACGCAGCCTTACACCAGCCAAGCCGTTTTCCAAGTTGCAATCCACGTCACATATTGAGCTGCAGAATTTCTATCCAAAACGATAGCGAACAATGAGTAAAACGCACTGAACAAAACAAAACGCAAAGCCAAAATACAAGCTCACGCGAGCTGCAGCAAACGACACACTGCAACCAATTGAAACGCAACAGCATAAGCGCAAACGACACGTGAAAAATCTCAGCCCAATTCCAAACGACAATCCAAATTTTTAGTCAAAATTCACTCTCCAATTCTATAAATAGAGACACTCTCTCATTCCATTTTCCAAGCTTGACAGCCCCAAAAACTCTGCCAAAATTAAACCAAGCTTAGAAAAACTCCATTGAAGCTCCAATTCCAAAAGCTCCAAATATCACTCAAATCTTCATCAAAAATCGTTTCTAAGAGTGAAATTCTTCACACAACAACAAGAGGAAGAGAGTAGAAGTTGAAGAGGAGTCTTGCTTCCATTTTTCAAGGTAGTTCAAATTTTCCGTCAAAACTTTGAAACTCCGATTCGTCCAATTCTTGCATCGACGGTTAATTGTGATAACATATTTGAAATCCTCTCCGTCTCACGATCGCAACGTTATATGGTTTGAGCTCCGTCGCTCCGATTTGACGGAGCTCAAAATTTGAAGCATGGATGATGAATAGTGCTCGGCGTTGCATTTTGGAGAAGAAGAAGATTTCTTCACTTGCGGACTTTTTCTTTTTCCTTTTCCTTTTAATGTTTTTTTGTTTTTGGTTCATTCTTTCTCTTTTTTTTGAAAGTGATGGGCTTAGCCTATTCATTACACCACCACCATTTTCTAAAACTAACCTCCTTCACTTTTTCTCTATTTTTCTTAAAAAGTTAATTCCATTTGGTTTCTATATTTTTTAGTAAGCTTTTGAAATTAAATTTTACTTTTAAATTCTGTTTTAGAAAAATCTCTTGAAATTTATTTGAATATTTTGTTCTTGATTTTCTTTTTTCTTTTTAATTTTGGATTTGAATTACATTTTTTAAGAGATTATTTCTCTTTAAATTCATTGGACTTAGGGTGTAGATGAAGTTGGATAAATGTTCACTAATTCAAATCTACCTTTAAAGTGAATTATTTAATTCACTTTAGGTGCTTTGAGTTAATGATATATTTAGCACTTTAATCCACCAAAATGAGTGAATGAACTTAAAGATGGAATTGTCTTGAATTTGTAATTCAAATTTGGTTTCCTCTTTCTTCTATTTCTTTTTATTTTTGATCTATGAAAGTCAAAGATATTGGAATTCTTTTATTGAATTTCGATCGAGACGAGATCATTACCACTTTTTTTCTTTTCGTGTGGCATCGCTTTAGGATGACGATCCATATATCGTTTATCTCACGTGCATTAACACATATATCTCATGGCCGGCCTCATTTGTAGGGTAATTGCTCGAACAAATTACTCGGCGTGCGCTTAACATAGACCAAAATTTGTCCCGTATCGAAAAACTATCAAGAATAGTTAATTATTTGTCTTATGGTTCACAACTCATGAAACTTGTTGTTAGGAGGCTTTGGTCTTATCAATCCTCTAATGAGTTTCATCAACCTTGACCTAAGTGCAATTATTCAATTGTTATTGATCACTAACACTAACAATTAACCACTAACTTACTAACAATTTTATTATATTAATTTTGTTTATGTTTCCTTCTCGCTCCTTATCTCTTTTATTTCTTTTATGCTTCATTATTATCATTTCATATCATGTTTATGTTTCCGCAATTTTTCCTATGTCCGTTGGACATATGTTTATGCTTCCGCATTTTTTCCTTTGTCCGTTGGACATATGTTTATGCTTATGCCTTTTTTCTCTTTGTCCACTTGGACTTAAAACATTAATAAAGGATTAAACCATAAAAAACTTAATTCTCCTCATTTTGGACTATTGGTTACTATCCTATGCTTTGGAGTGATCTTTTTATGGACCTTTTTTTGAAGTAATATTGGACTTATGGACCTAGAATTAGGACTTCTTATCCCTTTGCTTGGAGTATGGATTGAAGACTTGCCTTTATTTGGCCAATTTGCTTAAGGATTGAATTCTTTTAATATTTCTTTGAAGTGGCTCCATTTTGGTTAGATCCTTCTTTTCCCTAGCTTTTATTTCATGCACTAGGATAGTCACTTCTTCTCCTCCCCATTCTTAAATTTTCAAAATCTTCTCACTTTTTCAAAATCTTCTTCTTGTTTTCAAACTTAAAACCACTTTCATAATAAAACCTTGACTTTTGTCAAGTGATTTTTTAAACTTTGTTTTCTTAATAAAAGTCAATCCATCTTAAATCATACTTTGACCATTTCATAAAAACATAAAAAAATACAAAAACTCATCCAATTTTTTTATGCTTTTATGCACCTTTTTCTTTTAGACTTTTCAAAGAGAATTAGACATGAGTCATTTTTTTTTGATGAGATGTAAAACTCCTAACCATGGTATTTTGTTGAAAGTATGGTCGTTTTCCACTTAGATGTTGAAGTGATTAGTCTTGTTGATGTTAATCCAAGCAAATCCTTCATCTTAATGTGATTCAAATGCCAGTTTCCCATACCTTTGGGTAATTAGTTGAGTATTCTCTCTTGAGAATGACAGGTTGTCTTTTTCAAGATAAAATAAACCATAACCAATAATTTTTGTTCTTTGTACCACGAACTATGAGGTTTTGATCCTACATTGCACATCGTGGGTACGTAGGCATGAGGCGATAAGTCTCTCCAAACACAAAAATCTAAAAAAATAATTCTTCTCTCATCTCTTCAATCTCTTTTTCAAGCATACCCCTTTTTTAGACCAAAAAGCAGTGAATACATCAAAGGGCTCCTATAGAGTACTATGGATGTATTGGGTGCGTAAAACCTTCCCTTTACATAACCAACCCCCTTACCCTTATCTCTTTAGGTTTTGTTCGCTCTTTTTTCCTTTCCTTTATGGATAAAAATAAAAGTGCGGTGGCGACTCTTGCTTATTTTTGAGTTGAGTTAATTAATAGCTTATACTCACAAATTTTACCACTACAGAAAAGTGGCGACTCTGCTGGGGACAGATTGACCTCTTGCTGGTCCATCCCTTGAGGGGTTTAGCCTACTTTGATTTATTTACTGCTTTTTGTCTGTTTTGAGCTGGCTGGATTTTCTGTTTGGTGGGCAGGGTGTTCTGAGAGATAAGCCCACTACCCAGGCTTGAGCATACACATAGGTTTTAGTGTGGGCAGGCATGACGCTCCCGTGGTGTTGGCTACGTGCGGGTGATCACGATCCCTACAATCAGACGAGGTTCTATCAGTAGCTTTTTGCTACTGTATGTTGATACAGGCCAGTAGTTATTCTCTTGAGGAATTGTCGACTCTGATGACCATTCCCGAGGACTCAGTAACGGTACTCCTCCCGAGAATGATAATGGCAGACTAGAAATGGCAAACCCATTACGTTTCTCGACCCGAGGACCCAATGCTGGGAACTTGCCATAGGATCTTTTTTTGAAAGTGAATCAGCGGACGACCTCTTTGATTGTCGATAGCATTGTATCCTTCGGGCTGAATGTGCTATTGCTTCTCAAACCTCTGAAGCTGAGGACCTTTCGTTTTGGAGAATCAGTTGAGGCCTCCTCGATTGATGATGATGCCCAACCAGAAATGGTGAACGTATCATCGTTTCTCGACCTGAGAGCCCGGGATACTGAACATCCTTGTACCCACATGTGAGAATGGGCGGGTGTTTACAGGTTTGCTGGAAACCCTGACCTTCCACGTACCGGTAATTCAAAGCGAACCTCTGTCGTCAGCAACAGTTATTCCGAATCTGTGGAAGCTTTGATCCCTTGTCTGCTGCATTCATATTGCATTGCATTTGCATCAAGCATCATTCTGCATTTGTTTCTTGCCTTTCCAGGTGTCTTATTATTTGTTTTTGGTCCTCGTTCAGACAAGTTGTATCACTGGTATAATACTCGGGCTAATCAGAAAAAGAAGAGGATTTAGCTTATTTTCTGGAATTCGTACCAAGTTTGAGGTAGTTACAAAAGGAACATGGAGAGGACAAAAGATGATGATCTCATGTCAGGCTTTACAGTGACGACTAATCCAATGTCGATTCTCCTCTGGACGACAATGTTCCACAAGTGGATGTTCCTACTCGATCCCGACCTATGCAAAATGATCTAGTTGGTCAAGTTGTTGAAAAAGATTCTCGATTTTTGAGGTATATGCCAAATCCTCAGAATGTCCACCCCGTGACAGAGATTATCGACGATGAGGTATTGGCCTTTAAGGGAGGAAGCTCATTTGTGGATGGAACACCTTTATAATGATGAAGATAAAAACTCAAGGAGGTTCCTATTGCCGACGTTAGTGGAGTGACCCTCAACAGTCGTGCATTTGCTTTTGTGTCTCCCAAGAGAGTTGAAGGTGTCCTTTCAAGCTCAGATTGAGACAATTTCCTCAGATCTTTAGTTTATTACTGCAATTTCATTTGTAATCTTTTATGATTGTTAATGCTTTGTTTGCATGTAGAAACTTGTTTGATTTTGAATATTAATCATAATGCAATTAGTATGTTTGTCTTGAAGTGATCCATTCGCATTCGCTCATAAATTGTTTTCTTGCATTTACAATACCAACTTCTTGTTTAAACTCTTGGAGGGAGGATGATGAAGTGAAAACGCAAAATTTCTGGTTGTGTGCTTTTGAATAAGACCCTGCTGAGGATATACAGGCATTGTTGCAAATTCCCAAACACCGGAGATATAAGGAAGATAATCCCTTGTTAACCCCTTTGAGCCTTGAAGAAGGAGTTTCTTTTCTAAATGAAAAAGAACCCTTACATTTAACCTGGGGCAGGGTAGTCTTCAGTTAATTTGACCAAGTGTCCAAATTTCAAAAGGAGTGTGCGCCAAAGGAAACCACAATGGTTATTCCTCTTCCATGAAGGAAAGAGGCAGTCATAACCCTTTCGAATAAGCTAATGTCACTGATTTATTCAAAAAAAAAGAAAAAAATTAAAAAGGAAAAGCCCGCTAAGTCGAAAACTTCGAAACAAGTGACTTAGGCAAAAATTGGGGCATCCCGCTGGACATCAAAAATTCAAAAAAATCAGTCCAGGCAAAAGTTAGGGAAAAATAAAAAGAATGAAAATGTGAAGAATAAAAGAAAAACTCTCATCAAAAGAGCAAATCTTTGTGTGACTACCAAGTCGAAAGACAAAAGGGTGACTGTTATTCCCCAAATAACCTCATTGGTTCTTAAACCATCAGTTTTATCCTTTTGAGAGATAAACATTTGTGTCAATTAGCTGAATGTAGGACTGGAGAATATCATGGAGATTGGGTGGGTACAGATAAATTTTGAGCCTAAAAATCCTTTTTTCTAAAAACCGTGAACCAGGCCAAGTTATAACCCTCAAAAGACCTAATTGAAGTAGGGTTTATCTTGAGAGCGTGCTCCAAACGAGATAGCGTTCCTGACTCCCATGAGTTGCCCTAAAAGATCTTTGTTGGTATTGCATGTGCATTCAAAAATCAATGTCGTATCTAAACTAGTGATTTGTTCACAGGGTTTGGTGACATCTTTTCTGTAAAAACTTCAAGACTAACATGTGTAATTGCATTAGAATTATCATTCTCAGAATTGACATTTTCTGCTTGCATACATTTGTTGACATCATAGAAGCTTACATTTAAGCATCAGTGATGAGCTTAATCTTTTGAGGCCTAAAACTCTGATGAATAATTGGCCAATCACTTCAAGGAATGATCACATCCAGGGGCATGTTGCCTGAAGATTTTGTTGAGCATGAGCAAGTTTGTTTTCCTAGTTGATGTTTTCACAGGGGCAAAACTTGAATTCTACATTGATCAAAGAATGTGCCAAGTTCAGTTAATCTGGGGCAGTTACGTCGAGATTCGACGAATCTCTCAGAGTTTGAAGACACTGGGGCAGATTATTTCAAGTCCTCATGGTACAAAGTTTATGAAGGAAAATTTCTTATATATCATATAATTTGGGGCTGATCAAACACAACAGAACCTGGTATGCTCTCAAGCAGAGTTTGACATATCCCTAGTAGAGCTTGCTGATGTTTCCTCAGCAGAGTTCGTTCTTGTTGATATCTCCCCTGTAGAGCTTGTTGTTATTCCCTCAGCGGGGTTCGTCCTCACTCCTTTGGCAGAATTTATTGACAGAGCCCCAGTAGAGTTTGTTGATATTTCCTTAGCTGTATTTGTTCCTATGAATGTGATTAGTTGTTGACAAGGTGATGGGTTTGTCGTGATGTGTTGAATTCATAAGGTCCAATGCTGTTTGGTCTTTCCCCCGCTAGGTCTTTGATCTAAATTTTCTCCAGCTGATTATGTTATGGTCAGGCAGTTGAGTAGTTTTGAGGTCCATTTCTCCTTAATAGTGGTCCCCACGCAGAGATTCATTTTTGCTGTCCCCAACTGAAATCATATGAGGAATCTTCACTCAGAGTTTCATCCTCTAGACGTATTTCTGTTGCTTTGGATGTCCCCAAACAGAGAGCCGTGTTTTGTTTTCCTTTAAGGAGCATGGACTCGGTGGTTGTTTGTTGGATTCTTATCTGTGGTTGTATTTCTCGCCAGGATGACTTATCCTTACTGATTCCCCAGCGGAGACAGAGCATTACTGTTTCGTTTGCTCTCTAATCATAAAGCAGTGAGGTTAATTTCTCATTTCCCTTGGCAGGTCCAAGATGTACTTCCTTCCGGATTGTTTTTCCAGAGATTTATCCTCCTAGTGAAGATTGTGCATCACTAATGCATCTATTCCCCAGTGAAGTCGCTGATTGATATATTAGTCACCTGTTGGGTTCTCTCTCACTCATGATGAGTACTGATCTAAAACCCCCCACAGTTTGACTTTTCGTTGTTTTCCCAGCAAGGCCAGGGTGCTTCGCTCAGAATTGGTTAATTCTTTGATAGTGTTCTCGTATCTCCAGCAAGATCTGCCTTGTTTTCCCAGTGGATTTTTGCGTAGATATTTATATTCTATAATCCCCAGCGGATTCATTCTTTATTTCTCCACAGCAGATCTCTTCACCCTTTTGAAATGGAAGTTCCTATTGAATTTCTATGATCCCCAGGAAGATTCAGAAAGATTTGGATTGTATGATTCCCCAACAGTGTTCCTGCCATCCTCAAAGTAGAGTTTATGTTGTTATCCTCTTTGTGGATCATCAATGTTAGAAGATTGGTATTCGGGTCTTTCCCCAAGGAGTATCTTCTGTTCTCCAGCAAGATGTGAGCCTTGTAGTAGGATTTATTTTCCTTTGATGGCTTTTGTTTATCTCTTGTAGGATTTCTTCAGCTAAATGCCTAGCAGAGTTGCTAATGACATCTCCATCTTGTTGAGATTAGCCGAGTATTCAGTGGTGTTGTGATGTTTATTTCACCCTCGGCTTATTCTTTATGTCTGTTTTGTCAGCATATTCATACTCATACGCATTGCATGTGCATTCTTTTGTTGTGCATAGCATGTTGTTGTTGCATTGTGCATTTTGCATTTGTGTTGGTGCTTCTTTGCTCTCTGGTGCTGTTATCCCCGCAGAGCATGTGTGTCCTCTCTCCATTTAGAATGTCGACCCGTAAGCAGAAAATGCTTATATTTCTCGTGGAAGATTTTGATTCAGTTTCCTCCCCAGTGCATTATCTGGATGAAATTAGTCCCCAGTTGAGATATTTCCTCCTCGGGATGAGTCTTGTTTAACCGTTTATCTCCAGCTTGTTCCTGGATTGAACTTTGGTCGCCTGCAATTTTTGTTTGGATCTCTAGGCTGTGAAACCTGGATTGAGAGTGCATTTATTTTGCACCTACGAGAATTTTGCGCCCTTCAGCCGAAATCTGCGTATGACTCCCCTTTTGGAAGGTTCAATATTGTTTCGTGGCATTCCTTTATTTGAGAAGCCTGAGGCGATGTAGTTATTACCTTTTGTGACTCTAATGAAAGGTAAGTCTCTTCGGTTTGATGGGACAGTTCGTTGTTGAGATTTTGTGACTCCAATGAATGGTAAGTCTCTTCGGTTAGATGGGACAGTTCGTTGTTGAGATTCTTCTACTTCGATGAATGGTAAGTCTCTTCGGTTTGATGGGACAGTTCGTTGTTGAGATTCTTCTACTCCGATGAATGGTAAGTCTCTTCGGTTTGATGGGACAGTTCATTGTTGAGATTTTGTGACTCCAATGAATGGTAAGTCTCTTCGGTTAGACGGGACAGTTCGTTGTTGAGAATTTTCTACTCCGATAAATGGTAAGTCTCTTCGGTTAGACGGGACAGTTCGTTGTTGAGATTCTTCTACTCCGATGAATGGTAAGTCTCTTCGGTTAGATGGGACAGTTCGTTGTTGAGATTCTTCTACTCCGATGAATGGTAAGTCTCTTCGGTTTGACGGGACAGTTCGTTGTTGAGATTTGTGACTCCGATGAATGGTAAGTCTCTTTGGTTTGACGGGACAGTTCGTTGTTGAGATTTGGTACTCCGATGAATGGTAAGTCTCTTCGGTTTGATGGGACAGTTTATTGTTGAGATTTGTGACTCCAATGAATGGTAAGTCTCTTTGGTTTGACGGGACAGTTCGTTGTTGAGATTTGTGACTCCAATGAATGGTAAGTCTCTTCGATTTGATGGGACAGTTCGTTGTTGAGATTTTGTGACTCCAATGAATGGTAAGTCTCTTCGGTTTGACGGGACAGTTCGTTGTTGATATTTTGTGACTTCGATGAATGGTAAGTCTCTTCGGTTTGATGGGACAGTTCGTTGTTGAGATTTTGTGACTCCAATGAATGGTAAGTCTCTTCGGTTAGACGGGGCAGTTCGCTGTTGAGATTTTGGTTACTCCAATGAATGGTAAGTCTCTTCGGTTTGACAGGACAGTTCGTTGTTGAGATTTTGTGACTCCGATGAATGGTAAGTCTCTTCGGTTTGATGGGACAGTTCGTTGTTGAGATTTTGTGACTCCAATGAATGGTAAGTCTCTTCGGTTAGACGGGACAGTTCGTTGTTGAGATTTTGGTTACTCCAATGAATGGTAAGTCTCTTCGGTTTGACGGGAATGTTCGTTGTTGAGATTTTGGTGACTCTAATGAATGGTAAGTCTCTTCGGTTTGATGGGACAGTTCGTTGTTGAGATTTGTGACTCCGATGAATGGTAAGTCTCTTCGGTTTGATGGGACAGTTCGTTGTTGAAATTTGGTACTCCGATGAATGGTAGTTATCTTCGGTTTGGCGGGACAGTTCGTTGTTGAGATTTTTGTTGACTCCGATGAATGGTAAGTCTCTTTGGTATGCTAGAGACAGTTCATTGTTGAGGTATTGATTTTTCCCAGTGGAGCCTTGTTGTGCTAAGTTTTCCTTGGTGAGTCATATCTTCGTTGTGTTGTGGTTTATTTCCATATACAGTTATCCCCAGTTTGAATCTTTTCCTCAGCTGAGTCCTAGTAGTTGTGCGGTGTGTTCCCTGGCTAGTTGTTGGTCTCCTGTGGTGTGTTTCCCCGGTGGAGTTTCTTTCTCCCGTTCTTCTTTTTGTTGATCTCCTGTGGCATATTCTCCCCACAACGGTCTTGTGTCTGCATATCATTTGCATAGTCATATCATTTTGTGGTCTCTTAGGGCCAAAATTTGGGGTTGTTGTTATATTTAAGTCTCTTCTATCTCGTCAAGACAAAGATGTCAATCTTCTTATCTCCGGATAGAAGAAACTTAAATAGGGGCGGCTGTAATACCCTAATTTTTGCCCCTAAGATCCCACATTTCATTTTGCATCTCAAACGAGATCACAATCTTTATTTCTCCTGAGCATCTGTATATTATACTTATTTGTTTCTATTTACTGACCTCTAACCAAAATACAAAAAAAATTTCTGCAGTTTCTCTCTCAGGGTGTTGTGCAGGTTTGTCAAAGCAAGGGCATGATTTCAGATCAAGTGTGGTTGTTCATTTTTGATCCAGTTCATATGGATGTTTGACCTAATCTTGGTCAAACTATCAAGCAATTGTTTCAAGTGCCAGTTATCTGTTTCAGTGAGCTATTCCTCAAAGCAGTGACTGTCAAGTTGTTGTGTGGTGATATTCATCAGGTTCATCTGAGTTCATCAATCAAGAATGTGTTCATCTGTGGATTGATTTTCCAAGATAATTGATTCAGATGAATTTTGAAGTGATTCAGAACTTATTCAAATGGTCGTTGCTCAGTTGTGGCTCGTTCAGTGGTAGCTGTGTCTTATCAGAGGCTTGTGGAAATAAGTTTAAGATTGGTTTTGAGCTAAAAATAAATATTAGTCATCCATGATCCATATCCATTCCCATTTTTTTTGCTATCCAATTTCTAAACCATTTTTTATCCACTTTTAATCCCTTTTGTCACCTTTCTAATACCCACTATTTTTCAATATACATAAGCATTTCCAATTTTTATCCATTATTCTCATAAACCATATCCACTCTCTAAAATCCAATTTAATCCATTTCCATTTAAATTCCAAAAAGAACATCCTTTTTTAATCCACATTTCTAAACCATTTTTTTTCTCACTTTTCTTAATCCACTTTTAAACCAAGTACCTATCTAATATCCAATTTAAAGTCCATATCCATTTTTTTTTATAACCATTTCCAAATATTCATTTTTTAAATATCCATTCTCTAAACCATTTTTATCCATAATCCATTCTCTAATTTTTCAATTATCCAAATTCAATTTTCCAATTATCCTTTTTTTTTCTTTTTAATTTCCAAATTCTAAATCCATTTTCTTTATCATAACCATTTTGTTTCTAAGCCATTGTTCATTATTAAAAAAAATATCATAAGCCCATTTCATTTGTCATTAAAGCCCAATACTAATTATTCAAAATATTGCCAAAGAAAAAAAAAAGATAAAGAAGAACAAGTTGTGGAAACAAGTTGACACGGCCCATATTTCTTGCACACAAAATTTTCATGCTACTCATCAGCTGCTACCACAATTCAACGCAAACCTCACGAGCTATACAAACGACTCCTAGCCATCAAAACCACACGCAGCCGTACACCAGCCAAGCCGTTTTCCAAGTTGCAATCCACGTCACATATTGAGCTGCAGAATTTCTATCCAAAACGACAACGAACAATGAGTAAAACACACTGAACAAAACAAAACGCAAAGCCAAAATACAAGCTCACGCCAGCTGCAGCAAACGACACACTGCAACCAATTGAAACGCAACAGCATAAGCGCAAACGACACGTGAAAAATCTCAGCCCAATTCCAAACGACAATCCAAATTTTTAGTCAAAATTCACTCTCCAATTCTATAAATAGAGACACTCTCTCATTCCATTTTCCAAGCTTGACAGCCCCAAAAACTCTGCCAAAATTAAACCAAGCTTAGAAAAACTCCATTGAAGCTCCAATTCCAAAAGCTCCAAATATCACTCCAATCTTCATCAAAAATCATTTCTAAGAGTGAAATTCTTCACACAACAACAAGAGGAAGAGAGTAGAAGTTGAAGAGGAGTCTTGCTTCCATTTTTCAAGGTAGTTCGAATTTTCCGTCGAAACTTTGAAACTCCGATTCGTCCAATTCTTGCATCGACGGTTAATTGTGATAACATATTTGAAATCCTCTCCGTCTCACGATCGCAACGGTATATGGTTTGAGCTCCGTCGCTCCGATTTGACGGAGCTCAAAATTTGAAGCATGGATGATGAATAGTGCTCGGCGTTGCATTTTGGAGAAGAAGAAGATTTCTTCACTTGCTGACTTTTTCTTTTTCCTTTTCCTTTTAATGTTTTTTTTTTTTGGTTCATTCTTTCTCTTTTTTTTGAAAGTGATGGGCTTAGCCTATTCATTACACCACCACCATTTTCTAAAACTAACCTCCTTCACTTTTTCTCTATTTTTCTTAAAAAGTTAATTCCATTTGGTTTCTATATTTTTTAGTAAGCTTTTGAAATTAAATTTTACTTTTAAATTCTGTTTTAGAAAAATCTCTTGAAATTTATTTGAATATTTTGTTCTTGATTTTCTTTTTTCTTTTTAATTTTGGATTTGAATTACATTTTTTAAGAGATTATTTCTCTTTAAATTCATTGGACTTAGGGTGTAGATGAAGTTGGATAAATGTTCACTAATTCAAATCTACCTTTAAAGTGAATTATTTAATTCACTTTAGGTGCTTTGAGTTAATGATATATTTAGCACTTTAATCCACCAAAATGAGTGAATGAACTTAAAGATGGAATTGTCTTGAATTTGTAATTCAAATTTGGTTTCCTCTTTCTTCTATTTCTTTTTATTTTTGATCTATGAAAGTCAAAGATATTGGAATTCTTTTATTGAATTTCGATTGAGACGAGATCATTACCACTTTTTTTCTTTTCGTGTGGCATCGCTTTAGGATGACGATCCATATATCGTTTATCTCGCGTGCATTAACACATATATCTCATGGCCGGCCTCATTCGTAGGGTAATTGCTCGAACAAATTACTCGGCGTGCGCTTAACATAGACCAAAATTTGTCCCGTATCGGAAAACTATCAAGAATAGTTGATTATTTATCTTATGGTTCACAACTCATGAAACTTGTTGTTAGGAGGCTTTGGTCTTATCAATCCTCTAATGAGTTTCATCAACCTTGACCTAAGTGCAATTATTCAATTGTTATTGATCACTAACACTAACAATTAACCACTAACTTACTAACAATTTTATTATATTAATTTTGTTTATGGTTCCTTCTCGCTCCTTATCTCTTTTATTTCTTTTATGCTTCATTATTATCATTTCATATCATGTTTATGTTTCCGCAATTTTTCCTTTGTCCGTTGGACATATGTTTATGCTTCCGTATTTTTTCCTTTGTCCGTTGGACATATGTTTATGCTTATGCCTTTTTTCTCTTTGTCCACTTGGACTTAAAACATTAATAAAGGATTAAACCATAAAAAACTTAATTCTCCTCATTTTGGACTATTGGTTACTATCCTATGCTTTGGAGTGATCTCTTTATGGACCTTTTTTGAAGTAATATTGGACTTATGGACCTAGAATTAGGACTTCTTATCCCTTTGCTTGGAGTATGGATTGAAGACTTGCCTTTATTTGGCCAATTTGCTTAAGGATGGAATTCTTTTAATATTGCTTTGAAGTGGCTCTATTTTGGTTAGATCCTTCTTTTCCCTAGCTTTTATTTCATGCACTAGGATAGTCACTTCTTCTCCTCCCCATTCTTAAATTTTCAAAATCTTCTCCCTTTTTCAAAATCTTCTTCTTGTTTTCAAACTTAAAACAACTTTCATAATAAAACCTTGACTTTTGTCAAGTGACTTTTTAAACTTTGTTTTCTTAATAAAAGTCAATCCATCTTAAATCATACTTTGACCATTTCATAAAAACATAAAAAAATACAAAAACTCATCCAAATTTTTTGTGCTTTTATGCACCTTTTTCTTTTAGACTTTTCAAAGAGAATTAGACATGAGTCATTTTTTTTTATGAGATGTAAAACTCCTAACCATGGTATTTTGTTGAAAGTATGGTCGTTTTCCACTTAGATGTTGAAGTTATTAGTCTTGTTGATGTTAATCCAAGCAAATCCTCCATCTTAATGTGATGCAAATGCCACTTTCCCATACCTTTGGGTAATTAGTTGAGTATTCTCTCTTGAGAATGACAGGTTGTCTTTTTCAAGATAAAATAAACCATAACCAATAATTTTTGTTCTTTGTACCACGAACTACGAGGTTTTGATCCTATATTGCACATCGTGGGTACGTAGGCATGAGGCGATAAGTCTCTCCAAACACAAAAATCTAAAAAAATAATTCTCCTCTCATCTCTTCAATCTCTTTTTCAAGCATACCCCTTTTTTAGACCAAAAAGCAGTGAATACATCAAAGGGCTCCTATAGAGTACTATGGATGTATTGGGTGCGTAAAACCTTCCCTTTACATAACCAACCCCCTTACCCTTATCTTTTTAGGTTTTGTTCGCTCTTTTTTCCTTTCCTTTATGGATAAAAATAAAAGTGCGGTGGCGACTCTTGCTTATTTTTGAGTTGAGTTAATTAATAGCTTATACTCACAAATTTTACCGCTACAAGCGCAATCCTTTTTTCTCTGACATTTGCAATCATTGTCTTAGTTTAATTTGAAAAAGAGAGACTAGAGGAGAAAAATTTCTTTGTTTAATGTTTTTTAGATGAATGCATGAATGAAGCACACAAAAACATAGAAAAAATATGGGGTCAAATGGTCGGTGTCATGAAGTCAAGGCTCTACCCCCCCCCCCCAAAGGTTTTCTACGGGTGATTTTTTGTACCTGTCACTCAAAATCATTGATTCCTGAGAACACCAGCAGGCCGGGAACCGTGCTAGGTGATGTTTATCAAAGAAACCTCAGAAGAGGGTAGTTTATCGCGTAACAACTATTCCCGATAGCTTCCGCACTACAAAAAAAGGTGATTTTTCTATGTGTATACTCAATCTTTCCACATACGGCATCACACGCATTCCCATTAGCAGAAAAATAAACACGTATATCAATTAGGAAAAGCAGTATATATATTTGTCCTAAAGTCCTAGACTTTAAAGAGCTATGAATCCTATGTTCCAGACAAAAATGGCTCCCCGGCTGAGACGCCACTCTGTGGTTCCTTCCCCATTTAAAGGTTTTTGACCTAAGATCCTAGTGAAGTCAACAAATCCTAGCCCCAATGAAGTCCTTAGGAAAGAAAGAAAGAAAAGAAAGGATATCCGGCCCCACGGTGGGCGCCACTTTTCTGTAGCTAGCGAAACTGGACGTGTTTCTTAAGCACTGCTGCTCTTTTGGGGTTACTACAGGTCGATTCATATTTTATCCTATTATGAGCTGATTAAGGAAGGGAAATAGATGTCTCCAATTAACTCTGCTTGCATACTGAGTTTAAACAGCGGTCTGTTAAGTTACCAATGCTATATGGTAATGGGGCCTCTTTCTTCTTTGTTTGGGACTGGGATAATGGGAATGTTTATGGGTAGGACGTTAGGACTGATATTTTTCGATTGAGATGTGAAGGTATGGGATTTTGGTTTTTGGATTAGTGTGCTCGCTAAGATTTTTCTTTCAATCTTATGCCTACGTATTCCCGTTTACCGAAACAGGGAAATCAGAGCGATCGTAGTTCCTCCTATTCTATGGGAGGAAATGGGTTGTTTTGGTGTCTTGCTCAAAGCCCAAGACGTGAAGCTAAATGTAGTTTGTATCTTGTTCAAAGCCCAAGATGTGAAGCTGAAGGGTCTATTTGTATCTTGTTCGAAGCCCAAGATGTGAAGCTAAAGGGTGTTGTCTTTAGAGAGAATTTGTCATCTCTAAAGAGGTATGTTTGTCACAACTGTTGGGTGACTGATTATAAAGGAGAATTACTTTAACTGGGATATGTGAATCCAGCAATGCCATAATTTACTTAATAGGGGTTTTTTAAACTGAAGGAGAAGACTTTAACTTAGTGTAATGCAATGCCATCTTTCCTTAGGAATTTCTCATGCTAAAAGAGGGACAGTGGCATGGATGTAGATGATCCAGAGGCTTGCCGCTTACAGCAATTAGATGAAAGGAAAGGAGTTGTTGATGTTTATATACTGTGAACGAGGCACAACTTTTGATGCTAAAAGGTTGATTGACTCAACCGGGGTTTTTCTTATACAAAGCCTAAGAGGAGGCTATCGACCCAACAAGAGGGTGACTTTTGAATGTCTCGTACGAAGCCCGAGAGAGAGGCTAAAAGGGTTGACTCTACAGGAGAATCTTTTATATGTGTCTTATACGAAGCCCAAGACGGAGGCTAAAGGTTTGACCCAACAAGAGAGTCTTCTATACTCAACAAGAGAGTGTTTTGTATCTCATACAAAGCCTGAGATGTAGGCTAAAAGGGGGTTGACTCAACAAGAGAGTCTTTTATACTCAACAAGAGAGTGATTTGGTATCTCGTACGAAGCCCGAGATGGAGGCTAAAAAAGGTTAGCTCCGCTGCGGAGAATCATTGCACAAAGCCCAAGAGGAGGCTAGGGTTACTGTTTCAGTTGAGTGACAGGTCCAGTATGCTGATTTAAAGAGAAAATCAGTTCTTATATGAGTACTGCTTGCACTCAGGGATTTGATTCGAGGATCAGGGTTATCTCCCATTCTTTAAGGAAATGGGAAATCCAAAGGGTATTGAGACTGTCCGAGTGTATGGGTTTCATCTCCTAGCTGTGAGAGGCATTTGAGAATATCTTTGAGACTCAAGGGAATTAGACTGTCCAAGTCTAGAGTTTCATCTTTTGTACTACATTTAAGAAACAGCAGTAGCAGGATCTAGACTATTTAAAAAACTGTTCTATTAAGATGACTAATTTCTGCTCCTATACCTCTAGGAGGTCGTCGGGACAATTTGTACGAAGCCCAAGAGGAGGCTGGAATCTTTTAAGAAGCCGAGGGACAATTTGTACGGCCCAAGAGGATGCTATCATTCCCGGAGGAAGAAATCATTTATACGAAGCCTAAGAGCAGGTTGTGAATATTTCTAAGAAGTCGACGGGTCCTTGTACAATGCCCAAGAGGAGGCGAGGATGCTTTTAAGAAGCCTGTGGGTCCCCAAACCCTAAGAAATTCAAGACAGGCTATTCACAGAGAATAGATCAACCCAGGAAAGTTCGAGAATTTGGAAGAAACTCAAGAGATGCCATTCACGGAGAAAAGATCATCTCTGGGGAATAGAGTTTCTTTGACGATTTCTAAAGGTGACATTATGTGAAAGGGTTCACCGAGAATGCTGCCTTTCATGTCTCTGTATTGTTTAACCCCGAGAGGAGGGAAGACTGTGTCTGGTAATCCTATGGGGATCTAGTTTTGTCTACTTCTAAGAGTGATCAACGGGCTTAATGCTAGATGTAGTTGCCGGGGAAACTATAAATATCTATACTATTATTACACAGTTGATATGAGTTTATGAAAGAAGACTTACAGTGAAACAACCCCACAATACAGTTATATGTATATGAAAGCGGTAAATGAAAGCATATAAACACTTACTCGGTTGTAGAGCTTCCATGCTGTTTAGTTAGTTGTTCAACAAAGAAATCTTTGATAACAATATTATATACAAAATCAAAGGAGAAAGTATTTTGAAAAGATATTGGGGCTTACAGCTCAAGGAGAGGCCCAAGGTTTTATCAGTGATCACACTGTTGCTTTTATACAGAGGGACTTATACAAGTGACTGAGGCCCAAATTTGTTTTCTGTACAAAGGGATGGGTCTTACACTTTCTCAAGAGGCCCAAAGAGTAAAAAAAAGAATGGGGCTTATAACTCGAGGGTAGGCCCAGATGTGTTTTGTTTTGAAATGGCGATCGCGCCGAGATTTTCTTTTAACATCGAGGGACTTATACAATATCTGAGGCCCAAATTTGTTTTGGTTAAAAGGGGATTGGGTCTTACACTCTAATAGAGGCCCAAAAGGTTTTGAATGGGTCTTATAGCTCGAGGAGAGGCCCAAAGTTTGTTTTTTCAAAGGGCTATGATCGCGTCAAACTTTTTGAAATACAACGGGACTTATACCATAAGTGAGGCCCAAAAATTTGTGTATTTACAAAAGGGGTTTGGGTCTTACACTCTATTAGAGGCCCAAAGTGTTTTAAAGAAGAATGGGTCTTACTACTCGAGGGTAGGCCCATGGTTACTTAGGTACAAAACGACGATCACGCCGAGATTTTTGAAAATACCCTGAGGGACTTATACAATAAGTGAGACCCACAATAGGTTTTTTTACAAAAAGGCTTAGGTCTTACACTCTATTAGAGGCCCAAAGGTGTTTGAATAGTTTGATGAGGGTTGAATTAATCAAAACCCTAATTTGTTTTCAAAATGTATTTTAATTGAATAAAAATTCAATTAAAATGATCAAAATTGTTAAACATGTGTGGAAATAAATTGTGATCTTGGATTAATGTTTCAAAAATCATGTTTTGACCTACAAAATGATTAGAAGTCATTAAAATTTACAAAATCAAGAGGGAAAAAATATTTTAAATGTCAAAAATAATTAAAATATTAATTCTTTGCAAAAATATCAATTATATGAAATAAATAATATTTTTGGGATATTTTGATAAAATAAAATATTTTAACATTTTTGTGAATTATAAAAAAAGGAATCAACTCAAAATCATTAAAACTCAGAGAGAAATTAATTTCTGAATCAATTAAATAAAATCATAAAATTCAAATATTTGAATTTTCAAAAAAGGGCGCCAAGAACACCCAAGAACACGCGCGTGTTCTGGGTTTTGTCCAGATTTGAATTTTCTCTCCTATCTCTCTGAATACTTGATTATATCATGTAAACCACCTATCAATCTGCTCGTTTCAACCTCACGATCATGTTTATGGTCTTTAATTTCATTTATTTTTAACATGGAATAAGAAATCAAAACAAAACCTCAAGAACCCTAGAATTTGCATGAAGGCTGAAAATTTTGATACATAATTTCAAACAAAGCAATTAATTGAGGGGAAACATTCTATGCATGATTATGAACATTTGACAAAAGTATTGTGCGAGGAAATATGCATAGATTAAGAGATGACCAAGTTTAGGCTTACTTGAAGGTCGTGACAGTAAAAGCAATTTGATTTTTGAGTTGGAGGTGTTACAAATGTGTTGTGATGATCTGAACAACTTCAATGGATGTTGTGGAGTGTGTTGCAAGTTTTGAAACACTTTGGAAGTCTTTGGATCAAGCTGGAGCACTCCAACTGCATAATTGAAGCATAATGGCTAGGTTGATGGGTGATTTTGAGCTGGGGGTGTTACAGATGGTATTTAAGCATTTGGACACCTCAAATACATCATATGTGATGTGTCTGAACAATTGGAATGGATTGCTTATGGCTGCAACTCAAAACCCGATAGTGGTTACTCAAAAACAAGAAAACTTGGCACTTAAGAGAGAATGAGAGAAAGCAGTTCTATAACTGGCTTTGGTGTGAGTTGAATGATCCCTTGGAACCTCTATTTATAGGGGATCAACTCTTGTCTTGGATGAATAGTGAATGGATGTTGGATCAGATCACATTCGCATGGATTGGCTTGGAGGATTTCTTCTCATGCAAGGCAAACTAGCCCTTCCCAAGAGCAGGGCTATGTCTTGACCAAATTTACATTCTTCAGATGTTTTTATTGTTGTTTAATTAGAGAACTTGACTGAGTAGAGTGGCTACCTTAACAATGCACTATTCCACATTAATGCCCTTTGAATTCAAGGCAAAATGTGCCAAAATGCATGCACTTCAAGTTAGAAGATTCCTTGACTTTTTGACTCAGCTTTATCAGTTGGATCAGTTGCATTATGATTGGTTTGAGTACAGGTGGCATAGTGATCATTGGTCTTTGGCTCAAAATCGTGTGTGGCAAGCAAACATGCAAACTAATTTTTCCAAAACAGCTTGCAGCAACATGACTTTGGGCTTGGATTCCTCTTGGCTCAAGAAGAATCAGTTCATGCTAGTGAGCTCTTTGGATTCTTGGTAATATTTGCAACAACATTGATGTTTATCTTTGGAACTGATTCAGCGTGCATCTATGTGAAAAAATCCCACAAGTTTTGGTGTTTCAACACAAAATCTGCCTTGCCCAGAATTTTTCTAAGTGTTGGAAAAGTTGTACTTTCATGTTTTTAGTGATTTTGATCCAACCATAACTCAGAATCCATAATGAATTGGAAGGAGGTGTAGTTGAAGTTTTTGTAGAGGGCCATGAGAACTACAAATCCATCTTTGGATGGAGAAAAATGGCTTTGTGGTTTAGGAGTTATGATCCTCCAAAGTTGGTACCCTTGCCACTTTATTTCATAACTTAGAAAATTTTCTAAGTTTTTATGGTTACCCCTTTTACAAGTTATCCAACTTTTCTTGATTTTTCTTGATGAATGATGATTCAAATCACACGTTAACATCATTTTAGGGTTAAAAAACCATAAAAATGAAAAATCTCAAAAATTCAAAGTTTGACTTTTGTGCACAGTTGACTTTTTATCAGATGAATTCCAAACTATGCGATCCTCTAGGAAATCAGGCCTTTGACCTAAATCAAACTTGATGGACATGTTCCATGGGTATTATAGGGTATATTGATTCATGTCCTAGGTCTTGGGAGCAGGTCCTGGTCAAAAGTCAAAGTTACAGTTGACTTTTCTCGCGAAACCCTAATTGTGGTACTGATGAAATTGAGACTTGTTGCTCAAGCTTCTTAGATTAACCCATTGTTGCAAATGGATCAATGTAGTATGTTGGAGACCTTCAAATCATGTCTTGAGGTCTTGGCTCATGTTTTGTTCCAAAAGTCAACTTAGGGGTGAATTAGGTCAAGAAACCCTAATTCTTGATTTTTGATGAATGCATCCCCTGAGGCTAAATTGACTTGATGCTTGGGCCCATGAGGTTCCATGGAGTATTTTAGGATATGCTTTGAAGCATTGGCTCATGCCCAGAGGAAAATTTTCATCTGGAGTCCATTGTCGACCAAACCCTAATTTGGTGACACTCGCGATCTTGAGGCTTGATCCACCTGGAAGGGAGCAGCCTTGTGCTTAATCCTTAAAGTGGGAGTCCTCTTGATCCCTTGTGGATGTTTGAGAGGTGTAGAAAAGTTGAAGATCATGTCATTTCTTTATTAATCCTTTGTCTAAGAACTCTGAGAGGGCTTGAAACCCTAATTTTGATTGTAGTGAATGCTCACCCATCTTTGGGGAGACTAATGGTTCATCCATATTGTGATGATGATTTGCACAATGATGGGAAATCTTAGTGGTCAAAATTTGGGGTATGACAGGAAGTCAAATCCGGCTGATTCCTGATCGTCAATCGGTTGATGAGCCAAATGATTGGCTAAAATACTTCCTTTGACGGCTTTCTTAGCATGGTACTCGATGTCGTATTCTGATAACAACATCTGCCAGCGGGAAATTCTCCCCGTGTGAGAAGGCTTTTCAATGACGTACTTGATTGGATCCATTTATGAGATTAACCAAGTAGTGTGACGAATCATATACTCGAGAAGACGTTTGGCTGCCCAAGCCAGAGCGCAGCAAGTTTTCTGAAGCATAGTGTATTGAGTCTCACAGTCGGTAAATTTCTTGCTTAAATAGTAGATGGCAGACTCTTTCCTTTTTTTTGTCTTGTTGGCCAAGTACACAACCCATGGAGTCTTCCAAGAATGTTAAATAGATGATCAGCGGTCTTCCCTCTACTATAGGTTATATAGTCAGTGGATTTGACAGGAATTCCTTGATACTGTCGAAGGCGGTTTGGCAATCTTCTATCCAAACCCAGTCCTGATTCTTTTCGAGTAATTTGAAGACTGACGCGCATGTCGCGGTCATGAGGAATATAAATTTGGAAATGTAATTCAAACATCCCAGGAATCCCCTGACTTGTTTTTCAGTTTTTGGAGAAGGCATTTCTTGAATGGCCTTGACCTTGTCAGGATCAACCTCAATCCCTTTCTGGCTGACGATGAACCCTAAGAGTTTCCCTGAACGGACACCGAATATGCACTTGTTGGGATTCAAGCGGAGTTTGTACTTCCTCAGACGCTCGAATAGCTTTGACAGGTGGGTCACATGCTCCTCTTCTGTTTTGGATTTGGCAATCATATCATCGACATATACCTCTATCTCTTTGTGTATCATGTCATGAAAGAGAGTAGTCATGGCCCATTGATAGGTTGCCCCGGCGTTCTTCAAACCGAACGACATTACCTTGTAACAAAAAGTGCCTCACGGGGTGATGAATGAAGTTTTCTCCATGTCTTTCTGTCACTCCCGGGATTTTCATCTAGGTACAAACGCGAAAGTGGCGTGAAAACAGAGTCGCAAACAATGTGTATTTATCCCAAGAGAGGGAAAGGAAACACTGCGTAAACCTGAGGGAAGGGAAAAGCATGGTCTCGCGACCAAGAGAAATGGGTAAGGGAGTCGGTTATGCGAGGGGAAGGTATTAGCACCCCCACGCGTCCATCGTACTCGATTGGATCCATGCTTTTTGTCTCGATCAAAGGGTGTCGTCATCTGGAGCTCCACTGCTACTGGAAAGGAGAAGGAATGGGAACCGAAAAGAACGAAGAAACGAGGATGAAAAGGAAAAAGAAGTGACTCGATAGTACATCACTCGTCCTATGCCTACGTATTCCCTCATGCAATGGGAAAGTCAGAGTCAACGTAGTTTGGACACGAACTAAAGGGGGAGGTTGCTCGCCAAGACATCGCCGTCTTGTGCCTACGTATCCTCAATTGTATCGGAAGGAGGAAGTCAGAGCAGTCGTAGTTTGACCTAACAGGGTCTTAGTGATTTTTGTGAGCTACGTTAAGTTCGCATCCGGCAGTTAGGGTCGATGCCTGTTTGCGACGAGACGGAAGTAACGTGCCCTTTTCTGAATATGAGCTTAAAAATTAAAAATCCCGAAGTATGAAAAAGGTTTGAGATTTGTTTTGTTTTTTTAGACAGAAGTGTTTTGATTTTTGTTCGTAGTATGCCTCGTGCTAAAGTCTATGACGTAGTAAGTACTTTGCGTAACGAGTCACACGCCTCGCGCAAAAAAGTATACTATGTAATTAAGGCTCATGGCACACGAAGCACACTTTTAATTATTAAGTGTTTTTTTTTTGAGAATTTTCTTTTAAGAGAGAGAAGAGAAGACTCAAGCCAAAAAGAAAACACTAAGGGGAAACTAATTGTTCCTAATGTTGTCATGCAAAGGTGGCCCAATAGTTGAGGTAAGAACAACCTAAGTCTAAAGAAAAGAGAGGGATAACACTACCTAATGCTTATCCTACCTCACCTTAATAAAAAATTAAGGATGAGCTAGGATCCCAAAGGGATGTGAGAGAACTCTACACAAACAAGCATTATATCATGTAATCCACACATAGAAGTGAAAGAGAAGTAAAAGAGAGATAAAAGAAGGAATGAACATGGATAATCATCCACATTCTCATATGTCTTACCTCTGCCCCTACAAAAAAGGTTAGTACCAAATGATCACAAGTAATGAATTCAAGTGACAAAAAGTAAACCAAACAATGCTAGTTGCTTTAAGAAGACAACTTAAGAAGAAAACAAGGTTTAAACTAAAAGGAAATGGTCCTAAGGGTTAAGGAACATCCAAAGTTAGTAGGTACATGTCAAGGTGTCCTACTAGGGTTAAGGTATCAAATGAAGTCAAACTAGGTTGAAACATGCACCAAAAGATCACACAAATGCAAGTTAAGCACTAACTATGCAATATGAATGCATATGGTTCATGAACATGAATGAATGCATATGTAAACATCAAAGTCATAAGTGAATGACATTTATTAATGCATGGAGATGTCATTAAGATAGCATGTGATTCATGAATGCAAGCATTGATTAAGTAAGAAGAAATGAAGACAAACACCACTTAAGTTCATACAAACATACATAACTTGTAACACAAGTAAAGAATGAAGAATATGAAATTTGAAATGACATTTAGAAGTCAAGAATGTACATACAAAGTCCATACAAGTCTTATGTTGATGCACATTGAAGAAGAGAAACAAACTATGTTCAAACAAGGTCAAACAAACATGCAAAAGTTTATGAACTTAGAAACATGCAAGATGCAATTAGAGATCATGGTTTATGGTTGAGAAGGATCATAAATAGAAGTGAAATCATGTTTAAATGAATTTTTAGGATCATACAAGCATTGGTGAAAACAAGTCAACAAAGACATGCAAAAAAAGAAACACAAGTGCACAAAACATTTCAAGCTTAAACAAGTGCACACAAGTCAATTCAAGATGGACAAGCAATGACCTATAACATGATAAAAGTGAACTATAATGTTCATACAACATGTATTAAGAGGTCTCAGCAATTGTCAAAGGGGTTTGCATACAATGCACATTAAAACTCTAGCATATGATCCCAAACATTCACACAAACAAGCATGCATTCATGAATTCATAAGGATCATGTTAAAAGGACATGAAAATTTTAAAAAGGCAAGCATATTGAATTGAAAATAGTAAGTTGACATGCCTCAAAAGAATGGTTCCAAAATCATTAAGGATCACCCCAAAACATGCTTCACAAGTTCACCTAAGTGGCACAAGTATTAGGCACAAATATGGTATTTAAAAATTGATAAAAAATGCTTTTAAAAATCCACAAAAATTACAAAAGGTGTCTCAAGATGTCATTAAAGCATTTACCAATTTACATGTGAAAATTCAGATCAGAAGTATATCAAACAATTCACCAACTCCACATGTATCATGAACAAGGATCATACACAATGAATTAAATGGAAATTCATGGAAAAATAAAAAAATATACCAAAATCAGAAATAAAAATAATCAAAAATTATTTAAATGTATTAGGATACTATGAGAATTTATTTGGAATTTTTATCATGCTAGAAGTATTTTTAATAATACAAAATGAAACATGTATTAAAAGAAAAAATAGAAAAACAAAAAAAAGTAGCAAATAAAGGGAGGGGGTGTAGTCAGTAACACGCCTTAATTCAAATGCATTGGGCCCCAAAATTAGGGGGTGTGGATATCAAAGATGTAAGGCCCACGCGCTATTAGTTCAAGGGTCTATGCCATGCACTTCAGTCAAAACAGTTGACTCACTGGGAGACGTTGGATCAAAAATCCTGATGATGATCAAAATAAAACTAGATCTTAAGGCTGTTATATGAGGGAACATGATCATCATGGAATGACAAACACATCACACCAACAGTGTCAATAAAAGAGAAAGAGAAGGTCACGTGCGCGAGGGGTGGGCTTTTAATGCGTTGGCGTGATTTCGTGCGTTGGATCAAAATGAGATGGAGGGCCAGGATTATAACATGGATGGTTGCTAGGGTTTAGGGTTCAGGCTGCCGGAGAAGACTTCCGGTCGTCTTCTCCGGCCAGTCTCCTCCGTGGCCAGACATAAAACTACCCAGAAATTTATGAAACTACCATGGTTCAACCCCATTTTTCACGTACATTTCAGAAATGCCATTAGTTTTTATTAATTCTGCCTCTAACTACTAAAACTAAAAAGAATAAGTTAAGATCTGAAAAACTTAAATCTCACATTTCACCTATATTTCTACACAAACATTGCCTCAACCCAAAGGACTTCCAGATGCAAGATATCTACATGATTCTAGCCACAGGATGCTATCAAATGATGCAAGAAGTTGAGGATGATTACCTGATCAGAACTTCAATTATAATCACCAAGTAACCCTAAAACTTCGTGCAAATCTTGTAATCTACTAGCTGGAAGCAAAATAAATGCTTAATGCTCTTCAAATCTTGTTGAAAGTGGAAGCTTGATGGAGATGAAGATGAAACTCGTGTGTGGCTTCTATAGTGTTCCAAAGGATTTCACTGCATACAGAAGAAAGACCTTGTTGTGGAGATGAAGATGGATGAAGAGAGAACCTCTGGATCTTCAACAACGAGAGAGAAATCCCTTTTCGATGTTGAGAGCAAAAAGGAAATTATTTTGTGATTTTCTGTTATGTGATGTAACTGAATGAGTTTCAGCTGGTTAGCCAGCTTTATATGGGTGGTTTAAGGGGCGGTTGAATGCTAACTGTGGTTTATAGTTGGGTTTTTGTATAGTTAAGTGTGAATTTAAAAGACAAAGAATGAAGTTAGTTAGAGTTGATGTGTGGTTATATTGTTTAGAGGGAGTATGATAATCGTGGTGTATGGCTTTATGATGAATGGTGATGATATGTATGAAAGGATGCAGTACAGTTAGTACAATAACAGCTTGTTGAAGAAGTTTTCTTTTTTAATTTCCTCTTCCTTGGCATAAATGGCAAGCTTATTATGTAATGCATGAGAAGATAAGGTTTTGCATGGTTATTTGTGGCAATGGTATATGATTTGTGTGCATGGCTATGGTACAACAACAATGATGCATCTAGAATTAGGATGAAGCTAATGCACCAAAAGAGAGTTCATGGCAGCAACTTTGATGGCACATATCTCATTGGGTAGTGAATCAAATTGGAGGATTTTTTTATCTTTGGAAAGATGAGCCATAATACAACACATTTCATGTTGGATGTAATTGAAGTTGAGGTTTTGTATCATGGAGAAAATGAGGCTGAAGTCATGGAATCACAAATGCCTTGGCCTGCCCATGTCTGGCTCGCATACATGAAGCGTATGCCTAGCAAATTTCATTCTTGCATGGTCATGACTTTCTCTTAGAATAACTCTTGATATGTTGATCAAATGAGAAAATTCCAACATGAAAGTTGTAGGGGTGAAAATAAGAACTTTCATGTTGGGAACTTTTTCATATGAAGCTTGTATCATGGTGTAATTGGTCCCTGAACCTGAACCTAGCATGCACACCAAGTATTTGTGAAAATAACTGCGTGCTGGCTCGTCCATGACTTGCCTGACTAGCCAATTTTGCCTTGATTTCTCTCAACTTTAATCCATCATATCTCCCTTGATTTTGATCCAATAGAGATGTTCTAGGTATGGTTTTGAAGCTTGGAATGTGAAATTTTGATAGGCCTCCATAAAATTTGAGTTTGGAGCTTGGAACATAGAGAAAGAGAGCTCCAAAGATAACCCTTCAACTTGACAAAACTTGCCATAAATGGAAACCCTTCATTACTATTTTTGGCAACTTTGCACATTTCTTGATTTTTGATGAATCTCTTGATAATTCTTGATAAAATCTTCACCAATGATCATACTTGAGATAAGGAACATGAATTTGACCTTAAAAAGTCAAGAGTTGACTTTTCCTCTGCACAGTTGACTTTTCCCCAATTCTCCTGATTTTTAATCAATTGATCAATTGAAGCCTTTCTAAACCAAATTGATGGACAATTCTCCAATCTTAGACAGTTAGGGACATGAGGAATAACATAGAATCAAGTCTTGCCCAAAAAAGCAAAAATAAACTGATTTTATGGCAAACCCTAGTTTTGGGACCTTCAGTCTAGGAGGAATCAACACATCCTCAAAATTCAAATTCCTCTGAATATGAAGTGTATCCTCTCAAACAAAGATGATATATGCTATTTGGTGATGATAAAAGCTCAAAGATCTTGCCCATTGGAGTGCTAAACTCAAGAATCCCAAAACCCTAATTTTGTACTGGTTAGGAGAATGTGATTCACTTGAAATCTTCCTGACAATAATCCCTTGAAGAGGTGATGGGTCAATTAAGATACCTTGAGGCTCAAGACTCCTTTGATTTGATTTAGATACCTTGATCCCATGCTAAGAACCAATATTATGCAAAGATGATTATAAAAAAAATGAAATGAAACATAAGCCAGTTGAAGTTAGAAACATGAAGGCAAATTTAGAGGTGTTACACTTTCGGCGCCATTTTTATCTGATTATAGCCCGAGAATCCATCCATGAAGGAGAATACTTTAAACTTTGTTGTACTGTCAACTAGCATGTCAATGTGAGGTAAAGGAAAGTCGTCCTTTGGACTGGCCTTGTTTAGATCTCTGTAATCCATACACATTCTGACCTTTCCGTCCTTTTTCAGAACTGGTACGATGTTGGCTAACCATTGAGGATATTCTGATGTGGTGAGGAAGCCCGCGTCAATCTGTTTCTGTACTTCCTCTTTGATTTTGATGGCCATGTTGTCGCTCCCGAGGATTTGCATCCATGGTACAAACGCGAAAGTGGCGTGGAAAACAGAGTCGCCAGCAATGTGTATTTATCCCAAGAGAGGGAAAGGAAACACTGCGTAAACCTGAGGGAAGAGAAAGAGCATGGTCTCGCGACCAAGAGAAACGGGTAAGGGAGTCGGTTACGCGAGGGAAGGTGTTAGCACCCCACGCATCCATCGTACTCGATGGGATCCATGCTTGTTGTCTCAATCAAAGGGTGTCGTCATCTAGAGCTCCACTGCTACTGGAACGGGAACGGAACAGGAATGGAGGAGAACGAAGAAACGAAGAAGAAAAGAAAAAGAAGTGACTCGATAGGACATCACTCGTCCTATGCCTACGTATTCCCTCGTGCAATGGGAAAGTCAGAGTCAATGTAGTTTGGACACGAACTAAGGGGGGAGGTTGCTCGCCAAGACATCGCCGTCTTGTGCCTACGTATCCTCAATCGGACTAGAGAGAGGAAATCAGAGCAGTCGTAGTTCGACCTAACGAGGTCGGTTAGAGTTTTTTATGAGTGACGTTAAGTTCGCGTTCGGCAGTTAGGGTCGATGCCTGTTTGCGACGACACGAAAAATGACGTGCCATTTTCTAAAAATGAGTTGAACTTAACGATCCCGAAGGATGAAAAGGTTTGAGTCTGTTTTGTATTTTTTAAGACAGAAGTGGTTTGAAGTTAGTTCATAACTTGCATTGCACCCAAGTCTGTAACATAGGAACGAATACTTCGTGCATCTTCCCCAACAGGACGTACACTAAGTACCCTAGAAGAATAAAGGGAGACCCCCCATACTTCACTTCCCATATGTAAGGCTCATACGCAATACATTTTAATCTTTTATTAAGTGTTTCAGGATTGTTATGAGATGAGAAGAGAAGACTCAAGGAAAAAGAAAACACTAAGGGGAATTCTATCCTACTGTTGTCATGCAAAAGGTGGCCCTATAGTTGAGTTTGAAAGGGAAACTTCTACCTAAGTTAGCATGCAAAGGGAAGGCTAATGCTTATCCTACTCCAAGCTTAATCGAAAATTAAGTTGGACTAGGTAGCTCTAAGGGAGTGTAAGTCTTGGGATTCAAGGGAAGGAAAGAGTGAAAGAGATGAAGAAGGAAAGAAGAAATGAGCAAAAACAGCAGCTACAACAGTGCATCTGCAACAATACAACAGTAAATCCAACACCAAATACCAAACAGAATTCTACAGCTTATGTTCAGCACAAAAAGGAGGTGTAAAAGCCAAATAGCAGCACACAAAACAGCACATATGCACATGAACAGCAGTAGAAACAGGGCAACATGTGATACATTGATGATTCACTCATGGAAAAGCAAACATGCATCAAGCACTACATTTCACAATTAATCATGATCACAATCACGTCATACACCGTGGTACACAATACTTGAATTCATCATGAAAGAATGCACATCATTTGCTAATGGACAAATTAATTTGAATATGCATTTCATGGAATCAAAAGCAACTAGCATGCACAACACAATTCCAGCAACATAAGCAATAATCCATAATCAGCATGCTCAAGAAGTGTGCGTAACGCATTTATCGCACCAAGAACGCAACATCGCAAACATAAACATTTATCGAATGAAAACCAAAAGTCGCGTGTCAGAAAATTGTGTTCATACAATGGTGTGAGGTGAAGCAGCTCAAGAATGATCCACAAATCATCAACATATTAATCCATGAAGTTTAGAAATGAAACGGGATCGAAACATACTAAAAAATGCACAAAAAAACACTCTGCAGCAGTGTTAATCAATTAACCAATTGCAGTGCAATTAGATTAATCGATTAATAGTCCCAAAACAGCACAATTTACACTGGTTAATCTATTAACCTAATTGCACTGCAATTGGTTAATCGATTAACCCTGTACCAGCAACAGAAAATCAGTTTGGAAAATCACTTTTAACAGCAAAATCACTTATGCAATCACTCCAAATGATCATGCAATCAATTAATCATGAAATTCACATCAAATATCAGTAATCAAACATCAATTAAATCAACAATCATTAACATCAAGAATCAAATTCAAGCAAAATGGATCCAAATAAAAAATCACCAAAGATCTACATTGAATAAGTTGTAAATAAGCTAAATCAAGTATAGATCTACGGAAAACCAACCTACAAAGCTGAGATTTGCTTTGGTGATTGTTGAAAACGAAAATTGATGAATCAAGGCAAGAAATCCAAAGATCTATGAAGCTTTATCAAGAACAATTGGAGATCCAAGCAAGAACACTTCAAATAAGCAAAAGCTCCTCCAAAAGTGATTCCAATAGCTTAATCCAAGATCCAAACCAGTAGCTACTACAGAATTGAACCAAGAATGAGGATGTGATGGAGGTTTAGCTCAAGAATTCACAAATTCCAATGAAGAATTTGTGAATCTATCAATATAGAGCTTTGAGTGTGAAATCTATCAATATGGAGAATGAAAAAGTGAGAGAGAATTGTGAGCAAATTCTGAAAAATGAGAGTGAAAAATGATCTACGGTTTTAGAGGTTTGGAATGAATTGGTTTAAATAACCCCTAGGTTAAGAGTTAAGTTTGGGTTGGGAGTGAGGTTAAGTGAGTGGAAATTGGGATGAAATGTGAATTAGGAAAGGAAATGTGGAATTGGAGTGGAAAGAATTTGAATTTTTAAATGGAAAATTAACTCTCTAGATCCTTCTACTGATGTGTAGAAATAAAATGGGAGATTAAAAATTGGATTAAAAAGAAACAGCTCTGAAAATGCAGCATTTGGGCAAAATTCACAATGGTTAATCGATTAACCTAATTGCACTGCAATTGGTTAATCGATTAACACATTCAAAATTTGAATTTTTGTGCCAAAAGGAGGGAAACTTGGATATTCGTCTGGTTCTACCCGTTCTGAACCACGATAGACCTCTGAAACTTGCCATTTGTTATTACTGCTGGAATACACTTGAAATATGACGTGAAATGCTTTTTCGCACTCGGATTAAACTGCTGATAACAACTGTCTGGTGCTGAATAACTGATCAAAAATTAACTGCTAGAGTTTCTGATCATCAAGTCATTTAATGAGCAAAATAAATGCTCAAAAAGACTTGGAAAGCTATCTGCTTGGCCTTGAACACTGTTAAAAATCATACTGGAACTGATGACGCCGTGAGCTGCTAGAGAATACCTTGCTCCCACGCCCAAAAGAAATATGCAAATGCAAAAATGACAATGCAAATGAAATGAAGCATAAGCCAGTTAGTGCTAAAAAAAAGAGGGTAAATTTTGAGGTGTTACAGCTGCCCCTATTCAATCAACTTGGATCTGAAGGTATGATAGCAACAGCTTTCAGACATTCAAGGATACACGGAGATTGAATACCAAAAGAACCATGAAATTTGCAAACTGTGGGGATAATGAGATGAAGTGTAAGCGCTCTACTCCACAAAATAATACGAGGACGGCCGAAAACGAACTCGAAAAGGAAGACCAAGCCGAACATGGACTTCACTAGGGAAAAAGTGAAACAAACTCTTCAGAGTTATGCCATCTTTGCTGAGGAAGAGAACTGGGTTTCACAAAGTAAGTCAGATGAGAACTGACTACCAGGCGAGAACTGGAATTTACAAGAGATGCCAGGTGAGAACTGACTACCAGGCAAGAACTGGGTTTCAAGAAATAAGTCAGACGAGAACTGACTACCAGGCGAGAACTGGGTTTCACGAAATAAGTCAGACGAGAACTAACTACCAGGCGAGAACTGGGTTTCACGAAATAAGTCAGACGAGAACTGACTACCAGGCGAGAGTTGGATTTACCAAAATAAGTCAGACGTGAACTGACTACCAGGCGAGAACTGGATTTACCAAAGAGATGTCAGGCGAGAACTGACTACCAGGCGAGAACTGGGTTTCATGAAATAAGTCAGACGAGAACTGACTACCAAGCGAGAACTGGATTTCACAAGAGATGTCAGGCGAGAACTGACTACCAGGTGAGAACTGGGTTTCACGAAATAAGTCAGACGAGAACTGACTACCAGTCGAGAAATGGGTTTCACGAAATAAGTCAGACGAGAACTGACTACCAGGCGAGAACTGGGTTTCACGAAAATAAGTCAGATGAGAACTGACTACCAGGCGAGAACTGGGTTTACAAAAGAGATTGTCCAATCAAAGGCAAACTCCTAGCATAGATACGGTCGTGAACCAAAAGGGTGAGAGGTAAAATCAACAGACTTACAACCCACAGATAAGATGACTCCGCTGGGGGAAGGAGAAGTCTAAATAAAAGACTCTGTCGGGGAGCACAGGTAGGATGAACACATCCCTCGGCGATCTCACTGAGGATAAACCAAAATCTCCTGAGTTATTCAATCTCTACTGAGAAAGAGACCTGGCAAACAAAATATCCGGAATTATGCCATCTCTGCTGAGAAAGAGAACTGGCAAACAAAATTTCCGAAATTATGCCATCTCTGCTGAGAAAGAGAACTGGCAAACAAAATATCCAGAATTATGCCATCTCTGCTGAGAAAGCGAACTGGCAAACAAAATATCAAACCTGGCCTATGCTTCGGATGCACATGTTTGAATTTTTCTATGGCGTAAGGCTCCATACAAAATGGAAATGCTACGCGTTTGGGAGGATGCCATGCAAGAATGCTTATGCAATGCAAAAGAGGCGCTCCAGCAAAATAAATGCTGAAAACGAAGACCGCCACCGGGGATGACAAAATAAATTATCCTCTGAGTCCAAGAACTCTGTCGAGAAGGATCACCATGATCAACTCTTTTGATCAATAACTTCTGCTGGAGATGAAATCCAAAAGAACAACCACCCTACTGGGGATTATATATAACTCTTTGAAAAAGGAAACCAAGACCTGAATCAGAAGAGTGCCAAATATCACTTGGACTTAGAACCTGCTGGGGATGTCAACCATTATTGAACAAACCTGCGAGGATTACCACCAAACTCAGCTTGGGGAGACACATCACAAGTACTAGCCCTGTTGGGGACACCATTGAACTGAACCCGCTGCTGGGAAATGACTTCGTCCTTATCCTGCTGTTGCTGGTGAGAACACATTTCCTGACTGAACGAGGGGAAAATACACCAATACCCTGCAGGGAAGACAACATCTTTGTCTCGAGAATACATTCCACACATCCCCTGTGGTAACAAAACAACATCCTCCCTAAAGCAATCCACTTTAGATGCTGGCTGAGGCACAATCTTTTGTACCCTGACTGGGGAGAGTGACAGTCTAATGAGGATGACGAAACCTCAATGCTAGGGAGAGTAACCCTGCTGGGGAGGAAAGTCAACGAAACCCGCCAAGGGATATCATTGAGCTTAACCCGTTGTTGGAGGAAAGAATTTACCCTGCTGGAGATTAGAGCATGTTGTTGTTGACGGAAATACCCTTCTTGACCTACTGAGGAAAGTGAGTACCAGGCTCTGTGGGGAAAATAAAGTCTTTTCAAAGACATCCAACACACCTCCTACTGGAGATACAACCCCATTCACCTCGTAGCGATCGACTTCTGACTGCTTACTGAGGAATAATAATCCAACCATATCTTCGGCCGGGGAGCACAATCCTCTGCACTCTTGCTGGGGAGAATAAGCTCTGCTGAGGATGGTGAACTTTCAGTGATGGGGAGAGAAACTCTACTGGGGAAAACAAATTTGTTACCCATCCTGACCTGTCCCAATGGTCATAAACAACTCTTTGAACTCCCCACTTACCCCAGACCACCAGGTCCAAAGGTAGAAATCATCTCAAGAGGATTTTATAGAAGACCGGGCCTTCACACGGCCCCAGGGTCTTCAAACTCTTGGAGAGATTTCTCAGATCTCGACGCAACGGCCCCAGACTTCATAATCCATGAAGTAAATTACCTCGAAAGGATTTGTAATGACTTGAAAATACTCTGTCCCAGTATTTTGAATTTTGAAGAGGTGTTTTCAATTAACTGCCTTCGGGAGTAGACAACTTCTCACGCTATAGAGGTGGCCTGCCCCGAGTCTTGAAGAAACTTTGCCCCTGACTGATCTTACAGAGATTTGTCAAGTCGACGTGATTGCCTCTGTTTGGCTGCTTTAGGGAGAGTTTTCAATGCGAATGCTCCAGATTGGGTGCATCTTATCACCATTTATCAGGAACCTCTAGGCTGCGCACAGTCTCTTGGCCACATACCCCTTGACATGACTGTCCTTCGGAGTTTTCACCATCTCAACTTGGCGTGATCGAGCTTCAAAACTGACGTTCGTCATGTAAGCTTCTTTAATGTCAAACACATGCAAGCAGAAAATGTTTATTATGAGAATGGCAATTCTAATGTAACACTCGTGTTACCCTGAAGTTTTATTGAAAATGCATCGCCAAGCATTGTGAACGAATCACTAGCTGGGATGCGACATTGATTTTTGAATGGAAAACAATACGCACATGTAATACCAACAAAAATCTTATTAGCATAACTCATGGGAGTCAGGAACGCTATCTCGCTGAAGTACACCTTCAGATAAAACCCTGCTTTAATTAGGACTTTTAAGAGTTGTAACATGGCCTGGTTCACGGTTTTTGAGAAAAAAGGATTTAAGGCCCAAAGTTTGTTGGTGCCCACCCACTCTTCGTGATGTTCTCCAGTCCTACATCCAGCTAATTCGGCGCAAGCGCTCATCTCTCAAAAGGTTTCATAATCTCTAAGGAATCCATGCAACTGATGGTTTGACACCTGATGAGGTTTTAGAGCAACAGTCACCCCTTTTTGTCTTTTGTTTGTAGCCATACGACTTTGTTCTGCTCAAGGATTTTTCCCTTTGTCGTCCTTTTCGCTTTTTATTCTTTTGTTTTTTTTCCTGATTTTTGCCTGGACTGACTCTTTTGAGTTTTTTCGATTTTTGAAGTCCAGCGGGATGCCCTAACTTTTTCCTAAGTCGCTTGTTCTCAAGTTTCGACTTAGCGGTCTTTCTTTCTTCTTTATTTTGAACAAATTGTGTGACACCGTTTTGTCTGACTTGCTGGAAAGGGTTGTGACTGCCTCACTCCTTGATTGTTGATGGATAACCATTGTGGTTTCACATCTTTTGACCTCCTGATATGTGAGGAAAGAAAGGTAATGGATCCTCAGATGCGCACTCCTTTTGCAATTTGAATGCTCGGTCAAACTAACTGACGCCTACCCTGCCCCAGGTTAAGATTGAGGGTTTTTTCGTTTCTAGAAAGAAACTCTAACTTCAAGGCTCAAAGGGGTTAACGAGGGTATATCTCCCTTATATCTCCAGTGTTTAGGGATTTGAAACAATGCATGTAAATCCTCAACAGGGTTTTATCCAAAGGCACCTAACCGAAGATTTTGCGTTTTTCACTTCATCATCCTCCCTCAAGAGTTCTAGACAAGAAAGGTTGGTATTGCAGTGCATATAAACATGATATGATTGCATAAAAGTAAATTACTTCAAGAACAACACATTCATTGCATTAAAATCATCATTCAATACACAAACAAGTTATTTCATGCAGACATTGTTTAAACAAACAATTGAAAGCTACATATGAAAATACAGTAAAGAATCCGAAGATTGCCATTGTTTGAGGAGACTTGACTCCGTCTGGACTTATTGCTTCTGATAAAATCCTTGCAGTCCCAAGTGCCCTCTTGGGAAGCTTCAGTTGAAATGCATACCCTCCACAGTGAAAGTAATGACCCCTGTATCAATCAGATCTTGCACCTTATGCGGGAGCGCCTTACAATCCTCAGTTGAATGCCCTTGTGCCCCAGCATGGTATCCACATCTAAAATTGGCATTAAACCCTGGTGGATATGGATAAATGACCGGCTCTGGTTTCCTTGGCACAATCAACCCTTTTTTAACCAACTCTGGCAATATCTGACCATACAGCTTTGGTAGTACAGCAAACTGTCTGCTTCTTGGCTTCCGTCGACCCGCTTGGGAACTATTCTGCGGTTGATTCCGATTTGCGTACTCCTCTGGCTCAGGTGCTTTCCCCCTCAAACTTAATTGAGGAGTAGGCAGCAATTGCGGATGCAGGGATTCTAATATCAAGGATTGCAAGAAATGCCCCTGACTTGAAGCAGCTTTAGGAGAGGCAACAGGGATATCCACTTCTTTTTCAATAGCTAGCGTAGGACCACCTTGTATGCTTACGCCGCTCGGCGTGAATTCAATTTCCCTCGAATCGATCAGATCCTAGACAGCATGCTGAAGGGCCTTACAATTTTCCACATTATGCCCCGGCGCACCTGAGTGGAAGTCACAATGGGCTCTTACGTTATAACTCAGTGGGGGATTACCAGAAAAAGGAGCCAGAGTCCTTTTCTGTACCAGTTGCAGCTGAAGGAGATGCTATAATAGCTGAGAATATGGCACTGGTGGAGTCTCAAATGCTTATTCTGCTTAGGCCTTGGCTGATACTGGCGAGGAACCTGATTTTGCTGTTGAGATATAGCCGGGACGGTGACAGTGGCAATCTGCTTACTCTTTGGGAGGGATCCCTTAAACAATAGAGGAGAGATAATTCCAGCCGCATCTTCAGGCATGGGAGTATTATCTTTGTTTAGCACACCTCTCACGACCTCCATAACCAGGCTCATCTGAGTCTTCAGTTGATTGACCTCTTCCTTCAGCACTTTCTGGTCTTGAACTAAAGCTTGCATTTTCCCCATAAACTGCCCCATTTGGCTTCGTACATCCCTCAACTCCGCTTGAATTTGATCCATGATCCGCTTCCTGCTTCTTTGAAGAGTTAAGTCTGAAATTCTTAAGAAGACCAGATCAGGATGAGAATAACCAGCTTTAAACACCTGTTATGCAAATGAGTATGCAATGCAAACGCCATGTTCAAATATTTCCAAGGAATCATTCCGCTTTGATTCAAGTTCTTTTTTAGAGACGAACCATAAGGAATGGATGGAAATGCTCAACTGCGAGTCTCAAAGTTAATATCCCTTGGAAATACAAGAACATGTATGCGAAAATGATGATGCAGATGTAACAGGCATGTGATCAAGGCTTCCATAAAGCTCTGTATTGCTGTGCCGCTGAATGGATAAGTTCAAAGGTCTGCTCTGAAGAGAATACTGAAATACCAGAATATCCTAATAACCAGAATACCAGAACATTGGACCACTGAGATAACCAGAAAACTAGGTAAATAACTATACATTGACGAGAAATCCAGAAAACCGGGTGGGTTGAAAGTTTCGGTTACCTGCAGACCTGCAAACACCCATCCCCTCTCACATGTGGGTTCTAGAAAACGGGATCCTCAGTCTCGGATTCTCGATTTGAGAAGCAATAGTACATATATCCCTCGGGGTACAATACCATCGCCAAACAAAGAGGTCATCCACTGATTCAACTAAAAAGGTCATCCTATAGCAAGTTCCCAGCATTGGGTCCTCGGGTCGAGAGTCATAATGGATTTGCCATTTCTTGTTTTCCATTATTGTTCTTGGGAGGAGTGCCATTACTGAGTCCTCAGGAATGTTCACCAGAGTCGACAGTTCCTCAAGAGAATAACTACTGACCTGTATCAACATACAGTAGCAGATATCTCCCCATAGAACCTCGTCTGATTGTGGGGATCGTGATCACCCGCACATGGTCAACACCACGGGAGCATCACGCCTGCCCACGCTAATACCTATGTGTATGCTCAAGCCTGGGTAGTGGGCTTATCTCTCAGAACCTCCCAACCTGCCAAATAGAAAACCAGCACAGCACAACACAGTCCAGCATAATAATGAAATGCAATGCAATAAATGCGGTAAAAAAAAAGTAAAACATTAATACAGTAATATACAACAAAATAAAGCACAACAGATAAACACCCAATGAAATAAAATAAACAAGCGCTAGGATTAACTTACAAAAGGGGATGGACCAGCAAGAGGTCAATCTGTCCCCAGCAGAGTCGCCAACTGTCGCTCCCTAGGATTTGCATCCATGGTACAAACGCGAAAGTGGCGCAGAAAACAGAGTCGCCAGCAATGTGTATTTATCCCAAGAGAGGGAAAGGAAACACTGCGTAAACATGAGGGAGGAGAAAGAGCATGGTCTCACGACCAAGAGAAACGGGTAAGGGAATCGGTTACCCAAAGGAAAGGTGTTAGCACCCCTCGCGTCCATCGTACTCGATGGGATCCACGCTTGTTGTCTCGATCAAAGGGTGTCGTCATCTGGAGCTCCACTGCTACTGGAACGGGAACGGAACGGTAACGGAGGAGAACGAAGAAACGAAGAGGAAAAGAAAAATAAGTGACTCGACAAGACATCGCTCGTCCTATGCCTACGTATTCCCTCGTGCAATGGGAAAGTCAGAGTCAACATAGTTCGGACACGAACTAAGGGGGTAGGTTGCTCGCCAAGACATCGCCATCTTGTGCCTACGTATCCTCAATCGGACTAGAGATAGGAAATCAGAGCAGTCGTAGTTCGAGATAACGAGGCCGATTTGTGTTTTTTATGAGCGACGTTAAGTTCGCGTCCGACAGTTAGGGTCGATGCCTGTTTGCGACGAGACAGAAAATGACGTGCCCTTTTATGAAAATGAGTTGAACTTAACGATCCCGAAGGATGAAAAAGGTTTGAATTTAATTTGTATTTTTTTAAGACAGAAGTGGTTTGAAGTTAGTTCATAACTTGCATTGCACCCAAGTCTATAACATAGGAACGAATACTTCGCGCATCGTCCCCAAAAGGACGTACACTAAGTACCCTAGAAGAATGAAGGGAGATCCCCCAAACTTCACTTCCCATATGTAAGGCTCATGCGCAATACATGTTAATCTTTTATTAAGTGTTTTAGGATTGTTATGAGATGAGAAGAGAAGACTCAAGGAAAAAGAAAACACTAAGGGGAATTCTATTCTACTGTTGTCATGCAAAAGGTGGCCCTATAGTTGAGTTTGAAAGGGAAACTTCTACCTAAGTTAGCATGCAAAGGGAAGCCTAATTCTATTCCTACTCCAAGCTTAATCAAAAATTAAGTTGGACTAGGAAGCTCTAAGGGAGTGAATCCAAGACTTGTTCTTAAACAAGTCTTGGGATTCAAGGGAAGGAAAGAGTGAAAGAGATGAAGAAGGAAAGAAGAAATGAGCAAAAACAAAATCTACAACAGCGCATCTGCAACAATATAGTAGTAAATCCAACACCAAATACCAAACAACATTCTACAGCTCATGTTTAGCACAAAAAGGAGGTGTAAAAGCCAAACAACAACACATATAAAAGCACATATGCACATGAACAGCAGTAGAAACAGGGCAGCATGTGATACATTAATGATTCACTCATGGAAAAGCAAACATGCATCAAGCACTACATTTCACAATTAATCATGATCACAATCACGTCATACACCATGTTACACAATACTTGAATTCATCATGAAAGAATGCACATCATTTGATAATGGACAAATTAATTCGAATATGCATTTCATGGAATCAAAAGCAACTAGCATGCACAACACAATTCCAGCAACATAAGCAATAATCCATAATCAGCATGCTCAAGAAGTGTGCGTAACGCGTTTATCGCACCAAGAACGCAACATCGCAAACATAAACATTTATCGAATGAAAACCAAAAGTCGCGTGTCAGAAAATTGTGTTCATATAATGGTGTGAGGTGAAACAGCTCAAGAATGATCCACAAGTCATCAACATATTAATCCATGAGGTTTAGAAATGAAACGGGATCGAAACATACTAAAAAATGCATAAAAAACACACTCTGTAGCAGTGTTAATCAATTAACCAATTGCAGTGCAATTAGGTTAATCGATTAACAGTCCCAATACAACACAATTTACACTGGTTAATCTATTAACCTAATTGCACTGCAATTGGTTAATCGATTAACCCTGTACCAGCAACAGAAAATCAGTTTGGAAAATCACTTTTAATAGCAAAATCACTTATGTAATCACTCCAAATGATCATGGAATCAATTAATCATGAAATTCACATCAAATATCAATAATCAAACATCAATTAAATCAACAATCATCAACATCAAGAATCAAATTCAAGCAAAATAGATCCAAATAAAAAATCACCAAAGATCTACATTGAATAAGTTGCAAATAAGCTAAATCAAGTATAGATCTAAGGAAAACCAACCAACAAAGCTGAGATTTGCTTTGGTGATTGTTGAAAATGAAAATTGATGAATCAAGGCAAGAAATCCAGAGATCTATGAAGCTTTATCAAGAACAATTGAAGATCCAAGCAAGAACCCTTCAAATAAGCAAAAGCTCCTCCAAAAGTGATTCCAATAGCTTAATCCAAGATCCAAACCAGTAGCTACTGCAGAATTGAACCAAGAATGAGGATGTGATGGAGGTTTAGCTCAAGAATTCACAAATTCCAATGAAGAATTTGTGAATCTATCAATATGGAGCTTTGAGTGTGGTTGAAGATGAAGTTGGAGAATGAAAAAGTGAGAGAGAATTGAGAGCAAATTCTGAAAAATGAGAGTGAAAAATGATCTAGGGTTTTAGAGGTTTGGAATGAATTGGTTTAAATAACCCTTAGGTTAGGAGTTAAGTTTGGGTTGGGAGTGAGGTTAAGTGAGTGGAAATTGGGATGAAATGTGAATTAGGAAAGGAAATGTGAAATTGGAGTGGAAAGAATTTGAATTTTTGAATGGAAAATCAACTCTATAGATCCTTCTACTGATGTGTAGAAATAAAATGGGTGATTAAAAATTGGATTAAAAAGAAACAGCTCTGAAAATGCAGCATTTGGGCAAAATTCACAATGGTAATTGATTAACCTAATTGCACTGTAATTGGTTAATCGATTAACACATTCAAAATTTGAATTTTTGTGCCAAAAGGAGGGAAACTTGGATATTCGTCTGGTTCTACCCGTTCTGACCACGATAGACCTCTGAAACTTGCCATTTGTTATTACCGCTGGAATACACTTGGAATATGCCGTGAAATGTTTTTTCGCACTCGGATTAAACTATTGATAACAACTGTCTGGTGCTGAATAACTGATCAAAAATTAATTGCTGGAGTTTCTGATCATCAAGTCATTTAATGAGCAAAATAAATGCTCAAAAAGACTTGGAAAGCTATCTGCTTCACCTTGAACACTGTTAAAAATCATACTGGAACTGATGACGCCGTGAGCTGCTAGAGAATACCTTGATCCCATGCCCAAAAGAAATATGAAAATGCAAAAATGACAATGCAAATGAAATGAAGCATAAGTCAGTTAGTGCTAAAAAAAGAGGGAAAATTTTGAGGTGTTACAGCTGCCCCTATTCAATCAACTTGGATCTGAAGATATGATAGCAACAGCTTTCAGACATTCAAGGATACACAGAGATTGAATACCGAAAGAACCCTGAAATTTGCAAACTGTGGGGATAATGAGATGGAGTGTAAGCGCTTTACTCCACAAAATAATACGAGGACGGCCGAAAACGAACTCGAAAAGGAAGACTAAGCCGAACATGGACTTCACTGGGGAAAAAGTGAAACAAACTCTTCAGAGTTATGCCATCTTTACTGAGGAAGAGAACTGGGTTTCACGAAGTAAGTCGGACGAGAACTGACTACCAGGTGAGAACTGGATTTCGCAAGAGATGTCAGGCGAGAACTGACTACCAGGCAAGAACTGGGTTTCATGAAATAAGTCAGACGAGAACTGACTACCAGGCGAGAACTGGGTTTCACGAAATAAGTCAGACGAGAAGTAACTACCAGGCGAGAACTGGGTTTCACGAAATAAGTTAGACGAGAACTGACTACCAGGCGAGAACTGGATTTACCAAAATAAGTCAGACGTGAACTAACTTCCAGGCGAGAACTGGATTTACCAAAGAGATGTCAGGAGAGAACTGACTACCAGGCGAGAACTGGGTTTCATGAAATAAGTCAGACGAGAACTGACTACCAGGCGAGAACTGGATTTCGCAAGAGATGTCAGGCGAGAACTGACTACCAGACGAGAACTGGGTTTCACGAAATAAGTCAGACGAGAACTGACTACCAGGCGAGAATTGGGTTTCATGAAATAAGTCAGACGAGAACTGACTACCAGGAGAGAACTGGGTTTCACGAAAATAAGTCAGACGAGAACTGACTACCAGGCGAGAACTGGGTTTACAAAAGAGATTGGCCAATCAAAGGCAAACTTCTAGCAAAGATACGGTCGTGAACCAAAAGGGTGAGAGGTAAAATCAACAGACTTACAACGCACAGATAAGATGACTCTGCTGGGGGAAGGAGAAGTCTAAATAAAAGACTCCGTCGGGGAGCACAGGTAGGATGAACACATCCCTCGGCGATCTCACTGAGGATAACCAAAATCTCCTGAGTTATTCCATCTCTGCTGAGAAAGAGACCTGGCAAACAAAATATCTGGAATTATGCCATCTCTGCTGAGAAAGAGAACTGACAAACAAAATTTCCATAATTATGCCATCTCTGCTGAGAAAGAGAACTGGCAAACAAAATATCTGGAATTATGCCATCGCTGCTGAGACAGAGAACTGGCAAACAAAATATCAAACCTGGCCTATGCTTCAGATGCACATGTTTGAATTTTTCTATGGCGTAATGCTCCATACGAAATGGAAATGCTACGCGTTTGGGAGGATGCCATGCAAGAATGCTTATGCAATGCAAAAGAGGCGCTCCAGCAAAATAAATACCGAAAATGAAGACCGCCACCGGGGATGACAAAATAAATTGTCCTCTGAGTCCAAGAACTCTGTCGAGAAGGATCACCATGATCAACTCTTTTGATCAATAACTTCTGTTGGAGATGAAATCCAAAAGAACAACCACCCTATTGGGGATTATATATAACTCTTTGAAAAAGGAAACCAAGACCTGAATCAGAAGAGTGCCAAATATCACTTGGACTTAAAACCTGCTGGGGATGTCAACCACTGTTGAACAAACCTGCGAGGATTGCCACCAAACTCTGCTTGGGGAGACACATCACAAGTACTAGCCCTGCTGGGGGCACCATTGAACTAAACCCGGTGCTGGGAAATGACTTCGTCCTTATCCTGTTGTTGCTGGTGAGAACACATTTCCTGACTGACCGAGGGGAAAAGACACCAATACTCTGCGAGGAAGACAACATCTTTGTCTCGGGAATACATTCCACAAATCCCCTGTGGTAACAAAACAACATCCTCCCTAAAGCAATCCACTTTAGATGATGGCTGAGGCACAATCTTTTATACCCTGACTGGGGAGAGTGACAGTCTGATGAGGATGACGAAACCTCAATGCTAGGGAGAATAACGATGCTGGGGAGGAAAGTCAACGAAACCTGACAAGGGATATCATTGAGCTTAACCTGCTGTTGGAGAAAAGAATTTACCCTGCTAGATATTAGAGCATGTCGTTGCTGACGGAAATACCCTTCCTGACCTACTGAGGAAAGTGAGTACCAGGCTCTGTGGGGAAAATAAAGTCTTTTCAAAGACATCCAATACACCTCCTGCTGGAGATACAACCCCATTTACCTCGTAGCGATCGACTTCTGACTGCTTGCTGAGGAATAATAATCCAACCATATCTTCGGCCGGGGAGCACAATCCTCTGCACTTTTGCTGGGGAGAATAAGCTCTGCTGAGGATGGTGAACTTTCTGTGCTGGGGAGAGAAACTCTACTGGGGAAAACAAATTTGTTACCCATCCTGACCTGTCTTTATGGTCATAAACAGCTCTTTGAACTCCCCACTTGCCCCAGACCACCAGGTCTAAAGGAAGAAATCATCTCAAGAGGATTTTATAGAAGACCGGGCCTTCACACTGCCCCAGGGTCTTCAAACTCTTGGAGAGATTTCTCAGATCTCGACGCAACTGCCCCAGACTTCATAATCCATGAAGTAAATTACCTCGGAAGGATTTGTAATGACTTGAAAATACTCTGTCCCCGTATTCTAAATTTTGAAGAGGTGTTTTCAATTAACCATCTTCGGGAGTAGACAACTTCTCACGCTCTAGAGGTGGCCTGCCCCGAGTCTTGAAGAAACTTTACCCCTGACTGATCTTACAGAGATTTGTCAAGTCGACGTGATTGCCTCTGTTTGGCTGCTTTAGGGAGAGTTTTCAATGCGAATGCTCCAGATTGGCTGCATCTTATCACCATTTATCGGGAACCGCTAGGCTGCGCACAGTTTCTTGGCCACATACCCCTTGACATGACTGTCCTTCGGAGTTTTCACCATCTCAACTTGGCGTGATCGAGCTTCAAAACCGACGTTCGTCATGTAAGCTTCTTTGATGTCAAACTCATTCAAGCAGAAAATGTTTATTATGAGAATGACAATTCTAATGCAACACTCGTGTTACCCTGAAGTTTTATTGAAAATGCATCGCCAAGCCTTGTGAACGAATCACTAGCTGGGATGCGACATTGATTTTTGAATGGAGAACAATACGCACATGCAATACCAACAAAAATCTTATTAGCATAACTCATGGGAGTCAGGAACGCTATCTCGCTGAAGTACACCTTCAGATAAAACCCTGCTTTAATTAGGACTTTTAAGGGTTGTAACATGGCCTGGTTCACGGTTTTTGAGAAAAAAGGATTTAAGGCTCAAAGTTTGTTGGTGCCCACCCACTCTTCGTGATTTCTCCAGTCCTACGTTCAGCTAATTCGGCGCAAGCGCTCATCTCTCAAAAGGTTTCATGATCTCTAAGGAATCCATGCAACTGATGGTTTGACACCTGATGAGGTTTTAGAGCAATAGTCACCCATTTTTTTCTTTTTTTTTTAGCCACACGACTTTGTTCTGCTCAAGGATTTTTCCCTTTGTCGCCCTTTTCGCTTTTTATTCTTTTGTTTTTTTTCTTGATTTTTTCCTGGACTGACTCTTTTGAGTTTTTTCATTTTTTGGAGTCCAGCGGGATGCCCTAACTTTTTCCTAAGTCGCTTGTTCTCAAGTTTCGACTTAGCGGGCTTTCTTTCTTCTTTATTTTGAACAAATCGTGTGACACCGTTTTGTCTGACTTGCTGGAAAGGGTTGTGACTGCCTCACTCCTTGATTGTTGATGGATAACCATTGTGGTTTCACATCTTTTGACCTCCTAATATGTGAGGAAAGAAAGGTAATGGATCCTCATATGCGCACTCCTTTTGCAATTTGAACGCTCGGTCAAACTAACTGACGCCTACCCTGCTCCAGGTTAAGATTGAGGGTTTTTTCGTTTCTAGAAAGAAACTCCAACTTCAAGGCTCAAAGGGGTTAACAAGGGTCTATCTCCCTTATATCTCCAGTGTTTAGGGATTTGAAACAATGCCTGTACATCCTCAACAGGGTTTTATCCAAAGGTACCTAACCGAAGATTTTGCGTTTTTCACTTCATCATCCTCCCTCAAGAGTTCTAGGCAAGAAAGGTTGGTATTGTAGTGCATATAAACATGATATGAGTGCATAAAAGTAAATAACTTCAAGAACAACACATTCATTGCATTAAAATCATCATTCAATACACAAATAAGTTTTTTCATGCAGATAGTGTTTAAACAAACAAATGAAAGCTACATATGAAAATGCAGTAAAGAATCTGAAGATTGCCATTGTTTGAGGAGACTTGACTCCGTCTGGACTTATTGCTTCTGATAAAATCCTTGCAGTCCCAAGTACCCTCTTGGGAAGCTTCAGTTGAAATGCATACCCTCCGCAGTGAAAGTAATGACCCCTGCATCAATCAGATCTTGCACCTTATGCGGGAGCGCCTTACAATCCTCAGTTGAATGCCCCCGTGCCCCAGCATGGTATCCACATCTAGCATTGGCATTAAACCCTGGTGGATATCAATAAATGATCGGCTCTGGTTTCCTTGGCACAATCAACCCTCTTTTAACCAACTCTGGCAATATCTAACCATACAGCTTTGGTAGTACAGCAAACTGTCTGCTTCTTGGCTTTTGTCGACCTGCTTGGGAACTATTCTGCGGTTGATTCCGATTTGCGTACTCCTCTGGCTCAGGTGCTTTCTCCCTCAGACTTAATCGAGGAGTAGGCAGCAATTGCGGATGCAGGGATTCTAAGATCAAGGATTGCAAGAAATGCCCCTGACTTGAAGCAGCTTTAGGAGAGGCAACAGGGATATCCACTTCTTTTTCAATAGCTAGAGTAGGACCACCTTGTATGCTTACATCGCTCGGCGTGAATTCAATTTCCCTCGAATCGATTAGATCCTAGACAGCATGCTGAAGGGCCTTACAATTTTCCACATTATGCCCCGGCGCACCTGAGTGGAAGTCACAATTGGCTCTTACGTCATAACCCGGTGGGGGATTACCAGAAAGAGGAGCCAGAGTCCTTTTCTGTACCAGTTGCAGCTGAAGGAGATGTTGTAATAGCTGAGAATATGGCACTGGTGGAGTCTCAAAATGCCTATTCTGCTTAGGCCTTGGCTGATACTGGCGAGGAGCCTGATTTTGCTGTTGAGGTACAGGCAGGCGGTCACAGTGGCAATCTGCTTACTCTTTGGGAGGGATCCCTTAAACAATAGAGGAGAGACAATTCCAGCCACATCTTCAGGCATGGGAGTATTATCTTTATTTAGCACACCTCTCACGACCTCCATAACCAGGCTCATCTGAGTCTTCAGTTGATTGACCTCTTCCTTCAGCACTTTCTAGTCTTGAACTAAAGCTTGCATCTTCCCCATAAACTGCCCCATTTGGCTTCATACATCCCTCAACTTTGCTTGAATTTGATCCATGATCCGCTTCCTTCTTCTTTGAAGAGTTAAGTCTGAAATTCTTAAGAAGACCAGATCAGGATGAGAATAACCAGGTTCAAACACCTGTTATGCAAATGAGTATGCAATGGAAACGCCAAGTTCAAATATTTCCAAGGAATCATTCCGCTTTGATTCAAGTTTTTTTTTTCAGAGACGAACTATAAGAAATGGATGGAAATGCTCAACTGCGAGTCTCAAAGTTAATATCCCTTGGAAATACAAGAACATGTATGCGAAAATGATGATGCAGATGCAACAGGCATGGGATCAAGGCTTCCAGCTCTGTACTACTGTGCCGCTGAATGGATAAGTTCAAAGGTCTGCTCTGAAGATAATACCGAAATACTAGAATATCCTAATAACCAGAATACCAGAACATCGGACCGCTGAGATAACCAGAAAACTAGGTAAATAACTATACACCGACGAGAAATCCAGAAAACCGGATGGGTTGAAAGTTTCGGTTACCTGCAGACCTGCAAACACCCATCCCCTCTCACATGTGGGTTCTAGAAAATGGGATCCTCTGTCTCGGATTCTTGATTTGAGAAGCAATAGTACATTCATCCCTCGGGGTTAATACCATCACCAAACAAAGAGGTCGTCCACTGATTCCCCCAAAAAGGTCATCCTATAGCAAGTTCCCAGCATTGGGTCCTCGGGTCGAGAGTCGTAATAGATTTTCCATTTCTGGTTTGCCATTATTGTTCTCAGGAGGAGTGTCGTTACTGAGTCCTCGAGAATGGTCACCAGAGTCGACAGTTCCTCAAGAGAATAACTACTGACCTGTATCAACATACAGTAGCAGATATCTCCCGATAGAACCTCGTCTGATTGTGGGGATCGTGATCACCCGCACGTGGTCAACACCACGGGAGCGTCACGCCTGCCCTTGCTAATACCAATGTGTATGCTCAAGCCTGGGTAGTGGGCTTATCTCTCAGAACCTCCCAACCTGCCAAACAGAAAACCATCACAGCACATCACAGTCCAGCATAGTAATGAAATGCAATACAATAAATGCGGTAAAAAAAGTAAAACAGTAATACAGTAATATACAACAAAATAAAGCACAACAGATAAACACCCAATGAAATAAAATAAACAAGCGCTTGGATTGACTCGCAAAAGGGGATGGACCAGCAAGAGGTCAATCTGTCCCCAGCAGAGTCGCCAGCTGTCGCTCCCGAGGATTTGCATCCATGGTACAAACACGAAAGTGGCGCAGAAAACAGAGTCGCCAGCAATGTGTATTTATCCCAAGAGAGGGAAAGGAAACACTACGTAAACATGAGGGAAGAGAAAGAGCATGGTCTCGCGACCAAGAGAAACGGGTAAGGGAGTCGGTTACCCGAACGAAAGGTGTTAGCACCCCATGCATCCATCGTACTCAATGGGATCCATGCTTGTTGTCTCAATCAAAGGGTGTCGTCATCTCGAGCTCCACTGCTACTGGAATGGGAATGGAACAGGAACGGAGGAGAACAAAGAAACGAAGAAGAAAAGAAAAAGAAGTGACTCGATAGGACATCGCTCGTCCTATGCCTACGTATTCCCTCGTGCAATGGGAAAGTCAGAGTCAACGTAGTTCGGACACGAACTAAGGGGGGAGGTTGCTTGCCAAGACATTGCTGTCTTGTGCCTACGTATCCTCAATCGGACTAGAGAGAGGAAATCAGAGCAGTCGTAGTTCGACCTAACGAGGTCGGTTAGTGTTTTATATGAGCGACGTTAAGTTCGCGTCCGGCAGTTAGGGTCGATGCCTGTTTGCGACGAGACGGAAAATGACGTGCCCTTTTTTGAAAATGAGTTGAACTTAACGATCTCGAAGGATGAAAAAGGTTTGAGTTTAATTCGTATTTTTTTAAGACAGAACTGGTTTGAAGTTAGTTGATAACTTGCATTGCACCCAAGTCTGTAACATAGGAACGAATACTTCGTGCATCGTCCCCAAAAGGACGTACACTAAGTACCCTAGAAGAATGAAGGGAGACCCCCCATACTTCACTTCCCATATGTAAGGCTCATGCGCAATACATGTTAATCTTTTATTATATGTTTTAGGATTGTTATGAGATGAGAAGAGAAGACTCAAGGAAAAAGAAAACACTAAGAGGAATTCTATCCTACTGTTGTCATGTAAAAGGTGGCCCTTAGTTGAGTTTGAAAGGGAAACTTCTACCTAAGTTAGCATGCAAAGGGAAGCCTAATGCTATTCCTACTCCAAGCTTAATCGAAAATTAAGTTGGACTAGGTAGCTCTAAGGGAGTGAATCCAAGACTTGTTTAAGTCTTGGGATTCAAGGGAAGGAAAGAGTGAAAGAGATGAAGAAGGAAATAAGAAATGAGCAAAAACAGCAGCTACAACAGCGCATCTACAACAATACAGTAGTAAATCCAACACCAAATACCAAACAACATTCTACAGCTCATGTTCAGCACAAAAAGGAGGTGTAAAAGCCAAACAACAACACATATAACAACACATATGCACATGAACAACAGTAGAAATAGGGCAGCATGTGATACATTAATGATTCACTCATGGAAAAGCAAACATGCATCAAGCACTACATTTCACAATTAATCATAATCAAAATCACGTTATACACCATGGTACACAATACTTGAATTCATCATGAAAGAATGCACATCATTTGATAATGGACAAATTAATTCGAATATGCATTTCATGGAATCAAAAGTAAACTAGCATGCACAACACAATTCCTATAACATAAGCAATAATGCATAATCAGCATGCTCAAGAAGTGTGTGTAATGTGTTTATCGCACCAAGAACGTAACATTGTAAACATAAACATTTATCGAATGAAAACCAAAAGTCGCGTGTCGGAAAATTGTGTTCATACAATGGTGTGAGGTGAAACAGCTCAAGAATGATCCACAAATCATCAACATATTAATCCATGAGGTTTAGAAACGAAACGGGATCGAAACATACTCAAAAATGCACAAAAAACACACTCTGCAGTAGTGTTAATCGATTAACCAATTGCATTGCAATTAGGTTAATCGATTAACAGTCCCAAAACAGCATAATTTACACTGGTTAATCTATTAACCTAATTGTACTGCAATTGGTAAATCGATTAACCCTGTACCAGCAACAGAAAATCAGTTTGGAAAATCACTTTTAACAGCAAAATCACTTATGCAATCACTCCAAATGATCATGCAATCAATTATTCATGAAATTCACATCAAATATCAGTAATCAAACATCAATTAAATCAACAATCATCAACATCAAGAATCAAATTCAAGCAAAATGGATCCAAATCAAAAATCACCAAAGATCTACATTGAATAAGTTGCAAATAAGCTAAATCAAGTATAGATCTAAGGAAAACCAACCTACAAAGCTGAGATTTGCTTTGGTGATTGTTGAAAACGAAAATTGATGAATCAAGGCAAGAAATCTAGAGATCTATGAAGCTTTATCAAGAACAATTGAAGATCCAAGCAAGAACACTTCAAATAAGCAAATGCTCCTCCAAAATTGATTCCAATAGCTTAATCCAAGATCCAAACCAGTAGCTACTGCAGAATTGAACCAAGAATAAAGATGTGATGGAGGTTTAGCTCAAGAATTCACAAATTCCAATGAAGAATTTGTGAATCTATCAATATGGAGCTTTAAGTGTGGTTGAAGATGAAGTTGGAGAATGAAAAAGTGAGAGAGAATTGAGAGAAAATTCTGAAAAATGAGAGTGAAAAATGATCTAGGGTTTTAGAGGTTTGGAATGAATTGGTTTAAATAACCCCTAGGTTAGGAGTTAAGTTTGGGTTGGGAGTGAGGTTAAGTGAGTGGATATTGGGATGAAATGTGAATTAGGAAAGGAAATGTGGAATTGGAGTGGAAAGAATTTGAATTTTTGAATGGAAAATCAACTCTCTAGATCCTTCTACTGATGTGTAGAAATAAAATGGGTGATTAAAAATTGGATTAAAAAGAAACAGCTCTGAAAATGCAGCATTTGGGCAAAATTCACAATGGTTAATCGATTAACACATTCAAAATTTGAATTTTTGTGCCATAAGGAGGGAAACTTGGATATTCGTCTGGTTCTACCCGTTCTGAACCACGATAGACCTCTGAAACTTGCCATTTGATATTACCACTAGAATACACTTGAAATATGTCGTGAAATGTTTTTTCGCACTCGGATTAAACTGCTGATGTTAGTTCTTGGATTGGCTGGAATTTTGGTAAAATAAAGTATATTCAATGTTGATGTCAAGGTTCTGATGTTGCAACATTGAGTCTTAACACTGGGCTGTGTTAAGTATTTAAAGTGCTGAAGTTGGATGTCTGATGTCACATGGCGATGTTGTGACATTAGATCTGCAGAATTAACAACAGCAGGCTGTGATGTTGTTAGGGTTTGCGTGTTAGCTGGAATTGTGGAGAGCAAGTTGTCTCATTGGATGCGAATATCTTGGGATAGATATTTTCTGCTGCATAGGAGATCCGGTGCATATTTGTAGGAGATTTAAAAGGTTGAAGATTTAAAAAGATTTTAGGAGAAAATCTGTTTTGAATATTCAGTTTTAAGTAGCAAGTCCAAGCCCAATTCATGTTGCTATTTAAAGCGCACAAGACCAATGGGAAAGTTATAGAAAATACAAAGAGAAGATCAAGAGCATAGGCTGAGTGTCTTGGGTATTCTGTAACGAGTTTTGTCTACAGAATTCTAGGTTGAATTGCTGTGTCATTTTCTGTCCTCTCTTAAAAGCTGCGAAGCAATAGAGAGTTATTACTTGATCAAAGCTGTGAAGTAAGATCAAGGTTACTCAAAGAGGTTGTTCCTTGAGTGTTGTTTTAGGGATTGAGTAGTGTTCTCATATCTAAGTGGTTTCTTAGGTAGAAAGTCACTAGTAGGGATTAAGTTTAGGAGATTGTCAACTGGGTTGTTGAGTCTGTAAATTAATTCTACAAGTAGTGAATTTCATCCCTGGCTTGGTAGCCCCCAGACGTAGGTAGTTAGATCGAACTGGGTGAATAATTCTTGGTGTTATTTTGCTGTTTATTCAGTCCATTGTGTAGAGTGTGTTGTTGTGATATCACACCTTAACATCACACGTCTGATACCAGAATTTCAATTGGTATCAGAGCAGGCATCCTGTTTGTCTCTGGGTGAGATCTAGGGAAGTTACTTTCTGGTGTAAAGATGGACAAAGAAGTTGGAGGATTCGTCAACAGACCCCCTATTTTGGATGGATCCAATTATGACTATTGGAAGCCAAGGATGACCACTTTCTTAAAATCCTTGAACAGCAGGGCTTGGAAGGCTGTTATTAAAGAGTGGAAAGCACCTGTTGTGTGTGAAAAAGATGATGCTGGCAAAGATAAAGAAGGCACCTTAAAGCCAAAGCCTGAAGAAGAATGGACCAAGGATGAAGATGAGCTTGCACTTGGAAATTCCAAAGCTCTAAATTCAATTTTCAATGGAGTGGATAAGAATATCTTCAGGTTAATCAATACCTATGAGGTTGCTAAGGAAGCGTGGGATATTTTGAAGGCTACACATGAAGGAACTTCTAGAGTGAAGATGTCTAGACTTCAGCTTCTAACATCAAAGTTTGAAAGTCTGAAGATGAAGGAAGATGAGACTATTCATGACTTTCACATGAATGTTCTGGAGCTGGCTAATGCATCCAGTGCTCTTGGTGAAAAAATGTCAGATGAAAAGCTTGTAAGGAAGATCCTTAGGTCCCTTCCTAAGAAGTATAAGATGAAGGTAACTGCCATTGAAGAATCACAAGACATCAGCAAGATGAGAGTTGATGAGCTCATTGGATCTCTTCAAACTTTTGAGCTTGGGTTGAATGAGGAAGAACCAGAAAAGAAGCCAAAGAGTATAGCCTTGGTGTCAAATAATCAAGAAGAAAAAGGAAAGAGTTCTGAGTCCCAGGAGGATCTATCTCAGGCCATAGTTATGTTGGGAAGACAGTTCAACAAAGTGTTCAAGAGAATGAATAATAACTCCAGGCCTAATGTCAAGAACATATCCTCTGACATCAGCAAGTCAAAAGAGAATGATGAAGAGAAAACTGCCCAAGATAAAGGAGTTCAGTGCTTTGAGTGTGAAGGGTATGGACATGTCAAAAAGGAGTGTCCCACCTTCTTGAAAAAGCAGAAAAAGGGCATGATAGTTTCCTGGTCTGATTCTGACAGTGAAGGTGAGTCAGCAAAGCATGTTAGAGCTTTAACAGGAACTGTTGTTTCTGATGATGATTCTAGTGATGGAGAAATAACGTATGAGGAGTTAGTATCTACTTATCAAGAGCTGTGTTTAAAAAGTGTTGAGATTTGTCAAGAAAACAAGTGCCACAAGCAACAGATTGCTCAGCTTGAGAATGAAAAAGCTGATCTGGAAAATGAAGTTATACTAGTTAAAGCTCACCTTGATCAAATGACAAAATCTGTTAGGATGCTGAGCTGTGGTACAGACACACTTGATAAGATCCTTCAAATAGAAAAGGTTGCTGGTGATAAGTCAGGTATAGGATTTGTGGCTGAAAAAAAGGGTTCTGCTGAAGCAAGCACTTCAGGAGCAAAGGAGGAGGTGTCCCAACCAATGTCTCAACATCAAACAAGGAGACAGGATCCTACACCTGAGAAGGGTGCTCATTCATAGCCTCAGAATGTTGAGAAGAAGAATGGTCCTCATCAGAGGAAGATGCAGCCCCAGGGAGCTAGTCAGTATATGCCTCCCCAATATTACCAGAGCATGCAAGCTGCCAGGTTCAAACAGAACGTATCTCATCAGATGTCTCAACATCAGGGAAACTGGTATGGATATGGATGTTGATACAACAATGTTGTGCCTCATTACTATGGAAGAAGGAAGACTCATCACCATAGGAGACAACCTAGAAGACAGCATCCTCAGTTCAGGAAATAGTCTACATATGGTAAAAGACAACAGCACCATAGAAGACAGGCCAACTCTGGAAGAAGGAGACAACATTATGGGTGGAAGCCACAGCAATATCTTCATCATAATGGTAGAAGATATAACCAATTCCGAGATGACAGAGTTAGATGCTTCTATTGTGGAAGGTTTGGACATATGCAGTACTCTTGTTTTAAACTGCATGGTTATCCACAATCGGCCCCTAAAAAAAACTAGAGGAGGTCAGGCCCAAAGTTGTTAAATAAGGGGTTCCTAAAGAGAAGGTGAAATGTCTTTTAGCCCTCACTTCAGATAGACAGGTTGATAACGATACATGGTACTTTGACAGTGGATGTTCAAAGCACATGACTGGATCCACAGCTAAATTGGAAGATACTGTTACTTGCTCTTCAAATGATGTAATCTTTGGAAATGGAGATACTAGAAAGGCTACAGGAGTTGGGAGAGTAAAGTGTGGTGGTGGACCTGAACTTGATAATGTTCTGTTTGTCAATGGTTTAAATGCTAATTTGATCAGCATAAGCCAATTGTGTGATGAAGGTTACAAAGTTAACTACACCAAAGATGAGTGTGTGGTATCTGATGAGCATAATCAGGTTGTAATGAAGGATATAAGATCCAAAGATAACTGCTATCAATGGATACCAAAAGAGGTCAGCTTATATGGTAATGTTATGATTGATGCTGTAACATCAGATGGTAACATCAAGCATGAAAGAATACTGAAAGGGCAAACAGGATTAATGAATTCTGATATAAATCCTTTTAAATTTTTAAAAGGAAAGTTTGTATGGAGGGAGAAAGTCATTAATACTCAAAATCAAGTTCCTTGCCTTAGACCATCATCTCCTAGTGTTGCAACATCACGCTTCTTCAAAGCCCTATTTTCACAACAGTTCATCTTCTTCGCCTTCAAGAATCAACCCTCACTAAATCTCGCCTATCTCAAAGGATTCATGGCTTCTCCGTTCAAGAAATCTGCGTTTCAAAGTTCTATAAAAGGAATAACTAGGGTTTCCACTGACGAAGGTTCTGCATCCGATCCTATGAACATTGAGCCTATCTCAACGATTCTTCCTAAATCAGGTACTTCGAGACCCACTAAACTAACTCCTAAGAGACCTGCCACAGTCTTTAAGAATCCTGAAACAAAGAGAGTTGTTACTAGTGTATTATTTGGCGACAAAACTGTGCCAAAATCATCGACTTCTCAGTCTATTGAGGAGAAGTTTGATGTAGACAAAAGGATGGGTAATCTTGCCTAAAAAATTCTAGACAAAGGTATCCCTGTTAAAGGAATTTCAGTTCCTCTGAATCAGATGCCAGCTGAGAAAGATAACATGCAAAGAGGTAAGTCAAGTCTTCAACAACTTGCTATAACAGCTATTGAAGATGCTGATCAGAGTGAAGACATGCATGAAGAGACAAATGTTGAGGAGAATGTTAGAACATCTGCTGAACCCACTTCTGTTGATAATGCTGATGTGATCAATGTAGATGATATATCAGATGATGAGGTGATAGCAAGAGCTGTCCCAAGTATTGCAAAGAGATTAAAATCTAGGAAGGGAAAGAAGGTTGAACCCTCTCCTAAGAAGTCAACTGATGAAAAGAGGAAGAACATTACTGTTGGGCCAGCAAAAGCCTGGAGTAAAGTGGAAGTAAATCCTAGAAAAAGGAAGGCTGTGGAGCATTCAGAGTCTGACTATGATGTCGAAGATGATGTTCAGGACATCATGCCTGTCAGGAAAACTATTCTAATGAGAATATCTGATAAGGTTCCTGAAGTTCCAATTGATAACATCTCCTTCCATTATGCCAGTAGTGCATCTATGTGGAAGTTCGTTTGTTAGAGAAGACTAGCCCTGGAAAGGGAACTAGGTAAAGAAGCCTTGGAAATGGAGGAAGTTATGGAACTGATAAATGCTGCTGGTCTGGTGAAGACTGTGACTGCACTTCCAAAATGTTATGATGGGCTTGTCAAAGAGTTTATTGTAAACATCCCTGTCAACATTACTGATAAGAGAAGCACAGACTTTATGAAAGTCTTCGTTAGAGGGAAGTGTATTAAGTTTTCTCCCAGTATCATCAACAAATATCTAGGTAGAGATGATGGAGAGTGTAGTGATCTTGAGTCTACTGATAATGATATCTGCAAGGAGATTACTGGTAGACAAGTAAAGGTTTGGCCATTGAAAGGGAAGCTGAAGACTAGCCAACTCAGCATCAAGTATGCCATTCTGCACAGGATTGGTGTAGCCAACTGGGTGCCAACCAACCATAAAACAACAATTGCTGTTGGTCTTGGAAAGTTTATCTATGTTGTTGGAAAGAAGATGAAATTTGACTTTGGGAGCTACATTTTTAACTAGGTGGTAAAACATGCTGAAACCAATGCTGTCAAGTTACCTATCACATTCCCCTCTTTGGTTTGTGGTATCATTTTAGATCAGCAACCTGAGATTTTAACAAACTCAGATATAGCTTGCCAGAGGAAGACAACCTTGTCCTTACACCCTAAGTTGTTTACTGGACATTATGTTCCAGACATTGTTGTAACATCAACTGCTGATAACAAGAAGAAGACTACAAAGGCTGAACTGATTGAAGAATTGAAGACCATGTGCAAAGACCTTGATGCAGTCATCAGTACCAGTCTGGTTAGAAAAGAGAGACTTGAAAAACTGATCCAGCAGTTAGAACAAGACAATGGTGATGAGGTACCTGAAGAAAATAATGAGAACAATGTTGATGGCTCAGAGGAAGATGATGCTCCTGTCAGTGCTGATAAGAATGATGAGTGTGATAATGCCAGCTCAGAGGAGGATGAAGAGGATACTGGAGTTGGATCTAGTTCAAATGAAGACTAGCTTATTTGCATTTGCTTCTAGTAGTTTTAGTTGTATGTTTCTGCAATGTTGTTTTTGGTTCAGCTCTTATTGTGCTTGGTTTGTAATTTGAATATTGTATTGTATCTGCACCCCTTATGTTTTTGTTCTATAATTTGTTATGCTAACTATGAGGCTAACAATGAGAGCTAGGGTAGTACTAACTGTTGTTAATAGAGCTTCTATTTGAAGATAGTCTAATTGTGGCTAAAAAGGGGGAGAAGCAGCCAAAGTAAGAAAGCCAAAAGTACAAAGGTCAAATGATTGTCTAATGCTGTCAAAGGAGTATGTTAGATAGTGCAGAATTAAGGGGGAGTAAGGAGTAATTACTCAACTACTGTTGGTGTTGGTTCATGATTGAGGGGGAGCAACATTGTTGGAGTGCTCATTGCTGCTAATAATGAGCAGAGTTTTTGTGAAGCAAATTCCATAATGAAGATTTTATGATGCTGGAGTATGATGTTGCTGCTGGATGCTGAAGTGAATTGAAGTTGCTGCTAACGTTGAAATATGTGCAGCTCTGGTTGAAGAGTGTAGCTAAGGATGCTGATTGGAGTTTCACAATCATTGACTGAAGATTTTCCGCTGCTGAAGTCTCTGAAGGTGCAGAGTACAGAGTTTGTTTTAGCCAAAATTAGCCAAAGGGGGAGATTGTTAGTTCTTGGATTGGCTAGAATTTTGGTAAAACAAAGTATATTCAATGTTGATGTCAAGGTTCTGATGTTGCAACATTGAGTCTTAACACTGGGCTGTGTTAAGTATTTAAAGTGCTGAAGTTGGATGTCTGATGTCACATGGCGATGTTGTGACATTAGATCTGCAGAATTAACAACAGCAGGCTGTGATGTTGTTAGGGTTTGCGTGTTAGCTGGAATTGTGGAGAGCAAGTTGTCTCATTGGATGCAAATATCTTGGGATAGATATTTTCTGCTGCATAGGAGATCTGGTGCAGATTTATAGGAGATTTAAAAGGTTGAAGATTTAAAAAGATTTTAGGAGAAAATTTGTTTTGAATATTTAGTTTAAATAACAAATCAAGTCAGATATTGTAGCAAGTCCAAGCCCAATTCAGGTTGCTATTTAAAGCGCATAAGACCAAAGGGAAAGTTACAGAAAATACAAAGAGAAGATCAAGAGCATAGGCTGAGTGTCTTGGGTATTTTGTAATGAGTTTTGTCTATAGAATTCTAGGTTGAATTATTGTGTCATTTTCTGTCCTCTCTTAAAAGCTGTGAAGCAATAGAGAGATATTACTTGATCAAAGCTGTGAAGTAAGATCAAGGTTACTCAAAGAGGTTGTTCCTTGAGTATTGTTTTAGGGATTGAGTAGTGTTCTCATATCTAAGTGGTTTCTTAGGTAGAAAGTCACTAGTAGGGATTAAGTTTAGGAGATTGTCAACTGGGTTGTTGAGTCTGTAAATTAATTCTACAAGTAGTGAATTTCATCCCTGGCTTGGTAGCCCCCAGACGTAGGTAGTTAGACCGAACTGGGTGAACAATTCTTGGTGTTATTTTACTGCTTATTCTGTCCATTGTGCAGAGTGTGTTGTTGTGAAATCACACCTTAACATCACACGTCTGATACCAGAATTTCAGCTGATAACAACTGTCTGGTGCTGAATAACTGATCAAAAATTAACTGCTGGAGTTTCTGATCATCAAGTCATTTAATGAGCAAAATAAATGCTCAAATAGACTTGGAAAGTTATCTGCTTGGCCTTGAACACTATTAAAAATCATACTGGAACTGATGACGCCGTGAGCTACTAGAGAATACCTTGATCCCATGCCCAAAAGAAATATGCAAATGCAAAAATGACAATGCAAATGAAATGAAGCATAAGTCAGTTAGTGCTAAAAAAAAGAGGGCAAATTTTGAGGTGTTACACATGTCTGGGTGAGTTCTTCTCAACCTCTATTTTACTGGCAGACATTCTGATCGTAATGATAGATGATATTCCACGATGCGGGTATCCAACCCTGGCATGTCCTGAAAGGACCAAGCGAATACATCGGGGAATTCTTTGAGAAGCTTTATTAAATCTTGTTTGACAGTTGAATTGAGCAGTGCCCCAATCTTGACTTCTTTTCTCTCTTCTTCTGAACCCAAGTCGACCGTTTCCAACGGCTCCTTGTGAGGTTCAATTGACCTTTCCTCTTGTCTGAGTAATCGGGAGATCTCTTCTGGAATTTCTTCGTCATTTTCTTCTTCAGCATCAAATATCGGGAATTCAAAGTTGGGAGAAGGCATCGGATCGTATGTTTCAATGGGGTTTAAAACAAGCAATCTGCAATGACGTGATGATTTGTTTTAGAAGAGATAGAGAGAATGCAAGAGTGTGTGCAGTGTATTTTCTGAAAAATTCTCGTTTTTATTATTTGAGTTGTTTTTTTAGGATTACCATTTTCTGAAAAAGCGAAAAGAGAAAACAACAATAAATGCAGAAATTACAGAACGACGTTATTTTATTTATGATCGAGTCGATTCTTGAAACTACAGCCCTATAAAACAAAACTCTGTCGCTTTGGGCAAAGCGAAGAGGGATATTTACAAAAAGTGAGCCCTATCAAAACATCCATTCCACCTGGGCAGGGTAAAAGGTTAAGGTAAAGATGGCAATTACTTAGACTTATGAACGATCTTCGGAATGTCAACAGCAACCCATTGGCGGCGAACTCCTCGGTGACTCACAAAGTCTGGTACTTTCCTTCTTGGCTTGTCTTCAGAAATAACGCTGATTTCTGGTGGAGCAGGATCGTTGGAATCTGTTTCCCAGGTAGAGTTTTCATAGACGAACTCTTCTGTTGTATCTTGCGCAGTGTTTGTGCTCTCAGGTAAATCTCCCCATCCAGTGGGCTGGATGTCTTCGAGCCTGATGCGAGAACTTTCAGGAGCGGTGTATTTGACCAAGTAGTCGTATTTGTCACTCGGTTGTCCTAAGGTGTCCCACACTTCTTTGAAACTGGAGGAGTCATCTCTTTTGATGATGTTGACCTCAGGGAAAGCATGGTTAATGAACTCTAGCCCTGCAATTTTTGCAAATTCATTGTCGTGCTGGGTATTTTCTAAATGCCCTGAGTGTTGATCCCATGACATGGTGGGGACGCAGGTATTCTTCTCAATGATGCTCAGCTGGTATGCATCGTTTGGCTGATTCTCTTACCCCAAGTCTCCTGGGTACGGATGCTAGATAGGCAGGCCATCCATTGGACCATAGTAGTCATGGTCAAAGTTGTTCTTCATCAGAGTGTCTTCCTCTAATGAGTTCGGTGGAGCACGCGCGACATCCTTCCGGATCACAATCTCCGTATATCATTTTGACATCTGATCTCGGTATAAATCTCAAACTCTGTGCGGGATAACAAAATGGTGTAGGCACCTCTTCCTAAGACATATAACCTTCCTCGTTAAGATAGGACTTCCACTCTTCATCCGTATCAGGGGAGTCCCCTTCGTTGATGGTATGCACTTCTTGAGGCATTGGGTGAAGGAAACCTCCACTGTGGAAGAAGTCCTGAATGGGATGAAAACTTTCATCGTTAGTAGCAGTCTAGGTACAGGTTGAGTAAAAGCCAAGACCCTTCTTTGTTTTATTATCAGTAGGAATGACAAGTTGTCCCCATCCTTTTGCGTTGTTACTCTTGATCACTTCAAGGGCATCTTTGTACGAGGAAATTGATGTTCCTTTTTCTGATCGGGTGTCATTGCTCATCGAAAGTGCTTGGAACTGAGTTCTAACAACCTCCTCTGGTTCTACAAAAGTGGTCGTTGACATGTTACTCACGATCAAGGCTTCTTCTCCACAGACTGTGACTAGTTGGTCGTTCTTGACGAACTTCAGCTTCTGGTGAAGTGTCGAAGTGACTGCCCCATCCTCGTGTATCCAAGATCTTCCTAACAAATAGCTGTATGCTGCCCAGATGTCCATTACCTGGAAAGTGACTTGGAACATCTGAGGACCGATAGTTATGGGAAGGTCGACTTCACCGATAACTATTTTTCGGGATCCGTTAAATGCTTTGACGATGACCTCATTGCCTCTCATCGGAGATCCTTTAAATGATAGTCGCATTTAGTAGACTTTGGCATAACATTCAGAGTTGATCCGGTGTCGACCAGTACGCTGGCTAAAGCATCGTCCTGGCAGTTGACTGTAATATTAAGTGCCATGTTGTGACTTTTGCCTTCTTTTGGCAATTCCTCGTCACTAAACCCCAAGTTGTTGCAGGACGTGATGTTGGAGATGATGCTGTTGAATTGTCTTACTGTTACATCTTGTTCCACAAAGGCTTGCTCTAAGAGTTTCTGTAGAGCCTCTCTGTGGGCTTCGGAACTGAGTAAGAGGGATAGTACAGAGATTTTTGAAGGAGTTTGCAACAATTGATCAACAATGTTATACTCACTCTTATGGATGAGCTTCAGCATCTCATCGTTGTTTTTTGAAAGGTCGGGAGTACTGGATTGACCGATCGGTTGATCAGGAACTTTTGTTTGAGGTTCCTTTTCTTTGATGGGTTATCCATCTCCTCGGTTGAAGATTCGGCCGCTCTGTGTTACTCGACTGATGTCTGTTATGTTCACGACAGAGGGTAATGGAGTTTCCTTTCCATTTTCAATTGTTATTGCATCGTATTTGTAAGGGATAGCCTTAGTTGATTCATACGGTACATGTCCTAGCAAATAGATAACTTACAGGAGTCTTTTGATTTTTCTGACCACTGTAAGTAATTTCAATCAATTCCTGGTTGGGAAATTTTCTACTGTCCAAAGGAATTCTTGATTCGTCAAGTAGAGGGATTATGGTACAAACCTCTTTGGTCCTCTTATGATCAGAGATTACGACAACATCTTTGATCTGATCAGCAAAATAGTCGGGCATTGAGTTGACTGGCCCAGAACTTGGACAAAGTCGAATCTCTTTGTTGTCCAACTAACTTTGAAGGGCTGCTCGCACAAGGTAGCATCCTTGATTATTCTCCGAGTAAACTCTACAATGCTCATAGTTATGTGGTGGCACCAGGCCACGTCCGCTTTTTATGCAGTGCAACTTCACTAGATCTGTTTCCATTGGTCGAACATCCTGACTTTGATGCCTAGTAGGGTTCCCATTAATCATACTGACTTGTTGTGTGTCTTCATCTAGATAGATCGGAAACCACCAGTGGTTCAACAAGTGTTGCAGTGTTCTTTGAATGAGAGTGCATCCTTGGTCACTCTCATGACACACTTCACAGTTTTGATAGTCATGCGAAGTCATAAAATTGAGCTGGACTTGCTTAGTGTGTAACTCCACTAAGCTGGTATTCATCAAGCGAATATCGAATATTTGAATCATATTCACTTGATAAGGACTTTTATCATGGTAGTCCTGAATCCATCCAAGATCCATCTGACGCTGGAGGGCCTCTTATACAAAAGAGCATCCCTGATTGTTTATCGAGCAAATCAAGCAGGAATCGTAATCGTGCCGTGGCAGATTATGATGTTGGCTTTGCCTTGAGTGCAATGCCACCAAGTTGACATTCATCGAACGAATGTCGTGGTTTTGAAGGATGTTGGAATTTGTATAAGTCATGTTGACCCCATGAATTATGTGATCTTGGATCCATCTGAGATCCAACTATTCCTATAGAGCTGATTGCACCACAAAACATCCCTGATTGTCTTTAGAACAGATATCACACTGGCGATAATTATGAGATGGTACATGCCCATATCCGCTCTGTCTGCGATGCATTTTGACCAGGTTGACCCTGAATTTGATAGTTGTGGTTAGATTCTCCCTCTATCAAACTTACTGCAGCTTTCTCGTGTTGAGGCAGCGGGTTTTTCTGAACATTTAGATTTGTATCCTTGAAGGATAAGACCTCGCTCCTAACAAGCTTTTGCACATCGGATTTGAAACTGAGACAGTTCTCTATGTTATGCCCTGGTCCTCCTTGATGGTAAGGGCAAGTGTGATCCGCTTTGAACTAAAAAGGTGGATTCTCTGCTATTGTAAGAGGAGACCTAGTCTGGACGTACCCCTTGTCCAGCAGTAGTGGGAGCATTTCTGCGTACAACATTAGTATAGGGTTGAACCCTGGTGGTCGTGTTGTACGGTTGTTATTGTATGGAGGACGACCATGTTGAAGAGGTTGTTGCGTCCTTTTCTGATATTGTTGTTGAATCGGTTAGCTCTGAGCAACCGGAGGTTGATACTTCAGAACAGGCGCAGGGTTGAGAGCAGGAGTTATAGCTGCTACTGGTTGGTACCGTCACCTTTGCTTTCCGAGAGATATATTACTAATATCTTGCTCTTTTTTCTTAGGGAAAGCACTACCGCATCTTTTGGTACTGCTTGATGGTCCGACGTATTTAACTAAACGTCCTTCTCGAACAGCTTCTTCAAGACGAACTCCCATGCCTACCATCTCAGTGAAGTCACTGGGCACACTGGCAACCATTCTGTCAGAGTATAATGAGCTCAAGGTCTTTAATAAGATCTTTGTCGTCTCTTTTTCCTCAAGAGGTGGACAAATCTGGGCGGCGATTTCACGCTATCTCTGAGCATATTCCTTAAAGGTTTCCTTGTCCTTCTGCGACATGGCTCTAAGTTGATCTCAGTCTGGTGCCATGTCCAGGTTGTACTTATACTGCTGAACGAAGGTAGCGCCAAGATCTCTGAAAGTGACAATCTTAGTGTGGTTTAAACCCATGTACCATTTGAGTGCGACACCGGTTAAACTATCTTGGGAGTAATGGATCAGTAGTTGTTGGTTCTCTATCTGAGTTGGCATCCTCCGAGCGTACATCACCAAGTGACTTTGAGGGCAAGAATTACCCTTGTATTTTTCAAATCCGGGCACCTTGAATTTGTGCGGAATTTTCACATTGGGGACCAAACAAAGGTCTGCGGCGTCCTTACCGAATAGATCTTGACCGCGAATGGCATGCAATTCCTTCTGCATCTCCAAGAATTGCTCCTGGAACTCATTCATTATGTCGTACATACTTTCATTTCCACCAAAAGATATCTGTGGAATCTGTCCTTCCGAGACAGTGTGTACCACGGGTGGTGGTATAGTCATTACGGTAGTGACTTTGGATGCTTCCCTCTCCCAAAGTTTGTAACCTTCAGGAGTTGCTGTTAAGCCCCTTGCATCTTCGCTTTCCCGAAGTTTGTAACCTTCAGGCCCAGCGGCTCCTGCTACAGTTTCCGGATCTTCCATGATCGGAGGAATATATCCTTTCAGGATATAGTTGAGTGGCATGCCCCAGGGATGATCTTTTGGCATGTTATACCGAGGATCATACTTTTCCACTATGGGCGTAGATGTGATCTCTGAGATCACAGACCTTTGTATCTGAGCTGCTGCCAGAGCATGCATGTCATTATGAAGTTTCCTCAGATCTTCTTTCAGAGTGTCGATTTCTTCTCTCAACCCTCTGTTCTCTTCCTCAAGATCATCCATTTTCTTTTGTCGATTGGCCCGAGTATTGTACGAATGAGACAACTTGACTCTAGAATCGAGACACAAATGTGAGATTCGTAGGTAAGAAGAATGCGTGATGCGAGAATGATGAATGATATGCAATGATTATATGATTAATTTTTATTATTTTCAAAAGAAACTTCAACAATTGGATTGCAAATATCATACAGTGGGGAAACCCCGTTTTATTGAATTCAAAGATTGCGGAAATGGAAATACAGTAGTTTTACAAAGTGCTGTAAAAGGAAATGTCTAAACTTATGGATCCTGAGTTCTCTCTAAGGAGGGCTCGGGCGCTGGTTCTGGTACTTTCCTCTTCTTTGACCGGGGCTCTTGAGCCGTTGTCGGGTTGTCATTCCTTTGCCAAGTGAAAGGAGGGAGCAAATTCTTTTGGTCTTCTTGATTTTCTATAGCATGTTGCTCTAAAATCTCAATCAGAGCATCTTTATCTTTTAACAATTGTTGTATTTTGTTACACTCCACATTGAGAATGCGGTATTTGTTCTTCCAAGACCTCTTCTCCTATTGAACTTTGTGAGAGTAACCTGAAGTTTTTCCGTATCAGACATAAAATAAGGACAAATTCCTTTAATGGAAGAACTTCGTGACGAGGGTATGGCATCCTCAGTTTGAGAGCCCTAGCTTGTACCCAATGGAGATAAGGTTCCACCGAGACACAGTCTGGTTTTCCTAGAGACTCTCTTCCTTTCCTGTGAACACGTTTCCAGGCATGCATTATTTTTGTCTTTAGTGCCCTGTCATTTTCTCCTTCCTTGAAGAAAAGACCTTCCAGATGAAAATTACATGGGATATGTCTCATCGGGTATCCGAATTGATGACGAACTAAAATTGGATGATAATTGATTCCTCCTTTAATTCCTATGAGGGGTACATTAGGGAAGTTCCTACAACGGTCAATGATCCTAATCTCGTCGTAGATCCGATTGCACCAATCGATGTCTGAGTTGGTAAGAGACATGATTCTCTGTAACCAACGTAAAGTACTATTTTGATGCCAAAATGCGGTAGACTTCAGCAAATGGGAAGTGAACCATTGGTATAGCAGGGGTACACAACATGTGATCATTCCTCCGCCATACGAATCTCTGAAGTGTACATAATGATAAGCATCTGCGAGCAAGGTAGGTACAGGGTTTCCAATCAGAAAAATCTTAATGGCCTTGATATCAACGAAGTTATTGATGTTGGGAAACAAAAATAACCCGTAAGAGAGAAAAGCAAAGATGCTTTCAAAAGCAGGCACATTCCCTATACTAGCAAAGTACAGGGCTTTCTTTATCAAAAACTGGGCTGGCAAACCTTGGATTCCACCTTTAATGATCATGTGAGTCCTGACTCCTGACTTGTCCAAATGGATTGATCTTGCAATGTGTTGCGGTGAGAATAAGATAACAAGCTATTAATTAACTTGCATCACAAAACTTTGAAATTCACCACCGAGCTTTGATTTATCCAAAGGAAAGGGTAAAGTTCGAAGAAAACCCTAAGAGGAATATAGGTTCTGGGGTTGGTTATACAAAGGGAAGGTATTAGCATCCTAAGTATCTGTAGTACTCTACAGGAACCTCTTATTTATGTTTGTGTTATGTTATGTTTGCTTGCTAAAGATATCTATGCTAAGGGTAAGGTAAAGACCTAAGGGTATGTACACTAAGTTTGCTTGCCAAGACATTGCATCTTGTGCCTACGTATCTGACTAAAGAATCAGAGCAACCGTAGTTCACCTAACTAAGGGTGAGTTTAAGGAACCATTGACTATGGCCAAAGTTCCAAGGGGAAATGAGTGTGAGCTCATTTAGAGTTTAAGGAAACTCTCTAAGTCTAAGTTATGGTGGGGAAAAAGTGGATACTCAATGTGATAAGTCCACATAGAGTTTAGAAACTCCATCCTATTTCTAAGTTATGATTCATGGCTCTTAGGAGGCCAAGAGAAAGGTTCTTAGGAGGCCTAGAGGGAACGATGGCATTTAGGAGGCCAAGAACGACAAAGGCTCTTAGGAGGCCTAGAGGGAATGTGGCTCTTAGGAAGCCAAAATGGTGTGTGATGCAAATTGACTTATGAGTCAACTCAAGGGGACTTTTCTTTGGAATAGGGAGAACAACAAATTATGAGCAAGAATTTTACAAGAGAAATAAGATTCACATGAATGATGTAAGTTCAAAATTCAAAGAAAATGTGCAATCATTGATAAGGTAAAGACCTAAAGAGAACATGTCACAAGTTTAGGATATCAATCAAATGGCTAGCAACCTATCACAAACATATATTAATCATGCTACACAACGATACACAAACACCAAGCATAAGCAATTTTTAAACATGTTGGAATAATCTAAAAAGAAAAATGACTCAAAAGTGTCAAGAGACACTAATATTATCACCAAAGGAAAGCAAAGTTTCCTTAATAATCCTAAAACATCCCACATAGTGCACCTAGACAAAATCCTTTAAAAATAAATATTTTTACTGATCTTTTAATATCATGTGAAACAGATCAAAAATGGAGAAGGATGCAAAAAAAATGGATTTAAAATCATGAATCATGAAGGAGTTATGGCCATTTTAAAATGGTGAAGACAAATAAAAGTTTTAAGAAAATAAGTATTAAAAAAGAGAGAATGATCTCAAAGGGTGTTGAACCCGTGACCTCGGGATTGCAGCTTAAAACAAATACCATTCCAACTAATGCACGCGCGTTGACAATTGATGACCAAGGTAAGATATATTTAAAAGTAATGCATTTCAGAAAATAAAAACAAAAGGACTGGGGTGAGGGGGATTCGAACCCTAGTCCTTGTGGTTTCAGCGCATGAGTTGTACCACTGGGGTGGCTATACATCCGTTGTATAAGCCAACCCCAATAATACTTAAACCCTTCCATGTTAACTGATCAGTTTTTCCTAAAACACACAATAAATGAGCATGACACCAAATGCTGGTGGATTTCCCCAATCAGTCACAACCTTGAGTGACTATCAAGTAAAATAAAACCAAACAATCACTTTGCCATGCTCTCATTCTAAACATGCAAACCATGCAGGAAAACAAACAATCTCGCAAGATCAAAACAAACAGCCATGGCAAACACCTTCTTTGTTCAAACATTTCCAAATTGTTCCTTGACCAAACATCATGAAATAACATACTGTTCTACAGGACTCACATAGTAGAGTAATATCAAAACCCTAAAAATAATGATGATTGGAACTTGTAGAAAAATAAGCATGGATATATGGTATTAACTGATTAGTGCCACAATTCATATTCAAAAGCCAAACCATTACTCACCCTACCAAACAAAATAGGCTTAGACGCGAATGCAAGAACAAGATGTCAGATCAATTCAAGTTTATACATAGGGGTGGGATCAAGGATGTAGATAAGAGCCAATGCTTATTACTAACATAACTTCAATCAAAACCTACAGGTTGTTATCCTCAAAAAGATGCCTCACATTTAAACATGGTGTTAAGATATCAACAACACAACATTAGGGACTAGTAGTAACAGAAGCACCATATAAATTCAAAATTATCATTCACATTGTTGTTTGACTTAAATGCAAAACAAAAGAAAACATGGTGCAACATGGTCATGATGTTAAGAACATGGAGTAAAAGGCAAGACCATGAAGTTCTAGTATTCAGAACTGACATCAACCAATTAGTGCCAAAGTACAAATTCAAAAGCCAAACAACTACTCATAAATGTCTCAAAATAACTTATACATCGCATTATCAATTGACTTCAAAACTAAGCAGGCACATAATGACATATAGGGTATTATTATTGACAGAAAAATAGCATAGAACAAGTTTAACTAAGAAAGGGATCCTGCTACCAAACATGTTAACTTCCCTATGCTGGCTCAAAATAAGCCCCTGAGGGAAGCTTCAACATACTATCCTTGTATGTCCTTACCAAATCTTATGAAATGAAGAAAATGACCATAGACCTGACATTCACTCAACATCTCATATCCAAGCTCATGGAATCAGGTCAGAGTGTATAGGGCAGAGTATTATTAAGATATGGAACCATAGTTTCCACTACCAACAACATGAAGGCAAGGGATATTGTAATACAAGTAGTGCAAGGGAGCATTAAAACATTCACATATCAATATCCATGGCTACAGATGAATTATGTGTATGGCAAAAGCATGAACAAAATGTTCCTAGTGTCTCATAACATGGGAATATGGGTGAAGGTACCTACTTATTCTTGCCAACCAAAACTCCATACAAACCTCATATTGCTTATTAACAAGACATAGGTAGCCAATCCTGGAGCAGTTTCACACCAGACATAAACACAATATAATTTCAACTCCTTGACAGATGATGATGCTAATGGAATAAAAGACAGTGAGGGTAAAATTGATCATGCCAACCAACAAGTTACATGATGCTAACCTGAATTATTATGAACTGAAACTTAAACCTAAATTATTAAGCATGAGGGCAGGGCCAGCATGAAACCTTAAGCAAAACTAATAGTATGGCATATATGATCAGCAGTGAAATCCCAACTTCCTTATGGTAATACATACATGGTGTCAGCTTATGCACATATTCACAAAAAGAAAAGAGTACATTTCCTACCATGTCAATATAACCTCAAACCAAACTTTTCATATTGTTTATTGATAACAACTTCATTGGTTTGAACTTAGTGTCAAGGTATGAACATTATATTATCAAAAAACAAGCAAGTAAATTCTACAATGTCATTCACACGGTTATTGGCTCAAGTGCAAGACATGATGGCAGTATGACATTCTGATTATGTGATGAAGGATGATGGATAGTGAGAACAAATATTTATCACAACAACAGACATCCAAACAAATCAACACGTTGTTAACCTTGAGTAAAATGGTTATTTGAGAACATTTCAAACATGAGATCTTGAGATATGATCATAGTGCACTCCAAGTTATTAATAGTAACCAGTGTGAACAACCACATCATATATCCACATTCAAATGATATCATGATAATAGTATGAACATTTAAATGGTTATGACATTTTGAATAGAGGATGACAGGTTATGAGAGTTACCTAGTGAAGCAATGCACTCCTAAAGTCCCAACAGAACTTTACTTCTCCTTGCAGCAGCCTTGCTCCAACTTCTTCAAAACCTCTTTACTTTCCAAGCTAGAATTTAGAGATTTTTCTGAATTTTTTAGTGAATTGTTGGTGAGAAATGCAAGAACAAGGCCTGCTATTTATAGGGGAAGCAAGAGGATGCAAGGTATGGCCACTTTGCCAAAAATGCCAACACTACCCTTGTAATTTCGTGTGAAGTAGCAAATGCAGAGGAAAAATGTTCCAAGAATCTCTGAGCTTCTGAGCATAACTGTTGAGAACTGATAGGTGTGAGGCTCAAGGAATAAACTAATATTTCCTTGCCTTTGTAAAGTTTCTCTCTCCCTCCCACTTGCACAAACAAGACATATATGCATATTTTAATGGAAATCACTTGGGATTTTCGTGGAGAAGCTTAATTTAATGTTAAATGGATCATTAGAACTCAGAAATAATGAAAGTTGGTGATTAGGGAAGTGTTTGAGTCAAAACTCAAAAGTTGGTTTCTTGCACCTTAAGGAATGAAACCTCCAACTTTAGATCTTTGAAACTCCTAGCTCACTCAATGGATGGAGGAGTACTAGTACTTTTTGGAAAGCCATCAATGCCCTCTACAACTTTCATGTTCAACGATTTTTGAGTTGAGGCTTGGAACTTTGTGAAAAACTGGGTTGAAGTTGGTTGTTCATTAAGGCAAAAAGTGCTGAATTTTCACCGTCTTGGGTCAGTTTGGCTTATAAGCTTCATAACTCAAAAACCATGCATTTTTAGGAGAAAAGTCATATTGAACACTTTGAAGATCTTGGAAAGAGCTTTCATTTGGGCTTTGAGTCACTCAATTTAGATGTGTGGTTTGGAAGTTATGACCATTTCAATTTGGCACAAGAGGGGAAAATTCCACATATGAAAGGTTTCATGAAATAAACCTTGCTTCCTTAGCAACAAAACTGTTGAGACTTAATTTCTCATACCCCAAATCATCAATGAGGCATATTATGATGAATTGAGGCATTGGAGGTTTCATTTGGATCAAAATCCCAAGGATTAGAGTTTCAGTCAAAACCTTAATTTCAATTGTGAATGCATTGGGGAAAACTCTTATGACCTTGCTTCTTCCTTCACATCTAAAGCTCATAGATGGCCTTTAGGGGTGTATTTTATCATATGGAGTCAAGTCCTAAGGTTTGAGATTAACTTTTGATCAAAATCAGGGCCAATGATCCACTTGTCTTAACAGAAACCCTAATTTGGAGACAGGGTGAAACTGTGGCTCAAACTAATCATGATGAGAGCCATATGACCTTGAATTCTTGTTGAGTGAGACCTCTTGGATGTAGGTAACTCAAATGGTTAATGAACCAAGCAAAACTTGACTTGACAGGGCAAAAGATCTTCAGTGATTCCTCATATTGAAACCCTAATTCCACACTTTGGTCTGGTGATCCTTTTGTTGACCTGACTTGATTCAAAACCTTGAGATCTTGGTTCCAAACAACTAGTGAATCTTTGTGATGTTTGGATGGAGCCATAGAATACCTTAGGAGGCCTTGGATCTCTTTGTGTAAACCCTAATTTGGAACATAAGAGAAACAAACTGCAAGATATGGGTTAGTTAAATAGTGCACATATGATTGATCCTAAATGTCCATGCAAGATGTTATCACATCTAAGAGGTAAAATTTGGGGTACAATAGTTGCCCCTATTTAAATAGCTTTACCGGATGGCATGAGGAAAGGAAATCCTCGGGACATCAAGGTGGAAAGGTATTTAAATATAACAAACCGAAAAGTTTGTCCTTAGATGGAATGCAAATGCTAGGGACAAGTGATAAACATGCAAATGCTGACATGCCACGAACTTCTAGTATGATGATATGATGTTATAATAGTGCTAAGGTGCAGACAGACCAGACACTATAAATAAAGAGCAGACAACCACAGGTGAGTAATACTGGGGAAGGATGGAGGTTAGTATCCATGAGACCAAACTCACTAGGGATACAGACTGACCAACAAAAGAGACTCACTGGGGAGACTCTGAGGCAACACTGGGGATGGAAAAAAAAGGGAAAACCTACAGATCCTTACTGGAGATGGGCCAGAAAGATGTTTTCCACTGGGGGAAAGATCCGGGGAGATGGACGACAGGTTCATATGTGACCGGACGACACTGGGGTAATAAAGACACATTCTTACTGGGTCTGAAACCAGAAAAAAGACATGATCTCCACTGGGAATCAGTTTGAAACAAAAGGATAAGCATCCAACAAAAGATTTTTTGTTGATTTCTTATGCCGAAGAGTTCAAACGGGATCTTCAAGAAAAGTCAGGAAAGACAGGGACGAATTCACGCGCCAGGTGCCAAAATATGACTGGACTTTTGGCTGGGGATAAGGTTATGGAACCAATATGAGTTGTACAAGAGTCGAGGTTCACAGTTGACCTGGGGTTTTGGTTGGCAAGATTTTTGGTTCATAGTTGACCTGAAATAAACGGTGCAAGGGATTACTGGATTTTAGGTTCATATGTGACCTAGGTTCAAACAGCGGGTTCATATGTGACTCGAAGTTTTAGGTTCATATGTGACCTGGGTTTAAACGATGGGTTTATATGTGACTCGAAGTTTAGATTCATATGTGACCTGGTTTCAAATGACTGGTTCATATGTGACTCGAAGTTTAGTTTCATATGTAACCTGGGTTCAAACGACGGGTTCATATGTGACTCGAAGTTTAGGTTCATATGTGACCTGGGTTCAAACGACGTGTTCATATGTGACTAGAAGTGTAGGTTCATATGTGACCTGGGTTCAAACGATGGGTTCATATGTGACTCGAAGTTTAGGTTCATATGTGACCTGGGTTCAAACGACGGGTTCATAGGTGACTCGAAGTTTAGGTTCATATGTGACCTGGGTTCAAATGACGGGTTCATATGTGACTCGAAGTTTAGGTTCATATGTGACCTGGGTTTAAACGACGGGTTTATATGTGACTCGAAGTTTAGGTTCATATGTGACCTGGGTTCAAACGACAGGTTCATATGTGACTCAAAGTTTAGGTTCATATGTGACCTGGGTTCAAACGACAGGTTCATATGTGACTCGAAGTTTAGGTTCATATGTGACCTGGGTTCAAACGACGGGTTCATATGTGACTCGAAGTTTAGGTTCATATGTGACCTGGGTTCAAATGACGGGTTCATATGTGACTCGAAGTTTAGGTTCATATGTGACCTGGAATATACAATGCCAGCAATTGCTGGATTTTAAGTTCCATATGAGGAGATTAAGTATCAAATGGGTCAATACCGGGGTTGTATAACTGAAGATTAGACTTCCTGGAGAATACCAATTATTGTTGCAAAAAGTTGGGTAGCACTAGGGATAGACAAGCTTCTCAAGAGATTGCTACTTGTTATTGGGTATAAACTCCAAAGAGATGTTGATATCTCAACACTGTTGGAGAATGAATTTTGTCTTCAACGAGGGTCTGTAAAAAGATTCTTCCTGCGAGAAACGGTGCAAAATAAATGCACGTTCAAACTAGGTTCAACGACCTAATCTTCCAGGGACCAAAGTTCAATCTGGGAACGAGCTAGAAAGAAACGGTCAAACAAGACTCTAACCATGAGGAATGAGCTCAAATGTGGATTTATCTTATGCTAAAGTGGAAAAGACAACTAAACCAACCATCATCCACGAGGATAAAAGTCTGTGTGGGAATTTAGAAAGGATGGGCACTTTATGCCTAGGGCTGACAACTCTATTGGAGAAAATAGACAAACCAGCTACTTGGGGAGATAAGCGCCAAAGTGGACAAAGCAGGTAAACACTAGAATGAAGCAAAGATGCTAAGATGCAATACATATGAGCGCATGTACGCCCTGCTTATGATTATGCTTACAAAACAGTCAAGAGATGACACTGGAGATGAAATAAACATCTCGACAAGGATACCCAGCCAAACTCATCAGATTGGACCATTACTGGGGATGAACTTGCAGAATCAGTAGTTCTGCTTCAAGATTACAACCTTTTCTGGTGAGAACGGCACTCCAATTGGTATAGCATCACGACTTCACTAGGATTGCCATCATGAGCTTGATCTCTTCACTGGAGAGAAAAGATCCATTAGGAATTGTTAAGTTTAGCTGATGTAACAGCTTACTGGAGAGCTAGCAAAGGTAGAGTAGTTATGCATAACTCATTTTCCCCAGAGTACATGGTCTGTCAGAAGAAAATATCAAGAGAATTTTATAGAAGAATTTGCATGCAAGATGCTTCAATATCTTCAAACTCTTAGAGAGATTCATAAATTTCGCATAACTGCCCCAGATTAACTGCATTTACACAACAATATCCTCAAACTTGTGTTCTAGACTGGTTGTTGACAACTGGGGAACAAACTTGCCCCTGTCATCTTGGTTGATCTGTGAAGGAGACACAGTTGACTTTTTAGAGATTTACCGAATCTCGACTTGACTGCTTTTGATTAACTGGTCTGTGAGAATAAGTCATCAAAAGGATTTACAGAAGAATTGGCATACTAGATCTTGAATACCTTCAAACTTTTGAAGAGAAATGAACCTTGATATAATTGCCCCGGTTCAACTGTATTTGCAATACAAGGTACTCAGACTATAGTGGGAACAAATGGGGAACAAAACTTGTCATAAGATGACCTCGTGAAGACTTGCCCCAATATTCTGTAGTTAAAAAGTCCTGCCCCTCATTCGATAACTCTTGGAATGGTGGATTGGTAAATCCCTTCGCTTGGGTGCCCCTGACTGAGCTTCCTCTATCAAGTCAAATCCCTAGCTGGCTGCGTTTATTGGGATTTCTTTGCTATTTGTTTTGCAAACAAGTATTGTTCATTTAAAAATTGGCAATTTTAATGGAAAATTCATGCAAGCCTTTGAAATCAAGTTTATTGATGAAACACACACGGTGGAATAATCTAAAACAAAGGTAGATCTGGCCTTTTATGGCCTGGTAGATGAAGTGATCAGCACACACAAATCACAAAGATTATTAGGTGTCAGGTTAATCAACCTTGATGTAGTATGCTTTCAAAACAACCTTACCTCAATTAGGTCTTTTAAAGGTTGTAACGTGGTCTGGTTCACGGTTTATGAAACAAAGGATAAAGGCTCAAAGTTTATTTGTCCCACTCAATCTTCGTGATGAACTCCAATCTTACACTCAATTAACTCAAGCTATACATTCAAGTTTCCAAAAGATAGGAAATGAATTGGTGATAGTTGACTATGATTCAAACACCTTGGTAGTCATTACTCCCTTGCAGAATTTGGTTATCCTTTATTACTGAGGTTCTGAGACCTCCTCTTGTCTTTGTTTGAAGTTTTGAGACCTCTTCTTGTATTTGCTGAGGTTTTGAGGCCTCTTCTTGTCTTCGCTGAGGTTTTGAGACCTCTTCTTATTCATTTCGGTTATGAGACCCTTTTTTTGTCCTCACTGAGGTTTTGAGACGTCTTCTTGTCTTTGTTGAGGTTTTGAGACCTCTTTTTCGCCTTTGTTGAGGTTTTGAGACCTCTTTTTGTCTTCTGAGGTTATGAGACCTCGTCTTTTTTATTATCACTTGATTTGAGAGAGCTAATTAGTGTCTTGCATGAAGCACTTGCATTAAAATACACAACCAAGTTAACTGAGAACTACCCTACCCCAAGGTTAAGACTTTCGGGTTTTTTGTGTAAGGAAAGAAAACTCCTACTTCTAGGCTCGAAGGGGTTAACGAGGGATTATCTTCCTTATTTCTCCAGTGTTTGGGAATTAAAACAATGCCTTACATCCTCGTCAAGGTTTAATCGAAAGCATACCACAACAATTATGGATATAATATTTTCATCATCCTCCCCAATCTCTGCTTAACAACAATTTTGATAAGTGGAATGAAACAAGATAAGGATATATATTTTTTGTTTTCATGACATAAAAGTAGATGAGTGAAACGAATGGACTTAATCAAAAGGTGCACAAAAATTTCATTAATCTTGCCAATTTGAAAGTACAACCAAGCTTATAATAAAAAACAAATTCAACACAAAGGAAATACAACTAAAAATGCTGAAATGAACAAAATACAGCCGGCTTCAGAAATTTCAGTTTTCGGGTCCAAGCGGAGGAACACCTTCGTCACCGATCATTTGTTCCTTGTGATACAGAATCTTGAGAGGCCTGGAAAGTCTTTAGCCTTTTGCTTAAAGAGTCAAGGTAATGACATCTGACGTACCTTCTTTAGGTTGTAGTGTTTTCAGCAGGCTTAGCAGTCTCGCTTTTAACTTTTTACATTTTTCAATGGGATGCCCCATTGTCCCAGTATAGAATTGGCATTCAATCTCTGGGCGATCTTCTTCAAGAATCAGTTCTTTGTCATAGATCAGCCTTTGCACAGTAGATTCTAAGGCTCGGCAACCATCCAAGTCATGCCCTAAGGTTCTGGCACAAGGTTGAGAAGTCGGGGGATTATCAACTTGTTTTGCATCAAAAGTGGGAAGAGCTTGCTCAAAGGCACATGAATAGGCTCGATGTTGATAGGGTACTTTCTCTTGTTTTGGTCTTGAGAACTTTGAGGATAAACAACCGTAGGAGGATGGAACACCATTTTGGTAGACACCTGATGACTACGATATTTTCTGTAAGACCAAGATCAAATGCTGGCTGGTACGAAGTTTCCCTAAAGGCAGATCCTTGGCATGGGAGGATCACGGGAGATGGAAAAGGTTTGTTGATTTGAATGCCTTGAGGCATGAATGAGATCTTCTCAGAGTCCAACAGATTCTGAACCTTACTCAGGAGCACCTTACAATCTTCAGTTGAATGCCCCTGTGCCCCAGCATGGTAGTCACATCGAGCATTGGCGTCAAAGCCTGGTGGGTACGGAAATGGTACTGGCTTTAATTCTTTTGGCACTATCAATCCGCCCTTGATTAAAACTGGCAACATCTGACTGTATGTCATTGGTAGCAGAGAGAAATGCCTTTCTGGCTTTCTTGTCCTTGGTCGTGCATGCTGGTGTGGTTGACGGTGGTCTAACCCTTGATACTGAGGAGATTCTTGAGTTAAAGGAACCACAGGAGACAATGAACTGACAACTTCCCTTGGAGTAATAGGGTGAGCATACTCTTCTTTCTTCTTTAGAGCTTGTAAAGTTTCTAGAACCCAATTCATCTGGCATTTGAGGATTTTGACTTCCTCTTTCAAGTCTTCTTGGTTCTTGAGAATTTCATTCATTGTCACCATTGTCTTGAACAGGTGCTAGGTATCCTTTAGACATAGGAGAGGAAGAGAGACTCAGGACTGATGAAATGATAATGATAATGCGCATGCAATGTAAGATGCAAATGCAAATGCGATTGGTTTTATGGAAAAAAAAATCAAAATAGGCCTCATTTCATTAAATATTGAGAAGAGTTACAGCTTTAGCAGTACATCTCAAAAAGCTCAAAATACAACAAGATAAGAATAACAGCTAGGCCTAGTTGAACCCTATCTAGGAGTGTTCCACTTCACGTTTTCTTTTCTGTCTTTTCAACTCGTAATTCTCAACGACCAGCTTATCGACAATTCCTTTCCAAGCATCGGACGTCGAAGGAATATTAACATACTCATGAGTACTAGAAGTAGGCCTCATGCTAGAGAAAAATAAATTCTCTTGTGGCAAAGGTTCATCTATCACACGTTTTTCCAGCCACTCGATCAGATCGTCTTTCTCATTCATCTTTTCCTTCAGCGCTTCTTACTCAATGCAGACAGTATGATACTTCCATTCCCACGTGTCTCTTTCAAGCTTCATTCTTGCTAGTGTATCCTGGTATTCCTCCATGTGCTCGATGGGAATAGTAAATGGAGGTACAATAGTTGGCTGCTGAAGTATCTTGGGAAGATAAGGCATTTTGAGGCCACGGGCCAGAGATCGCACCCATTGGAGGAATGGTTCCAAAGCTACACAGTTCCTTTTTCCCAGATCATTCTTGGTGCTTTCGTAGAATTTGTCCCAAGCACACCAAACTCCACTTTTGGTCTCATTAGTGGCTTAATACTCTTAGGCTTTTCTTTAATTGCAAATCCAAATTGGCGTCTGGCAAGAACAGGGTTATAGTTGATCCCACCATGAATACCAAGAAGCGGTATGTTAGGGAATGGACCACAACTGTCAATGTATACCTCTTTGTCATAGATAGGATCATACCAAAAGATGTTATTGTGGGTAAGGGAAATAATCCTTTGAGACCAACTCAGCTTATCAGGGTTATCTCTGAATTCAAACGTTCGAGGCAGATGAGTGATGTACCACTGGTAAAGCAATGGTGCACAGTATAAAATAGTACCCTTCCCTTGAAGAGTCCAATGGTGGATGGAATGGTATGCATCACCGAGTAGCATAGGCACAGGATTTCCACTGATAAAAATTCCGATGGCATTGACGTCGACAAAATCTTCCACGTTAGCGAATAGAAATAGACCATAGACCAATAAAGCAAAGGTTGCTTCAAAGGCAGCTATACTGTTTGCATTAAAGAATTGACAGGCTTTTTCAAACAAGAACTTAGACGGTAACCCTTTGATACCATCCTTGGTGGTGATGTGAGGTTTAACTTCTGACATTTCCAGGTGGATACAATCGGCAATCTCTTTTGGTGTAGGAATTTTCTCCTGACCGCTAAAGGTCTTTGTTTTTTCACAGGTAAGCCAAACCAATGAGAGTATTCTTCCAAGGTTGGAACCAGCTGGTAATCAGGGAAAGTGAAGCAATGATAGAGAGGATCATAAAACTGAACCAAAGTGTCAAGAACACCCTCCTCCATTTCAGTTCTGAGAAGGCCAACCAATCTTCCATACCGCTTTCGGAAACTTTCATGTCCAGCCACCAAGGTTGCTAATTTCTTCAGCTTAACCAGATTAGGCCTTTTGAAATTGAACTTTTTAGTGTTCCTCTTCTCAATATCCATGATACCTATGGTTTTTCAAAGGAAAAATATGACTGAGTTCCTTAAAACCAATAATGGATGCAATGAGATGTATGCAATGCGCAATCATGGGAAAATAATACACAGATAAATGTACACATCATAGCATATGAGTCTTAGGTTAGAGGTCACATGAATGGAGCCATGGTCTACCCATCCCAACAAGGTGTGGACTATAGGTTCATCAACTGTAGAACAAGGTTCTAAAAGTTCCCAGAGTCTACGTAAATCTTTCGGATATTATCGGCCTGCATGACTACTCACGTGGGTTAATAATATTCTCAAGATAAACTCGTCTGAGTGTAGTATCGCGTAACAACTACTTGGGACTACACCCTCATAGCCACCGCACTACATCATAAAAAGGCTAAGTGGGGTGAAGGTAACTACGGTCCTCAGAATCCCTGGCTCCCAATTGAAAAAGTAATATCAATGTGACTGCTCACATCAGACATCAACAATCCCAAAGAGCCTCATCTGAGTGTGGTCATCATATGCCATAGATTGTTAGGACTACTCCTAACAACCGACTATTGATTACACCGCGATCCTATCATATATGTGCTCTCGAGTCCGGGTTAGGACTTTATCTCACCACTCAATAGCACCATGTTAAAAAGATCTCAAGCAAAGCATATATACAGGTAAACATACAGATATGTACAAACATAGCAAGCAAAAACATATAACAAACACAAGCATAAACAAGGTGGGCTTAACTCTCAAAATTTTGTATGTCCCCAGTGAAGTCGCCATTTCTATTGTGGTGAGAATCATATAACAAGCTATTAATTAACTTGTCACAAAACTTTGAAATTCACCACCAAGCTTTGATTTATCCAAAGGAAAGGGTAAAGTTCGAAGAAAACCCTAAGAGGAATCTAGGTTCGGGGTTGGTTATACAAAGGGAAGGTATTAGCACCCTAAGTACCTGTAGTACTCTACAGGAACCTCTTGTTTATGTTTATGTTATGTTATGTTTGCTTGCTAAAGATATCTATGCTAAGGGTAAGGTAAAGACCTAAGGGTATGTACACTAAGTTTGCTTGCCAAGACGTCGCATCTTGTGCCTACATATCTGACTAAAGAATCAGAGCAACCGTAGTTCACCTAACTAAGGGTAAGTTTGAGGAACCATTAACTATGGCCAAAGTTCCAAGGGGAAATGAGTGTGAGCTCATTTAGAGTTTAAGGAAACTCTCTAAGTCTAAGTTATGGTGGGGAAAAAGTGGATACTCAATGTGATAAGTCCACATAGAGTTTAGAAACTCCATCCTATTTCTAAGTTAAGATTCATGGCTCTTAGGAGGCCAAGAGAAAGGTTCTTAGGAGGCCTAGAGGGAATGATGGCTTTTAGGAGGCCAAGAACGACAAAGGCTCTTTGGAGGCCCAGAGGGAATGTGGTTCTTAGGAGGCCAAAGTGGTGTGTGATGCAAATTGACTTATGAGTCAACTCAAGAGGACTTTCCTTTGGAATACGGAGAACAACAAATTATGAGCAAGAATTTTACAAGAGAAATAAGATTCACATGAATGATGTAAGTTCAAAATTCAACGAAAATGCGCAATCATTGATAAGGTAAAGACCTAAAGAGAACATGTCACAAGTTTAGGATATCAATCAAATGGCTAGCAACCTATCACAAACATATATTAATCATGTTATATCAGAAAAGACACAACCATACATAAACACCAAGCATAAGCAATATTTAAACATGTTGGAATAAGTTAAAAAGAAAAATGATTCAAAAGTGTCAAGAGACGCTAATATTATCACCAAAGGAAAGCAAAGTTTACTTAATAATCCTAAAACATCCCACATAGTGGACCTAGACAAAAGCCTTTAAAAATAAATTTTTTAAGTGAAATTTTAATATCATGTGAAAATGGATCAAAAATGGAGAAGGATGCAAAAAGAATGGCTTTAAAATCATGAATCATGGAGTTATGGCCATTTTAAAATGGTGAAGACAAATAAAGGTTTTAAGAAAATAAGTATTAAAAAAGAGAGAATGGTCTCAAAGGGTGTTGAACCCGTGACCTCAGGATTGCAGCTTAAAACAAATATCATTCCAATTATTGCACGCACGTTGACAATTGATGACCAAGGTAAGATATATTTAAAAGCAATGCATTTCAGAAAATAAAAACAAAAGAACTGGGGCGAGGGGGATTCGAACCCCAGTCCTTGTGGTTTCAGTGCATGAGTTGTACCACTGGGGTGGCTATACATCCGTTGTATAAGCCAGCCCCAATAATACTTAAACCCTTCCATGTTAACTGATCAGTTTTTCCTAAAACATACAATAAATGAGCATGACACCAAATGCTGGTGGATTTCCCCAATCAGTCACAACCTTGAGTGACTATCAAGTAAAATAAAACCAAACAATCACTTTGCCATGCTCTCATTCTAAACATGCAAACCATGCAAGAAAATGAACAATCTCGCGAGATCAAAACAAACAGCCATGGCAAACACCTTCTTTGTTCAAACATTTCCAAATTGTTCCTTGACCAAACATCATGAAATAACATACTGTTCTGCAGGACTCACATAGTAGAGTAATATCAAAACCCTAAAAATAACAATGATTGGAACTTGTAAAAAAATAAGCATGGAGATCTGGTATTAACTGATTAGTGCCACAATGCATATTCAACACTACTACGAAAAACCCATTTAACAACGGTTGGGAATGATATATAATGACGCGGGCGAAGGCGTTGTTATGTAGATTGTCGTTGTAAGTTCACTATTTCTACAACGGTCTGGAAACCGTTTTTGAAAGGCGGGATGCACGCCATATATCACAACGGGTATGATAATAAACTGTTGCGATACATACACTTAGGTTCTGGGTTCAAAACCCATCAGTAGCGAATTTATATAAAACATAAATTACTTATGATATCGGTTACAATATATAACTATTGTTGTAAGTACCCTAAGTTTATTATATTAAATGTAGATTGCTTGTTTTCCAAACACCTCACTAAATAAATATACATGGATTAAATTTGATGAAGATGTCAATAATCTGCAAATTAAACTGTTCTTGAAAACCAACTTAAAAAAACCAATGTTGTTTTCTGATTGCATTCGTCTCATCCTGCATTTCACGCTCTTTTACATATATTGTGGTTTATTGATCTGACTCCTTCGATATATCGCTATCTTCGATTATAGTTAAATTTCCATAACAAGACATTGGATAATTTGCCTCATCTTTGATTTATTGATTTGACTCCTTCGATATATCGCTATCTTCGATTATAGTTAAATTTCCATAACAAGACATTATATACGCTTGCTACCACCAGCAAACTTTAAGTGAGGGTTAGTTAAATAAACAATGTAAATAGAATATGATAAACTCAACCAACATTCTATACCAGATCCTGAAATTATAAACTGATATAATACGCTTGCTTCCACCAGCATCATCACCCTGTATCATCCCCTTAACCTGAAAGGAAACAAAGCAAACTTCAAAAATGAGCATCCTCAGTTGAAAACAAACCCTAAAACCATAATCCAGTGATGAGTAAAGAGAGAAACAGGAATAACGCACCTTTTAATGAAACTAATTGCGGAACAGGAATCAATTATGATGTTGAACTAGTTTGGGAAGCCATGAAAAGGAAATATAAGGAGGAAGAAGCTTACACAAAAGCTTCATACTTCTTATACTTCTTTCATTGCTTCTAAAACTAGATAAAGTTTGCTTACACTGTTGTTTCTTCATTTACTAACATCTTGTTCGTGATGCTATGAAAAAAAAGTACAAGGTGGATGAAGTTTCCATCATAGCTTCATGCTTCTTATACATTTTTCCATAGCAACACAAACATTATGAAGTTTCCAAAGTATGGCCTTTGTTAAGGTAGTGAAAACGAATCTGAAAAAATGAGAACAATCAACAAAAACAACATGCAAGAAACGAGATAATGGGAAATATCTAACAGTAGATGGGAGAAGAAGAATACCTTAATGTATGAAGCACAAGATTCACGGCTAATGGTGAAAACGAAGAGAAAAAAATGGGTTCTAGGGTTTCACTTTGAAGGCAACAGCGTTACTGTCAATTAAGTGAAAGTTATTTCGCTTATATATGGGTAAACTATTTCACAACGGTTAACAATAACAATCGTATAGATATGTATTTATTTATTATAAATATATCACTACGGTTTACCAGAATAATCATAGTGATAACCCTTTTATTTGTGAATTTTAAAATAAATAAAAACCGTATACATAGGTATTTATTTATTATAAATATATCACTACGGTTAACCAGAAGAACCGTAGTGATAACCCTTTTATTTATGAATTTTAAAATAAATAAAAAAGAAAAGGTGCGCCTTAACTTCTAACTTAATGCATCTGCAGCTTAAACATCAACAATCTAATTCACAATGCATCTGCAGTTTAAACATCAACAATGTAATTCGAACCCTAATTCAACTATTACATTTGATAACAAAGTAAATATTAAACATAAAGGAGACAAAAAAACATAACATCTTGATATTTCCAGAAAATATCCATGATTTCAGTTTGTTCTTCAAATTCTTGTTCTTTTTATTTAAGTCCTCATACATAACCTTCAGATAGCCCACAGCTTCCAACTCTGACTTCATAATGCTCTCATCGTCATTTCCATCTCTTTCTCCCACGTCTTCATCCCATATGAACAAATTACATGTTTCATCGCTCCTCCAAAATGGACATCTCCAAAAAAGCCTTCCTTTATTTTGTCCCTTCTTGCATTGATACGAAACCATACGACCATCACAACCACAAAAATTTCCAAATCGAGATTTTACACTGGAACAAGACATCGAAACACCTTTGGATGATTTTGTCTTCAAATGTGACATTGCAACACCTTAAAGTAGAACACTTTGTTATTGTCGTTGTCTTCTTCCCGACAATGGTGACGGCGTTGGTGTTAGGGTTGTTTCAATGGATAAATTGATATATACTTGGTGTTTAAAATACATAAAAAGAAGCTTCAATTTGTAACAACGGTTTTGAGAAATATCCGTCGTGATATCCTTATTATTTTTTAGTTAAATATTAATAAAACTTAAAAAGGGAGCATTTACATCAAAGGGATAAACTATTTGAGGGTGATGAAGTTCGAACCCATGATAGCTAGATTGTATCACCATGGTTTTCATAAAAACCGTTATTATACCCTTGAGATCTCTAATTAAAATAATGCGCGCGCATCCAGTACGCACTATAAGAATGGTGTATAGGATGTCGTTGTAAACCTGGCGTTGTTGTTTGGCCGTTTTGTAGTAGTGCAAAAGCCAAACCATTACTCACCCTATCAAACAAAACAAGCTTAGATGCGAATGCAAGAACAAGATGTCAGATCAATTCAAGTTTATACATAGGGGTGGGATCAAGGATGTAGATAAGAGCCAATGCTTATTACTAACATAACTTCAATCAAAACCTACAGGTTGTTATCCTAAAAAAGATGCCTCACATTTAAACATGGTGTTAAGATATCAACAACACATCATTAGGGACTGGTAGTAACAGAAGCACCATATAAATTCAAAATTATCATTCACATTGTTGTTTGACTTAAATGCAAAACAAAAGAAAACATGGTGCATCATGGTCATGATGTTAGGAACATGGAGTAAAAGGCAAGAACATGAAGTTCTGGTATTCAGAACTGACATCAACCAATTAAGCAGGCACATGATGACAGGTAGGGTATTATTATTGACATAAAAATAGCATAGAACAAGTGTAACTAAGAAAGGGATCCTGCTACCAAACATGTTAACTTCCCTATGTTGGCTCAAAATAAGCCCCTGAGAGAAGCTTCAACATACTATCCTTGTATGTCCTTACCAAATATTATGAAATGAAGAAAATGACCATAGACCTGGCATTCACTCAACATCTCATATCCAAGCTCATGGAATCAGGTCAGAGTGTATAGGGTAGAGTATTGTCAAGATATGGAACCATATTTTCCACTACCAACAACATGAAGGCAAGGGATCTTGTAATACAAGTAGTGCAAGGGAACATTAAAACATACACATATCAATATCCATGGCTCCAGATGAATTATGTATATGGCTAAATCATGAACAAAATGTTCCTAGTGTCTCATAACATGGGAATATGGGTGAAGGTACCTACCTATTCTTGCCAACCAAAACTCCATACAAACCTCAATTGGTTATTAACAAGACATAGGTAGCCAATCCAAGAGTAGTTTCACACCAGACATAAACACAATATAATTTCAACTCCTTGACAGATGATGATTCTAATGGAATAAAAGACAGTGAGGGTAAAATTGATCACGCCAACCAACAAGTCACATGATGCTAACCTGAATTATTATGAACTGAAACTTAAACCTAAATTCTTAAGCATGAGGGCAGGGCCAACATGAAACCTTAAGCAAAACTGATAGTATGGCTTACATGATCAGCAGTGAAATCCCAATTTCCATATGGTAATACATACATGGTGTCAGCTTATGCACATATTCACAAAAAGAAAAAAGTACATTTCCAACCATGTCAATATAACCTCAAACCAAACTTTTCATATTGTTTACTGATAACAACTTCATTGGTTTGAACTTAGTGTCAAGGTATGAACATTATAGTATAAAAAAATAAGCAAGTAAAATCTACAATGTCATTCACACGGTTATTGGCTCAAGTGCAAGACATGATGGCAGTATGACATTCTGAATATGTGGTGAAGGATGGTGGATAGTGAGAACAAATATTTATCACAACAACAGACATCCAAACAAATCAACATGTTGTTAACCTTGAGTAAAATGGTTATTTGAGAACATTTCAAACATGAGATCTTGACATATGAGCATAGTGCACTCCAAGTTATTAACAGCAACCAGTGTGAACAACCACATCATATATCCAAATTCAAATGATATCATGATAAGAGTATGAACATTTAAATGGTTATGACATTTTGAATAGAGGATGACAGGTTATGAGAGTTACCTAGTGATGCAATGCACTCCTAAAGTCCCAACAGAACTTTACTTCTCCTTGCAGCAGCCTTGCTCCAACTTCTTCAAAACCTCTTTACTTTCCAAGCTAGAACTTAGAGATTTTTCTGAGTTTTTAAGTGAATTGTTGGTGAGAAATGCAAGAACAAGGCCTGCTATTTATAGGGGAAGCAAGAGGATGCAAGGTATGGCCACTTTGCCAAAAATGTCAACAATACCCTTGTAATTTCGTGTGAAGTAGAAAATGCAAAGGAAAAATCTTCCAAGAATCTTTGAGCTTCTGAGCATAACCGTTGAGAACTGATAAGTGAGAGGCTCAAGGAATAAACTAATATTTCCTTGCCTTTGTAAAGTTTCTCTCTCCCTCCCACTTGCACAAACAAGACATATATGCATATTTTAATGTAAATCACTTGGGACTTTCATGGAGAAGCTTAATTTAATGTTAAATGGATCATTAGAATTCAGAAATAATGAAAGTTGGTGATTAGGGAAGTGTTTGAGTCAAAACTCAAAAGTTGGTTTCTTGCACCTAAAGGAATGAAACCTCTAACTTTAGATCTTCGAAACTCCTAGCTCACTCAATGGATGGAGGAGTTCTAGTACTTTTTATAAAGCCATCAATGCCCTCAACAACTTTCATGTTCAGCGATTTTTGAGTTGAGGCCTGGAACTTTGTGAAAAACTGGGTTGAAGTTGGTTGTTCATTAAGGCAAAAAGTGCTGAATTTTCACTAAGTCTTGGGTCAGTTTGGATTATAAGCTTCATAACTCAAAAACCATGCATTTTTAGGAGAAAATTCATATTGAACACATTGAAGATCTTGGAAAGATCTTTCATTTGGGATTTGAGTCACTCAATTTGGATGTGTGGTTTGGAAGTTATGACCATTTCAATTTGGCACAAGAGGGGAAAATTCCACATATGAAAGGTTTCATGAACTAAACCTTGCTTCCTTAGCAAGAAAAACTCTTGAGACTTAATTTCTCATACCCCAAATCATCAATGAGTCATATTATGATGAATTCAGGCCTTGGAGGTTTCATTTGGATCAAAATCTCAAGGATTAGGGTTTCAGTCAAAACCCTAATTTCAACTGTGAATGTATTGGGGCAAACGCTTATGACCTTGCTTCTTCCTTCACATATAAAGCTTATAGATGGCCTTTATGGGTGTCTTTTATCATATGGAGTCAAGTCCTAAGGTTTGAGAGCAATTCTTGACCAAAATCAGGGCCAATGATCCACTTGTCTTAACAGAAACCCTAATTTGGAGACAGGGTGAAACTGTGGCTCAAACTAATCATGATGAGAGTCAGATGACCTTGAATTCTTGTTGAGTGAGACCTCTTGGATGTAGGTAACTCAAATGGTTAATGAAACAAGCAAAACTTGATTTGACAGGGCAAAAAGATTTCAGTGATTCCTCATATTGAAACCCTAATTCCACACTTTGGTCTGGTGATCCTTTTGTTGACCTGACTTGATTCAAAACCTTGAGATCTTGGTTCCAAACAACTGGTGAATCTTTGTGATGTTTGCATGGAGCCATATAATACCTTAGGAGGCCTTGGATCTCTTTATGTAAACCCTAATTTGGAACATAAGAGAAACAAACTGCACGATATGGGTTAGTTAAATAGTGCACATATGATTGATCCTAAATATCTATGCAAGATGTTATGACATCTAAGAGGTAAAATTCAGGGTACAACACAATGGTTTGATCTTTTGAAATTTCTTCATGTCCAGAAAAGGGAGCTTAGTCAATGATAGGTAAATCAGTCAGGTGAGAATACTCCTCCAGTGTTGGTGCTAGCTGATAATCCGGAAATGTGAAACAGTGATAGACCAGATCGTAGAACTGTATTAGCGTGGGCAGGATTCCTTCAATTACATAGACCCTTAACAGAGATAGCAGTCCTCCATACTTAGCTCTGAAAGCATTAGGGTTGGTGATCATCCTTTCCAGCCCTCTTAAATCTTCTAGTTTTAGAACCTTGAAGGTGTACTTGTGAGTCTTCCTTCTACCGAAATCCATAACGCAATCTTTTTCTCTGACATTTGCAATCATTGTCTCAGTTTGATTTGAAAAAGAGATACTAGAAAAGAAATTTTTTTGTTTGTTTGAATGTTTTTTTAATGAAATGAATGCATGAATGCAGCACACAAAAACATAGAAAAAACATGGGGTCAAAGGTTCGGTGTCATGAAGTCAAGGCTCTACCCATCCCCATAGGTTGTACTGGTGATTTTTTGTACCTGTCCGCAAAATCATTGACCCCTCTTGGGATAACAACAACAGGCTGGTTCACCCGAGTGAGCTGATGTATCTTAGAGTAATCTCAAATGAGGGTAGTATCGCGTGACAACTATTTCCGATAGCTTCCGTACTATAAAATAGTAACATGGTCTTAGTCTACTAAAATCCTTAGTTTCATGGACAGCCCAATCGAACAATCTGCTTTCAACAACCGAAGTCGTATAGGCATTGAATCCGCAAAGGGTATCTCCACTGATTTGATGGTGTACCGAGACCTCTTATTTGGGAGTCACTCCCTGTAAGATTACCCGTCTCATGCCATCACTTATCTTAGGTGGCTCTCAAACTTTCCAGATGCGGCATCACCCGCAGTCCCATTAGCAGAAAAATAAACACGGATATCAAGTAGAAAAAGCAATATATATATATATATATATATATATATATATATATATATTCATTCCTAAAGCTAACATCCTAGACCTCTTAGGAGCTATAATAATCCTAGTCCTAAATAATAAAATGTGTCCCTAGTGGAGTCGCCATTTTACTGTAGCGAGCGATTTTTGTCGGTGATGCGACCACCTTATCGTTGGGTTGGGTTTTCCTCCTCGAGGAGAAAGGGGGGGCTACTTTCTGATTTCTTATTTATCCCATGAAGCTGGAAGGGAAAGGGAAGGTATCTAAAACTAACCTTGTACGCGAATGTTTAACTGAACAAATGGGCAGTTGTCAGTTACCCATCCTATATGTGGTTATCCATAGGATGTTAGCATTAGGTTTCACTTTGTACTTGATGGTGTTTATCCGATAATGGGTTTGGGAAAGTTTCTTGGGAAATGTGACAGGGAGAGTGAGTTTTTGTTGATGTTTTTGGGAAGGTGTTGGACCTAAGTTTTGATTGATGTGTGAAGGTATTGGACCTAGAGTTTTTTATTAGTATGCTCGCTAAGATTTTGCAATCTTATGCCTATGTATTCCCGTTTAAACGAAATAGGAAAATCAGAGCAATCGTAGTTCCTCCTATTCTAAGGGAGGAAAAAGATGTTTTGGTGTCTTGTTCAAAGCCCAAGACAGAGGCTAAACGGAGTATTTGTGTCTTGTTCAAAGCCCAAGATTGAAGCTAAAAGGTTGACTGAAAGAGAATTTGTCATCTCTAAAGAGGGATTGTTGATTTTTGTGTGCCTTGATCAAAGCCTAAGGTTGAAGCTAAGAGGTTGATTGACTCCACTGGGGAAGTCCTTATACAAAGCCTAAGAGGAGGCTGTATGAGACCGACTCAGCAAGAGAGTAGATATATTGGTGTCTTGTACAAAGGCCAAGACGGAGGCGAAAAAAAGACTGACTCTTTGGGGATATCATTATATGAAGCCTAAGAGGGGGCTAACTCCACTGGGGAGGTATTTATCTATCTTGTATAAAGCCCAAGATTGAGGCGAAAAGGGTTTGACTCAACAAGATAGTGCTTTTATCTGTCCTGTACAAAGCCCGGGATTGCGGCTGAACAAGTTGGAGAAATCATTATACAAAGCCTAAGAGGAGGCTAACTTATGCTAGGGGAAATCTTTATACCAAGCCAAAGGGAGGCTGGAAAGGATTGACTCAACAAGAGAGCATTTTTTATCTGTCTCGTACGAAGCCCGAGATTGAGGCTAAAAAGGGTTGACTCAACAAGAGAGTGCTTTTATCTATCTCGTACAAAGCCTGAGACTGAGGCTAAAAGGGTCGACTCAACCAGAGAGTACAAAAAGGTGATTGACGCAACAAGAAAGTTTATGAGAGTGATTGTCTCAACAAGAGAGTCTGAAAAGGTGATCGACTCAACAAGAGAGTCTGGGAAGTAATTGATTGACTCAACGAGAGAGTCTGGAAAGATTAACTCCAATGGGGAGAATCATTGTACAAAGCCCAAGAGGAAGCTGACTTTCCTGAGGAAAGGATCATTATACAAAGCCTAAGAGGAGGCTAGCATATGCTGGGGATTCTTGAGATCCTGAGGCATGTCCAAATGGGGAAACCAACTCTTGCAGGGGAATGCAGAAGAGTTGATAGATCAGATACCTTGAGGTTTTGATTTGAGATAGTGTTATATGATGATAAACTGGCCCTAGTTGGGGAGTTTTTAGGAGAGATACTGGGTTTTAGAACCCACAAGTTTTAACTCTGCTAGAGAGTACTCCAGAATCCGGGGTTTCTCCTATATTTGTAAGGAACTTGAGAATGTCTTTGAGACTCAAGGAGATTTAGACTGTCCAAGTCTATTGGAAAGGTCTATCTTTGTACAACGCCCAAGAGGAGGCCAACTCATTTAAGGGATGAGTATCAACCCTAAAATTGGTCTGAGGGCTTTTGTGACTCCTTTTAGAAAGACAGCTCTAACAAAGAATGACAAGATTCTGTCCTATACCTTTAAGAGGTTATGAGGGTCCTTGTATAAAGCCCAAGAGAAGGCATGAGAACTTTTAAGAAGCCGACGGGTCCTTATACAAAGCCCAAGAGGAGGCGGGGATGCTTTTAGGAAGCCTGTGGATCCCAAACCAAGAAAAGATCAAGAAATGCTATTCATCGAGAATATATCATTTAATGAAAGTTTTAAGGTTTGAAGAAATTCAAGAGATGTTATTCACCGAGAATAGATCAACTCTGGGGAGTAAAACTTCTTTGAAAATTTCTAGGGGTGACAGTCTGAGAAAAGGTTCACCGAGAATACTGCCTTTCTCTTTGTTCCATATTGTTCAAGCCCAAGAGGAGGCAAGATTGTATCTGGAAATCCTATGGGGATCTAGTTTTAACTGTATTTAAGAGTAACCAAACGGGCTTTACCTAGTTCTAGACCTAGTTGTCGGGGAAAACTCTAAATAACTATACTAGTATGTATACAGTTGATATATGACAAGTATGTAAAAGGGTATGAAAGAAGACTAACCGTGCGCAGCTTCCCACAATACAGTTATATATATTTGACATGTATTTAAAAGAATGAAAGAAGACTAACCATATGCAGCTTCCCACAATACAGTTTTATATATATATATATATATATATATATATATATATATATATATATTAAAGCAAGTAAATGAAAACAGATAAAACTTACAGGCGAGCAAGCTTCCATGCTGTATTGCTAGTTGTTCAAATAAATTAAAGAAAGTTTTGTTAACAACTGTATACTTGAATATAAATCAAAAGGGAAATTGTTTTGAAAATATTTTACTGGGACTTATACAACGTTTGAGGCCCAAAGGTTTTGGTTAAAAAGGGATTGGGTCTTACACTCTAGTAGAGGCCCAAAGATTTGTTTTTGTACAAGTGGTGGGGCTTACAACTCAAGGAGAGGTCCAAGGTTTATTGTTTAAAAAGACGACGATCGCGTCGAACTTTTGAAAATGTAAATAAGGACTTATACAATGTTTGAGGCCCAAAACAAGTTTGGTTTCAAAAATGGGTTAGGTCTTACACTCTATTAGAGGCCCAAAGATTATTTTGAAAAAGAAAGATGGGACTTACAACACGAAGGTAGGCCCAGATGGTTTGTTTGAAAACGGCGATCGCGCTGAGGTTTTTGAAAACATAGTGGGTCTTATAGAATATCTGAGGCCCAACAAGGTATCTTATTTACAAGGAATCGGTCTTATACTCTATTAGAGGCCCAAAAAGTGTTTGAAAAAGATTTGTTAGGGCGAAATCAATCAAAACCCTAATTTTGTTTAACATGAAATTAATTTTGATTAAAAATTAATAAAAATCATTGAAAACATGTGAAAAATGAGTGATGATCTTGGATCAATGTTTCAAAAATTATGTTTCTACCCACAAAATGATTGAAAATCATTCAAGTTTGGAAAATCAAGAAGGAAAAAATATTTTAAATGTCAAAAACCAAATAAAAATTAATTCTTTGTAAAAATATCAAATATATGAAATAAATAATATTTTTGGGGAATTTTTGTAAAATAAAATATTTTAACATTTTTGTGAATTATTAAAAAAGGAACCAACTCAAAATCATTAAAATTCAGAGAGAAATTAATTTTTGAATCAATTAAATAAAATCACAAAATTCAAATATTCAAATATTTGAAAAATGGCACCAAGAACACCTTGGTTTTGCCCGCGTGCCCTGTTCTTGGCTGATTTGCATTTTCTCATCAATCTCACTGAATACTTGATGAAATCACACAAACCACACATCAATCTTCTCGTTTTCAACTCACGATCATGTCTATGGTCTTTAATTTCATTTATTTTAAGCATGGAATAAAAATCAAAGAGAAACCTCAAGAACCCTAATTTCTGCATGAAGGCTCAGAAATTTGATACACGATCCAAACAAAGCAATTAATTGAGGGGAAACACTTCATACATGGTTATGAACATATGGCAAAATTATTGTGCGAGGAAATATGCATGAATCATGAGATGACCAAGTTGAGGCTTACTTCTTGCAGCTGGTGATCGTGTTTTAAGTTGGAGGTGTTACAGCTTAGTTCCAATTATCTGAACAACTTCCCTAGGTGCCAAGTGATGTGTCTGATGGCTTGGAATGGATTGAATTGGGCTGGAACTTGATTTGGCACCTCAACTGCAAATCTATCAAAAGCTTGTGCAGATGGCTGGTGATTTTGTAATTCTGATGTTCCAGATGTTATGTGAGAGTTTGTATCACTTCTATATGTTATATGTGAGGTGTATAAACCATTGGTTTGGTTGGAATTGCTCTCAAACTCAAAACCCGATAGTGACTTACTTTAGAAGGCAAAATTGGAGTGAAAATGGAGATTTTGAGGAAAGCATCAGTTTGGGTGCTTTGGTGTACTCAAACTGGTCACAATTGAGCTCTATTTATAGTAGAGCAAGTTTGTTTTGTAAGGAATAGGGAATGGCAACTACAGCAGGCCTTTAGCCAATTGTGATCAAATGGAATCTCAAGTCTCATCTAGCCATTGACTTGAGATTAGAGCACAGACGTATGGTTATTTGATTCAAGGATAAGGCTTGATTGAAGTGTGCATTTTTGCTCTAATACATGCCACCTCTAAGCATCCATTAAATGTTCCAAAACAAAATTGGAGTCTTGAAGCATCTTTAGCCTTTTTAGGTTTGGCATGCTACTTGTAGATTTTGGGACTTTGGAGGCTGATGAATCAGTGCTTGTCCCTTGGTTGTTCCCCCTTGAGGTGTGCAGATGGATAACCATGCTTGTTATTGCACAATTTGGACAAATCGAGCTCTTGTGCACAAATCTGTCTTCCCAAGATAGTTTGCAGCAAGGCATGTTGCAGTTGTCACAATTCCTAGCTTAGGTGGAGTTTGATGGAGTTCTTGGCCATTTTGGAAAGCTCTCATATGATACAACACATGTATGATCCTAGTTTGTCTTGAAACTTTGTGCAAAAATCCTAGTTTATCTGAAAAACGTAAGACAGATTCTGACTAAGTGAAAATTTCACTAAGTGTTGGAAAAAGTGGCATTTTTATGTTTTTGTCATTTTGATCACTCCATAACTTAAAACCCATGGAGAATTGGAATGAGATGTAGTTTACACTTTTAAATTATGCCATGAGAGCTACAAATTCATCTTTGGATCATCCAAAATGGTTGCTTGGATCTCAAGTTATGATCCTTGAAAGTTGGTACCCTAGCCACTTTGTTCCATAACTTAGAAAAATTCTAAGTTTTTTATGGTTACCCCTTTTACAAGTTAACTCATTTTCTTTGGTTTTTCTTGATGAATGATGATTCAAATCACATATCAACATTGTTTTAAGGTTAAGGAACCTTGGTTGACCAAAAAATCAAAAAGTCAAACTTTGACTTTTTGTATAGTTGACTTTTTATCAGATGAAATTTAAACTGTGCGATCTTCTATGAAATCAAGTCCTTGACCTAAATCAAACTTAATAGATGGTTTCCATAGGTGTTGTAGGATGTATTGAATCATGTCCCCAAGTTTGGGAGCATGCCTTGGTCAAAAGTCAAAGGCACAGTTGACTTTTTCTTCAAAACCATAATTGTGGTCCAGATGAAATTGAAACTTATAGATCAAGCTTCTTGGATCAATCCATTATTGAAAATGGATCAATGTGGTGTATTGGAGACCCTCAAATCATGTCTTGAGGTTTTGGCTCATGCTTTGTCCCAAAAGTGAACTTAGAGGTGAATTAGGTCAAGAAACCCTAATTCCTGATTTTTGATAAATGCATCCCCTAAGGTTAAATTGCCTTGGTGATTGGGTACATGAGGTCCCATGGAGTATCTTAGGTTATGCTTTAAAGCATTGGCTCATGCCCAGATGAAAATTTTATTTGGAGGCCTTAGTCGACCAAAACCCTAATTTGGTGACACTGCCGATCTTGAGGGTTAATTCACTTGGAATTTTGCAACCTTGTGCTTGATTCTTGATGTGGGAGTCCTCTTGATCCTCTATGGGTGTTTGAGAGGTTAGAAAAGTTAAATATCATGTCATTCCTTGATTGATACTTTGTCTAAGTGCTCTGATAGGGCTCAAAACCCTAATTCTTGTTTGTAGTGAATGCTCACCCATCTTTGGGGAGACTGAGGAGGCAAAATGGTACATCCATATTGTGGTGATGATTTGTACAATGATGGGAAATTTTGGTGGTCAAAATTTGGGGTATGACAACGGGTATCAAGCAATACGACAGAATATGATATATATATATATAGCAGAAAATTGAGAAAACAAGTAAATAAACAGAGAAATAAATGCAAAGCAAAGCCTAGACCTCTTAGGAACTCTAATTCTAAACCCTCCCCAGCAGAGTCGTCGTTTTTCTGTAGCGTACGATTTTTTTGGGTGACGCGACCACCTTACCGCAATGTTGGATTTGGGTGCTACTTTCTGATTTCTTATTTATCCTATGAAGTTGGAAAGGAAAGGGAATATATCTAAAACTAACCTTGCACGCAAATGTTTTCTTTAACAAATGCTAAGAGACCGGGGATCGGGGTCTGGTTATACAAAGGGAAGCTATTAACACCCAGTGTATCTATGGTGATCCATAAGAACTCTTTATTGCATGTTTAACTGTTAGCTTGAAATGCTTTCTTGTGTTTATCTACTGTGGCTTAGGAAAGTTTCTCCTTTAGGAGAATTGAGGAGATGTTTTTGTGGTTTTCGGGTTTTCCGTTGTTTTTGGGAAGGTACTGAACCTAAAGTTTTTTTTATTTGTGTGCTCGCTAAGATTTCGCAATCTTATGCCTACGTATTCCCGTAAAGAGATCTGGGAAATCAGAGTAATCGTAGTTCCTCCTATTTCTATGGGAGGAAAATGTTTGGTGTCTTGTTTAAAGCCCAAGATTGAAGCTAAAAGAGTATTTGTATCTTGTTTGAAGTCAAAGATTGAAGCTAAAAGGGTGACTGAGAGAGAATTTATCATCTCTAAAGGGAGATATCTCACCTATTCATCACAAATATTGAAAAAATAATTATAAGGGAAATTAATTTAACTGGGATATGTGAATCCAGCAATGCCATAATTTCCTTTATAAAGGGTGATATCATGAAGGAGGAAAGCTTTAACTCAGAGTAGAGCAACGCCACTTTTTCCTTATGAATCTTTTATTCTAAGAGTGGGACATTGGCTTGGATGTATGAAATCCAGAGGCTTGCCACTTACAGTTGTTATATAAAAGATGAATTTTAGCCAGGATAAAGGAAAGACTCCAGCTTGGATTTTGAATCAACAAGTGTACCACTTACAACAATTATCTAGAAAAAAAGGTTTTGATTGTTTGTTTTTGAGATGTGATGTATAGAGGAAATATTCTCCTACAGAGAGGACTCATGGTCTCATCTGAGGGGATGTTGATTTTTGTGTGCCTTGATCAAAGCCCAAGGTTGAAGCTAAAAGAAACTGACTCTACTGGAGAGGGTTTTATTTGTCTTGTACAAAGCCCAAGATTGAGGTTGACTGATTCCACTAGGGGAAATTCTTATATGAAGCCTAAGAGGAGGCCATCTCTTGCTAAGGATTATTGAAATCCAGGAGCAGGTCCAAATTGTGTTGGGGAATCCAAAAAGGATTGCTCTTGCTGGGAATCAAGGAAGAGTTGAAATATCAGATGCCATGAGGTTCTGATTCTATTGGGGATTTTTTGATGGTAAATTTACCTTGGTTGGGGATTTTTTAAGGCAAAAGTTTACACCTTGTTAGGGATCAGAGGAGTTTACAAGTTATGTTTGAAAACCTATGGAGGTCTTAACTCTGCTGGAGACTGATTTATTGGTAGAGTGATCAAGGTTTTTCCTATGCTTTTAGGAAACTTGAGGGTTTCTGTGTAAGATCCAAGAGGAGATGAGACTTTCCAAGTCTACTTGTATGAAGCCCGAGATGAGGTTGAGACTATCCAAGTCTCTCAAAGAGTGGTAGGCTATGGTGTAGAGAGGGGTCTTTGTATGATGCCCAAGAGGAGGCTGAGGGTTTAAGGGATGAGATCAACCCTAGAATGATTTGATGTTTTGGAATTCTTGACTCTCCTGAGGATTGAACTAGTAGAGGTGTCTAATTTCTATCCTATGCCTTATGGAGTTCTTTGGGTCCTTGTACTAAGCCCAAGAGAAGGCTGAGGGGAACTTTTAAGAAGCCTGTTGGCCCTTGTACTAAGCCAAAGAGGAGGCTGAGGAAGCTTTTAGGAAGCCTGTGGGTCCAAGCCTAAGAAAAGTTTCACCAGGAATTAATTTTTTCTTTGTTGAACAGTTCCAAGGTTTGAAGAATTTCAAAAGAGGTTTCACCGGGAATTAATCCTCTCTGGGGAAATGAATTTCTTATACAAATATATTTTTAAGTTTTGACAGTCTTGAGAAAAGTTTCACCGGGAATAATGACTTTCTATGTTCCATATTGTATAAGCCCAAGAGGTGGCAGACTGTATAGGAAATTTCCTATGAGGGAACTAGTTTTGGCATAGTTGAAAGTAACATCTGGTTTGACCTAAACATAGACCTAAATGTTGGGGAAACTCTAAGCAAGATATGCACAAGTATATACAGACAATTATATATATATATATATATATATATATATATATATATATGGGCATTGAAAAAGATGTGTGGACTTACCTTCTGAGAAGAAGCCTAAGTGTATTGTGATCTGTTGTATTGACTACAACTGTATTGCCTCTTTTAGGGTTTTAAGAAATTGAAGAAAGTTTTGAGGAAACTTTGAATTTGAATTTGAATTTAAAAAAACAAGTGGTTTTTAAAAGGAAAAGAGTGTTTGGGGCTTATACAATGATTGAGGCTCAGATGACTTATTTGAAAACATTGATCGCACTGCGATACCGACAGACGTTGTGGGACTTATACTATAGCAGAGGCCCAAAAATTGTTTTTGTACAAAGAGGGGTTGGGTCTTACACTCTATTAAAGGCCCAAAAGTGTTTATGAATAAAAGAAAAATGGGGCTTATACTCAAGGAGAGACCCAGATGATTTATTTGAAAAAGGTGATGATCGCGCCGTGATTTAAAAACTACATAGGGACTTATACAATGACTAAGGCCCACAATTATTTATGTACAAGAAGGAGTGGGTCTTACACTATAATAGAGGCCTAAAATATTATTTTTATACAAGAGATGGGACTTACAGCTCAAGGAGATGCCCAGATAAAAAACAGCGATTGCACCGTTATTTTAAAAATCGGATCGGGACTTATACAATGACTTACAAATGGGATGGGTCTTACACTCTATTAGAGGCCCAAAAATATTTGAAATGAAGTTTTGAAATATTGAATCAAAGAAAACCCTAATTTCATTTTTAAAAATATTTTTCAAAGAAAAATCAATTAAAAATGAATAATTTATCAAATAAAATCATTAATCATGTTATAAACAATGATTAAGGTTTATGAAAATGTTATTTTATCCACATGAATATTTAAAATCATTTTGGTTTTAAAAATCAAGAAAAAGAAATCATTTTAAAAGCATTTAAAACAATTTAAAAATAATATTTTTAATATATTAAAAATATATCAAATAAAAATTATTTTTGGGATTTTTGGTGAATAAAATATCTTAAATATGTGAGTGACATTTGTGAAAAAGAATGGCTCAAAAATGTTAAAGGATCTATGAGAAATGAATGGTTAAAGTTGTGAAAAAAATTGAAGAGAAAAATGGAAAAAAATGTCACAACATCATATTCGACATCCCTCATGTGTCCTCTCTCTCTTCCATTTTCTTTATTTTTTTCTCAATCTTCCAACACTCATAACTCTCTCAATTATTCACGAAATTAAAAACCGTAAGAACCTAACTTGATCGATTTTTCGCAAGGAATCCAATGGTACCACTTATACATACTGAAACTCAACGTACAGAACATACGAGGCAAAAAACAAAATTTGAACCTTAGTTTTTAAACAACATAAACTCCACATTCAAACATTTTAAAGTGAAAACAATAGAAGGATCACAACAAACACATTAAGAACTACATTTTTGCTTCAAGAATCAATCAATAATGATGCATGTATATAGAGTTTCAAAGTGCAAGAACACTTACCTATTGGAGCAAGGTTCAATGCCTCTTCAATGTAATTACAGCAGCAAGAAGAAGATTCTATGAGCTTCCTTGATCCTCTAGAAGTGTGTTGATGTGCTTGGAATGGATTGAAACCTTCTGGTTTTGAAAATTCGATTCTCACTCTCTTGAATTTTGAAATTTTGAAATGAAGAGATAAACGAGAGAAAACAAGTGTTGTATTTGTTTTGGTGTGGTTAAAACATCAGAAGTGAGCTCTATTTATAGGTGAATAAGTTTGTCTTGGTTGAATAGTAATGGCTTGGTGGACAAGAGTTCAATCAATGTTTTTGGCAAGATGTCATAACTTCCATGCTAAGGTACAATAGCTCTTCTAAGTAGCATAGCCAACTTTTGACCAATTCCACATTCCTCAGATGTTTTTATTGTTGTTTATGCATGAATCTTGAATGAAAAGAGTGGAATCTTTGAATGTGCACTATTGCACATAAATGCTTAAGAACAAAACTTAAGTTCTTAACCTTGTAATGATGTTTCTTAACTTCCAAAGAGATAATCCTTGACTTAATCCTCATTTTGCAGGTTTGATCACCTCTATGCATTACATAAATGCTTGATGCCAAAATTGAACTTCAAGGTTCATGTAATGATGAATTTGCACATGCCAAGTTGAATTCTTGATTCATTGGCATATTCTTGCATATTTTATGGGATTCTATCAAATTCATGTTGATCTTGGATGATGACAAGGTTTGAAAATCGTGTGACACAAGAAAAGTGCACAAAATATGTCCTAAAAATCAGTTGCATCAAGCCTTATTGTAAAATCCATAACTTCTTGCTCCAGTAAGATATATGGATGTTCTAGGAATTTTTGAAAAGCTTGGATGACATTCTTCAACTTTGATGTTCATTTGGTGTGAAGATAATACTTGCAAAGTCATCAAAAATGATCTTGAACTTGTGTAATCAAATATGTCCTAAAATCGGTCTTAAAAGTATGTTTTATCAATGCCTTTTGCAAAAATCATATCTTCCTACTCGAGTATGATAAATGGACGTTCTAGGACTTTTTGGAAAGCTGGGATGATATACTTCAACTTTGATGTCCAAGGTTTAGCTCGAATCAACTTGGATCATAGAGAAAAACGTCCTTAAAGTTGGGACTTTCTTGCTGGAAAAATATTTAATGATGTCCTACGAAATGTTGAAACATTTGATAACTTTAAACATTAAGAATTCCAAACTTTGATCACTTGTATCTTTCAATCCTTATGATATTTTGAGTTGATTCCTTCTACAATGTTGAAGTATCAAATACCCTCTTTAAAAGTAGCCCTTAAGCAAAATCAATGGATGCTTGGATCAATAGTTACAACCTTGAGAAGTTGTGCATTTGAACATGATTTTAACTTAGAAAAAAATTCTAAGTTTCCTTCAATTTGATCAATTTTACAACTTTGCATGATTTCTTGATTTAAATTTGATCAAATGCAATCATCCATCATATTTTCTTGAGTAATGGCTTGTGAAGCTCATAGTTCACCAAAAGTTAAACTTTGACTTTCTATGCTAGTTGACTTTGTATCAGATGAACTTGAATTTGTAATCTTCAAAGGATCAAACTTTTTAGGCAATTTAGATCATGTGAATGGTCTTCAAAGATGTATTTGATACCCTTGAATCATTTCTTGAAGTATGGGATTATCCTTAGATGAAAAAGTCAATTGTGAGCCTTAATCAGTCAAAAACCCTGTTTTGATGTATCTGATGAACTTGGGGTTTAATCAACTTGAAATGTTGCATTCTTATGCTTGATTCTTGATGTGAGAGACCTCTTGATCCTTCATGGATGCTTGAGGGGCTTGACAAGTTAGAGATCATGTCAATTCCTGATTGATCCTTTGTCTGAGTGCTTTGAGAGGGCTCAAAACCTTAATTCTTAGTTGAGGTGAATGCTCAACAATCTTTGAGAGGATTGATGAGGTATAAAGATTCATCCATATTGTGGTGATGATTTCACAATTATGTGGAATCTTGTGGTCAAAATTTAGGGTATGGCAATTGGGTGGGACCAGGTGCATGTCCCCGTGTCTCTAGCACTTGTCGCACTTCTTGACGTGCTCTTTGGCGTCTTGCTGCATGGTGGGCCAGTAGTACCCCGCCCGCAATGCTTTACGGGCTGGGGACGGTCCGCCGAGGTGCTGCTCGTTGACCCCTTCGTGGATCTCCTGGAGTATGCTGGAAACCTTGGACTCCTCGACGCATTTGAGGAGGAGAATGGAGAAATACCGCCAGTATAACTTGTCCTCAACGATGGCGTACGAGCAGGCACGTCGCCTGACTACGCTAGCCTCCTTGGAGTCGTCGGGTAGTTTCCCCGCGCTGAGGTATTCGTATACCAGGGTCATTGAGCAGTGGCCGTCATCGATGGCGTTTACTTCGACGGTCGAGGTGGGTTTCTCGTTACTTGACTGTGGAAGCACTTCTTGAATGACGGACTTGTTCCCATTTTTTTCTTCGTGCTACCAACTTAGATAGGATGTCCGCCCGGGTATTGTGTTCACGCGGGACGTGACTTACTTCCTCCGAGGCAAATTTTTTCATCCTCTCTTTCACTAGGGCCAAGTACTCGATGAGGCTGTCATTCTTGACCTGGTACTCTCCCCGCACCTGGGATGCCACGAGCTGGGAGTCGGTAAATAATTTTATCTCTTTCGCGCCGAGGTCCTCTTCCAGGCGTAGTCCAACAAGGAAGGCCTCGTACTCAGCCTGGTTGTTTGATGTCAGGAAGGATAATGTGAGAGAGACCTCGATCAAGATGCCTTCCTCATTTTCTAGGATGATGCCTGCTCCGCTTCCCGACGAACTGGATGCCCCATCAATGTAGATTGGCCACTTCTAGGATCCGCCGGTCGAGGGTTTCGGGGTGGTCATCTCCGCGATGAAGTCGACTAGCGCTTGAGCCTTCAGGGCCTTCCTACCCTCGTACTGGACGCCAAACTCGAAGATCTCGAGCGACCATTTGATCATTCTTCCCGGCATGTCGGGTCGTGTAGCACGAATTTTAGGACGTGGTTGCAAATCACTTTCGCTTTTGGGGTACTACAGTTCGATTCATTTTTTATCCTATTGAAGCTGATGAAGGAAGGGAAATAGATGTCTCTAATTAACCCTGCTTGCATACTGAGTTTAAATAGATGATTGTTGGTTTACAGATACTACAAAGATTGTGGGTCTCTCTTAAGTTATTTTATTAAAATAGTGCCTGGGCGATTGGTGGGAGTTTAAGACTGATGCTTTTCGATTGATATGTGAAGGTATGGGATTTGGGACTTTAGATTAATGTGTTCGCTAAGATTTTTCTTTCAATCTTATGCCTACAAATTCCTGTTTACCGAAACAGGGAAATCAGAGCGATCGTAGTTCCTCCTATTTTATGGGAGAAAATGATGTTTTGGTGTCTTGTTCAAAGCCCAAGACGTGAAGCTGAAAAAGTGGTTTATATCTTGTTCAAAGCCCAAGATGTGAAGCTAAAAAGGTGTTGTCTTTAGAGAGAATTTGTCATCTCTAAAGGGGGTCTGTTTGTCACAACTGTTGGGTGACTGACTATAAAGGAGGATTATTTTAACCGGGATATGTGAATCCTAGCAATGCCATAATTTCCTTTATAAGGGGTTTTAACCTGAAGGAGAAGACTTTAACTCAGTGTAGAGCAATGCTATCTTTCCTTAGGAATTTCTCATGCTAAAAGAGGGACAGTGGTGTGGATGTAAATAATCCAAAGTCTTGCCGCTTACAGCGGTTAGATGAAAGGAGTTGTTGATGTTTGTATCCTGTGAACGAGGCACAGTTTTGATGCTAAAAGGTTGATTGACTCAACCGGGGTTTTTCTTATATAAAGCCTAAGAGGAGGCTATTGGCCCAACAAGAGGGTGTTTTTTTGTGTCTCGTACGAAGCCCGAGAGAGAGGCTAAAAGGGTTTGACTCAACAAGAGAGTGCTTTATACCCAACAAGATAGTGGTTGTGTATCTCGTACGAAGCCCGAGATGGAGGCTAAAAGAAAGATTGACTCAACAAGAGAGTCTTTTTGTATCCCGTACGAAGCCCGAGAGAGAGGCTAAAGTTTGACTCAATAAGAGAGTGCTCTATACTCAACAAGAGAGTGATTTGTATCTCGTACGAAGCCCGAGATGAAGGCTAAAAGGATTGCTGTTTCAGTTGAGTGACAGGTCCAGTAGGTGGGTTAAAAGAGAAAATTAGTTCTTATAAAGAGACTGATTAAAGGTAAGGCTATGCTTTGGGATTGATCAGAGGATCGGGGTTATTTCCTGTTCTTTAAGGAAATGGGGAATCTATAGGGTATTGGAGACTGTTCGAGTCTATTGGTGTTTTTCCCTACTTGAGAATGCCTTCGAGACTCAAGGAGATTAGACTATCCAAGTCTAGAGTTTTATCTTTTATATTATGTTTAAAGAAACAGTAGTAGTGCGCTCACGGTAGAAATATCTAGACTCTTTGAAAGACTGTTCTATTAAGATGACTAATTTCTGTTCCTATACCTCTAGGAGGTCGTCGGGATAATTTGTACGAAGCCCAAGAGGAGGCTGGAAACTTTTAAGAAGCCGAGGGACAATTTGTACGAAGCCCAAGAGGAGGCTCTCTTCCCGAAGGAAGAATCCTTATACGAAGCCTAAGAGGAGGCTGTGAATACTTATAAGAAGCCGTAGGGTCCTTGTACAATGCCCAAGAGGAGGCGGGGATGCTTTTAGGAAGTCGGTGGGTCCCCAAACCCTGAGAAATTCAAAACAGGCTATTCACAGAGAATAGATCAAGCCAGGAAAGTCCGAGAATTTGGAAGAAACTCAAGAGATGCCATTCGCGGAGAAAATATCATCTCTGGGGAGTAGAGTTTCTTTGACAATGTCTAAGGGTGACAGTCTGTGAAAGGGTTCACCGAGAATGCTGCCTTTCACGTCTCCATATTGTTTAACCCCAAGAGGAGGGAAGATTGTGTCTAGTAATCCTATGGGGGATCTAGTTTTGTCTATTTAAGAGTGACCAACAGGGCTTAGTGCTAGACGTAGTTGCCGGGGAAACTCTAAATATCTATACTAGTATTACACAGTTGATATGAGTTTATGAAAGAAGACTTACAGTGAAACATCCCCACAATACAGTTATATGTATATGAAAGCGGATAAAGAAAGCATATAAACACTTACTCGGTTGTAGAGCTTCCATGTTGTTTGGTTAGTTGTTCAACAAAGAAAGGTTGAAAAAAACAGTATATTCAAAATTAAAGGAGAAATAATTTTGAAAAGATGTTGGGGCTTACTACTCAAGGAGAGGCCCAAGGTTTATCAGTGATCGCACTGTCGTTTTGTACAGAGGGACTTATACAAGTGACTGAGGCCCAAGAAATTTTATGTACAAGAGGATGGGTCTTACACTCTCTCAAGAGGCCCAAAAGATTTTTTTTTTGTACAAGTGGTGGGGCTTACAGCTCAAGGAGAGGCCCAAGGTCATTTGTTTGAAAATGGCGATCGCGCCGAGATTTTTTGAAAACGCGGTGGGTCTTATACAATGCATTGAGACCCAAAATGGTTTGGTTTTCAAAGGGGGTTGGGTCTTACACTTTAATAGAGGCCCAAAATATTTTGAATGGGTCTTATAGCTCGAGGAGAGGCCCAAGGTTTGTTTTGCAACGGACGATGATTGCGTTGAACTTTTTGAAATACAACGGGACTTATATAATAAGTGAAGCCCAAAATATGTTTGTATTTACAAAGGATTGGGTCTTACACTCTATTAGAGGCCCAAAGTGTTTTTAAAAGGTTTGATGAGGGTTGAATTAATCAAAACCCTAATTTGTTTCCAAAATATATTTTAATTGAATAAAAAATTCAATTAAAATGATCAAAATTGTTTAACATGTGGAAAACAAATTGTGATCTTAGATTAATGTTTCAAAAATCATGCTTTGACCTACAAAATAATTAGAAATCATAAAATTTTGCAAAATCAAGAAGGAAAAAATATTTTAAATGTCAAAAACAATTAAAATATTATTTCTTGGCAAAAATATCAATTATATGAAATAAATAATATTTTTGGGATTTTTTGGTAAAATAAAATATTTTAACATTTTTATGAATTATTAAAAAAAGAATTAACTCAAAATCATTAAAACTCAGAGAGAAATTAATTTTTGAATCAATTAAATAAAATCACAAAATTCAAATATTCAAATATTTGAAAAAGGGCGCCAAGAACATGGCAAGAACACGCGCCATTCCTCTGTTTCTGCCGATTTGCGTTTTCTATCCAATCTCACTGAATACTTGATTTTATCATGCAATCTACATATCAATCTACTCGTTTCAACCTCACGATCATGTCTATGGTCTTTAATTTCATTTATTTTAAGCATGGAATAAGAAATCAAAGCGAAACCTCAAGAACCCTAAATTCTGCATGAAGGTTCAGAAATTCTATACATGATTCAAACAATGCAATTGATTGAGGGAAAACACTCCATGCATGATTATGAACATATGGCCAAATTATTGTGCAGCAAAAATTGCATGGATCATAGAGTTAGAAGAGCTCATGCTTACCACTTGCAGCTGGTGATCGTGTTTTGTGTTAGGGGTGTTACAGCTAGGTTCCAAAGATCTGGATAGCTTCCCTAGGTGCCATGGAGTGTGTCTGGATGCTTGGAATGGATTGAAATGATCTGGAACTTGAGATGGTACCACAACTGTAAATCTGTCAAAGGCTTGAGCAATTGGTTAGTGATTTTGTGATTTTGGTGTTCCAGATGTTATGTGAGTGTTTGGATCACTTCTATATGATGTTTATGAGGTGTGTGTTTGATTGGTTTGATTGGAATTGCTCTCAAACTCAAAACCCGATAGTGACTTGCCTTGGAAGGCAAATTTGGAAGTGAGAAGGAGATTTTGAGGAAAGTATCTGTTTGATGGCTTTGGTGTATTCAAACTGAGCATAAATGAGCTCTATTTATAGTAGAGCAAGTTTGTTTTGGGATCAATAGTGAATGGCAACTGCAGCAGAGGTTTGGCCAATGGTTGCACTTTAGAATCCAAGTCTCCTCTAGCCATTGACTAGAGGTTAGGGTACAGGGTTGTGGTTCCCTTGGTCTTGGATAAGTCTTGACTGAATTCAGTTGCAAATGGCTCATTCCATGCCACCTTGGTGTATGTATTCAATGCTCCAATCCAAAATTGGAGTCTTGCCCCTCTTTTAGGCAATTATAGGTTTGGCATGCTACTTCTTGTTCCAAGGACTTTGTAAGCTTGGCTCAGTGTTTGTCCCCTTTAGATTTAATCCTCAGATGTGTCCAAAATGATGACAAGGCTTGGAATTATCTAATTTTGCCAAATCGAGCAAAAATGCAAAATTCTGCCCAGCCTTGGCAGTTTTCAGCAAGGCATATTGCCATTATCATATCTCTTGGCCCAAGTGGAATTTGGTGATGTTCTTGACCATTTTGGAAAGCCCTCATATGATACAACAAATGTTTAATCATTTTTGGTTTTGATACTTTTTGGATCCAAGTGAAAAATCCCCCTACATTTGGAAAAAAGTGAAGGCAGAATCTGACTTAGTGAAAATTTCACTAAGTGTTGGAAAAAAGTGACATTTTCACTTTTTGTGATTTTGATCATTCCATAACTCAAAATCCATGAGGAATTTGGAGGGAGGTCAGTTTTAACCTTTTGTAGAGGGTAATGAGATCTACAAATCAAGCTTTGGATGGCGGAAAATGGCTTTGTGGTTTAGGAGTTATGATCCTCCAAAGTTTGCACCCTTGCCACTTTGTTCTTAACTTAGAAAATTTTCTAAGTTTTTATGGTTACCCCTTTTACAAGTTATCCCACTTTTCTTGATTTTTCTTGATGAATTATGATTCAAATCATACATTAACATCATTTTAGGGTTAAAAACCATTTTTGTGAAAAATCTCAAAAAGTCAAAGTTGACTTTTGTGCACAGTTGACTTTTTATCAGATGAATTCCAAACTGTGCGATCCTTTAGGAAATCATGTCCTTGACCTAAATCAAACTTGATGGACATGTTCTATGGGTGTTATAGGGTATATTGAACCATGTCCTAGGGTTTGGGAGCATGTCCTGGTCAAAAGTCAAAGATACAGTTGACTTATCTCGCGAAACCTAACTGTGGTACTGATGAAATTGAGACTTGCTGCTCAAGCTTACTGGATCAATCCATTGTTACAAATGCATCAATGTGGTATGTTGGAGACCCTCAAATCCTCTCTTGAGGTCTTGGCTCATGATTTGTCCCAAAAGTCAACTTAGGGGTGAATTAGGTCAAGAACCCTAATTCCTGATTTTGTATGTATGCATCCCCTGAGGTCAAATTGACTTGATGCTTGGGCCCATGGGGTTCCATGGAGTATTTTAGGATATGCTTTGAAGCATTGGCTCATGCCCAGAGGAAAATTTTCATCTGGAGGCCCTGGTCAACCAAACCCTAATTTGGTGACACCGGCGATCTTGAGGCTTGATCCACCTGGAAGGGAGCAGCCTTGTGCTTAATCCTTGAAATCGGAGTCCTCTTGATCCCTTGTGAATATTTGAGAGGCTATACAAGTTGAAGATCATGTCATTTATTGATTGATCCTTTGTCTAAAAGCTCTGAGAGGGCTTGCAACCCTAATTTTGATTGTAGTGGATGCTCACCCATCTTTGGGGAGACTGATGAGGTATGATGGTTCCTCCATATTATGATGATGATTTTCACAATGATGGGAAATCTTAGTGGTCAAAATTTGGGGTATGACAGATGCCCCTATTTAATCTTCTTGGACCCGAAGGTGTGAATGGCGAAGGTATTCGGGCATTCAGGGTGCAAGAGGATTAAATATCAAAATACCCGAAATTTTGATGGTGGTTAAGAATGGTAGCTTGCGTGTCCTTCTTCTTTTGCTAAGCAATGATGCTTAGAAAAGGTAAAAAAAACTTCTCCTCGATCCTGGTTTCCTACCAAGGAACTGGTCTTAGTTTCTGATGTAAACTTCCCCTCGATCATGGCTTCCTACCAAGGAACTGGTCTTAGTTTCTGATGTAAACTTCCCCTCGATCCTGGTTTCCTACCAAGGAACTGGTCTAAGTTTCTGAAATAAACTTCCCCTCGATCCTGGTTTCCTACCAAGTAACTGGTCTTAGTTTCTGAAATAAACTTCCCCTCGATCTTGGTTTCCTACCAAGGAATTGGTCTCAGTTTCTGAAATAAACTTCCCCTCGATCCTGGTTTCCTACCAAGGAACTGGTCTCAGTTTCTGAAATAAACTTCCCCTCGATCCTGGTTTCCTACCAAGGAACTGGTCTAAGTTTCTTTTGTCAATAAACTTTTTGATAAGGGATGTTATTCGTAGCAGTTTTCCTCAAACTTCTTGCCAAATTTTCCTGGGGAGATGCCATTTGATAGAAAAATTTTGATGTCAGACTTGCTGGGGAACCCAGTCGTCTGAGTTGTAGAGGTGTACAAACTTCTCTGTTTGGAGACGCCATTTGTCGATTCTACTGGGAAAACGAGTCTCTTGAGAAACTGCTTTCTGTTTGGGGATGTTACATCATACTTTTCTCGGGATCTTCCTGGAGAAACGCCATATGATGTGATCCAATTTTGAGGTGCTGATGACCTTTTCATCTACGGTTTTTTTTTCGAAGAAAAACTGCTGTATTGCCGAATCTCTTCTCAAGAGGCTTCCTCTAGGGATTTTCCTTAATCCGGGAAAGCAAAAATATCATCTTCAATGGCGAAGAGTGACATCGGTTGAAGGTTCTCTGGTCTTTCAGAGGTTCAAGTTATCAAAGTGGTCAAAGGCCAATTCTGATCCAGAACTAAACTGGAGGAGAGGGATTGTTCAGACGCAACCTTTCCTGACGTGGAAAGAACTGACAACTCGATTGAGAGGACTGTTATCACTAGGGGACAAGACCGACGGGAGTGATAGTGATGCAATGTGATTGCCAATCAATAATGCATGATGTATGTATGTATATGCGGACAAAACTGACACGCCATATAGACTAATAGATGAACATGATTGGATACTCGGCCATCGCGGGGCGAAGAAGTACCGCTGGTTCAAGATAGCAATTCCGCCTTGCTTAGAAGAAATGGTCCCTGTTGGGAGCGACGCTGGTCGGGCTTAGGAGATAAGAACTCGGCCGAAGAGGTCAGATGGAGCATTCGCATCTGACATAGCTGATCCTTCATTCAGGTATACTGGTTTAGAAGGAGTACTTTGATTCTGCACTTTGAGGCTCGAACACCTTTGGAGAAGCGATCGATGTTCTTTCGATGTTCAACCATCAAAAGAAATTGCCATCTTTATTTTTAAAAGCAGAATAATTTTAACAAGTAAATTCTTTTTTGTTTCATTTCAAGAAAACATCATTCTGTAAAGCTAAAACAAATATGAATTGCAAATAAAAGCACAAGGGCTCAAATTTTATTGATAGGATGGAAATCAGCCAAACGCGTGATTCCATTGAGCATTTATAAAGTTTGAAAATGGTAATTTACAGGGAAAAGGACTACATTGAAACATAACGACCACTATATATCCTTCTACCAACTTTGAATTCTGGGCATCCTGAGCTTCTGTCGATGATGACCTTAACTGGAGCTTTCCTGACGGATGATGTAACTGCTGCTGAGGGACTTGCCCCTTTGTCGAAAGTAGTTTCTTGCCATTATCCCTAATTTTTTCCTGGATTGTACTTTGCGATTTCCAATCCACCGGGATGATTTTTGATTATGTCTCTAATTTTTTCCTGGACCGTCCTTTCGGGTTTTTAATCCACCGAGACGTTTTTTTTTATAGTTTAGGCGAAGTATTTCTTGATTACATCAACATTCCTGGGGTAGGAAAATTCCTCTCCGTCCATGGTTGTAAGTCTCAAGGCACCGCCTGAGAAAGCTTTCTTGACCACATAAGGGCCGTCATAATTCGAAGTCCATTTGCCCCGAGAATCAGTGAGAAAAGATTGTATCTTTTTAAGCACAAGGTCTCCTTTCCTGAAGACACGAGGTCGAACCTTTTTGTCGAACGCCTTCTTCATTCTTTGCTGATACAAATGACCATGGCATAGTGCCGTTGTTCTCTTTTCTTCGATCAGATTCAGTTCGTCGTGTCGACTTTGACACCATTCAGCTTCTGTAAGCTTGGCTTCCATCAATACCCGGATTGATAGGATCTCTACTTCTATGGGAAGCACTGCTTCCATGCCATATACTAGAGAGAAAGAGGTTACCCCTGCTGAAGTGCGGACAGATGTACGATAACCGTGAAGAGCAAAGGGTAGCATTTCATGCCAGTCTTTGTAGGTTACAACCATATTTTGAACAATCTTCTTGATGTTCTTGTTAGCCGCTTCTACCGCTCCGTTCATCTTTGGTCGGTAGGGAGATGAGTTATGGTGTTCGATCTTGAACTCTGCGCACAACTCTCTCACCATCTTATTGTTCAAGTTAGATCCATTATCTGTAATGATCTGGCTTGGAACACCATAATGACAGATGATATTGTTTTTGATAAATCGGACCACCACTGTCGGGTTACATTAGCGTACGACGCTGCTTCGACCCATTTGGTGAAGTAATCAATGGCTACCAGGATGAACCGATGTTCGTTCGAAGCCTTGGGTTCAATCACACCGATCATGTCGATTCCCCATATGGAAAAAGGCCACGGGGAAGAGAGAACTTTGAGATGCGTTGGCGGTACATGAATTTTGTCGGAGTATATCTGACACTTGTGACACCTCCTCATGTACTTGTAGCAGTCGGATTCCATGGTCAACCAATAGTACCCTGCTCTTAGAATTTTTCTCGCCATTATGTGTCCATTGGCATGAGTGCCAAAGGATCCTTCGTGAATTTCTTTTATCAGCATGTCTGCTTCTGGTCTGTCTACGCATCAGAGCAAGACCATGTCAAAATTTCTCTTATAGAGAATATCAATGCTCAGGAAGAAACTGCCTGCCAGCCTTCTGAGGGTTTTCCTGTCCTTCCTTAGTGCCCCAGGTGGGTACTCTTGTTTCTGAAGGAAGCATTTGATATCGTAATACCAAGGTTTGTCGTCTATGACTGCTTCAATCGTGAAGATGTAAGCGGGCCGTTCAAGGTGCATTATGTCGATCTTAGGTAAGTTATTCCATTGACCTACACTAATCATGGAAGAGAGAGTGGCTAATGCATTAGTCAGGTGATTCTCCTCACGAGGGATGTGATGAAACTCAACTCTGTTGAAGAAGGGTAGCAACCTTCTCGCGTAGTCTTTGTAAGGAATCAATCCTGATTGGTATGTGTTCCAATCTCCTTTGATCTGATTAATAACCAGGGCTGAGTCGCCATATACATCTAAGTTCTTGATCCTTAAGTCGATCGCTTCTTCGAGACCTATGATACAAGCTTCGTATTCGGCCTCGTTGTTTGTGCACTTGAACGTAAGTCTGGCGGTGAAAGGAATGTGGGTACCCTGAGGGGTGACAACGATTGCCCCAATTCTGTTTCCGTAATGATTGACAGCTCCGTCAAAGATAAGTCCCCATTGGGAACATGGTTCTGGCCCTTCACTGGGTAGCGGTCCATCGCAATCTTTCATTTTCAAGTACATGACATCTTCATCTGGGAAGTCAAACCCGATTGATTCTTGATCGTCAATCGGTTGATGAGCCAAATGATAGGCTAAAATACTCCCCTTAACGGCTTTTTGAGCATGGTACTCTATGTCATATTCTGATAGCAACATCTGCCAACGGGAAATCCTTCCCATGAGAGCAGGCTTTTCAAATACATACTTGATTGGATCCATTTTGGATACCAACCAAGTAGTGTGATGAATCATGTACTGGCGCAGACGTTTGGTTGCCCAAGCCAAAGCGCAGTAAGTTTTCTCAAGCATAGTATACCGAGTCTCGCAGTCGGTGAATTTCTTGCTCAAATAGTATATGGCAGACTCTTTCCGTTTGGTTTCGTCTTGTTGGCCAAGTACACAGCCCATGGAGTCTTCCAGGACGGTGAGGTAGATAATCAGCGGCCTTCCTTCCACTGGAGGTGATAAAATCGGGGGGTTCAACAGGTATTCCTTAATACTGTCGAAGGCGGTTTGACAGTCTTATGTCTAAATGCAGTCCTGATTCTTTTTGAGTAATTTGAAAATTGGCGCGCATGTCGCGGTCATGAGGAATATGAATCTAGAGATGTAGTTCAAACGTCCCAGGAATCCTCTGACTTGTTTTTCAGTTTTCGGAGAAGGCATTTCTCGAATGGCCTTGACCTTGTCAGGATCAACCTCAATTCCTTTCTGGCTGACGATGAACCCTAAAAGTTTTCCCGAACGGACACCGAAGGTGCATTTGTTGGGATTCAAGCAGAGTTTGTACTTTCTCAACCGCTCTAATAGCTTTGACAGATGGGTCACATGCTCCTCTTCTGTCTTAGATTTGGCAATCATATCATCGACATATACCTCGATTTCTTTGTGTATCATGTCATGAAAAAGAGTAGTCATGGCCCTTTTATAGGTTGCCCCTTCGTTCTTCAAACCAAACGGCATCACCTTGTAACAAAAGGTACCCCATGGGGTAATGAACGAAGTTTTCTCCGTGTCTTTCGGCGCCATTTTGATTTGATTATAGCCCGAGAATCCATCCATGAAGGAGAAAACTTTGAACTCTGTTGTACTGTCTACCATCATGTCAATGTGTGGTAAAGGAAAGTCATCCTTTGGACTAGCCTTGTTTAGATCTCTGAAATCCACACACATTCTGACTTTTCCATCCTTTTTTGGAACGGGTACGATGTAGGCTAACCATTGAGGATATTCTGATGTGACGAGGAAACCCGCGTCAATCTGTTTCTATACCTCCTCTTTGATTTTGATGGACATGTCCGGGTGACTCCGTCTCAACCTCTGTTTTACTGGCGGATATTCTGACCTTAATGGTAAATGATGTTCCACGATGCTGGTATCCAACCCTGGCATATCCTGATAGGACCAAGCAAATACATCAGGGAATTCTTTAATAAGTTTTACCAAACCCTCTCTGGTAGTTGGACTGAGCAGTGCCCCAAACCTGATTTATTTTCTCTCTTTTTCCGAACCTAAGTTTACTGTTTCCAACGGCTCTTTATGAGGTTCAATGGACCTTTCCTCCTGTCTGAGAAATCGGGAGATCTCTTCTGGAATTTCGTCGTCATTCTTTTCTTCAGCCCCAAATACCGGGAACTAAAAGTCGGGAGAAGGCATTAGATTGTACGTTTCAATGGGGTTTAAAACAAGCAATCTGCATGACGTGATGATTTGTTTTTAGAAGAGATAGAGAGAATGCAAAAGTGTGTGCAGTGTATTTCGTTTTCTGCTTGTTTTTATTATTGAGTTGTTTTTTAGGATTACCATTTTCTGAGAAAAGAAAAAAGAGAAAACAACAATAAATGCGGAAATTATAGAATGACGTTATTTTATTAATGCACAAGTCGATTCTTGAAACTACAGCCCTATAAAACAAAACTCTGTCGCTTTGGGCAAATGTCATACCCCAAATTTCTCCTACCCTCTCATTTTTCTTATACTAAGCATGTTGTTGCTTCATGGACTTCTCCCAAAATCATCATATGGTTTAGGCTATGGAGATTCGGTTTGTACTCTTTGTAATTAGGGGCTCTTGCAAGTGTGTTAGATTCAGGTGAAGATAAAGGAAAGAAGTATCCTCATTCTCATGACCAATTAGCCAAGATGCGGTTTCAAGATGATTTTAGGTTATGGTCCAAGATAACTCTAGTTGATCAAGTACAATGATTAGAATCTATTTCCTCAAAAGATCAGACTTAAAATCGCTTGAAGTTTTAAGCTATGATTAAGAAGATTTTTAACCATATTCCAAGTGTGACACTAAGGCGGTATGCTTAAACAAGCTAAGAAATTACCATTCATCTAAGTTTGAATTGGTTTTAGAATTGGTGGGTGAGTTTTAGGCCATGTGCATGGTAAGATTGGCATAACCGATACGTAATGGTGCAAATTAATTTAAGGTCATGATTAGAGTTTATGCAAGTCATAATTAATTCACTTCCAAGTCATGAAATAGATTCTAAACATATAGTTGCATCCATGAGGTCCCTCGTTTTGAAAGGCAAGTTTGATAAATTCACTTAAAAGTACTAGACATAAATGGATAATCTTCAAGATATGATCGTTTGGTTATATTGTTTCAAGCCCTGAACAATACCTCTTTAGGCCGTGCCTAAGATTGTTCAAAGATTGGACACGGATCATATGTTTATTCCTTTAAAGACGATATCTGTTTACGCTCAGGCCAGGAGGATCAAATTAAATCGCAATTGCAAGAGATGAAGACTAGGTTTTAAAATATATAAGGGTGATTGGAGATCATGGTTTGTAATCTCAAATTGGCAAGATATGGCTAGAAATATTCTTAAAGCATATAGAGAATTGGCAAGTTGTGAATAGAGTTTTTTTTTCCTCAGAGACATGTTTAGTTTTTTAGTCTTGATGAGATTCTGTTTATGGCATATTGGAAATTATTTTCAAAATATAAAACGGATCCTGGTACAAGACAGAGCATCACTGGATTTAACTTCAAGATGTGAGCCATTGCCTATGAAGTATTAGGCTGAATTGTAAAAATACCACTTGCTGAGGCCAAACCCTGCTCATACTCGATATCAAGCTGAAGATAATGTAGTGCAATATTATCAGTCCATGAGTTATGACACTAAAAGGAAAATCACAAGTCCTTGACCTTGAACCCACCTCCAACGTGCCAAAAGTACAGATCAGAGACTAAAATTTACGTATAACTCTCAATATAATTAAAAAATCATCATTTTAAATACAATAAAGATCTACAACCTTTTTAATCTACTTACAAAAAAAGACAATACACAAGGTTACAAGAATTGATTACAAGGACACATTCAAGTGCTCAACCAAGGTTACATTATACCAGGTTACATCACAAAAGCTACAAAGCCACAAGAGTACAGCAGGGGTGAAAAGCAAAAGCCTTGCATTACACAATCTCATCATGATACACTTGAATCACGAGCCACTGGATGCAAAGCGTAAATTCTCGCTTAGTGTCACAAACTTTGAGGTATAGTTCTTTCCACAAACAGGTATAAAGCGTTGAAACCTAAGTTGGAACTTTGGAAACCATTGGCAAAAGAGGTAGCTGAAGCTTATAACTTGAAGAAAAACAAAGCTTTGTCATGATAGAATATTAACCAATCAATAACAATATCCCAGCAATAGATTCAAAAAATGGATTAATCTCACAAAGCGAGATAACAGAACCTTGGTAAAGAGTTTACCTTAGCATATATCACCCAACACTCATTCTTCTTTTCCATTTGCCTTCGTGTTTCGCCATCAAAATCTTCTTTTGGTAGCTAATCTTCATTGAACCAAGAAGCACAACCTCCTTCAAGAGCAAACAAAAAGGATCAGTCAATGTAACAGGGCATCTAAGCAAAATTCATACACATCAAAGTGAAGATGAAGATCTGGTGAAAATTTCAATCAACATCAAGATGAAAATCAACACAAAAACAGAGTTGCTATAAGTATGGAGTGTAAATGACAGAAGAATACCCAACATATCATATCACTAGCTATGATAAAAAGAAACACTATCAGAAATCCATCAAAAGAAGAATCCTAATGTCACCAAGTTTTGAAGCTTGCGATGGAAGGACCCTGGTAGTGAGCAAAAATAGGTTCATTTGTCTTTATCAATGATCCTACAAAAGTGTCAAATGCTTCCTACTTATACCATCCAAATACAACAAAACTTGTAAATAATTATTCATAGCAAGGACAATACCTCCTCATGTGCGAGTTCCATAAGTATTTTACATGATCAATTCATTGAACTCCAATATCTTGGAAAAGACCAACGAACATGAAAAATTCTAAGGTCAAAACTGCCACATCAGCACAAGATCAAGAGTGGTAAAATACAAGAATTACATATTTATAAGCAGTAAAAACCACGTATTCACAATGAAATAAAACTCAGATGAAATACACTTTCTAGAAAGGTTTTATATCCACTACAGACAAATTTCTTTCCAAGGGAACAATTCCTGCAAAATCGTACCATTACACATTCCACCCAAATTGCAGGTTTCGTACTATTGTACCATATCCTTCTTCATCAAGTTTTCACGAAAAACCCTAATTCTGAGCCTATAAAAGCACTACTATTCATCATCAAGGGGTGACCAAAAACCCTAGCCGTTTATGCCAAAATCAAACGAGGAAAGGGTAGAAGAAAAGAAACAAAGGGAAAGGCATGAATCAGAAAGAAGTATTACCTTGGCCGGAGTTGAAACTCGGACTTACTCCGATTTGGGTAAAATCCTTCTCTTTTTGCTCTTTATGATGTGATATTTTTGCTTGTCTTGTTCTTGTGACTCCAGATCCTCTTGTTGTTTCATGTTTCTTCATTGATTTTGTAGATATAGGTTTGTTAGGGTTTTTGGCTTTTGAGAGTTTGAGAAGGTTTTTGGGTATTTTGTGGTCGGGTTTGAGACGAGGAAAGAAAATAATGTAGGGTTTGTGTAGATTGTCTTCGTTTTGGTAGAGAACTCTCCGGAGAAGACGGTGGCGGCCACCGCGCGCTGCCGCTTCTCCGGCCATTCTAGGTTTCTGTTGAGTTCATTTCAGAGAGAGAATGAAACTCTGAGAGAGGGATGCGTGAGAGTTTTGAGAGAGAGAGAGAGAGAGAGAGAGAGAGAGAGAGAAACGTTAAAAGAAAATAATGAATGGAATGAGCTGATACACTTTGTTCTTGTTCTTTTTCCTCCTGCCACGCATATACGAGTTGGTGAGGATGGCAAGCATGCACCGGTGACAAGTGTCACCGGTCTTGACACTTTGAATCTTTCCATGCGTATCTCTCTGCGCCACCCTACCGTGCATACTCGTCCTAAGCCCTCAGATCAAGAGTCAATTTGACTCTTGGATCAGCTCAACGCCCCAGATGTGTTGAGGGTCCACCATGAACCCCCTCCCTTCGTTGGGCTCTACTGACTTGGGCCTGGGGAAAATTTCTATTCGCCCCCCTGTTCCTGAACACCATACTGGCCCATTTAGGTTTTTTTTTATTTATTTTATTTTGTCTTATAATATATTTCAAAAGAAAATCCCAAAAGACTTGTTTATTTAATTTCTATTTTTAGAAAATCTCAAAAATACTATTAATTAATTTTATTAAAAACTTTTATTTAATAATAATTAATCTATTTAGTGATTAATTTTATTAAATAATTGATTTTAATTTGGTTAATTATTTTAAATTGGCTCACTTAATTTTAAAAAATCTAAAAAAATGTTTGTTTTCTTTAACCAAATTTACTTAATTTTATTAAACCATTTTATTTAATACTAATTAACTTTAATAGTTAATTTTATTAAATATTTTAGTTTAATTTAATTAATTGCTTGAATTTTCTTTAAATTCTAAAAATTTAAAACATAACAATTTAACTTAGAATTTTCCCCTCCTTTTAGACTAACATTAAAACTTTAGGATTATAGTTATACTAACATGTTTGATTTTATTTTTTCCCCCATTTTATTTGATTTATAATCTTTGTGTGGTGTTTACACCTTTCTCTTATGGATTATTATCATGCCTTGATTATATGTATGGCTTTCATCATGTGCTTGTCTAAACCAAAAGTTCTTTTCAAACTAATATCTTGACTTAATGTCAAACCCTTTTAATACCTTGTAAGTCGATTGTTTTCACGATCGCAATCAACCTCACATAGCCTCCTCTCTGGCTTTATACAACGATACTTGTTGCACCTCCTATGCTCGTGTTTGCATGCATATGTGTGATTGTCTTACTTTAATTGTGGCTTGATTATTCTCCCTTTGAGTAAATGTGTCCTTCTCCCATAAGAGTAAAATCAACTTTTTTTCAAAAGAACAAATAAGCTTGATCCAACGTCAAGCATTTTTCAAAACAAATTCAATTAATCATCAATTCATCTTCAAGCATTCACTTGATCCACATATCAAGTCCCTTTACCTAACTTGTAAGTCGAGCGCTTTTGCCTCGCAATCGACCTTACCTTGAACCATTAGGACCTCCTTTCCATTAGTCCTCAACCTATTCCGTACGCAAATTCAAACCTCGACCCATATCGAGCATTTTACAAATCAAACCAATACATTCAACTATGCTTAAACACTATTTCTTGAAAGGTGAAAAGTGAGGGGGATCGAGTCTTTGATCTTTCTCTTCAATTGTTTGGGTGCGAGTTCTCTTACTCGTGTGTGAATAATTGACACCTCTAAAACACTTGTAACTCGACAACATTCAAATTTCTTTCTAAGCAATCATTAAAACATTTAATCCCTATCTAAACACATTTTTACTAAAAGGTGAAGTGAGGGTGGTCGAGTCTTTGGCCCTTCTCCTCAATTGTTTGGGTGTGAATTCTCTTACTCGTGTGTGAACAATTGTCACCTCTAAAACGTCTAAAACTCTCCTTTCTCGCCTTGTGCGATCGAATCCCTAAAACACATTCAAATCAATTTTTTTTAATCAAATTCTTTAACACACCTAATCATATATTCAAACACACTTCCTAAAAGGTGACGTGGGGGGCCAAGTCTTTGACCTTTCTCCCCAATTGTTTGGGTGCGAGTTCTCTTACTCGTGTGTAGACAATTGGCGCCTACATAAAAAAACACTAACCAAACAACCGTAGTCCCACGAACTATGAATCCTCTGAATTTCCCATTGCACGAGGGAATACGTAGGCACAAGGACCCTAATCCTTGTCGAGCACCCTAATAATAAAATCATCCATTTCCCTTTTTTTTTTAAACTAATCCTTTTACCTTAGAAGATAACAAACAAACCTAGCTAACTTTCTCACAAATCGAATCAAGAGGTTCCCGTTGAGTACAACGGGCGTAGATGGTGCTAATACCTTCCCTCTTGCGTAACTGACTCCCGAACCTATAATTTGGTTGCGATGACCATTTTCTTATCCTTTAAAGGTTTTATCGATATTTTCCTATTCCTTCCTTGGAATGAATAAAGTTCGGTGGCGACTCTGTTTCGAACAGTTTTTTTTCCGCGTCCATCGCGAGGACCATATTTTTTGAGGTACGACAGATGGCGACTCTGCTGGGGATAGCATTGCCCTATGCTAGAGAGAGTCAGACCTAACTTGACTCGATTCGTGAAGTTAGATCCGCTTTTTTGTTTATCTTCTCTTGTTTGTTTGCTTGCTTGTTTAATTATTTATCTACGTGCTTGCCCATGCTCATTATTATTATATCCTATTACTGTTTCTTGTGACACTGTTGGAGTTCTCTGATCATCGCTGCTCTGTGAGATGGCTCTACACCCGAGTCCGATAAAACCCTAGGATTAGGATGGTGGTTGTGTAGTGTAGGCTTGCGTGGTTTCTTCTGCGTGAGTTAAAGCGAAAACCCCGCTTGGAGTAGATTCCCTTGGAGATATTATTGTTGTGGTGAATCTTTGCCATGGCGGTAATATTTTTGAGGTGAGTCATCAATCCCAAGGACCATTAACCCATTTATCCATGGTGGTTGGTAGTGTTAACTCTTTGTGGGCTAATGCGAACGCCACAATCAGATGAGATCCCTCGAACGTATTACTTCCTGACAGTAATATTTTTGACCTCGATCTAGGATTCTGAGAACCCTACATAGAACCCGTGTGTCGATTGTTGTGTAGTGGGCGCCTCCGAGGAGTCTTTATTATGGGGAAGAAACGAAGACCTCACCTAGACGAGATCCTTTCAAGGATATTATCGTCTGATGTTCCTTCGTCATGGCTATAATGTCTTTGAAATATATCCATAACTCTAGGCACCTACCCGTTTAGAACCTACCTGTGGGGGGTCCTGTAATCAGAGATATCCTATGTCTAACTCCTTCCTCAGAATCAGATGTCGTTTTGATCCTGGAACCCTGCATTGCATACTCACGACATTTGCATATCATTTTCCAACAAACTCATCCGATCCTCTGTCCATTTCCTGCCAGCTGATTTCCCGACGCTCATACTGAACCTGTGGTAACCGCAAAACATTTAAAGCAAGTTCAAGCGGAGATAAGAGGAGCATAGATAATTTGAAAGTTGTGATGGCTATGTCAGAGGATAGCTTTCAACATATTGGGATGAAGGATTTTGACCACCCATCAGGTTTTACTGTGTCGACTAACCCACTGTATGATTGTCTACCGGGTGATCATCCTCCACAAGTGAACATCCCTGTTCAATCTCAGATGATGTCGCTGACCGATTCCATAGAGAAAAGGTTTTGTTCCCTCAAAGAGAAGGTTCAAGCTATGAAAGCGCGCGATACTTCTGGGCTCGATGCTGTTGATATGTGCCTAGTTCCAGGCTTGGTAATTCCTCCAAAATTCAAAGTACCTAACTTCGAGAAGTACGCTGGTATCAGTTGTCCAAAGCGTCATTTGGTGATGCTCTGCCGAAAGATGACTTCTCATGTTCGCGACGACAAGTTGAATATTTACTGTTTCCAAGACAGTTTAAGTGGTGCATCTTTGAATCGGTACATGGATTTAGAAAGAAGTTGTATCCAATCATGGAAAGACTTATCCAATGCTTTCCTAAAGCAATATGAGTACAATTTGGACATGGCCCCCAGTCGCACGCAGCTGCAAAGCCTATCTCAGAAGAGCGGTGAATCCATTAAGGATTATGCACAGCGGTTGAGAGAGTTGGCAGCTAGGGTACAACCACCACTCTTGGACAAAGAATTGATTAACATGTTCTTGGACAGTCTGCATGCCACCTATCTTGAAAGAATGGCTGGAAATTCATTCTCAAGCTTCTTTGACCTTATAATAGTATGAGAACACATCGAGAGTTACCTCAAAGCTAAACAAGTCCAAGACGTCTCGAGTAATCAAGCTGGGGAGACTGAATCCTTCAGCAATCCCCAAGAGGAAGAGGATAATGAAATTGATGCAGTCCTAGCAAATGTTGAGTACTCTCAGGGTACACCAGCAAGACTTTATGGCCCTTCAGCTTCTCGGAAGTTATCATTGTCAGCGCCATATCATCCTTATGGGCAACCTATCAATCCTAGGGCATCATACCAGAAACCCATGATTTCTCCTCGTGCAAATCAACGAGCCCATGGTCGAGGATATCAGAATCAGTATAGGCCTCGAAACAACTTGGAAAGAAGGATTACTCTTCTTCACTTAGTTCGTATACCGTACAGTCAACTTCTGTCGCATCTGGTCCGAAGCTCACTGGTAGAGCCCAAAGCTCTCAAGCCTTTGCCAGAACCATACCCGCCTGGATACGATCCCAATGCGCATTGTGAATATCATGCTGGATCTATGGGGCATTCAACTGAGGATTGCAAAGCTTTTCAAGCCAAGGTACAACAGTTGATTGACAAAAAGCACATATCATTCCCAGAAGGAAGCTTGGTTGTACACGTCAGTTTCTCGCCCAAATGAGTTCCAAGACTTCAAGAGGCATCCCCTAAAGCTAATGGTTTAGACAGGAAGACTTCCTCAGATACTGGCAACCACTGGACATTTATCATTTGCATTTGTAATTTTGTTATGTTAAATGCTACTTGTTTTTTAATAATGTTGTTTTGAATGGTAATATTAATGATGTGATCATGCATTTTCTGAATTAATCATGTCGCATTCGCTCATTTTTCTTCACTTATATATAAAAAAATAAAAATACAAAACAAAAACAACAAAATTCTTCCATATACTTCTTGTCCACTCTTTTTATTAAACTTTTGTTTAGCAAAGATTGGAGGGAGGATGATGAAAACAAGGTACCCATAATTGCTTATAGTATGTTTTCGGATAAAATCCTACTGATGATATACAAGCATTGTTTCAAATCCCCAAACACTGGAGAGATAAGGAGTTAATCCCTAGTTAACCACTTCGAGCTGGGAAATAGAAGTTTCCTTCAGATATTCAAACCCTTACACTCAACCTGGGGCAGGGTAGTGTTCAGTTAATCTGACTCTATATTCTTCATACACGTCTTGAGGTGACGAAGAAATCATGCAAAATCCAGAAGTTATGGTGGTTGTTCTTCAATGACTACTAACTTGGCAGTCACAAGCCTTAAAAAAAAGAGATCCCACTAAGTCAAACACCTCAAAAAGGAGACTTAGGCAAAATTTAGGGAAATCTCGGTGGACTTGAAAAGCAGAATCAGTCCAGGAAAAATCAGGGATCAAAATTAAAAAAGCAAAAGAGGTCTTCAAATCCTCAAGCAAAGCAAAATAAGATTCAGTGAGCACCATATCAAGAATCAAAAGGGTCACTGACATCCTTAACAAAAGCAAAATAAGGTGACTGCCATTTCAAGGAAATCTTGAATCCTCATCTTCACTCTTACACTATCGAACTCTCTTTGAAGATGAATGTGTGTCAATTTAACTGAACGTAGGATTGAAGATCATCATAAAGAAGGGGTGGGTACAAAACAGATCTTGGGCCTTATATCCTTTTGTTTCTATAACCGTGAACTAGACGACGTTATAAACCTCAAAAGACCTAATTGAGGCGGGGTTTATTCTGAAAGCATACTACAGTAAGGTTGCGTAAACTGACTCCTGCAAACTTGTTAATCACTTGTTTTGGTGTCATATTCTTGTTATATCTTTCATACATTAGCTAAATCGACACTACGTCTGGACTAATGGTCCATTCGTCACACACTATTACATCATTCCAACAATGATTGATTTTTCAAAACTTGCATGAGCATCGCATTTAAATTACCATTTGTGAACGAATAATTTTGACTGCAAGTCAGTGTTTGACATCAAGGAAATTCCAACAAGGAGCAATCAAAGGGGGCTGGGTCATTCAATAATGTTGGCTGGAATCGACAACACCTCATAACCATATGGAACAGGGGCATTGACATCCAATGATTATGGAATCAGTCAGTTTAACACAAGTCCCCGAAGCATTAGTTGATTATGGGGCAAATCATTCAAGAACAGGTTGATCAGAGTAAATCATCTCAAAAATCTACCAACTGGGGACAGGCCACCCAGAGGTTCTTTTGATTAAAGGAAAACCCCTCTAATGTTCAATCAACACAAGTTAAGTCGCTCCAACGCTCATTCTAGGGAAAGCCACCTCAAGGGTACTTTGAAGCCAAATACTCCAAAAGCCAGTCAATCAAGGAAGAATCCTTTCATGGCTTAGAATTCTGGGACAAGCCATCTCCAGTTCATCTCATGGTACAATTATTTTGAGGCATGCCATCTCAAGTAATCTCATGGTACATCTGCTTCCAACTTCCTTTCAAGGACAAATCCTTTCACGGCTCGGAATTCTAGGGCAAACCATTTTGAAATCATCTTATGGTACAATTGCTTCCAGTTTCCTGTCAAGGAGAAATTCTTCATAGACCCAGACTGGGGCAAGATGAGTTACACAGGGTCAGGTCTTCCCCATGCTTTCAATTTGCTCAAGCAAACTCCTTCAAGTGACCTTTGAGTTCAAGACGAGTGTCGGGGAATCATGTTATCACCCCACAAAAATAACCTTTTGCCTTCTTTCTGACAAGAGACCTTGCTGTAAGGGAACCTATCCATCTCTTATCCTTTACTGGGGCATCTTTGGAACCTTCATATCATTGCATAAATCACTCATATGCATTAGTCATGTCGCTTCGCTCATTGCATAGACATGTGTACCATACCTCAAGCCTAACCTTCCAACAAGATTTAACATCTCAAAGCCTGATATCGCAAGGCTTGGCAACCCAAAAAAGTCCAACTTAGCTTGGTAATCTAAAGTCCAGTTCTCGTCTGGCAAAACATTAAAAGGTCTAGTTCTCGTCTGGCAAATCATTTTAAGGCCCAGTTCTCATCTGGCAAACATTTTAAGGCCCAGTTCTCGTCTGGAAAATTATTTTAAGGCCTAGTTCTCGTCTGGAAAATCTTTTAAGGCCCAGTTCTCGTCTGGCAAATTATTTTAAGGCCCAGTTCTCGTCTGGCAAAACATTAAAAGGTCCAGCTCCCGTCTGGCAAATCATTTTAAGGTCCAGTTCTCGTCTGGCAAATCCTTTAAGGCCCAGTTCTTGTCTGGCAATTTTGTTAAAAAAGGTCCAGTTCTCGTCTGGCAGAACAGTTTAAACACCAGTTCTCGTCTGGTAATCTATCCTCCAATCCAGTTTTAGTCTGGAAGTTTGACCCAAAGTCCGGTCTTCATTGGCAACCAGTAAAAGTCCACCGTCGTTGGCATCCTCATAACACCAAAATAACCAAAGTCTAATTTCACTTGGAAATTCCCAAATCCAGTCCCTGGTGATACCCTTGACAAGGAAACTTATCCCCAGCGCACCCGATCATTTACATCGTCATACGCATGGCATGCAAGCATAACATCATATTCAATCATATCGATCATTAGCATATTAGTCTTGTGCATTCATACGTGCATTAGATTCCCTTGTAGTTGCATCTTACTACATGTTTCCGTCCATCATGCAATGCATGGCATATCCATCCCCGACAACATAGCATAACAAGATCCAGGATCAGTTCGCAAGCATCTTGGCCAGTCCTCCTTCAAAGTCGGCAGTATTCCTCTAAAAAGAGTTGATACCCTGCACGTTCTCATGGAATCCTATTCCCCAGCAAGTCATTCTTCAGCCATGCTGTTGATATTGACAATCCCCAGCAACTGTTATTATTTTTTGCTCCCCAAGCAGAGGTTACCCTAGAAAGTTTCTTGTGAGTTTTCCCTTGCAAAGCCAACACATTTCCTCCTACAGAAATCTTGCTCAACTATTCCCCCAGCAAATTTACTACAGAGTTACTACTTTGGTATCATCGAGGAACCTTAATGGATAAGGGACTGCTTCGACGACCCAGAGAATCGTCTGCCTTCAGAGATACTGCTTTGGTATCATCGAGGAACCTTAATGGATAAGGGACTGCTTCGACGACCCAGAGAATCGTCTGCCTTCAGAGATACTGCTTTGGTATCATCGAGGAAACTTAATGGATAAGGGATTGCTTCGACGACCCAGAGAATCCACTACCTCCAGAGATACTAGTTTTGTATCATCGAGGAACCTCAATGGATAAGGGACTGCTTCGACGACCTAGAGAATCCTCTGCCTTCAGAGATACTGCTTTGGTATCATCGAGGAACTTTAATGGATAAGGGACTGCTTCAACAACCCAGATAATCCTCTGCCTCCAGAGATACTGCTTTGGTATCATCGAGGAACCTTAATGGATAAGGGACTGCTTCGACCACCCAGAGAATCCTCTACCTCCAGAGATACTGCTTTGGTATCATCGAGGAACCTTAATGGATAAAGGACTGCTTCGACCACCCAGAGAATCCTCTGCCTTTTCAAGGATACAACTTTGGTATCATCGGAGAACCTTAGTGGATAAGGGACTACTTCGACCACCCAAAGAACCTCAAGTTATTCTGTTCATTTTGTACTCTTCTACCTCATTCTACCAGTTCTTGCTCCATTGTACATTACCTTTTAAGACAAATTTTTGGGTCTTCTTGTATCTAATTTCCTTCTACCCTAAAAATAAACTCCATACAGCAGTTCATTCTCTCAGGTTCAAGACAATTAGATAGGGGTATCTGTCATATCCCAAATTTGTCTTACCCTCTCATTTTTCTTATACTAAGCATGTCGTTGCTTCATGGATTTCTACCAAGATCATCATATGGTTTAGGCTATGGAGATTCGATTTGTACTCTTTGTAATTAAGGGCTCTTGCAAGTGTGTTAGATTCAGGTGAAGATAAAGGAAAGATGTATCCTCATTCTCATGACCAATTAGCCAAGATGCGGTTTCAAGATGATTTTAAGTTATGGTCCAAGATGACTCTACTTGATCAAGTACAATGATTAGAATCTATTTCCTCAAAAGATCATACTTAAAATCGCTTGAAGTTTTAAGTTATGATTAAGAAGATTTTTAACCATATTCCAAGTGTGACACTAAGGCGGTATGGTTAAACAAGCTAAGAAATGACCCTTCATCTAAGTTTGAATTGGTTTTAGAATTGGTGGGTGAGTTTTAGGCCATGTGCATGGTAAGATTGACATAACCAATACGTAATGGTGCAAATTAATTTAAGGTCGTGATTAGAGTTTATACAAGTCATAATTAATTCACTTCGAAGTCATGAAATAGATTCTAAACATATAGTTGCATCCATTAGGTCCCTCGTTTTGAAAGGCAAGTTTGATAAATTCGCTAAAAAGTCTTAGCCATAAATGGATAATCTTCAAGATATGATCGTTTGGTTATATTGTTTCAAGCCCTGAACAATACCTCTTTAGGTTGTGCCTAAGATTGTTTCGAGATTGGACACGAATCATATGTTTATTCTTTTTAAAATGATATCTATTTACGCTCAGGCCAGGAGGATCAAATTAAATCGCAATTTCAAGAGATGAAGACTAGGTTTTAAAATATATAAGCGTGATTGGAGGTCATGGTTTGTAATCTCAAATTGGCAAGATATGGCTAGAAATATTTTTAAAGCATATAGAGAATTGGCAAGTTGTGAATAGAGTTTTTTTTCCTCAAAGACATGTTTAGTTTTTTAGTCTTGATGAGATTCTGTTTATGGCATATTGGAAATTATTTTCAAAATATAAAATGGATCCTGGTACAAGACGGAGCATCGCTGGTTTTAACTTCAAGATGTGAGCCATTGCCTATAAAGTATTAGGCTGAATTGTAAAAATACCACTTGCTGAGGCCAAACCCTGCTCATACTCGATATCAAGCTGAAGATAATGTAGTGAAATATTATCAGTCCATGAGTTATGACACTAAAAGGAAAATCACAAGTCCTTGACCTTGAACCCACCTCCAACGTGCCAAAAGTACAGATCAGAGACTAAAATTTACGTATAACTCTCAATATAATTAAAAAATCATCAGTTTAAATCCATTAAAGATCTACAACCTTTTGACTCTACTTACAAAAAAAGACAATACACAAGGTTACAAGAATTGATTACAAGGACACATTTAAGTGCTCAACCAAGGTTACATTATACCAGGTTACATCACAAAAGCTACAAAGCCATAAGAGTACAGCCGGGGCGAAAAGCAAAAGCCTTGCATTACACAATCTCATCATGATACACTTGAATCACGAGCCACTGAATGCAAAGCGTAAATTCTCGCTTAGAGGCACAAACTTTGAGGTATAGTTCTTTCCATTAACAGGTATGAAGCGTTGAAACCTAAGTTGAAACTTTGGAAACCATTGGCAAAAAAGGTAGCTGAAGCTTATAACTTGAAGAAAAACAAAGCTTTGTCATGACAGAATATGAACCAATCAATAACAATATCCCAGCAATAGATTCAAAAAATGGATTAATCTCACAAAGCAAGATAACAGAACCCTTGTAAAGAGTTTAGCTCAGCACATATCACCCAGTACTTATTCTTCTTTTCCATTTGCCTTCGTGTTTCGCCATCAAAATCTTCTTTTGGTAGCTAATCTTCATTGAACCAAGAAGCACAACCTCCTTCAAGAGAAAACAAAAAGGTTCAGTCAATGTAACAGGGCATCTAAGCAAAATTCATACACATCAAAGTGAAGATGAAGATCTGGTGAAAATTTCAATCAACATCAAGATGAAAATCAACACAAAAATAGAGTTGCTATAAGTATGGAGTGTAAATGACAGAAGAATACAAAGCATACCATATCACTAGCTATGATAAAAAGAAACACTATCAGAAATCCATCAAAAGAAGAATCCTAATGTCACCAAGTTTTGAAGCTTGCGATGGAAGGACCCTGGCAGTGAGCAAAAATAGGTTCATTTGTCTTTATCAATGATCCTACAAAAGTGTCAAATGCTTCCTACTTATATCATCCAAATACAACAAAACTTGTAAATAATTATTTAGAGCAAGGACAATACCTCCTCATGTGCGAGTTCCATAAGTATTTTACATGATCAATTCATTGAACTCCAATGTCCTACAAAAGACCAACGAACATGAAAAATTCTAAGGTCAAGACTGCCACATCAGCACAACATCAAAAGTGGTAAAATACAAGAATTACATATTTATAAGTAGTAAAAACCATGTATTCACAGTGAAATAAAAAACTCAAATGAAATACAATTTCTAGAAAGGTTTCATATCCACTACAGACAAATTTCTTTCCAAGGGAACAATTCCTGTAAAATCGTACCATTACACATTCCACCCAAATTGCAGGTTTCGTACTATTGTACCCTATCCTTCTTCAACAAGTTTTCACGAAAAACCCTAATTCTGAGCCTATAAAATCACTATTATTCATCATTAAGGGGTGACCAAGAACCATAGCCGTTTCTGCAATAATCCCTAACCCAGAAACTCACTAAAGCTCTAGAAAAATCCTAAAAATTACTTAGAGTTTCACTTTGAAATTCTGAGTTAATTTGAGCTTAACCACTCCATTTGAAACAAGCTTCAACAACACAGCAACAACATCAAACGAGGAAAGGGTAGAAGAGAAGAAACAAAGGGAAAGGCAGGAATCAGAAAGAAGTATTACCTTGGCCGGAGTTGAAACTCGGACTTGCTCCGATTTGGGTAAAATCCTTCTCTTTTTGCTCTTTATGATGTGATATCTTTGCTTGTCTTGTTCTTGTGACTCCAAATCCTCTTGTTGTTTCATGTTTCTTCATTGATTTTGTAGATATAGGTTTGTTAGGGTTTTTGGCTTTTGAGAGTTTGAGAAGGTTTTTGGGTATTTTGTGGTCGGATTTGAGACGAGGAAAGAAAATAATGTAGGGTTTGTGTAGATTGTCTTCGTTTTGGGAGAGATCTCGCCGGAGAAGACGGTGGCGGCCACCGCGCACTGTCACTTCTCTGGCCATTCTAGGTTTCTGTTCAGTTCATTTCAGAGAGAGAATGAAACTCTGAGAGAGGGATGCGTGAGAGTTTTGAGAGAGAGAGAGAGAGAGAGAGAGAGAAACGTTAAAAGAAAATAATGAATGGAATGAGTTGATACACTTTGTTCTTGTTCTTTTTCCTCCTGCCACGCGTATATGAGTTGGTGCGGATGGCAAGCATGCACCGGTGACAAGTGTCACCGGTCTTGACACTTTGAATCTTTCCATGCGTATCTCTCTGCGCCACTCGTCCTAAACCCTCAGATCAAGAGTCAATTTGACTCTTGGATCAGCTCAACGCCCCAGATGTGTTGAGGGTCCACCATGAACCCCCTCCCTTCGTTGGGCTCTACTGACTTGGGTCTGGGGAAAATTTCAATTCGCCCCCTGTTCCTGAACACCATAATGGCCCATTTAAGTTTTATTTATTTATTTTATTTTGTCTTATAATATATTTCAAAAGAAAATCCCAAAAGACTTGTTTATTTAATTTCTATTTTTAGAAAATCTCAAAAATACTATTAATTAATTTTATTAAAAACTTTTATTTAATAATAATTAATCTATTTAGTGATTAGTTTTATTAAATAATTGATTTTAATTTGGTTAATTATTTTAAATTGGCTCACTTAATTTTAAAAAATCTAAAAAATGTTTGTTTTCTTTAACCAAATTTACTTAATTTTATTAAACCATTTTATTTAATACTAATAAACTTTAATAGTTAATTTTATTAAATGTTTTAGTTTAATTTAATTAATTTCTTGAATTTTCTTTAAATTCTAAAAATTTAAAACATAACAATTTAACTTAGAATTTTCCACTCCTTTTAGACTAACATTAAAACTTTAGGATTGTAGTTATACTAACATGTTTGATTTTATTTTTTCCCCAATTTTATTTGATTTATAATCTTTGTGTGGTGTTTACACTTTTCTCTTATGGATTATTATCATGCCTTGATTATATGTATGGCTTTCATCATGTGCTTGTCTAAACCAAAAATTCTTTTCAAACTAATATCTTGACTTAATGTCAAGCCCTTTTAATACCTTGTAAGTTGATTGTTTTCACGATCGCAATCAACCTCACATAGCCTCCTCTTGGGCTTTATACAACGATACTTGTTGCACCTCCTACGCTCGTGTTTGCATGCATATGTGTGATTGTCTTACTTTAATTGTGGCTTGAGTATTCTTCCTTTGAGTAAATGTGTCCTTCTCCCATAAGAGTAAAATCAACCTTTTTTACAAAAGAACAAATAAGCTTGATCCAACATCAAGCATTTTTCAAAACAAATTCAATTAATCACCAATTCATCTTCAAGCATTCACTTGATCCACATATCAAGTCCCTTTACCCAACTCGTAAGTCGAGCACTTTTGCCTCGCAATCGACCTTACCTTGAACAATTAGGACCTCCTTTCCATTAGTCATCAACCTATTCCGTACGCAAATTCAAACCTCGATCCATATCGAGCATTTTACAAATCAAACCAATACATTTAACTATGCTTAAACACTATTTCTTGAAAGGTGAAAAGTGAGGGGGGTCGAGTCTTTGATCTTTCTCTTCAATTGTTTGGGTGCGAGTTCTCTTACTCGTGTGTGAATAATTGACACCTCTAAAACACTTGTAACTCGACAACATTAAATTTCTTTCTAATCAATCATTAAAACATTTAATCCCTATCTAAACACATTTTTACTAAAAGGTGAAGTGAGGGTGGTCGAGTATTTGGCCCTTCTCCTCAATTGTTTGGGTGCGAGTTCTCTTACTCGTGTGTGAACAATTGTCACCTCTAAAACGTCTAAAACTCTCCTTTCTCGCCTTGTGCGGTCGAATCCCTAAAACACATTCAAATCATTTTTTTAATCAAATTCTTTAACACACCTAATCATATATTTAAACACAACTTCCTAAAAGGTGACGTGAGCGGGCCAAGTATTTGACCTTTCTCCCCAATTGTTTGGGTGCGAGTTCTCTTACTCGTGTGTAGACAATTGGCGCCTACATAAAAAACACTAACCAAACAACCGTAGTCCCACGAACTTCGAATGCTCTTACTTCCCCATTGCACGAGGGAATACGTAGGCACAAGGACCCTAATCCTTGCCGAGCACCCTAATAATAAAACTACCCATTTCCTTTTTTTTAAAACTAATCCTTTTACCTTTGATGATAACAAACAAACCTAGCTAACTTTCTCATGAATCGAATCAAGAGGTTCCCGTTGAGTACAATGGACGTAGAGGGTACTAATACCTTCCCTCTTGCGTAACTGACTCCCGAACCTATAATTTGGTTGCGATGACCACTTTCTTATCCTTTAAAGGTTTTATCGATATTTTCCTATTCCTTCCTTGGAATGAATAAAGTTCGGTGGCAACTCTGTTTCGAACAGTTTTTTTTCCGCGTCCATTGTGAGGATCGTATTTTTTGAGGTAAGACAGCAAAGCGAAGAGAGAAATTTACAGAAAGTGAGCCATATCAAAACATCTGTTTCACCTAGGAAGGGTGAAAGGTTAAATACGACAATTACTTTGACTTATGAACAATCTTCGGAACATCGACAGCAACCCAATCGCGGCGAACTCCTCGGTGAATCACAAAGTCCGGTACCTTCCTTGATTTGTCTTCAGAAATAATGCTTATTTCAGGCGGATCAGGATCATTGGAATCTGTCTCCCAGGCAGAGTTGTCGTAGGAGGATTCCTCTGTTGTATTTTGCATAGCATTTGTGCTCTCTGCTGTATCTCCCCACCCAGTTGGCTGGATGTCTTCGAGCCTAATACGAGAGCTTTCAGGAGCGGTGTATTTGACCATGAAGTCAAATTTTCCATTCGATTGTCCCAAGGTGTCCCACACTTCTTTGGAACTGGAGGAGTCATCTCTCTCGATGACGTTGACCTCTGGAAAAGCATAGTTAATGAATTCAAGTCCTGCAAACATTGCAAATTCATCGTCGTACTGGACATTTTCTGAATGACCTGATTGTTGATCCCATGACATGGTGGGGATGCAGGTATTCTTTTCAATGATGCTCAGTTGATTTTCATTGTTCGGCTAATTTCCTTGACCCAAGTCTCCTGGATACGGCTGCCACATTGGCAGGCCATCCATCGGGCCATAATAGTTGGGGTCAAAGTTGTCCTTCATCAGAGTATCCTCCTCTAATGAGTTTGGTGGAGCACGGCATCCTTCCGGATCACAATCTCCATATATCATTTCGACATTTGACCTGGGTATAAATCTCGGACTCTGTGTAGGAAAGCAAAAGGGAGTCTGCATTTCATCCTGAGACATATAACCGTCCTTGTTAAGATATGATTCCCATTCTTCCTCCATATCAGAGGGATCATCTTTATTGATGGTATGCACTTCTTGAGGTACTGGTTGAATGAAGCCTCCATTATGGAAGAAGTCTTGAATGGGATGAAGACTTTCATTACTGGTAGTAGTTGTCTGGGTACAGGTTGCAGAAAAACCAAGACCCTTCTTTGTTTTATTGTCAGTAGGAATGACTATCTGTCCCCATCCTGTTGTATTGGTACTCTCGACCGCTTTGATAGCATCTTTGTATGAGGAAATGGAAGTTTCCCCTTCTGATTGATTGTCCTTGCTCACAGAAAGCACTTGGAACTGAGTCCCAACAACCTCCTCGGATTCTACACAAGTAGATGATGATAAGTTACTCACGAGCAAGGTTTGTTCTCCACAGACCGTGACGAGTTGGCCGCTCTGGACAAACTTTAACTTTTGGTGGAGGGTCGAGGTGACCACCCCAGCCTGATGTATCTAAGGTCTTCCTAATAAACAACTGTACGTTGCCCAGATGTCCATGACCTGGAAAGCGACTTGGAAAGTGTGAGGACCAATAGTTATGGGAAGGTAGACTTCGCTGATAACCATTTTTCTGGACCCGTCAAATGCTTTGACGATGACCTCACTGGTTCTCATCGGGGTCCTTTGAAGGATAATTGCATCAAAGTGGACTTCGGCATAACATTCAGCGCTGACCCTGTGTCTACCAGTACGCTGGCTAAAGCATTGCCCTGGCAGCTGACCATTATATTGAGCGCCATGTTATGACGGCGACCCTCTTCAGGTAATTCCTCATCACTAAATCCCAAGTTGTTGCAGGAAGTGATGTTAGAGATGATGCTATCAAAATGTCGTATTGAGACATCCTGTTCCACAAAGGCCTGCTCTAATACTTTCTATAGAGCCTCTCTGTGGGCTTCGAAACTAAGTAAAAGTGACAGCACAGAGATCTTTGAAGGAGTTTGTAATAGCTGATCAACAATGTTGTATTCACTCCTTTGGATGAGCTTCAGCATCTCATCATCATTTTTCGAAAGGTCGGGATTACTGGATTGACCGACCGGTGGATTGGGAACTTCTGTCTGAGGTTCCTTTTCTTTGTTAAATTCTCCAACTCCTCGTTTGAAGATTCGACCACTCCGTGTTACTCGACTGATGTCTGCAATATTCACGATGGAGGGTAATGGAATTTCCTTTCCATTCTCGACTATTGTCGCACCGTAGTTGTAAGGGATAGCCTTAGTTTATTCATACGGTAATGGTCCCGGTAGATAGATGACTATGGGAGCCTTCTGATTTTTCCAACCATCGTAAGCAATTTTGATCCGTTCCTGGTTGGGAACTCTCGATTCGTCAAGTAGAGGGATGATGGTATAAACATCCCTAGCCTTCTAATGATCAGAGATTATGACAACGTCCTTAATTTGATCAGGGAGGTAGTCTGGCGCCCAGTTGATTGGTCTGGAACCCGGATATGGGTGAATCTCTCTACGATCCACCTGACCCTGAAGAGCTGCTCGCACAAGGTAACATCCTTGGTTACTTTCCGAACAGACTCTACAACGTTCATAGTTGTGTGGTGGCACCTGGACACGCCCGCTTTGAATACAATGTAACCTCACTAGGTCAGTTTCCACATATCGAACGTCCCGACTTTGATGCCGAGTAGGGTTCCCGTTGGTAATACTAATTTGCTGGGTGTCTTCATCCATATAGATTGGAAGCCACCAGTGGTTCAACAAGTGCTGAAGGGTTTCCTGGACAAGGGCACAACCCTGATCATTTTCGTAACCTGCCCTATAGCTCTGATAATCATGTGATACCAAGAACCCGAGCTGGACCTGTTTAGCATGTAACTCCACCAGGTTGGTATTCATCAAGCGAATATCAAAGATTTGAATCATGTTGATCTGATAGGGATTCCTCTCATGGTAGTCCTGGATCCATCCAAGATCCATCTGATGCTGGAGGGCCTCTTGTACAAAAGAGCATCCCTGTTTGTTTACCGACCAAGTCAGACAGGAACTGTAATTATGCCGCGGAATATTATGATACTGGCTTTGCCTGGAGTGTATCGCCACCAAGTTGACATTCATTGCATGGACGTCATGGTTCTGAATGATGTTAGAATTCGTGTAAACCATGTTAACTCCACGAACTCGGTGCTCTTAGATCCATCTGAGATCCATCTGTTCTTGTAGAGCTGATTACACCACAGAACATCCTCGATTGCTTTTAGAGCAGATATCACACTAGTGATAGTTATAAGGTGGCACATGGCCATATCCACTCTGTCTGCAATACATCTTGACCAGATTGGTCCTTAACAAGAGTACATCATGAATTTGATAGACGTTGTTAGTCTCTCCCTCTATCAAATTGACTGTAGCTTTCTCTTGTTGAGGCAGCGGGTTTATGAAAACATTAGGATTTGTATCCTTGAAAGATAAGACCCTGCTCCTAACAACCTTTTGCACGTCGGATTTGAAATTAAGACAGTTCTCTATGTTATGCCCTGGTCCTCCTTGATGGTAAGGGCAAGTCTGATCCACCTTAAACCAATATCTTGCTTTCCGAGAGAGATATTCCCAATATCTTGCTCTTTTCTCTTAGGGAGAGCACTACTGTATCGTTTTGTACTACTTGATGATCCAGTGTCTTTGACTAGACGTCCTTCTCGGACGGCTTCCTCAAGACGAACTCCCATACTGACCATCTCGGTGAAGTCACTGGGCGCACTGGCAACCATTCTCTCATAATAAAATGAGCTTAAGGTCTTTAAGAAGATCTTTGTCATCTCTTTTTCCTCAAGAGGTGGACAAATTTGAGCGGCAATTTCACGCCATCTCTAGGCGTATTCCTTAAAGGTTTTTTTGTCCTTTTGTGACATTGATCTGAGTTGATCTCTGTCGGGTGCCATGTCCAGATTATATTTATATTATTGGACGAAGGCAGTGCCAAGATCTCTGAAAGTGCTAATCGTAGCACGGTTTAAACCCATGTACCATTTTAGGGCGGCACCGGTTAAACTATCCTGAAAGTAGTAAATTAGTAAATCCTGATTCTCTGTCTGAGCTGAAATTCGCCGAGCGTACATCACCAAGTGACTCTGAGGGCAAGAGTTACCCTTCTACTTTTCAAAGTCGGGCACCTGGAATTTATGCAGGACTTTCACATTAGGGACCAAACAGATGTCTGCGGCGTCCTTTCCAAATAAATCCTGACCGCGAAGGGCCTGTAGTTCTTTCTGCATTCCCAGGAACTGTTCCTGGAACTCATTCATTCTTTCGAACATGTTGTCGTTTCCACCAGAAGGTATATGTGGAATTTGTCCTTCCGAGACAGTGTATACCACGGGCGGTGGTATAGTCATTATGGCCGAGACTCTCGGTATCTCCTGAAGTTTGTAACCTTCAGGAGTTGTTGTCATGCCCCTGGCATCTTCGCTTTCCCGAAGTTTGTAACCTTCAGGCCCAGCGGTTCCTGCTGCGGTTCCCTGATCCTCATTGATCTGCGGAACATATCCTTCTGGGATATAGTTAAGTGGCATGCCCCAGGGACGATCTTTTGGCATTTTGTACCTAGGATCGTACTTCTCCATTATGGGCGTTGAGGTGATCTCCGAGATCACAATCCTTTGTAGCTGAGCTTCTGCCATGGCTTGCATGTCGTTATGAAGCTTTCTCATATCCTCTCTCAGAGCGTCGATCTCTTCTCTCAACTTTCTATTCTCTTCCTCGAGATCATCCATCTTTTTCTGACGATTGGCCCGAGTATTGTACGAATGAGACGGTTTGACTCTAGAATCGAGATACAAACGTGAGATTCGTAGGTAAGAAGACTACGTGACGTGAGAATAATGAATGCAATAATTATATTAATTGTTTTTTTTTTGTTTAATCAAAATAAACTTTGACAATTAGATTGCAAATATCAAACAGTGGGGAAACCCCGTTTTATTGAATTCAAAGGATTGTGAAAATAGAAATACAGTAGATTACAAGGTGCGGAAACAGAAACCTAAGCTAATAGGTCCCGAGCCCTCTCTAAGGAGAACTCGGGTGCTGATTCTGGTACTTTCCTTTTCTTGGACCGGGGCTCTTGGGTCGTTGTCGGGTTGCTATTCCTTTTCCAAGTGAAAGGCATGAGCAAACTCCTTTGGTCATCCTAATTATCCACAGCATGTTGCTCTAAAATCTCAATCAGAGCATCCTTATCTTTTAGAAGTCGCTGTATTTTGGTACACTCTACATTGAGGGTGAGGTACTTGTTCTTCCAAGACCTCCTCTCCTGTTGAACTTTGTTGAGAGTAACCTGAAGTTTTTCTGTTTCAGTCATGAAGTACATGACAGATTCCCTCGGCGGAAGAACTCCGTGATGAGGATAAGGCATCTTTAGCTTGAGAGCTCTAGTTTGTACCCAGTGGAGATAAGGCTCCACCGAGACACAGTTCGATTTTCCTAGAGACTCTCGTCCTTTCTTATGAACATGTTTCCAAGCGTGCACTATTTCCATCTTTAGTGCCCTGTCATTTTCTCCTTCTTTGAAGAAAAGACCCTCCAGATGAGCATTACGCGGGACATGCCTCATCGGGTATCCAAATTGACAAAGAACCAATATTGGATGGTAGTTGATTCCACCCTTAGTTCCTATGAGTGGTACGTTGGGGAAGTTTCCACAATGATCAATGATCCTGATCCCGTCATAAATCCTATTGAACCAATCTATGTCAGAGTTGGTAAGAGACATGATTTTCTGCGACCAACGTAAGGCACTCTTATGATCCCAAAAAGCAGCAGACTTAGGCAAATGGGAGATAAACCATTTATATAACAGGGGTACACAGCATGTGATCATCCCTCCGCTGTACAAATTCCCTAAGTGTACAGAATGATACGCATCTGCGAGCAAAGTTGGCACAGGGTTTCCAATGAGAAAAACCTTAATGGCGTTGGTATCGACGAAGCTATTAATGTTGGGAAACAGAAATAACCCGTAAGTGAGTAAGACAAAGATGCTTTCAAAAGCAGCCAGGTTCCCTATACTAGCAAAGTACAAAGCCTTCTTTGTCAGGAACTGGGCTGGAAAACCTGGGAGCCCACCCTTGGTGGTCATGTGAGTCTTGATTTCTGACTCATCCAAATAGATTGCTCTTGCAATGGTCTGATCCTTTGGAATTTCTTCCAGTCCAGAAAATGGAGCTCGGTCAGTAATGTGTAGATCGGTTAGGTGAGAATACTCCTCCAGCGTTGGTGCGAGCTGGTAATCCGGGAATGTGAAATAGTGATAGACCGGATCGTAAAATTGAATGAGTGCCTCCATGATTCCTTCAATCACATAGACTCTTAATAGAGGTAGCAGACCTCCGTACTTGGCTCTGAAAGCTTCAGGGTTAGTGATCATCCTCGCTAATCCTCTCAAATATTCTAGTTTTGGAACCCTGAAGGTATACTTATGAGTTCTCCTTCTACCGAAATCCATGAGCGCAATCTTTTTCTCTGACATTTGCAATCATTGTCTTAGTTTAATTTGAAAAAGAGAGACTAGAAGAGAAAATTTTTCTTTGATGTAATGTTTTTTAGATGAATGCATGAATGCAACACACAAAAACATAGAAAAAACATGGGGTTAAAGGGTCGGTGTCATGAAGTCAATGCTCTATCCCCCCCCCCCCCCCACCCCCAAAGGTTTATACTAGTGATTTTTGTACCTGTCTCTCAAAATCATCAGTTCTTGTCGAGAAAACACCAGCGGGCCGGGAACCGTGCTAGGTGATATTTTTCGAAGAACCATCAGAAGAGGGTAGTATCACATGACAACCATTTCCAATAGTTTCCGCACTACTAAAAGAGGTTTTTCCTAGGTGTATAGTCAACCTTTCCACATGCGGCATCACACGCATTCTCATTAGCAGAAAAATAAACGCAGATATCAATTAGGAAAAGCAGTATATATATTTATCCTAAAGTCCTAGACTTTAAAGAGCTATGAATCCTATGTTCCTGACAAAAATGGCTCCCCGACGGAGTCGTCATTCTGTGGTACCTTCCCAACTTTTAAAGGTTTTGACCTAAGATCCTAGTGAAGTCAAAAAGGTCCTATCCCAGTGAAATCCCCAAAAAAGGGAAGAAAGAAAGAAAAGAAAGGAAAGAGCCCCACGGTGGGCGCCACTTTTCTGTGGTACTTTTTAAGGTTTCTACCTAAGAGATGGAAAGAGAACAAGATCCCGTTGTCCCTAGTGAAGTCGCCATTTTTTTTCTGTAGCGCGAATTTTTGGACGTGGTTGCGAATCACTATCGCTTTTGGGGTACTACAGTTCGATTCATTTTTTATCCTATTGAAGCTGATGAAGGAAGGGAAATAGATGTCTCCAATTAACCCTGCTTGCATACTGAGTTTAAACAGATGATTGTTGGTTTACAGATGCTACAAAGATTGTGGGTCTCTCTTAAGTTATTTTGTTAAAATAGTGCCTGGACGATTGGTGGGAGTTTAAGACTGATGCTTTTCGATTGATATCTGAAGGTATGGGATTTGGGACTTTGGATTAATTTGCTCGCTAAGATTTTTCTTTCAATCTTATGCCTACGTATTCCCGTTTACCGAAACAGGGAAATGAGAGCGATCGTAGTTCCTCCTATTCTATGGGAGGAAATTATGTTTTGGTGTCTTGTTCAAAGCCCAAGACGTGAAGCTGAAAAGGTGGTTTATATCTTGTTCAAAGCCCAATATGTGAAGCTAAAAATGTGTTGTCTTTAGAGAGAATTTGTCATCTCTAAAGGGGGTCTGTTTGTCACAACTGTTAGGTGACTGACTATAAAGGAGAATTACTTTAACCGGGATATGTGAATCCTAGCAATGCCATAATTTCCTTTATAGGAGATTTTAACCTGAAGGAGAACACTTTAACTCAGTGTAGAGCAATGCTATCTTTCCTTAGGAATTTCTCATGCTAAAAGAGGGACAGTGGCGTGGATGTAAATAATCCAGAGGCTTGCCGCTTACAGCGATTAGATTAAAGGAGTTGTTGATGTTTGTATCCTGTGAACGAGGCACAGTTTTGATGCTAAAAGGTTTATTGACTCAACCGGGGTTTTTCTTATATAAAGCCTAAGAGAAGGCTATTGACCCAACAAGAGGGTGTTTTTATGTGTCTCGTACGAAGCCCGAGAGAGAGGCTAAAAGGGTTTGACTCAATAAGAGAGTGCTTTATACCCAACAAGAGAGTGGTTTTGTATCTCGTACAAAGCCCGAGATGGAGGCTAAAAGAGAGATTGACTCAACAAGAGAGTCTTTTTGTATCCCGTACGAAGCCCGGGAGAGAGGCTAAAGGTTGACTCAACAAGAGAGTGCTTTATACTTAACAAGATAGTGATTTGTATCTCGTACAAAGCCCGAGATGGAGGCTAAAAGGATTGTTGTTTCAGTTGAGTGACAGGTCTAGTAGGTGGGTTAAAAGAGAAAATCAGTTCTTATAAAGAGACTGATTAAAGGTAAGGCTATGCTTTGGGATTGATCAGAGAATCAGGGTTATTTCCTGTTCTTTAAGGAAATGGGGAATCCAAAGGGTATTGGAGACTGTCCGAGTCTACTGGTGTTTTTCCCTACTTGAGAATGCCTTCGAGACTCAAGGAGATTAGACTGTCCAAGTCTAGAGTTTTATCTTTTGTACTATGTTTAAAGAAACAGTAGTAATACGTTCACGGTAGAAAGATCTAGACTCTTTGAAAGACTGTTCTATTAAGATGACTAATTTATGTTCCTATACCTCTAGGAGGTCGTCGGGACAATTTGTACGAAGCCCAAGAGAAGGCTGGAAACTTTTAAGAAGCCGAGGGATAATTTGTACGAAGCCCAAGAGGAGGCTCTCTTCGCAAAGGAAGAATCCTTATACGAAGCCTAGAGGAGGTTGTGAATACTTCTAAGAAGCCGTAGGGTCCTTGTACAATGCCCAAGAGGAGACGGGGATGCTTTTAGGAAGCCGGTGGGTCCCCAAACCCTGAGAAATTCAAGACAGGCTATTCACAGAGAATAGATCAAGCCAGGAAAGACCGAGAATTTGGAAGAAACTCAAGAGATGCCATTTACGGAGAAAAGATCATCTCTGGGGAGTAGAGTTTCTTTGACAATGTCTAAGGGTGACAGTCTGTGAAAGGGTTCACCGAGAATGCTGCCTTTCACGTCTCCATATTGTTTAACCCCAAGAGAAGGGAAGACTGTGTCTGGTAATCCTATGGGGGATATAGTTTTGTCTATTTAAGAGTGACCAACATGGCTTAGTGCTAGAAGTAGTTGTCGGGGAAACTCTAAATATCTATACTAGTATTACACAATTAATATGAGTTTATGAAAGAAGACTTACAGTGAAACAACCCCACAATACAGTTATATGTATATGAAAGCGGATAAAGAAAGCATATAAACGCTTACTCGGTTGTAGAGCTTCCATGTTGTTTGGTTAGTTGTTCAACAAAGAAAGATTGAAAAACAACAGTATATTCAAAATTAAAGGAGAAAGCATTTTGAAAAGATGTTGGGGCTTACAGCTCAAGGAGAGGCCCAAGGTTTATCAGTGATCGCACTGTCGTTTTGTAAAGAGGGACTTATACAAGTGACTGAGGCCCAAGAAATTTTCTGTACAAGGGGATGGGTGTCGCTCCCAGGATTTTCATCCAGGTATAAACGCGAGAGTGGCACGGAAAAACGGAGTCGCCAGCCGTGTAAATTTATCCCAAGAGAGGGAAAGGGAACACCGCATAAACCTGAGGAAGAGGGAAAGGAATGGTCATCGCATCCATAACCTGGGTTCGGGAGTCGGTTACGCGAGGGGAAGGTGCTAGCACCCCACGCGTCCATCGTACTCGATGGGATCCACACTTGTTGTCTATTCTAAGGGTGAGTTATACTATCATCTAGGGTTGTACTAAGACGGGGGAGGGAAAAACTAAGACAGACTCGGTAGGACGTCGACGTCCTAGGCCTACGTACCCCCTTTGTGTAATGGGGAATTCAGAGTCAACGTAGTTCGGACCAAGTTCTTTTTGTTTTTTTTATGAGCAACGTTAAGTTCGCGTCTGGCAGTTAGGGTCGATGCCTGTTTGGGGCTCAGACAGAAAGTAACGTGCCCTTTTTGAAAATAGCCTTTAGTTTGACAATCCCGAAGGACAAAAAGGTTTGAAGTTGGTTTGTATTTTTTAGGACAGAAGTGGCTTAAGTTAGTTCATAAGTCGCATTGCACCAAAGTCTAGGGCACAGGGGCGAATACTTAACGCATCGTCCCAAGACAGGACGCCCGCTAAGCACTCTAGAAAGATGAGAGGAAGCCCCTCATTTCTCATTCCCCACGCTTAAGGCTCATGCGCAATACACCTTATACTTATTATGTGTTTTCAAGAAGTTTGAGATGAGAAGAAAGAAGACACAAAGGAAACTCTAAGGGGGACTAAGAGTCCTAAAGTTATCATGCATGGGTGACCTACGGTTAGTGAGGTTTGACGACAACCTAAACCTAAAGGAAAAAGATGAGAGAAGGAAAGAGTAAGGGTGACCATGGATACTTATCCACACCCCCAAAGAACTTACCTCAACCCCTGCGTAAAAGATTAGTACCAAATGGACATAAATGATATCAAGGCAAATGAAAACCAAACAATGGCATATAATAGTGATAATAATCCAAACATGAATTAAGAAGGCAAATAAACAACCCCAAAACAATGGCACAAGTGCCTTTTCAAACGGATAATCAGACAAGATCAAGGATGCGCATACAAGAAAATCTCACACAAAGAGCCATTAAACAAATAGTAAAACAAATTCTAAAATCACCAAATTAAATATCAAAGTTGCTCAACCAGAGACAAACAACACATCAAAAATTCCTGCAAAAATTCAAGATGTTAGTCATTCAAACAATTATGCAAAGCTCAGATGAGAAGTAGGGTTCAATATGAAAAAGGAAGGACTAAAATGCAATATGGAATACTTTTAAAAATGATAGAAAAATATTTTAATGCATCTCAGAATGTTATCTAACAAATGCAAAAAGAACGGATTGAAAATATTTTATGGATGCAGAGAAATAAAATAAACAAATTTAAGTATGCATGATATGAGTAATTCAAAAAGAAAATAAACTAAATAATTAATTTAGATGATAAAAAATAAAATAAAAATAAAAAATAAAATTTGGAAAATTTTATAAAATGATACAAAGTATGCATGAATTTTCTAGGATTTTTTTAATGAAAGAATGTATTTTTAAAAAATAAAAATGAAAATGTAAGAAATTAAATAAAATAAAAATGGAGAAATAACGTGGGGGGTGTATTGAGTAAATAAAATGCGTTGAAAAGAGAATGGGCTGGAAGGGTGGGGCATAATTAGCAAGGCCCGGTCAAAAAGTCCATCAGAAAATAAAATAAAAAAAGGGAGTATACACAATACCCCAGTCAACCCCTTGACCTACCACTCACCTTTGGATGCATCCAACGCATGCCATTAGTCAACCAAACAACAAAGTAATCATGACAGTCGTCCAGGATCACATGACCATTATAACTATCATGAGCGCGCGCACACCAAGCTGGTCAGACTGCCCTACACTCCCACGTGCTGGGCACGTAAACATTTTAATGTGTTGGCGTTATCTCAGCCACACAAATCATCCAACGAGTTATAATTGGTCAACGTCAGAAAAAGTAATTGAAATAAAAGAACATAATTGGCTGCACATGGTAAGAGCGGTGGGGCGGTAAACACACAATCATAAAATAAAAATCAGAAAAAAAAATAAAAAGAGAGACGCGTGGCCTCATGATGGCCGTTGGATCAAGAGAATGGAGGGTGAGGATTTCATCTTCCTCGTTGGAACCCTTGGCCGCCGGACCACCGTACCAGTCGCCAGAACCCTACTTCCGGCCGCCACCTGCAACTAAAAACCACCCAGAAAATGCAAAACCATATACCATCCTGTCCAGAATTTCATGAGGATTACGAATATCCTATCCAAAATCACAAACCATTAGTGCATAATAAAAAACGCATAGAAAAAGCTTTGGGTCCAAAACTTTAAACTCCAAGTATGATCAATCCACACATCCAAATTTAAAAATAAATAGATCAGGATAATCACCAATCATCACACATCAATATGCATATAAAAAATGAGAGTTTAAGGATCATCAAAAAACCCACCAACCTGAGATGGTGCAACCTGAATCCTTGCTGTTGGCTTCAAAGGGTGATTGGTTCGTGCTCTAGAGATCACAAGGGTTCTGTTGGTGAAAGAATTTCTTGAAAACTCCTTGTAGATTGAGAGATGTGGATGTGAGATGCTTTAGGGTTCAAGTTCTTGTTCTCCACAAATGCACGTGTAATCTCCCCTAGCCGGTGCATGGATGAGTTTAAATATATTAGGGTTTCTCACTGATAATGGTTTGGGCTTGGGCAATTCTTTGTTTAATGAGTTTTTGAATAATTCTTGAAAATTGCATTATGTTAAGTACACCCTCTTCCATTCATAGATATCCAAGTATTTCATGATGGATCACTTAACTTCTAATTGCTAATCACACCCACATTTGATTGGGCCTTGAAACAATTTGATTCATGAGTTTTTAATGACTTGGCAATTTTGGAATAATGGAGAATAAATGATAAACACACCATGGATTTACTTGATTCAAAGACCTAAAATGATCCTTGAGGAGTGTCCTTTGATATTAAAAAGTACCTTGAAGCAATGGAATCAATTATAGGTCCATATGTCCCAAAATCCAAAAGTTGTGAAAATGAAGCCCTAAAAACCACTTTGGCTTATCTTGACCATATCCTGAGTTTCACAAATGATATGGAGACCCACTAGTACTTGTTGGAAAGAGGAGAAAAATATATTCAACTTTCATGTTGGAGAAAAATTCATTTGAAGCTTTCTTGATGATGAAAAGTCAAGTTGAATGCAGTGCAGGAACTTGCCCAAAAAGGAAACTTTCAAATTATAGGTCATTTCCATATTTAGTAACTTTTGCACCAACTCCTGATTCTTGATAAATGGCATGAAACTTGACTCGTTATGACCATATGAGGATGTGAGACCTTGAAAACCTTGGAGAAAACCTCAAAATTCCACAGTTGACTTCTCCTCTCATTGTTGACTTTTACCCCGTTCACCTGATTTACAATCCATTGGCCAATTAAATATCTCCTGAACCAAACTGATGGACAACCTCCCATCCCTAGATACTTAGGGACCCAAAGAATACCATGGAATCAAGTCTTGCCTAAAAAATCAGAAATAAACTGACTTTATAGCAAACCCTAGTTTTGGTACCCTCAGTCTAGGAGGAAATAGCACAGTCTCCAAATCTAAATTCCTCTGAATATGATGTGCAGACTCTCCAACAAAGATAAGACATGCCTTTTGGTGATGATAAAAACCCAAGGAACTTTCCCATTGGAGCAATAAACCCAAGAATCTCAAAATCCTAATCTCTGCACTGGTTAGGAGAAAGTGATCCACTTGAACTCTCTTGCTTGACCCTTTGAAGAACATCTTCTCCTCTTGAACATGCCTCAGGCACCTTGACTCCATGCTAAGAACCAATGATATGCACACATGATAATGCAAAAATGAAATGAAACATAAGCCAGTTAGTAATAAAGTAAGGAGGGCAAATTTTGGGGTGCTACAACTGCCCCTATTCAATCAACTTGGTCCTGAGGGTATGATAGTGACGGCTTTCAGACGATCAGGATACACGGAGATTGAATACCAAAGAACCCAGAAATTTGCAATCAACAAAGGAGGGACGACTCCACTGGGGAACGAGCAATAAATGTTACACTGTCACAACACGTACGAGTGTTGGAAATCAATACAAACAATGTATTGGAATGTCTTGAAATAAACACTAACGGGTGTTATCTATGTTGAGAATAGACACAGACGGGTGTCGAGGAATCAAAGATATCAAATACTGACGGGTATCAAAAAGGTACATGGAAGGGTGTAAGAAGGTTTCAATACGGACGGGTATCGAAAAGGTACACGGACGGGTGTAAAAGGCTCAATACGGACGGGTATTGAAAAGGTACACGGACGGGTATCGGAAAGGTACACGGACGGGTGTAAAAGGCTCAATACGGACGGGCATCGAAAAGGTACACGGACGGGTGTAAAGAGTTTCAATACGGACGGGTATCGGAAAGGTACACGGACGGGTGTAAAAGGCTCAATGCGGACGGGTATCGAAAAGGTACACAGACGGGTGTAAAAGGCTCAATACGGAGGGGTATCGAAAAGGTACACGGACGGGTGTAAAAAGGTCAATACGGACGGGTACCAGGTATGCTGAGTATAAAGTGAAACAAAACTCTCCTAGGCTATGTCATCTCTGCTGATAAAGAGAACTGACAAAATAAAAGATTGCTATCTCTGCTGATAAAGAGAACTAGCAAGATAAATGCCATCCCTGCTGATAAAGGGAACTGGCGAAGAAAATCTTCAAAAGATTGCTATCTCTGCTGATAAAGAGAACTAGAAAAATAAATGTCATCTCTGCTGATGAAGGGAACTGAATACCAGGTGAGAACTGGGTTTACACCAAATAAGTCAGTCGAGAACTGACTACCAGACGAGAACTGGATTTACAGAATAAGTCAGACGAGAATTGACTACCAGGTGAGACTGGGTTTACACCAAATAAGTCAGACGAGAACTGACTACCAGACGAGAACTGGATTTACAGAATAAGTCAGACGAGAACTGACTACCAGGCGAGAGCTGGGTTTACACCAAATAAGTTAGACGAGAACTGACTACCAGACGAGAACTAGATTTACAGAACAAGTCAGACGAGAACTGACTACCAGGCGAGAGCTGGGTTTACACCAAATGAGTCAGACGAGAACTGACTACCAGACGAGAACTGGATTTACAGAATAAGTCAGACGAGAACTGACTACTAGGCGAGAGCTGGGTTTACACCAAATAAGTCAGACGAGAACTGACTACCAGACGAGAACTGGATTTACAGAATAAGTCAGACGAGAACTGACTACCAGGCGAGAGTTGGGTTTACACCAAATGAGTCAGACGAGAACTGGATTTACAGAATAAGTCAGACGAGAACTGACTACCAGGTGAGAACTGGGTTTCCCAAAAGAGAAAGGTCAAATAAAGGCAAACTTCTAACGGACTTACGATCCACAGATAAAATGACTCCGTCGGGGAAAGGAGAAGTCTAAATAAAAGACTCTGCCGGGGAGCTCCAGTATGAGGAACGCATCCTTCCAAAATCTCCTGAGTTATGCCATCTCTGCAGGGAAAGAGAACTGGCAAGGAAAGCATCAAACCTGGCTTATGCAAATGTTTGAATTTTTCCGTAATGCTCCACACGAAGTGGAAATGCTACGCGTTTGAGGATGCAATGCAAATGCTTATGATATGGAAAAGGGGTCTCTCCAGCAAAATAAATGCTGGAGAGAAAAGACCAATTCGGCCGGGGATGACAAAAATAAATGGCCCTCTGAATCCAGGAACTCTGCTGAGAAGGATCATACTGATCGACTCCTTGGATCAATAACTTCTACTGGGGATGGAATCCCGAAAGAACTACCGGGGGCCACACCAGTCTTTCGCTGAAGGTAACATCCAAAACCTGAGATTTCTCCTCTGCTGGGGGAGTTGGGAATGAACGCCAATAACGGAACCGGAAGTCTGTTATTGAAGATTGTTGATATTCAATTGGGCTCAGGACCTGCTGGGGGATGCCAGCCCATAATACCATCCTGCTTGGGGAAAACAGTCCATAATACCATCCTGCTCGGGGATACTGCTGAACTTAACCTGCTGATGGGGAGAATGACTTTACTCCCTTCTTGCTTAGAATATGACATTGTCGGCGAGAGCACACTTCCTGACTGGATGGGTACAGTGGACACCCTGATTCTGTGGGGAAATGACGTCTTGATCTGGAGAAAATACTTCCCAAGTCTCTTGCTGGGGAAGGTCTGCTCTGCTGAGGAAAATTTGCCCTGTTGGGGAAGGAGCAATATCAATGCTGGGGAGAGCCAACTGCTGGGGAAATACAATCTTGTTCCCCTGCAACCTGACTTGTCTTTATGGTCATAAGCGGCTCTTTGAACTTTTCACTTGCCCCAGACCACCAGGTCTAATGGAAGAAATCATCTCGATAGGATTTTACAGAAGATCGGGCGTTCGCACTGCCCCAGGGTCTTCAAACTCTTGGAGAGATTTACCATATCTCGATATAATTTCCCAAGTCTTCATAATCCATGAAGTACATTACCTCAAAAGGGCTTGTAATGACCTGAAAATACTCTGCTTTAGTATTTTGAACCTTGAGGAGGTGTTTTCAATTAACCATTTTCAGGAGTGGACAATCTCCCACGCTCTAGAAGTGGCCTGCCCCAATATGAGCTTTGAAGTGACTTTGCCCCTGATCTTAGAATGAATGCCCCAGAATAACTGAATTTCGGAGAGATTTATCGACGTGACTGCCCCAGATTGGCTACATCTTAACACGACTTACTGGGGAGAGCCCCTTCTACACTGAGTCTCTTGGCAGAATGCCCTTTGATATGATTGTCCTTTAGAATTTCCGAGCATCCCAACTTGGAAGGATCAAGCTTCTTGACTGACTTTCACTGTGTAAGCTGCATTGATGCTTAGGCATATATATGCAAACAGAAAATGTTTATTATGAGAATGATAATTCTAATGCAACACTCATGTTAACCTTGAAGTTTTTATTGAAAATGCATCGCCGAGCCTTGTGAATGAATCACTTGCTGGGATGCGACCTTGATTTTTGAATGGCAAAAACAATGCGCACATGCAATACCAACAAATCTTATTAGCACAACTCATAGGATTCAGGAACGCCATCCGGTTGGAGTACGCTTTCGGACTGAACCCTGTTTCAATTAGGACTTTTAAGGGCTGTAACGTGGTCTGGTTCACAGTTTCAGAAAAAAGGATTTATGGCTCAAAATTTATCGATGCCCACCCACTCTTCGTGATGTTCTCCAGTCCTATGTTCAATTAATCTGACCCAAACGCTCATCTCTCAAAAGGTTTATGATCTTTAAGGAACCTACGCCACTAATGGTTTGGCTCCTAAGGGGGTTTTGGAATAACAGTCATCCCTTTTTATCTTGTGTCTGTAATCACACGAATTTGTTCTTATCGGGGATTTTCTTTTGTAATGCTTTTCACTTTTCTTTCTTCTGCTTTTTTTTTTATTCCCCGATTTTTGCTTGGACTGACTCTTTTGAGCTTTTCGATTTTTAAGTCCAGCGGGATGCCCTAACTTTTGCCTAAGTCGCTTGTTTTCAAGTTTCGACTTAGCGGGCTTTTCTTTTTTTTTTTTATTCCCCTTTCCGAACAAAGCGTGTGACACTGGTTGTCTTACTTGCTTGAAAGGGTTGTGACTGCCTCACTCCTTGATTGTTGAAGGATAACCATTGTGGTTTTACATCTCTTGACCTCTTGATGGTGGGATAGAAGGTAATGGATCCTCAGATGCACACTCTCCTTGAAATTTGAACGCTCGGTCAAACTAACTGACGCCTACCCTTCCCCTGGGTTAAGTATGAGGGTTTTTTCGTACAAAAGAAACTCCTACTTCAAGGGTCAAAGGGGTTAACGAGGGTCTATCTCCCTTATATCTCCAGTGCTTAGGGGTTTGAAACAATGCCTGTACATCCTCAACAGGGTTCTATCCTTGAACATACGACCAAAGATTTTGCGTTTTCGTCTCATAATCCTCCCTCGAGAGTTCTAGACAAGAAAATTGGTATTGCAGTGCATATAAACATTTAAGAGTGAACAAAAATGGATTACTTCAAGGAAAACATACTCATTGCATTAATATCATCATTAAAAAACAAACAAGTCTTACATGCATACGATGCTTTAACAAGAAACGAAAAACTACAAATGAAAATGCAGTAAAGAAGCTGAAGATTGCCATTGCTGAGGAAGCTTAATTCTGTCTGGGCGTACTTGCAGACTGTGTGTTCATTTGAGAAAGGAGGCTTCCATTGATGTACATATCATCTTCAGTGAATATAATGATCTCTGAGTCTACCAGGTCTTGCACCTTGTGCCTGAATACATTACACTCATCAATTGTGTGCCCAAACGTTCCCGAGTGGAACGTGTACCTAGCAGCCATGTCATAATCTGGAGGAATATGGTACGGTACCGGCGCGGTACTCCTCGTTTGAATCAGAGAGTCCTTGAGCAGAAGAGCAAACAATTGATTATAAGGTATAGGAATAGGATCAAATATCCTCTTGGGCCCTCTTGGTCTCGGTTGCCCCTGCTGCTGATAACCCTGCTGTCGGTACTGATTTGGACGCCCCACCTGCGCTCGCGCTTTCCTTTCCATACTTGGTTGAGGCACAAGCAAAGGTTGCTGACGTAGAGCTTTTGCAGCAAAAGGTTGTGGAGAAAGTCCATGGCATGAGGTGGATCTTGCAAAGAGGGGAGAAGTCTTCCCTTCTTTTGCAAAAATTGGGGTAAAATCACCTTGCATATCTACGTCGCCCGACGTGAACTCAATTACTCCTGCATCAATCAAATCCTGGACTTGGTGCTGAAAGGCCCTACATTTTTCCACAGTATGCCCTGGTGCCCCATAATGGAAATCACAATGGGCTCTTGCATCATAGCCTGGTGGAGGATTGCTGGTGAGAGGAGCCAAAGTCCTTTTTTGTACCAGTTGAAATCGAAGGAGATGCTGCAATAGATGTGAATATGGCATAGGGAGCGGATGAAAAATTCTTTCGGACTTCTACTGTCCCTGTGTACATTTTTTGCCTTTGGGCTTCTCTTGGGAGCCAAGACCTAGCTGTTGTTGGGAAAGTTCTGGAACTTCCGCTTGCGGAAGAGATTCACGAGGTAATCCATGATTTAAATTAGATTCCCAGGAGATGGGAGGAGCAAGGATCTCTGTTGTGGAAGCGGGCACATGACTGTTTTCCTTCTTTAGCACTGTTTTCAAAATTTCCATGACCAAGCCCATCTGAGTCTTCATCTGATTGACCTCCTCCCTCAGCATCTTCTGCTCCTGGAGCATGTCTTCCCCAAATTGCCTCATCTGAACCTTCAGTTCACTCAACTCAGCTTGAACTCGCTCCATGATCAACTCTTGAATGGCCTGAGGAGTTAAATCTGCAATTCTAAGATGAGAACAAGATAAGAACACCAGAGATAAACACCTGTCATGCAAAATGATTATGCAAAATGATTATGCAAAATGATTATGAGTATGCAAATGCAAATGAACATGTTTGAATATTCGCAGGGCGATCCACCCCTTGATTCCAGTTTAACAACAAGATAGAACGGAACTTTGGCTCATATATTAAGAAAACCAGAGCAAAACCAAATGTCAACAATCACGAATCTAAGATAACAAATCTGAACACAAAAATCATAGAGGTCCCAACCAATAAGCCTGGTGGTGATCCAAATACAATAAAAGAGAACAGAAAACTACAGCATGTCATCAAAGTCCACAAGTGTCAATCCCCCCCATCCGCTATGCTTTCTGCTCCAGTCTTGAATCTCCTTGAACAGGTTTTTGGTGTCGGGATGCTTTGGCTTCTGAATTAGCTCTTGAATGAGAACGTCTCTTCTATGTATGATCCCTTCCAAGTATCGGCAGTGCAACTCCCAAGCGTCTTCTCCAGAAACACCACCCACGCTAGGACCCTCATGTCTAGGTTTCTTCACTTCAGCTTGGACCTTCAGTTCCTCTATAGAGGCTATGGCTTCATTGAGTCGACCCTCGACTACTTGTCTCTGGAATATCCCTGATAAGATCTCAGCGTCTTTCTTCTTGAGCTTCAACCTCAATTCATCAATCTGAGCTAGATAATCGTCTTCCTTTTGCTTATTCTCAGCCATTGCAGTTTCTCGGTGATCATTGAACCTGTGAATTTTCAACAAAGCCTTGTCTAATTCCTCCTTCTTAGACTCAAGAACCTTACGGATACCATCCAAAGCTTCTTTCATCCTTTTTCTGGATGCGGCCATGTCAGCTAGCTCTTTTTCTGCCTTAGCAAGAAGCTCTGTCTTCAACTTGGTGGTATGAACAGCTTCACCCCGCTCATGCTTCAACTGATAGATCTCTCTTAGTAGCTCTCTGTTTTCTTCTCGCAGCTTTTCCTTTTCAGCCCATAACTTGTTAAACTTCTCTATCTCGACTGTGGTAGGAGGCTCAATCAGTAAAGGATACAAGGGTGGTTCCACCGAGAAGGGAAGAAGCTCCTCTTCTACTCTCTTCTTAATCCACTCTTTATAGGGAGGAAAAGCTCGGTTATTACATTTCTCGAATGAAGTTTTACCCTTCTTGGTTACCTGTTTCCAAGCATTCACAATCTTCCTCATCATCTCTTGATCCTCAATACCATTGAAGAATAAGGACTCTCTGATATCTCTCTCATCAGGTGGACCTCTCAAAGGATAACCAAACTGTCTGATAACAAGGGAAGGATTATAGTTAATTCCACCCTTTCTCCCTATCAAGGGTACATTAGGAAATTCTCCGCACTTGCAAATAATCTCCATTCCTAGCAAGTCATGATTGAACCAAAATGTTGTCAGCAGTCAAGCCCATTAACCTCTTTGACCACTTCAGATAATCTTTCGTATCAATAAAAGTGCCAGTTTCAGGGAGATGGCTCAGAAACCAAGTAGATAAGAGCGGTGTACAATAACTCACAGTTTTTCCCCGCCTATTTTCATTCTTGTAGTGAACTGAATGATACACATCACCTAGCAAGGTAGGTATAGGATTCTTTGAAATAAAGATTCTGACAGCATGCATATCCACCAGATCAGGAACATTGGGAAACAGGACAATCCCCTAGATGCACATAGCCAGAATAGCTTGGAAAGCGGTCCAATTCTTCTCTTTAACATGTATGCAAGCTTGATCAAACAAGAACTTCAATAAGAAACCCTTAGCTCCTTGTTTTTCCTCAATATTACTGTTCAGAACGGATTCACTAATATGAAGAGCAGCAGCCATTTCTTTTACCCCGGGGTGTTCTTCAGAAAAGAATACTATGTCATGCCTGATGGGGATTCCCAAAATAAATGAGAACTCCTCCAACGTTGGGGCCAAGATGTAGTCTGGGAAAGTGAAGCAACGCAAAGACGGATCATAAAACTGAAGAAGTGTATGAATGGCATCCTTCTCATACTTGGAGATATTGTAGACAAACTTCAGAAGTCTCCCATACCCTCCACTGAACTCTGTACGAACTCCGGGACCAGCCATATTAATCAATTTGTGAATCAATGTCAAAGTCGGGTCTGGGAACGAATATGCAACAGTCTTCTTTCTCGGGACATCCATGTCAAGGTAACCTCAGAAAACCGGAATCAAGAGTAAGATGCAAGCCCTGAAAAATGTCAAACATGTTAGAATGCAAGAAAATGATATGCTCATGCAAACATGGGGTCAAGGCAACACTGCTGGATGTGTTGTGCTGTTAACTGAATGAGAACCACAACCCAGAAAACCAGAATTCCGAACCACTGAGATAACCAGGAACCCAAATAATCAGACATTGATGAGAAATCCAGGAAAACAGGGTAGGTTGAAGATTTCGGTTACCTGCAAACCTGCAAACACCCATCCCCTCTCACGTGTGGGTACTAGGATGTTCAGTATCCTGGGCTCTCAGGTCGAGAAATGATGATACGTTCACCATTTCTGGTTTGGCATCATCGTCAATCGAGGAGGCCTCAACTGATTCTCCAAAGCAGAAGGTCCTCAGCTTTGGCACTGAGGTCGAGAAACAATAGTACATTCATCCCTCAGGGTACAGTATTATCGTTAATCGAGGAGTGCCTCCACTGATTCTCTTCAAAAGATAGGGGCCATCTTGTGCGAGTTCCAAAGTGGGCCCTCGGGTGCGAATGGGTTTGCCACAGGATGTGGTCTGCCACTGTCACCACTAAAGAGGGATGTTTCCACTAAGGTCCTCGATGATCGGTCATCAGAGTCGACAACTCTCTAGATCAACACCCTAACATGCGCAAGACACACACGTCAAAATGCGTCCCAAGATAGCCTCGTCTGGTTATGAATTTCGTGAACACACAAACGTACCAAGCGGGCACGTAGGTCCCACTACTTTCCACTCTAGTCCTAGGGTGTACTCAAGCCTGGGTATTGGGCTTATCCCTCAAAACCCACCCAACCTGCAAAACAAGAACAGCCAGCACAACACAGCAGTATGACAGTAATTAAAAATGAAATGCAATGCAGAAAATGCGGTAAAAATAAAATACAACGAACACAGCAAAGCAAACACAAAGACACCCAAAGAAAACAAAGACAAGCAAGTGCTATAACTGACTCGCTTAGGGATGGACCAGCATAGGTCAACTAGATCCCCAGCAGAGTCGCCAGCTGTCGCTCCCAGGATTTTCATCCAGGTACAAACGCGAGAGTGGCGCAGAAAAACAGAGTCGTCAGCCATGTAAATTTATCCCAAGAGAGGGAAAGGGAACACCGCATAAACTTGAGGAAGAGGGAAAGGAATGGTCATCGCAGCCATAACCTGGGTTCGGGAGTCGGTTACGCGAGGGGAAGGTGCTAGCACCCCACGCGTCCATCGTACTCGATGGGATCCACGCTTGTTGTCTATTCTAAGGGTGAGTTATACAATCATCTAGGGTTGTACTAAGACGGAGGAGGGAAAAACTAAGACAGACTCGGTAGGACGTCGACGTCCTAGACCTACGTACCCCCTTTGTGCAATGGGGAATTCAGAGTCAACGTAGTTCGGGCCAAGTTCTTTTTGTGTTTTTTATGAGCAACTTTAAGTTCGCGTCCGGCAGTTAGGGTCGATGCCTGTTTGCGTCTCAGACGGAAAGTAACGTGCCCTTTTTGAAAATAGCCTTTAGTTTGACAATCCCGAAGGACAAAAAGGTTTGAAGTTGGTTTGTATTTTTTAGGACAGAAGTGGCTTAAGTTAGTTCATAAGTCGCATTGCACCAAAGTCTAGGGCACAGGGGCGAATACTTAACGCATCGTCCCAAGACAGGACGCTCGCTAAGCACTCTAGAAATATGAGAGGAAGCCCCTCATTTCTCATTCCCCACGCTTAAGGCTCGTGCGCAATACACCTTATACTTAATACGTGTTTTCAAAAAGTTTGAGATGAGAAGAGAGAAGACACAAAGGAAACTCTAAGGGGGACTAAGAGTCCTAAAGTTATCATGCATGGGTGACCTACGGTTAGTGAGGTTTGACAACAACCTAAACCTAAAGGAAAAAGATGAGAGAAGGAAAGAGTAAGGGTGACCATGGATACTTATCCACACCCCCAAAGAACTTACCTCAACCCCTGCATAAAAGATTAGTACCAAACGGACATAAATGATATCAAGGCAAATGAAAACCAAACAATGGCATATAATAGTGATAATAATCCAAACATGAATTAAGAAGGCAAATAAACAACCCCAAAACAATGGCACAAGTGCCTTTTCAAACAGATAATCAGACAAGATCAAGGATGTGCATACAAGAAAATCTCACACAAAGAGCCATTAAACAAATAGTAAAACAAATTCTAAAATCACCAAATTAAATATCAAAGTTGCTCAACCAGAGACAAACAACACATCTAAAATTCCTGTAAAAATTTAAGATGTTAGTCATTCAAACAATTATGCAAAGCTCAGATGAGAAGTAGGGTTCAATATGCAAAAGGAAGGATTAAAATGCAATATGGAAAACTTTTAAAAATGATAGAAAAATATTTTAATGCATCTCAGAATGTTATCTAACAAATGCAAAAAGAACGGATTGAAAATATTTTATGGATGCAGAGAAATAAAATAAACAAATTTAAGTATGCATGATATGAGTAATTCAAAAAGAAAATAAACTAAATAATTAATTTAGATGATAAAAAGTAAAATAAAAATAAAAATAAAATTTGGAAAATTTTATAAAATGATACAAAGTATGCATGAATTTTTTGGGATTTTTTTAATGCAAGAATGTATTTTTAAAAAATAAAAATGAAAATGTAAGAAATTAAATAAAATAAAAATGGAGAAATAACGTGGGGGGTGTATTGAGTAAATAAAATGCGTTGAAAAGAGAATGGGCTGGAAGGGTGGGGCGTAATTAGCAAGGCTCGGTCAAAAAGTCCATCAGAAAATAAAATAAAAAAAGGGAGTATACACAATACCCCAGTCAACCCCTTGACCTACCACTCACCTTTGGATGCATCCAACGCATGCCATTAGTCAACCAAACAACAAAGTAATCATGATGGTAGTCCAGGATCACATGACCATTATAACTATCATGAGCGCACGCACACCAAGCTGGCCGGACTGCCCTACACTCCCACGTGCTGGGCACGTGAACATATTAATGTGTTGGCGTTATCTCAGCCACACAAATCATCCAACGCGTTATAATTGGTCAACGTCAGAAAAAGTAATTGAAATAAAAGAACATAATTGGCTGCACATGGTAAGAGTGGTGGGGCGGTAAACACACAATCATAAAATAAAAATCAGGAAAAAATAAAAAGAGAGACACGTGGCCTCATGATGGCCGTTGGATCAAGAGAATAGAGGGTGAGGATTTCATCTTCCTCGTTGGAACCCTTGGCCGCCGGACCACCGTACCAGTCGCCAGAACCCTACTTCCGGCCGCCACCTGCAACTAAAAACCACCCAGAAAATGCAAAACCATATACCATCCTGTCTAGAATTTCATGAGGATTACGAATATCCTATCCAAAATCACAAACCATTAGTGCATAATAAAAAACGCATAGAAAAACCTTTGGGTCCAAAACTTTAAACTCCAAGTATGATCAATCCACACATCCAAATTTAAAAATAAATAGATCAGGATAATCACCAATCATCACACATCAATATGCATATAAAAAATGAGAGTTTAAGGATCATCAAAAAACCCACCAACCTGAGATGGTGCAACCTGAATCCTTGTTGTTGGCTTCAAAGGGTGATTGGTCCGTGCTCTAGAGATCACAAGGGTTCTGTTGGTGAAATAATTTCTTGAAAACTCCTTGTAGATTGAGAGATATGGATGTGAGATGCTTTAGGGTTCAAGTTCTTGTTCTCCACAAATGCACGTGTAATCTCCCCTAGCCAGTGCATGGATGAGTTTAATTATATTAGGGTTTCTCACTGATAATGGTTTGGGCTTGGGCAATTCTTTGTTTAATGAGTTTTTGAATAATTCTTGATAATTGCATTATGTTAAGTACACCCTCTTTCATGCATAGATATCCAAGTATTTCATGATGGATCACTTAACTTCTAATTGCTAATCACACCCACATTTGATTGGGCCTTGAAACAATTTGATTCATGAGTTTTTAATGACTTGGCAATTTTGGAATAATGGAGAATAAATTATAAACACACCTTGGATTTACTTGATTCAAAGGCCTAAAATGATCCTTGAGGAGTGTCCTTTGACATTAAAAAGTACCTTGAAGCAATGGAATCAATTATAGGTCCATATGTCCCAAAATCCAAAAGTTGTGAAAATGAAGCCCTAAAAACCACTTTGCCTTATCTTGACCATATCCTGAGTTTCACAAATGATATGGAGACCCACTAGTACTTTTTGGAAAGAGGAGAAAAGCATATTCAACTTTCATGTTGGAGAAAAATTCATTTGAAGCTTTATTGATGATGAAAAGTCAAGTTGAATGCAGTGCAGGAACTTGCCTAAAAAGGAAACTTTCAAATTATAGGTCATTTCCATATTTAGTAACTTTTGCACCAACTCCTGATTCTTGATAAAATGGCATGAAACTTGACTCTTGATGACCATATGAGGATGTGAGACCTTGAAAACCTTGGAGAAAACCTCAAAATTTCACAGTTGACTTCTCCTCTCACTGTTGACTTTTACCCCATTCACCTGATTTACAATCCATTGGCCAATTAAATCTCTCCTGAACCAAACTGATGGACAACCTCTCATCCCTAGATACTTAGGGACCCAAGGAATACCATGGAATCAAGTCTTGCCCAAAAAATCAGAAATAAACTGACTTTATAGCAAACCCTAGTTTTGGTACCCTCAGTCTAGGAGAAAATAGCACATTCTCCAAATCCAAATTCCTCTGAATATGATGTGCATCCTCTCCAACAAAGATAAGACATGCCTTTTGGTGATGATAAAAACCCAAGGAACTTGCCCATTGGAGCAATAAACCCAAGAATCTCAAAACCCTAATCTCTGAACTGGTTAGGAGAAAGTGATCCACTTGAACTCTCTTGCTTGACCCTTTGAAGAACATCTTCTCCTCTTGAACATGCCTCAGGCACCTTGACCCCATGCTAAGAAGAAATGATATGCACACATGATAATGCAAAAATTAAATGAAACATAAGCCAGTTAGTAATAAAGTAAGGAGGGCAAATTTTGGGGTGCTACAATGGGTCTTACACTCTCTCAAGAGGCCTAAAAGATTTATTTTTGTACAAGTGGTAGGGCTTACAGCTCAAGGAGAGGCCCAAGGTCATTTGTTTGAAAATGGCGATCGCGCCGAGATTTTCTGAAAACGTGGTGGGTCTTATACAATGCATTGAGGCCCAAAATGGTTTGGTTTTCAAAGGGGGTTGGGTCTTACACTCTAATAGAGGCCCAGAAGATTTTGAACGGGTCTTATAGCTCAAGGAGAGGCCCAAGGTTTGTTTTTCAACGGACGATGATCACGTTGAACTTTTTGAAATACAACGGGACTTATACAATAAGTGAGGCCCAAAATAGGTTTATATTTACAAAGGATTGGGTCTTACACTCTATTAGAGGCACAAAGTGTTTTTAAAAGGTTTGATGAGGGTTGAATTAATCAAAACCCTAATTTGTTTCCAAAATATATTTTAATTGAATAAAAAATTCAATTAAAATGATCAAAATTGTTTAACATGTGAAAAACAAATTGTGATCTTAGATTAATGTTTCAAAAATCATGTTTTGACCTACAAAATGATTAGAAATCATAAAAATTTGCAAAATCAAGAAGGAAAAAATATTTTAAATGTCAAAAACAATTAAAATTTTAATTCTTGGCAAAAATATCAATTATATGAAATAAACAATATTTTTTGGATTTTTTGGTAAAATAAAATATTTTAACATTTTTGTGAATTATTAAAAAAAGAATCAACTCAAAATCATTAAAACTCAGAGAGAAATTAATTTTTGAATCAATTAAATAAAATCACAAAATTCAAATATTCAAATATTTGAAAAAGGGCGCCAAGAACATGGCAAGAACACGCGCCCTTCCTCTGTTTCTGCAGATTTGCGTTTTCTATCTAATCTCACTGAATACTTGATTATATCATGCAATCTACATATCAATCTACTCGTTTCAACCTCACGATAATGTCTATGGTCTTTAATTTCATTTATTTTAAGCATGGAATAAGAAATCAAAGAGAAACCTCAAGAACCCTAAATTCTGCATGAAGGTTCAGAAATTCTATACATGATTCAAACAATACAGTTGATTGAGGGAAAACACTCCATGCATGATTATGAACATATGGCCAAATTATTGTGCAGTAAAAATTGCATGGATCATAGAGTTAGAAGAGCTCATGCTTACTACTTACAGCTGGTGATCGTGTTTTGTGTTAGGGGTGTTACAGCTAGGTTCCAATGATCTGGATAGCTTCCCTAGGTGCCATGGAGTGTGTCTGGATGCTTGGAATGGATTGAAATAATCTGGAACTTGAGATGGTACCCCAACTGCAAATCTGTCAAAGGCTTGAGCAATTGGCAAGTGATTTTGTGATTTTGGTGTTCCAGATGTTATGTGAGTGTTTGGATCACTTCTATATGATGTTTATGAGGTGTGTGTGTGTGATTGGTTTGATTGGAATTGCTCTCAAACTCAAAACCCGATAGTGACTTGCCTTGGAAGGCAAATTTGGAAGTGAGAAGGAGATTTTGAGGAAAGCATCTGTTTGATGGCTTTGGTGTACTCAAACTGAGCACAAATATGCTCTATTTATAGTAGAGCAAGTTTTTTTGGGATCAATAGTGAATGGCAACTGCAGCAGAGGTTTGGCCAATGGTTGCACTTTGGAATCCAAGTCTCCTCTAGCCATTAACTAGAGGTTAGGGCACAGGGATGTGGTTCCCTTGGTCTTGGATAAGGCTTGATTGAATTCAGTTGCAAATGGCTCAGTCCATGCCACCTTGGTGTATGCATTGAATGCTCCAATCCAAAATTGGAGTCTTGTCCCTCTTTTAAACAATTCTAGGTTTAGCATGCTACTTCTTGTTCCAAGGACTTTGGAGGCTTGGCTCAGTGTTTGTCCCCTTTAAATTTGATCCTCAAATGTGTCCAAAGTGATGACAAGGCTTGGAATTATCTGATTTTTCCAAATCGAGCAAAAATGTAAAATTCTGCCCAGCCTTGGCAGTTTTCAGCAAGGCATATTGCCATTATCATATCTCTTGGCCCAAGTGGAATTTGGTGATGTTCTTGGCCATTTTGGAAATCCCTCATATGATACAACAACTATTTGATCATATTTGGTTTTGATACTTTTTGGATCCAAGTGAAAAATTCCCCTACATTTGGAAAAAAAGTGAAGGCAGATTCTGACTTAGTGAAAATTTCACTAAGTGTTGGAAAAAAGTGACATTTTCACTTTTTGTGATTTTGATCATTCCGTAACTCAAAATCCATGAGGAATTTGGAGGGAGGTCAGTTTTAAGCTTTTGTAGAGGCTAATGAGATCTACAAATCAAGCTTTGGATGGGGAAAAATGGCTTTGTGGTTTAGGAGTTATGATCCTTCAAAGTTGGTACCCTTGCCACTTTGTTCATAACTTAGAAAATTTTCTAAGTTTTTATGGTTACCCCTTTTACAAGTTATCCCACTTTTCTTGATTTTTCTTGATGAATGATGATTCAAATCATACATTAACATCATTTTAGGGTTAAAAAACCATTTTTGTGAAAAATCTCAAAAAGTCAAAGTTGACTTTTGTGCACAGTTGACTTTTTATCAAATGAATTCCAAACTGTGCGATCCTTTAGGAAATCATGTCCTTGACCTAAATCAAACTTGATGGACATGTTCCATGGGTGTTATAGGGTATATTGAACTATGTCCTAGGGTTTGGGAGCATGTCCTGGTCAAAAGTCAAAGATACAGTTGACTTTTCTCGCGAAACCCTAACTGTGGTACTGATGAAATTGAGACTTGCTGCTCAAGCTTCCTGGATCAATCCATTGTTACAAATGGATCAATGTGGTATAGTGGAGACCCTCAAATCCTTTCTTGAGGTCTTGGCTCATGATTTGTCCCAAAAGTCAACTTAGGGGTGAATTAGGTCAAGAAATCCTAATTCCTGATTTTTGATGTATGCATCCCCTGAGGTTAAATTGACTTGATGGTTGGTCCCATGAGGTTCCATGGAGTATTTTAGGATATTCTTTGAAGCATTGGCTCATGCCCAGAGGAAAGTTTTCATTTGGAGGCCCTGGTTAACCATATCCTAATTTGGTGACACCGACGATCTTGAGGCTTAATCCACCTGGAATGGAGTAGCCTTGTGCTTAATCCTTGAAGTGGGAGTCCTCTTGATCCCTTGTGGATATTTGAGAGGCTAGACAAGTTGAAGATCATGTCATTTCTTGATTGATCCTTTGTCTAAAAGCTCTGAGAGGGCTTGCAACCCTAATTTTGATTGTAGTGGATGCTCACCCATCTTTGGGGAGACTGATGAGGTATGATGGTTCCTCCATATTATGATGATGATTTTCACAATGATGGGAAATATTACTGGTCAAAATTTGGGGTATGACAGAAGCCGAGGAACTTTCCTGCTCGGACACCGAAGGTGCATTTCTCTGGCTTGAACCTCATCTTGCATCTCCTCGTTGTAACACCCCAAAATAATTAGAATATTTATTTAATTGATTTATTATAAATATTCATATTTTTCGATGAATTTTGGTGAAATATTTGATGCCTGATGGTTTGTGTTGTGGGGTATTGATGATGTTGAGAGGGTATTGAGAATAATTAGAAGTGTAGGTTTTATTAGAATTATTTTGATAATAATAATAGTGGAATATGTGAATATCTTATTATTATTATTATTTTAAATAAATAATGGGAACACTAAGGGGAAGATGGTAAAGTTGGGTGAAATAAGTGAGGACAAAGTTGGGAAAACATATTAGGGGTCCTAGGCATAAGTTGGACAAAAGGAAAAATAGAGAGAGTGGAGAAGTTCATTTAGTACGATTGTATTTTGGAAAAGAGCTCTGAGGAAAAGGGGAAGAGGAAGCTAGGGCTCAGAGAAATTCCGGAAGAACTCAAGAAGAGGATCAGAATCGAATAGTCTAAGGTATAAGGAGTATCATTTGTCATTATAATCGATGTAAGGGTAGATGTATGTAGGTAGTTGGGGATTTTGGAGAATGATGGGATTTATGATGAAATTTGGGATTGAGTTATATGAGATGATATGTATAAAACTTATTATGATGTGTTGTTGTTATTGTGTTGATTTCATCGTTATTGATAAGTATCTTTGGACTGAATTGTGTTGAAATCACAAGCCATTTTGGGTCTGAACTGGTGCAGAATCGCAACTGAGAAATTGCAGGTTCGCGCATTTTTTCTGGGCAAAATTTCGTTTCGCTTGGCGAAGCAATTTCTCCCCAGTTTCGGCAGGCGAAGGTGGGAGCGAGAAGAGGGTGAAAAATGGGTGCTCCTGGTTTTTCTATGTGGAATGGAATTTTCCCCTGCTTCGCCAGGCGAACGAACTGCTTCGCCGGGCGAACACCAGGCGAGCAGGAGCTGTGTGTTTTTTTTCTTTTCCTTCTTTTGTAATGCCTTGTGTCTTGTTGTCTGTAGGCTTTGATTAATAGATGTGTTGTGTTTTGATGATTATAACATGTTGATTGTTGATGTAATATGAAGGATTGTGATGCATAATGATGATATAATTCTATAATGTTTTGGTGAGTTTTCATGAATGATGATGCAACTTGACGATCCCGTGATGATGTTGATTATGACGTATTGCATCATGCATTCATAGCATATTAGGACTCCGATCCAGTGTTAATGATAGGACTTCAGTCCAGTGTTGATGATAGGACTTCGGTCCAGTGTTGGCTTCAATCCCATTGTGCGGATTAAGTTGTTTATGTTGTGCTTCGGTTCTTGTGTAGAATCGATCCTATTGGTGGGGATCTTTAGAGGGTGATGGCCCAGTGTCCATCAACATGATGATTTGGTACCATATGCATGAGTCAATGTTGTTGCATATCATGATATGTGGCATTGCATAATTGTGAATGAGTGATGTTATTGATGACGTGATTTCAAATAATGTATGATGAGGATGACTTGATGATGATTTTTTTGTTTGATGCACGTGAACTATTGATGTTGTTGTATTTGCATATCTTATCTTTATATCTTGTATAATGATTTGTTATTACTCACCCTGCCTGTTTGAATGTTGCCTCCACGTGGGTAACGTGCAGGTGATCAGGATTAGCTTTCTTGGTGCATGAAGATTAGGCTTGAAGTGTTTTGGTTATTTCTGTTGAGTAGAGGGTCTTGCTCTGATATAATTATCATGAATGTTCTTTGGGATAGAAGGTTGTTACATTAGTGGTATCAGAGCAGGTCGGTCCATCCGACCAAGTTTTTGTATGATTTCAGTCCCCTGTCAGTCAATGAGTGTGTGTACACTATCGATGGTCTGTTTCTTCTAACGTTGTTGATGGTGTGCAGAATGGCTGGAAGAAATGATTGTGCTATCGCTGATGCGCTGGAATCACTTACTAAAGTGATGGCTCAGAACAATCAGAATAGAGGGGCTCCTGATGAGTTTCGTGCTTTGGGAAAATTCCAGAGGAATAATCCGCCAACTTTCGTAGGCACTCATGATCCAGAGAGTGCACAGAAGTGGCTCAAGGTGATTGAGAAGATCTTCTGAGTGATGGTGTATACTGACGCTCAACAGGTACAGTTTGGTACTCATATGCTGTCAGGAGAGGCTGGATATTGGTGGGATAATACTTGTCAGAGATTGGAAGATGTTGGTACTGAGATAACTTGGGTTGTATCCAAGCGAGAATTTTTGGGAAAGTATTTTCCGAAAGATGTTCACGGAAAGAAGGAGGTGGAATTCCTTGAATTGAAGCAAGGAAACATGACTGTGGCAGAGTATGCGGAAAATTTTGAGGCGCTGGTGAAGTTTTGCCCGCATTATAACCATGTTGATGCTAAGATGTCTAAATGCCTTAAGTTTGAGAATAGGCTGAGACCAGAGATCAAACAGAGTATTGGATACCAACAGATTCTCAGGTATGCTGAGTTGGTGGATAAGAGTTGGATCTATGATGAGGATAGTCGAGCTTGATCTGCTCACTACAAGCATCATAGTGAGAAAAAAGAGAAGGGACAGTTGAGAGGAAACCCTTATGTGACTCCAGCTGACAAAGGGAAACAAAAGGCTTCCGATGGGAAGAAGACAAGTAATGGAGCAACTCCCTCTTTTGTTAAGTGTTACAGGTGCGGCGAGCAAGGCCACCGTGCTGAAGTTTGCAACAATAGTGTGATGAGGTGTTAGAGATGTGGTAAGAGAGGCCATAGAGTTACCGATTGCAAGGATGAAGGTCCGACTTGTTTCAACTGTGGTGAACATGGTCACATCAGTACCTAGTGCCAGAAGCTGAAAAAGATTGCTACTGCTGGTCAGACTAATGGCAGAGTGTTTTCTTTGAGTGGTTCAAAAGTTCCTAAGACGGATAACTTGATTCGAGGTACTTGTTTTATTAAAATTGTTGAGTTGGTCGCTATTATTGATACTGGTGCTACTCATTCATTTATTTCGCTTGAATGTGCTAATAGACTGGGTTTGAAATTATCTGATATGAATGGTAGTATACTGATAGAAACTCCTGCTAATAGTCCTGTTACTACTACTTTTGTGTGTTCGAGATGTCCTTTGACGATTTTTGGGAAGAGTTTCGTGATGGATTTGGTGTGTTTGCCCTTACACCAAATCGATGTAATCTTGGGAATGAACTAGTTGGAGTTCAACTATGTTCATATCAATTGTTATAATAATACTGTGGAGTTTCCTAAGTTTAGTGATAATGGAGAGTTGATGTTCTTGTCTGCTAAGCAAGTCGACAAACTTTTAGAAGACGAAGCCTCAATGTTTGCACTATTTTCATCATTACAAGTTAATCGTGAAACTGCGAGTTTTGAATTACCTGTGGTCCGTGAATCTCCATATGTGTTTCCGGATGACATAAGTGATTTGCCTCCAGAGCGTGAAGTAGAGTTCGCAGTGGACTTAATACCAGGTACGAGTCTAGTGTCAATGGCTTCTAATCGGATATCAGCTTCTGAGTTAGGAGAATTGAAGAAACAATTGGAAGAGTTGCTTGAGAAGAATTTTGTTCGACCGAGTGTTTCTCCGTGGGGTGCTCTTGTGTTGTTAGTAAAGAAGAAATATGGTAGTATGAGGTTGTGTGTTGATTATCGACAGTTGAATAAAGTGACTATCAAGAATGATTATCCACTTCCGAGAATCGACGATTTAATGGATCAGCTAGTAGGCGCTTGTGTGTTTAGCAAGATTTATTTGAGGTCGGGTTATCATCAGATTCGTGTTAAGCTTGATGATATTCCAAAGACAGCTTTCAAGACGAGGTATGGTCACTATGAATACACTGTGATGCTGTTTGGTGTATCCAATGCACCTGGTGTGTTCATGGAGTATATGAATCGGATTTTCCATGAGTATTTGGATAAGTTTGTTGTGGTTTTCATTGATGATATTCTAATATACTCTAAATCTGAAGAAGAGCATGTTGAGCATTTGAGGACTGTGTTGCAAGTATTGAAAGAAAAGAAATTATATGCAAAACTATCGAAGTGTGAGTTTTGGTTGAAAGAAGTGAGTTTTCTTGGTCATGTGATTTCAAGTGGTGGGATTGTTGTGGATCCTTCTAAGATTGATGTTGTGTTACAGTGGGAGACTTTGAAGTCTGCTACTAAGATACAAATTTTTCTTAGGTTGGCAGGTTATTATTGCAAGTTCATAGAAGGTTTTTCTAAGTTGGCATTACCTTTGACTCAGTTGACTTGAAAGGGTTAAGCTTATGTGTGGGATGTTGCATGCGAAAAGAGTTTTGTGGAATTGAATAAGAAATTGACGACCGCTCCAGTTTTATTTTGCCTAATCTGAATGAATCTTTTATGGTGTATTGTGATGCGTTGAAGATGGGTCTTGGTGGAGTATTGATGCAGAATGGACAAGTTGTTGCTTATGCTTCGAGACAATTGAGATTTCATGAAAGGAATTATCCTACGCATGACTTAGAGTTGGCAGATGTGGTGTTCGTGTTGAAAATTTGGAGACACTATCTTTTTGGCTCTAAATTTGAAGTGTTCACTGATTATAAGAGTTTGAAGTACTTATTTGATCAAAAAGAGTTGAATATGAGGCAGAGAAGGTGGTTGGAATTATTGAAGGATTATGATTTTGATTTGAGTTACCATCCTGGTAAAGCAAATGTGGTGGCTGATGCATTGAGTAGGAAGTCATTGCATATGTCAATGCTTATGGTGTGAGAGTTGAAATTAATTTAGCAATTCCAAGATCTGAGTGTGGCATGTGAAGAGACTCATGACAGTGTGAAGTTAGGTATGTTGAAGCTGACTAGTGGTATTCTGGAAGAAATTAGAGTGGGTCAGTAATCTGACTTGAAGTTAGTTGATCAATCGACCTTGATTAACCAAGGTAACGGAGGTGAATTCCGAATTGATGAGAATGGTGTGATGAGGTTCAGAGATAGAGTGTGTGTTCCAGATGTTCCAAAAATCAAGAAGAGTATTCTTGAAGAAGGGCGTCGAACTAGATTGAGTATTCATCCCGGTGCTACGAAATGTACCAGGATTTGCAAAAATTATTTTGGTGACCAGGTATGAAGAAGGATATTGTGGAGTTTGTTTATGCCAGTTTGACTTGTCAGAAGTCAAGGATTGAGCATCAGAAGCCTTTGGGTATGATGCAACCATTGAATATTCCAGAATAGAAATGGGATAGTATTTCCATGGATTTTGTGTCGGGATTGTCGAAGACTGCAAAAGGAGAATGATTCAATTTGGGTGATTATGGATAGGTTAACTAAATCGGCTCATTTCTTACTAATGAAGATTAACCATTCTATGCAGAAGTTAGTTGAGATGCACATTGAGGAAATTATGAAGTTGCATGGGATACCTTCGAGTATCGTGTCGGATAGAGACCTGAGATTTACATCGAGGATCTGGAAAAGTTTACAAGATGATTTAGGTACTAAGTTGAGGATGAGTTCTACATATCATCCGTAGACAGATGGTCAGACAGAGAGGACTATCCAATCATTAGAGGATTTGCTGAGGGCTTGTGTGTTGGACCAAGGAGTATCTTGGGATAGCCATTTGCCGTTGATTGAATTCACATACAACAACAGTTTTCATGCTAGTATTGGGATGGCGCCGTATGAAGCTTTGTATGGCAGAAGGTGTAGAACTCCATTGTGTTGGTATGGTCAGGCGAGATTCTTGTACTCAGACCTAAGATTGTGCAGGAGACGACTGAGAAGATTAAGATGATCCAAGAAAGTATGAGAGCTTCGCAGAGTCGTCAAAAGAGTTATCATGATAAGAGAGGGAAAACACTTGAATTCCAAGAGGGAGATCACGTGTTTTTGAGAGTTACGTCGGTGACTGGTGTGGGCTGAGCTTTGAAGTCTAGGAAGCTCACTCCACATTTTGTTGGTTCGTATTAGATTATGCAGAGGATAGGAGAGGTAGCCTATCGAATTGCTTTACCGATGTCGCTTGCGAATTTACATGATGTGTTTCATGTGTCTCAGTTGAGGAAATACATTTCGGATTCGTCGCATGTGATCCATATGGATGACGTACAGGTGAGAGATAACCTGACTGTTGAAGTATTACCTGTGTGAATTGATGGACAAGAAATGAAACAATTGCGGGGTAAAGACATATGGGGTGGACCAACTGGTGAGAGTTGGACTTGGGAACGTGAAGATCAGATGAGGAAGTCGTATCCGACTATGTTTTCTTTAGGTAATTTTCCTTTAGTAGGGGAGAGTTGTAACACCCCAAAATAATTAGAATATTTATTTAATTGATTTATTATAAATATTCGTATTTTTCGGTGAATTTTGGTAAAATATTTGATGCCTGGTGATTTGTGTTGTGGGGTATTGATGATGTTGAGAGGGTATTGAGAATAATTAGAAGTGTATATTTTATTAGAATTATTTTGATAATAATAATAGTGGAATATGTGAATATCTTATTATTATTATTATTTTAAATAAATAATTGGAACACTAAGGGCAAGATGGTAAAGTTGGGTGAATTAAGTGAGGAAAAAGTTGGGAAGACATATTAGGGGTCCTAGGGGTAAGTTGGACAAAAGGGAAAATAGAGAGACTAGAGAAGTTCATTTGGTACGATCGTATTTTGGAAAAGAGGTCAGAGGAAAAGGAGAAGAGGAAGCTGGGGCTCAGAGAAATTCTGGAAGAACTTAAGAAGAGGATCGGAATAGAATTGTCTAAGGTATGGGGAGTATCATTTGTCATTATAATTGATGTAAGGGTAGATGTTTATAGGTAGTTGGGGATTTTGGAGAATGACGGGATTTATGATGAAATTGGGGTTTGAGTTGTATGAGATGATATGTATGAAACTTATTATGATGTGTTGTTATTATTGTGTTGATTTCATCGTGATTGATGAGTATTTTTTGACAGAATTGTGTTGAAATCGCAAGCCTTTTTGGGTTTGAACTGGTAGAATCGCAACTGAAAAGTTCAGGTTCGCGCATTTTCGTCGGGCAAACTTTTTGTTCGTTTGGCGAAGCAATTTCGCCCCAGCTTTGCCAGGCGAAGGTGGGAGCGAGAAGAGGGTGAAAAATGGATACTCCTGGTTTTTCTATGTGGAATGGAATTCGCCCTGCTTCGCCGGGCGAAACCCAGTCGAACGAACTACTTTGTCGGGCAAACACTAGGCGAGCAAGAGCTGTGTGTTTTTTTTCTTTTCCTTCTTTTGTGCTGCCTTATGTCTTGTTATCTGTAGGCTTTGAGTAATAGGTGTGCTGTATTTTGATGAGTATAACATGTTAATTTGTGATATAATATGAAGGATTGTGATGCATAATGATGATATAGTTCTATGATGTTTTGGTGAGTTTTCATGAATGATGATGCAACTTGACGATCCTGTGATGATGTTGATTATGACATATTGCATCATACATTCCTAGCATATTAGGACTCTGATCCAGTGTTGATGATAGGACTTCGGTCCAGTGTTGACGATATGACTTTGGTCCAGTGTTGATGATAGGACTTCGGTCCAGTGTTGGCTTCAATCCCATTGTGTGGATTGAAGTGTTTATGTCGTGCTCTGGTTCTTATGTAGAATCGATCCTATTGGTGGAGATCTTTGGAGGGTGATGGCCAAGTGTCCATCAACATGATGATTTGGTACCGCATGCATGAGTCTATGTTGTTGCATTTCATGTTATATGGCATTGCATAATTGTGAGTGAATGATGTTATTGATGACGTGATTTCAAATGATGTATGATGATTATGTTGTTTGATGCACGTGAACTGTTGATGTTGTTGTATTTGCATATCTTATCTTTATATCTTGTATAATGATTTGTGATTACTCACCCTGCCTGTTTGAATGTTGCCTCCACGTGGGTAACGTGCAGGTGATCAAGATTAGCTCTCTTGGTGCATGAAGATTAGGCTTGAAGTGTTTTGGTTATTTATGTTGAGTAGAGGGTCTTGCTCTGATATGTAACATCGGGTCGGGATGTGGGAGTCGAACCATTGTGTTTTTTTTCTTGTTGACAATCATGATGCTATGAGTTTCTTGTTTTAAGACATTTTGAGTTATAAATTGTGTTGAGTTTTGATTTTCCGCTGCTTAGTAATTAATTGAATTCATGATGATAGAACCCGTGTTACGGAGTAGGACATTATTTTGAAGGTTTATGACGAAATATGGCACCCTTGTGTTGATATACTCTGATATAATTGTTTATAATTATCGTAAATGTTCTTTGGGGTAGAAGGGTGTTACACTCGCCGTGTCGAAGACCCTTCTGAGATGGTAAGTATGGTCGATATCTTCTCATGATTTTACGATCATGTCGTCCGTGTAGACCTCGAGCATGTCTCTGATCTCGGCCCGGAAGAATTTGTTCATCATCCATTGGTAGGTCACGCTGAAGTTTTTCAGACCGAAGGGCATTATGTTGTAGTAATAGTTGTCTGACTCGGTCATGAAAGCCATGTACTTCTTGTCGTACTTTGCCATGGGGATTTGATTGTATCCCGAGTATGCGTCCATGAATGACAACAATTTAAAACCTGCAGAATTTTTGACCAGTTTGTCGATGTTAGGAAATGGGTATGCACCTTTCGGGCATGCCTGGTTAAGATCGGTATAATCAATGCACATTCTCCATTTTCCATTATTCTTTTTAACGAGTACAACGTTGGATAGCCAGGTTGTGTAGTGGGCTTCCGAAATAAAGTTCGCCTATAAGAGGTCTTTTACAACCTTTTTAGCAGACTCCACTTTCTCGGGAGATTGCCTACGCCTACGTTGTACTACTTCCCTAGCGGCCGGATCTATTGTGAGCTGGTGGTAGCCCACATCTGGGTCGAGGCCGAGCATCTCTGCGATGCTCCATGAGAACAGGTCAGCATTCTCCCTAAGTCAGACCTTCAGTTACTTCCTTTCTAGGTAGGGGAGCCCCGTGCCAATCTTCACATTCCTGTCTGGGTCGTCCCCTAGTGTGATGAGCTCGAAATCTCCATCCGGAATGGGGCGTATGGTCGTGTAGTACTTCATCTTCAGGTGGACTATAGATGGCACAACTGTGAGCTCGGCTAGGGTCAGCCTTCCTAGAATACATTGGTATAGAGAGGGGCACTCTACTACCAGGAAGCGGACCTTAACTTGTCGGGCAGTATCATCGTTCCCGAAGGTGACCATTAGCTCCACGTAGCCCCACAGTCTGGTGGTGGGGCCGTTAAAACCCTGCAGGTCGGAGCCGGCGTACGGGGTCAGATGTGTCTCGTTGAGCTTAAAGATAGTGAATATGTGGGCATAAATTATGTCCACTAAGCTCCCTTGGTCGACCAGGATGCGGCGGACGTCAAAGTTCGCCATCTGTACTTTGATCAGGAGAGGGATGTTGAAGTTGGGGGCGCCGCCCGACAATTCTTCGAGGTAGAAGGTGATGGGGTTCCACCTTCCCTAAACCTTCTCAAAGGTGGAGTTCTACGCCGAGCTCACCTCTATTAATTCGTCGAACTTCCGCTTCACCGACCCCACAGAGACTTTGTTTAACCCCCCGCCGGATATGACCATGGCGGCAGGGAATCTTTCCCATAGGCTACGAGCGGTTATAGGCATGTCGGGCTCGCAGGGAAGGTAGAAGTCCTCTGGTTGGCTGACACACAGAGCGAATTGTAGCCCATTATCACTGGAGAATAGGGTCGCCTCCTCGAACCTTTTCCTCTCCCGGGTCTCCTGTCGGGGGGCTTCTCTCCTCTTTGTGTACTATTTTATGTGCCCCTCTTTGATCAAGATTTCGATGGCATCCTTGAGGTGGATGAAATCCTTCGTGACGTACCCGTGGCTCCTGTGGAACCAGAAGTACTTGGACTTGTCGATGTTTGGCTTAGGGGGTGTCGGCTACAGGAAGCGGACACCACCTCGCTAAAATTTTGAGTTAATGCACTCGACCAGGATGCGCTTGTGGGGAGCTGGAGCTCTTGCCACCAACTTAATTTCTCGAGTAGCGAGAGCAGTGGGCGGCCTCTATCTCCTCATACTAGAAGTATGTCTGGGCCTTTTGGAGGAGTGTGTCTAAGGTGTTGGGCCTTTCAATGCCGACTGCCTTGGAAAACTCGGTGCAAGGTCGTAGTCCTCGCTCAATCAAATATCTCTTCATGCCGTCCGAGGTGGATCCCTAGACAGCTTCTCGGTTGAACCTCTCTATGTAATCCCAGAGAGATTTATCTTTTCCCTATATGATGGCTTCCATGGATGCTTCCGTCTTCGGGTGGCACTGGGAAGTGCTGAAGTGCCTGGAGAACTGCCTCTTCAGCTCCTTCCAGGAGGCGATGGACTCGGGCTCGAGGCTCTTGTACCACGCCATTGCACCCTTCCTCAGGGTAGTAGGGAAGAGCCTGCACTTGATAGCTCCCCAAACGTTCCAGTAGTTGAGCATTGCATCGATGCTTTCAATGTGGTCGTCTGGGTCGGTCATACCATCATAGGTCGCCAAGGGAGGGGGTTTTTCCATCCCGACGGGCAAGGGAGTCTCCATGATGGCTCTAGATAGCGGTGTGTGCTGGTCGTCCTCGCCGCTCCTGACAGGTGATCGCGACGGGGACAGGTCATATCAAGGGGTTCTGCCTCGGCGGGGAGGGATCCTTGGCTGGCTCTTTGGCTTCTTGACGTATTCATCATCCTTATTCCTCTTATGAACGAGGGAGCGTCGCTCCTTCTGTGGAGGGGATCAGTTGCGCTTCTGGGTGGCCACAGGCTAAGGCCTTTCCAAGCGCAGATGACACCCCGACTCTCGAGGAGAAGGGCTACGAGAGTCATCGTCTCGTGGCCTCCGCGGGGGAGGGGAAGGACTGCGTGAGACGGGGCGACGATGTCTCTGCGGGGGAGAGCGCGATTGTCGCTCCTTCTCGAGTATCCCTATCCGCTCATTATGTTGGAAAATCATCAGGTTTGTCTGATTGATCACCGTGAATAGAGCCACCAAGTCGGGTCAGCGTTGGACGGCACAGGGATTGGCTGGTAGATAGTCGGGCTATCAAAGCGTCGGGCGGTGTTGAAGGTCGCATCATCCGAGGAGGGAGAGGCAGTGTGCCCATCCATGGGGTCGCCCTCTTCGGTGTAAACGGCCATGTTGGGATCATGATCGTCACAGTTGGTGAATGGGGTGAAGGCAGTTTCTGAAGCATTGTCGTCAGTGCGTGGGCTGGCCATGATCAACGAAGATTGAAAAACTGCTTTGGTTCTTAGATTTCTAAGAGAGAAAGAATGGGGAAGCAAGGGTTCCCACAAACGGTGCCACTGATCTTACCGGATCAGAAAAGGATCAGCAGCCAGCAACACGTCGTGAGCTCCTTTATTCGCCGGTGGTGGAGAAGAGAATGGAGGTGTACCTGCAAGGTACACCGATGCCAAAGTAAGTTTAAGCAAGAGAGAGCAAGTACAGAGAAAAGCTATAGAGAATAGAATACCTGGCCCTTTAGTGAAAGAGGGTATTTATAATGTGCCCCCAGCGTAGGGCCAACGGTTACTTTGCATTGGGTTGGATCGCAAGGCCCAATACGAGTAACTGTCGGGGCTTACATGGCATAGGAAAGACCAGTACGTGGTCTTCACGCTGGATCAACTGCCCCGTGATCTTCAGAAGATGGGCTGACCAGCTCTTTCAGAAGTGGATAGTTTCCTGATGACGTGTCCCCATGTGGGGAGCACGTGGAGTCTGTGGGGGAGACGTGTGAGAGCTCCTCAGGTGTGCAGATGGGCTGAATCTCAATTGGGCCCTCCTCGACGAGGAGTTAGGTTGGGTCGTGCCCAACGGTGGGCCAGCCTTAGGCCCAGTCCAGAACATTATATATATATATATATATATATATATATATATATATATATATATATATATATATATATATATATATATGTATGTATGTATATATAAATAATAAAAAAGAGGTAAATTTGTGGGAAAAAAATAAAAAATCAACAATAAATAATTATACAAATAAATAAGGAGGCAAACTTAATACGATAGGGGGTGTTAGATGTCAAACATGCTATATATTTCTATTTGATACTTGACATATTTTAACTCTTTTATGACAAATTGTGGATTTTACTCATGAATTGTTGTTATTCTTCAAACATTGTGAATATACCTTTGGTGCTTGTAATATGTGTGTTATTGTGTAGAAAAAGGCACTAAATGATCAAAGATGTAAGAAACAAAGAAATTATACAAGTTGCCAAAGAAAGGAGGAAAACATCAGCAAGTTTGCTTTGCGAACAACTGGCAAAGTCCCAACGAATGGTCCCAGAATTATGGCAGTAGGAAATGGGACTAAAGTTCATTTTGCGAAGTCCCAATGAATATTCGCTGATTTCGTCGCTTTGCGAGGACCTGGCGAAGGAACCCTTGGATGAGGCAGTAGCAAAAGAAGCCTAAGTTCGCTTTGCAAACTTGTAGGCGAATTGTTCTCTTTGCGAATAAAAGTTTGCATTGCGAACTTATGCAGAAACTCAAGGGCGGTTTAGCTTATCAGAAGGCACTTCAGGTGCCACTTTCATCATTTGATAGGCGAACAAATAGTTCGCAGTGCGAACGTGTTTGATTTCAAGTGTACTATAAATAGATTTTATGTATTTTCTTCGGATCATAACTTCACTTTATCATACCAAAACCTATTTTTCTGATATTTCTTCATCCAAGAGGGATTTTACACATTTAGAAGCTGAATTCGCATCCGATCTCGATTATTTGACGCGAATGATTTTTCATCTCCTCACAAAACTTGTGAAACAAGCTACCATAAATATGTGTAGCTAAACACATTTTGTGTCAAGATTAGAGGTAGTTAATCTTGCTTGTATGTATTTCTTTTGATCTTTTGTATATGAACAAGGTTGATGATCAATGTATGACGAAGTTGTTTGCTTTTAATGGTATATTTGTGGTTTGAATCACTCTAGACATAGATTTTCCAAACCTTGACCTAATATCTTCATCTCTTAAAAACCAAACTCTAGATATAGATTTGGGGTTTAATATTCGCTTTGTATCGATCTTAACATTTGTTGTTTCGATTATTAGCGTGAGACATCATCTAACGATTTAAACAATAATACTCACGAATTTCCTTTAGACATAAACTTATTTGCGAGGATACGTGATTGTATTGATCAAAACTAAGTTCATATGCTTGATTAATCGGATACGTATGAAAAGGATCAGCGAAATCTAGTCTTGACATGCTTTTCTAAAACTTACAACATCTTTGCTCTAATTTACTTCTTTGCTACAAACTTGTTACAAACCAAGAATCATTTGAAAACCCTTTACTTAAAACGGTAAACTATTGAACGGCAAGCATTGATAACACACAATCCCTGTGGATACGATAAAACACCCCCTGAATTGCTCCTCAACAAAATAGCTCCGTTGCCGGGGATTGTTGTTTGTTATTGCAAGCATCGCAATAATTGTTAAGTTTTAAGTTTGTTTAACTTTTTCTTGTGCTTATTAATTTGTTTGGTTAAGTGTGTAGACTCTGTTTATGCGAGGGAAGTTACCCACAGACCAACTTCTTTTCGATCCTGAGATTGAAAGAACTGCGCGTAAGTTAAATAGCAGAACAAGGCAGAGGAGGCAACTTGCTAAGGAAATACGAGAACGAGGAGAAAGTTCAACTTCGACACCAATACCACAGTTACCGCCAACCATGGCTGCTCCACCACCACCACCACCTGCTTCAACACCTTGTGTTAATAGTCCGAGGCATACTGCTCAGTTCGTACGTAATGTTCATAATGGTCGGTACTCTAAAATGAAAATGGGTATTCTCGCTCTTCTATACCAGAATCCATTCACCGGTATAGATCACGAGGATCCCTTTACTCACTTGACCAAATTCTATGAAATTTCGGGCGCAACTGGAGCCCCAGAAGCTGAAGAAGAGTCATTGTTTAAGAAACTATTCCCGCATTCCCTAATTGGGAAGGCAAAGGAATGGTACCTTGACCAATCAATTGCTATTATGACGGACTGAAACATGTTATAAGAGAAGTTCTAGGAACGATTTTTTCCTCACAATCGTTTCATGGAAGTGAAAACGGCGATTGCAGTTTTCTCACAAGGTGGAAATGAGTCTCTCAACGAAGCTTGGGAGAGATTCAAGTCCATGCTTAGAAAATGCAAAGGGCATGGTTTTGATGAGCTTACGTAAGTTCATATTTTCAGAAATGGTCTCCAACCAAAACATAAAACCTTGTTGTATGCTACCGCGAGCGGATCTTTAATGACTAAAAGCGCCGACAAAACCATTTCTATAATTGACAAGATGGCATTAAACGACCATCAAGGGAATCATAACTGTGGCCAATCTCAAAAGAAACCCGGAGTGCTAGAGTTGGGGACAAATGATGCAATTCTTGCTCAGAACAAATTGCTATCTCAACAGGTTGAGTAGTTAACGCAACAAATGTCAAAGCTACCTCAACAGATTAAGGAGATGCATGATTTGCCGAGCAAGAATGTACAAATAGCTTGTTGTGAATTGTGTAGAGGAGATCATCCTACCGGGTATTGTCCTCCGGTAGTGGAAGAAGTAAATTATGCTAGAAATCCAACTCAAGGTTATCAAGGAAGACCTTCTTACCAAAATGCTCAACAACCTTACCAAAACACTCAAGGATAGCAACCCCGAGGGAATTATCAAAATCAACAAGGATTTCGACAAAATCCTTATCAACCAACGCAAGTTCAAGGTGGAAGTTCAAGGATGGAGGAGACTTTCACACAATTCATGCAATTATCAACGGCATCTCAAAAGAGTACGGAAGCTTCAATTAAAAATCTCGAAAATCAAGTTGGGCAACTTGCAAAGCAATTAGCCGAGAAGCAACCGGGGCCATCCTTTTCTGCTATCACTCAAACAAATCCAAAGGAGCATTGTAAGGCCATTTTCATAAGAAGTGGAAGAACAATCGATGAAGATGTTAAAGATGAGGTGGTAGTTGAAAAGGAGAATGATATTGTAGTGGAGGAAGTCGAAAAAAAATGATGAAAATGTTGTAGTTGAAAAGAATGAGGAAGAGGTGAAGAAGAGAAAAGAGAAAAAAAAGAAAGGAGTTTGAGAAAGAAGTTTTACAGAGAAGATTACCATATCCTCCTGCTACTAAGAAAAAAGAGAACGATAGGCATTATGCGAGATTCTTAGAGTTGTTTAGTCGGTTGCAAGTAACCGTTCCTTTCTCTGAGGCTCTCGAGCAAATGCCTAAGTATGTCAAATTTATGAAGGACATACTTACCAAAAAGAAGAGGTGCACGGACAAGGATAACATTAATCTTAATGCCAAATGTAGTTCCATCATTCAAAGTGTGCTTCCACGAAAAGAGCAAGATCCGGGAAGAGTAGCTTTACCTATTACTATAGGTAATGATTTTAAATGTAAAGCTTTGGTTGACATGGGTGCTAGTATCAATCTAATTCCTTTGTCCGTGGTTAAAAGACTTGAGAATATGAACGTGAAATTAACAACCATGACATTGCAACTTGCTGATAAGTCAAGAACTCGTCTGCATGGTGTTGTGGAGGATGTGCTTTTAAAAGTGGACAAATTTATGTTTCCGGTTGATTTCATGATCATTGATATGGATGACGATGAGGATACGCCTAGAGATGGAAAAAAAATCCATACCCGCGGATATCCGCGGATAAAATCCGTCACGGATATGGGGCGGATAACTTAATGGATATCCACGGATAAAATAAATGGATATTTAAATATCCGTTTGTTAATGGATATGGATACGGGTTTAATGATATCCGTATCCGCGGATATCCATATCCGTTAATAAATTATAAAAATCATTTAAATATCATTAGTTTATTATACCTTATCTTTTCATCTTCTAAAAAATTAGTCTTCTTATATTTCTTTCTTTTTTTTCTTTTTGAAATTTTCTTTGAATATAACCTTTCACATTTCATTCAAATTATATTCGCCATTTCATATTTAAACTCTTCAATACTTCATACCTCACTTCAAAAATTTCACAGTCCAACCAACTAGTGTCGTCATTCCTCTGTCAAACCACTGTCTCTCTTCCTACTCCTCTGTCGTTCGCTCTTCCATCACAACTCATAATCACAATATCTTTTATTTGTTTGGTCAAAAATGAAATGTATGAATATTATATTTGGATCTAATTATGTTTCGGTGAATAATTTTTTGTGACTTTAAAAGAAGTTAAAAATATTTTTAAAAAATAATAATTTTTATTAAAAAAAATATTATCCATGGATATCTGTAAATATCCACGGATACCATAAAACCCGCGGATACCCGGTTAACGGATATCCGCATGGATATGGGGCGGATATGGATATCATATTTATCCAACGGGGCGGATACAGATATCATAGTATCCGTCCCCATGGATATCCATTTACATCCCTAGATACGCCGATTATTCTTGGAAGACCCTTCATGAAAACCGCCAAAATGTTGGTGGATGTTGATGAAGGCATAATGAAGGTGAGGATCAAAGCTAGTGGAAAAGAGGAGGAAGCTTGTTTCACACTCTTCAAAGGAGTGATGTATTCGAATCAAGTGGATAAAGACGTTCACAAAGAAAAAGAATTAGAAAGAGAAGCTTTGCAGAAGAAAAAGGATGAAGATGCGAAAGTGGCTATGATGCGATCATGTTGGGATTTTTCCTTTTTAAAGAAGATGGGATCAAAGACTGGACACGATAATGGTTGAGGTCTTTGTTCGTGAAGTGTCGTTTTCTCGGAAGCCAATTCTTGAGCTTTTGGTTTTGAGGTGTCAATCATCTTGGACCGTCGAGCTCAAACGATGTTAAACAAAGCGCTAGTTGGGAGGCACCCCAACATTGTAAGTATTTATGTCTTTCTACTGTTTTTAAGTGATTAAATTGTTTAGAATTGGTGTAGTGTGGTAGCAGCTGCATAAATTTTTTTCAAAATCCTGTCATGTTTGCTGGCTAGTTCGCTTTGCGAACCTGGGGCGAGCATTCGCTGACCAGTTCGCATTGCGAACTTAGCGAGACAGCTAAATGTTTTTCAGCTGCCACCTCATTAAAAAGGTATTTTATTTGGTGTGGGCTAGACACTTGGGCCCATGACCCACCATTTATTCTAAACTTTTGTGGGTAACCCTAGTTCCTTTGACATTTTCACCTTGCCTCTTTCACAATCACAAACACTCACAAGAACAAAACTCTCTCATGTGCTCTGTTCCAATCATCTCTCACAACTTTTTCCAAGTGCTAACAAGCAGGTTTGATTTCTTCTTCTCTCTATTAATTTATATTAGACAATGTGGTTAGGTTAGTTAGGTTAAACATTAGAGACATTTTAACTCTAGGTTTAAAAAGTGTGTGCAATTCACCTCTGTTTTAAGGTTTGTTTGCTGTTGCATATTGAATTTTATGCAAACTTTAGAATAGAGGTTGTATTGTGGAAGAATGTCTGAGGTTGGAAAAGTTGGGATGCTGTAATTTTGAAATGATTCGCAGGTTCACTAACCAGTTCGCTTTGCGAACCTGGGGCGAACATTCGCCAGAACTTCGCTTTGCGAATCTGGGGCGAGTGTTCGCCAGGATTCCGCTTTGCGAAATTTGTGCGAACAGACCAGATTTTTGATTTTTTTACTGTCTCAGTTTGGGATTCTGATCAAATATTTTGTTCCTATTCTAATGGACTGTTTTGCTGGCTGGTTGTTGTTTATCTGGTGGTTTTTGTAGATGGCTCCAAAGATCATTCCATCCAAAAAAAGAAAGACCGGAGGTACTTCACGAACAGTTCCGATTCAGTTCGACAGTGTACGCTTTAGAGGAGAAAAACAAGCTGCTAGGTACCTGACTTTGGAAAGGAGAACCATATTACCCAAGAAGAGATTCAATCTGAATCCACAGGGAAGCTATCGGGTAGTAGCTCAACTCCTCGAAGAAAAAAATTGGGGGAGGTTGATCACACCTGTGGATAGTTACAACGTAGAGATGGTACGGGAATTTTATGCTAAAGCCCTCCCGGATGATGGGGAGGAATTTGCGTGGAAGACCTTAGTTGGGGGAAAAGTGGTGAAGTTTGATTGAGGAACCATTAACAATGTTCTTGAGGATCCATTACCATTGAGAGAAAACCAGATTGATACTTTCCATAGAACATTGACACTCCACAGAGACATTGAGACCATGACTAGAGATCTTTTACGAGAAGGTAAATCTGTTGAGCTTAACCCATCTGGGGTTGCAAAAAGGTACCATCGTAAAGATATGCATCCTTTGGCCCAATTGATATTACTTTTGATTCTCACCAACATTAAGCCAAAGTCGCATTCCTCAACCATTCCCATACCCCTTGCCCATTTGGTCCATAGCATAATGAAAAATGTCTAGATCGATGTTGCCCGGATTATAGCGGATGAGATGAGGGTTATTGTGGAGAGTGGGCTTGGTTCCACTTCTAGGAAGAATGCTCCTCTTACCTTTCCTTGTTTGATCATGGTTCTTTGTGCACATGCGGGGGTTAATATCCACACACGCCGTCAGGTGACCATATCAGCTGCTATAGATGACCGGTATGTGGATAAGTATTGTAAACCAAAGAGGCTACGGGGTGTTTCTTATGGTGCAGGTACTGATGTCGGCACTGGTGCTGGTGATGGTTCGGGTAGTTCTGGGTCTCAAGGTTATTATCTGTATCAGCAAGAAATTTTCCAATATAATTGGGATTGGATGGCTGCTTCTCAACACGCTATGATGGACTTACATGATTCGATGCAGGTATTACAACTGCAGATCCGTGAGCCCGCCGTGGATCACACTATGATGACAAAGGAGCAATTCCTTTCTCATACTGGTTGGCTTGAGGCCAGGCCAGTTTTCGGAGGGGGAGCAGAGGCAGCTGGTGAGCCTGAAGATGCTGATGCGGAGGTTGATGTTGATGATGATATTGAAGTATCTGGTTTTGGATATGAGTCTGGTTCAGTTGAGGAGGAGATTGAGGTTTCCAGTTCCAAGTCCGAAGAGGACTGATTTTGTTGTTATCATTTTGTACTTCCTTTGAGCGTCAAAGTGAATTTTTCTTATGTTTTCTGTTATTATTCTTTATGTATCAGTTTTTAATGTTGTACTTTATCCACTAGGTGGATTATTTTGATATATTTTGATGTAATTGTACCCGTATGAGGTACTAATGACTTTTGTTGGTGTTTTCACACCATAGCATTATTATCATATTATTAGTATGTTGTTTTTCAGTTAAATTTGATCAGTTTTTTTTTTAGTTTTTATTATTATTATTATTGTTAAGAGTTGAATTTTTCAGTTAACGAATGTTCAACTCTTAAGTTGTTGGTATGCTTTTTATCGTTTTATATTGGTATGCTTGTGGAAGTTTAATGTTTCCATCTTTTGGTGTTGACTTGAAAGAAACTTCTAGGTTGGTGATTGTTGTTCATCAAAGAAGATTCCTCCAAGTTGGATGGCTATGATAGTATTTTAAGCATGTTATTGTTGGCAAGGTACATAGTTACCTATTTCTAGATTTTAGAATGTGTTAGAACTTTTTTTCTTTGTACAAATGAAATTTTGTTTCTTGTTACAACTTTATTGATTGCTTATGTCACTTAGTTCCAAAAACTACAAAAGTGAGAAACCTCCATGGTTTACCAAATGCATAGGATTGATGATGAATTATGTTTTATACTTTTAATTCATGCTTTATCTTGTGATGTGTGTGATTTTGTGGAAGCATTAGAAATGATCAAGGCACTTGTTGATATTGAGCACAACCATTTCCAAATAGTGATTTACCCGTGAGTAGTGAGTATTTGTTAACCCCTTGAGCCTAAATAGTTTAGATCTCGTTTAGTGATGAACCTTGTGTTGTACATAATTTGAAAATCAAGTTCATCATTGAATTTTTGAGAGTTTCTAAAAAAAATTCTTCTTGAACCTTGGAACTTTGTTTTTATTGATTTCCTTGCCTTAAAAAGCAAGGAGCATTCACTTAAGGTTTAGTTGAAAATAAGTTGGGGAGAATGAAAAAGAAGATTGGTAAATTGCTCAAACTTTTGAAAAATTCAAGTAAGCATGAAAAAAAAAGAAAATGTGAAAATGAATATAAAAAAAAGCAAAAAAGAATGCTTGTTTGAATGAGAAAAATAGAGTCCAATAATTGTGCATAAGGAAGTTTGAAAAGGTTGGTGATAAAGGAATGAAATTGGTGAATGAAGTTGAGATGTTTGTGAATACCCTGTATAGTGAATGTTCTTTTGCATCGGAAATTTTGATTCAATGGCCTTTAGAAATGTCCCTTTATTGTTAACCTGACCAAGCTATAACATTAAAAGCCCTTAGTGATCTTTTTGCTTCCATAATTTCTTATGTGATCGATTAGATATTGTATGAATTGCTTTGTATTTGAATCATTTGTCATTTGAGTGAAATTGCCCTGTGGTTGCAAACGCGTTAATTTTCTTCAATTCTTTTTCGAAGAGGAGTGTTAGAGTGATATGAGCATGATAGTTTAGTTGTCTCTTGAAACATTGTCTGATATTTGTTTAAGAATCAAGTTCTTGTGCATTGTTCGATTCTAGGAATTTGTAATTATTGCTTGTTTGAGATTGTTGTTTATTTGAGCCGTTTATATTTTCTTGGTTGAATCAAATACTCGAGCGAATCCTATTGTTTTCAATGAGAGGAATACTTTGCTTGAGGACAAACAAAGAGTTAGTTGGGGAGAGTTTGTTAGATGTCAAACATGCTATATATTTCTATTTGATACTTGACATATTTTAACTCTTTTATGACAAATTATGGATTTTACTCGTGAATTGTTGTTATTCTTCAAACATTGTGAATATACCTTTGGTGCTTGTAATATGTGTGTTATTGTGCAGAAAAATGCACTAAATGATCATAGATGTAAGACGCAAAGAAATGATACAAGTTTGCCAAAGAAATGAGGAAAACATCAGCAAGTTCGCTTTGCAAACTTGCCATCGAATGTTCGCTTTGCGAACAACTGGCGAAGTCCTAGCAAATGGTCCCAGAATTATGGCAGTAGGAAAAGGGACTAAAGTTCGCTTTGCAAACTCCCAGCGAATGTTCGCTGATTTCATCGCTTTGCGAGGACCTGGCGAAGGAACCCTTGGATGAGGCAGTAGCAAAAGGAGCCTAAGTTTGCTTTGCGAACATGTAGCGAATTGTTCGCTTTGCGAATAAAAAATCGCATTGCGAACTTATGCAGAAACTCAAGGGTGGTTTAGTTTATCAGAAGGCACTTCAGGTGCCACTTTCATCATTCGCTAGGAGAACAAATAGTTCGCAGTGCGAAGGTGTCTGATTTCAAGTGTACTATAAATAGATTTTATGTATTTTCTTGGGATCATAACTTCACTTTATCATACCAAAACCTATTTTTCTGATATTTCTTCATCCAAGAGGGATTTTACATATTGAGAAGCTGAATTCGCATCCGATCTTGATTATTCGACGTGAATGATTTTTCATCTCCTCACGAAACTTGTGAAACAAGCTACCATGAATATGTGTAGCTAAAAACATTTTGTGTCAAGATTAGAGGTAGTTAATCTTACTTGTATGTATTTCTTTTGATCTTTTGTATATGAACAAGGTTGATGATCAATATATGACGAAGTTTTTTGCTTTTAATGGTATATTTGTGGTTTGAATCACTCTAGACATAGATTTTCCAAACCTTGACCTAATATCTTCATATCTTAAAAACCAAACTCTAGATATAGATTTGGGGTTTAATATTCACTTTGTATCGATCTTAACGTTTGTTGTTTCGATTGTTAGTGTGAGACATCATCTAACGATTTAAATAAGAATACTCACGAATTTGCTTTAGACATAAACTTATTTGCGAGGATACGCGATTGTATTGATCAAAACTAAGTTCATATGCTTGATTAATCGGATACATATGAAAAGGATTATCGAAATATAGTCTTGACATGCTTTTCTAAAACTTACAACATCTTTGCTCTAAGTTACTTCTTTGCTACACACTTGTTACAAACCAAGAATCATTTGAAAACCCTTTACTTAAAATGGTAAACTATTGAACGACAAGCATTGATAACAGACAATCCCTGTGGATGCGATAAAACACCCCCCGAATTGCTCCTCAACAGGGGGAATGAAAAAATTTGCACCAACTTTGGTGTCGGTAAAAACCGACGCTAACATTAAAAAACAAAAAAAATTATACAAATTAAAAGTTAGCGTCAGTCAAATACTGTCGCTACTGTTCATGACTTATAAAATTACTTAAACCAATAAAAAAGAAGGCAAACTAAATAAATGGAGGGAAATGAAAGTTTTTCGCACCAAACATTAGCGTCGGTTATTATCGACACTGCTGTAAAGTATAAACAAATAAATAAATAATTTTACATGTAAATATTCTTTAGCATCGGTATTAATGTGACGCTAGTTTTCCAATTAATTTATTCTTTATTTTAAACCTATTAAATTCATATCTAGTGTTGGGTAGGGTCGGCGCTACTATTGATATCGTAAGGAAAAAAATATAACAGATGATATTTACAGGTTAGCATCAGTTTAGAGGGACGTATAATCAACGCTAATATCATCAGTGTCGGGGACGACGCTAAATGCTTGCAGCTAAAACATGATTTTCTTGTAGTGAATTGCACACGAATTAAATTCTCAAATGAGAGAGAGAGAGAGAGAGAGAGAGAGAGAGAGAGAGAACGCAAGGGTTTGTTTAGTCAGTTCCCCAATTATCCTCACTATGGGTACGTCTTCCCCCAATTTGAAATGGAATTGAGATATTCAATTAACCTTTGCAAATGTTGTATACAAGAGAAAAATAACAATCCAAACCCCCAAACCCTAAGTTTGATGTTGGTCATATCTTCTCCTCTTCCCTTGATCTTAAGCAAGATCAAGTGTCCCAAGATTTCCAATTCGATCCTCCGATTACCGCTACTCATTTGATAGAACCCCTTTCTTCAAAGCTTTCACTCGGCTGAATCCTTGTTACGATATCTTGTACAAAAAATCTCAAATCATCCTTGATTTTTGAGGGAAAACCGCAAATGGTTTTATCAATGAAACCCCCGAAGAATTATCAACCTAATTTGATTACAACAATCCTAAATTGGACCTTATCAATATTGTATCTAGATGACACCCAACAAAAATGATTATGTGTAATTGTTGTGTGTATGCATAGAAAAAGATTGAAAATGATGAGCAATGCTTTGTATATTCTTGGTTTCAATGTTTTCAAAATGATGCATGAATGCATATATATATATATATATATATATATATATATATATATATATATATATATATGTGTGTGTGTGTGTGTGTGTGTGTGTGTGTAAGAAAGAAATAACAGGAAAAAACATATTTTTTAGCAAAATTATAAGTTTGAAAAAATTAGAACAATATGTGTTGACCTCAAGTAAGTGTGAGTTGACCCATAAAAGTATATCAGCTTCTATATGTCGACCTATGATACCTAGGAGTCGACCCCAAGATGGTAGAGTCATTTTGCTTTCCAAAATTTCAGCTGGTGTCGACCTCAAGGAATCATGTGTTGACTCACCCGTGTTATGTGTCAACCTAAGAGCCTTGTGTGTCGACACATAGGAGACAATAACTTTGAGTTTAAAAGGCCTCCAGTATGTGTTGACCCATAACATGGATATGTCAACCCATAACCTTGTTTTTCATGTAAAACCATAATTTTGACTTGTAATATTGTTTTTAACATGATTTTAAGTGTCCTAAGATGAAAATGCACATCTAAACATAGAGAATAAGATCCAATGTACACAAATACTAAGTGCCCTAGTTTTGATATCATTCAAGTAAGAACCATGTATGCTATTAAATTGAATAGACTTCAACTATTTTACTACCAATTCTTGTAATGTTTTAACACATTGCAGAAAACTCGTGAAAACCATAACTAATACTCATATACCATTATAGAATAAAAAAAACTTGATTTATCAATTCAAGTGGAACTATGAAATTGAGATATATGAAACTTTATTTTAATCTAACAGCAAGATTAATATGAACATTAGTTGTGGAGTTAGATGATGAAGGAATCAAATGAGATCTCTTGTAACCACCAAATGTTTGACCAGAATCAAACACTTTAAAATAACAATAGATCCAATCTTCCTTTTTTAATCTTGAATAATACCATAGTCAATCTGTTTTGGTGAGAAAGGATATTATTATGCAATAACTCCTTATGAAAACACTTGTAAAATACATTTCTCTATGGCTTTATTATTTTACTATTGATTCAAAAGTTGTCAGTATCAATAGAGAATCATTATTATTTTTTGGTGTATGAACATGTATTGTCACATATATGGATCTAAGCATATAGGTGTTAAATCACTTGTCCTCCATCCACATTCTCTGTTAAAATGATAACAAAAGCAAGAAGAGAGGAAGAGTAATGTTAGTAATCTTTGGAATACATAAAGTTCGAAACAGGGTAAAAAAGTAAAAGAGGTTTTAAACAAATCATGATTTTTTATAAAGTAAAATGTTAATGTACTTACTTGCTACCCATTTCCTTTGGAATATTCCTAGTAATGTTGTTCCATATAAAGTCTCTGTGAATATTACAACTAAAAGCACAAATTAGAGTAAAAAGATAATAAAAATATGCTACATAATGCCAATATTATTGATGAAACATCAATGCAGTCACAACATACAACATTTTCAAATGAGATAAGTTCTCAAACTCAGGTGCCAAAGTTCCAGCCAAACTCATTCATTAGTTGCTTATACACAAATAAAAGTTTAAGTCAAAATTCAATTACCAAATGAACCATCTAGGGTAATCGCAACCCGGTTATAGCAAGAAAGACATGCAATTATTGAACATGTAGAAACTGCACATAACTCCTGTCCACTTGGATGTACATGGATCTCCATCACTCCAGTTGCTCAAATTTCCATTAATATAAATGAAAGTATGTTAAATATGTTATATTAAAGTACATACTCCCTTAGTAGGGTATGTTCTTTTGAATAACAACCATTAAAAAACAAAAGTAGAACAATAAGCATAAACACTTTCACATCTATAACTCTTTGAAAAGCACATCTTCCCTCAACGTATAATAAGCATCTTTGGAAACTATTTCAGCATCATAGTTGCTAAATCTAGAAAAAAATTGGGAACCCTAAAATCTAAAAAATTTTGAGACTCGCGAAAAAAGGAAAAATAATTACAAAAATGTCTACCTCACCCACCTACTTTCTCTGTATCCATTTTCAACCTAAGAACTATAAAATTAGAATGGGAAGAAAACAAACCCTTATCAAAATTTCTTAGAGCATAAAAGAAGGTTCAAATCAAAATATCACATGTTTATTTCTCTAGTTTACACATTTAAAGGCAAAATAGCTCTAACGAGAAGACACATAAAATGTGTTGCAAAATAACCAAGTTCAAATATCAAAATATAGTTTTAATAAGAATATAAAATAATGACAAAACTCACCGAATCATAAAAATAAGTGGTAAAATTTCTTGTCTCGCCCTTGTTTTTGCAAAGATTGAATTTAAGATAGGAAAATCACACCCACACCCATAAACTGGAAACCCTTTTATTCATTATTATTAATACTTCTCCCAATTTAATTTGTTTATCACTGCCTTTTATTTCTCATTATCTTTCATTGAATGAGAAATCGAGAGTGAGAGAAAGAAAATGAGATAGAAGTGAAATAAATTGAAATATAAATAGGAGAGAATTTAGTGATTAAAAGGAGAAAGATGTGAAAAAGTGAGGAATGAGATAAATAAAATGTAGCAAAAGAGCTTGAAGAAAGAAATATGGAAAAGGGGGAAGAAAAAAATTATAGAAAAATGATAATGTTACTAGGAAAGCAAAAGGATAAAGTTAAGTGTGGGGGAGAATTGGGGCAAGTTAAAAGAAAAGAGAAAGAATAACAATAATGATAATAAAATAATTAAGGGATAAATATACAACACCATGTTGTAATGTTAGCGAGTTTCAGTATATCCTTTTGTAAAAGAATTTTTTTTTATTCCCCCCTTGTAACGTGAAGATTCCCTCCGTCACTATGACCCCTGAGTGCACTATTTGTTGACGTGACGTGCATATGTGTCATTTAATTTATTTTATTTTTTTAAATCCACATCAGCAAATAATAAAAAATAATTTTAAAAAATTCCACATGGCATTTTTTATTTTTTTTATTTTTTTTATTTACTTATTTATTTTTAAACTTTAATTTTTTTTAATTACGAGGGGGGTAAATAAAAAATCGCTCATATTACAGGGGGTAAAATATTTTTTTTGTTGTTTTTAATGTTTTTTCAATTATTATCATTTTAGTATTCACACAACACTTGTAGCATCAAAATGAAAAATAAGAGATAAATGAAAAAAAAAATGATAATTGAAGAGAGAATTTAATATTGCAAGTTTGCTCAAGTATTGTGTTATTCATGTAGTAAGAGGCAATCTAGTATCCCATGGTAGCTATGGGCTTATTCTATCTTCTATCCCTTTACATTCATGTATAAGCGATATCTGTTATATTTGGAAATAACATATTTTCACATTAATCATCGGGTGTGATTGGGTTAAAAAACTCCTTTTTTTTCTTAGAAATGAGAACTGTTGAGTTTATCAAATAAACGTGATTGAATTGGATCAAACTGCATTTCCGACATCCCCTGTTCTGTATGTATTCTTCCACTTTGCACATATATAGCCTTGTCCTTACTGCTTATTGCACTGTTGCTATTAGGTCATAGGTAGTATGTTAGGTTTGAATAAAAAATGTTCATGATAGTTTGAATTTTATGTGTAATGTATCCAAATCAGTATAAACTTTTGTGTACATTAGTCATGCATGTAAGATATCAGCTGACCTGTGCAATGAAAGAGAGATACAAGATGCTTCATTCGAATGATGATTAGTGCATAGAGTTTAGTTAAAATTTGAAGCTCTGAGTGATGTATGAGCAGGGGTTATTATTGTAACTAAGCATTGTATTAAAACAATTATTCTGTTGGTTAACCAAAAAGTAGTCATTCAGTTTAATGTGTCTTATTGTGAGCTTCTTTCAAATGTCTACTTGTATTTATTTATTTATTAAAGCTTTCAAACCGATACTAACCAACAGAGTGCCTCAGGTGCAAAGTATTTCATATGCAGCATATCAAAGCTTTTTTCATTGATCTCTTATTTTTCATTTTGATGCTACAAGTGTTGTGTGAATACTGAAATGATAACAATTGAAAAAACATTAAAAACAACAAAAATATTTTTTATAGTGGTGTGTATATATATATATATATATATATATATATATATTAAACCATATTTTATGTTTGGTTAAGTAGTTATTAGTTGTTAGGGTTAGGTGATATTTTATATGATGGTTAGTTATTCTTTTGCTTGCACCTCAAGCTTTCTCATTTGTGTGTGTGTGTGTGTGTGTGTGTGTGTGTGTGTGTGTGTATATATATATATATATATATATATATATATATATATGGCACTGCCATTTTAATGTAACTTTAAGTTCATCAATGCACATGCACACAAATCATATTATGGTATCAGTAGTGTGAATAATTTTCTATTTCACTATTCACCATATTCTTCCTTCCATTCTTGAACTTCATTTTTACATCATGGTGGATAACGATAAAGATGAGTCTTTCACCACCACCAACAAGAACAACAACGATAAGAATCATGCCCTTGATCATTCAAGCCCTTACTACTTACATCCTGCTGAAAATCCAGGCACGATTCTTGTTTCACCTCCATTATCGAAGAACAACTATGAATCTTGGAGTAGATCAATGAAGAGAGCTCTTTTAAGCAAGAATAAGATCAAGTTTATTAATGAAAATATCAATGCTCCTTCTGAATCAGATCCATTGTTCGACGCATGGGAGCGCTGCAACAACATTGTGCTAGCATGAATATCTGCGTCTCTTTCTTCGGACATAGCGCAAAGCACCATCTATGTCGACAATGTTGCTCAACTCTGGACTGATCTCTAACATCGATTTTCTAAAACTGGTCATATCAAATTATCATACCTTCTTCAACACATTCATTATATGCGCCAAGGAGAGAAATCAGTGACAACGTACTTCAATGAACTCAAAATACATTGGGAAGATCTTGAAACTCTACTAAAATGATAACAATTAAAAAAATATTAAAAACAACAAAAATATATTTTACCCCCTGTAATATGAGTATTTTTTATTTACCCCCTCATAATAAAAAAAATTATTTAAAAAAAAATTTAAAAAATTTAAAAAAAAAAAAAAAAAATTTAAATGCCACGTGGATTTTTTTTTTTAAATTATTATTTGCTGCCGTGGATTTTAAAAAAAATAAAAATAAAATAAATGACACATATACACGCCACATTACAGGGGTCATAGTGCACTCAGGGGTCAGCAAATAGTGCACTCAGGGGTCATAGTGAGGAAATCTTCAAATTACAAGGGGGAATAAAAAAGATTATTTTACAAGGGGTAAACCGAAACTCGTTAACATTACAGGGGGTGTTGTATATTTAACCCAATAATTAATAATACTATTTGAATTTCAAAATTTCAAAAGAGAAAAGGGAGGGAAATGAAATAAGCATGATAGTGACAAGAAAACTAATGGGTGTGTGACACTTGTCATACAGAGAGGTATAAGAGTGTAATATAAATAAAAATTAGTGGAACAACAAATTAGTAAGAGCATGAAATAATATTATTATGGGTTGATAGTAGATTTTAATTTGACTTATATGAGAATACATGTTTGTATTCAACGAAACTTATGTTAGACGATAGGCTTCGATCTAGATGGGGGTTGAATAGATTACAAGTTAAAACTTTTGGAAAAAACTGATCTGAAAAGTTTTATAGCACAACAGAAACAAGCTGAATCTAATCGTCTAACTGAACCTCTATCGAAAAGCTCGGATATGCATAAAGGTACACAAACGTATGATAATGAACACAAATTGGTCAACAACTATTAATCAAAATCAATTGAATGCAAATCTAAACGTTAAGCTTATTCCCAATGATCAAAACACACAAAAATAATACTAAGGTAATTTGTCAAACACTTTGTGTGCAATCGACATCGTTTGGAAATTTTCTTAGTTGTGTTGATCTTTAAAACCAATCACAATCAAATGGATTATGATTATATCAAAAAAAACCTATTTGAAAAAGTGATCAAAGACAATTCACAAACGAATTGATCAAACGAATAATGGATTCAATAATTTGCTAACACAAATTTAAAAGAGAGGGAGACACACACACACACACACACACACACAAAGAGGGAGAGTACACAAGTAACCAACAATGTCGCTTCCATTCACCTATTCTTGCTACTTCCTTGCAAGATACCCCTTGTCCCAAAGCTTTCGCCCAGTTGAATTAATCCCAAGCGCACACTTGTTGAACCCTAAGATTTACCAAGACGATCTTCCGTCTCACGCTACTCCCTTGCAAGGCACCCCTTGTCCCAAGGCTCTCACTCAATCAGACCCAAATTGTGTAATCTTGTCTAAAACCTTCAAATCCCTTAACGATCTTGAAGGAAAAATTCAGCTCGATTTTCTTATTTGAAACCCTCAAAGAACTCAACCTAATTTACACTACAAATAACCTAAATTAGACGTTATCAACCTTAATCTAGATGATCACCCAATCAAAAAATAACTATGTGTAGGTTGATTATGTGTATGCATAGAAGAGAGGCTGAAGATGATGAGTATGCTTTGAAATCCCAGTTTCGTATAGGTTTACTCTATAACCTTACTATAAATGATGCATGTATCAAATATTTATGTGTATGTAAGTTTGGAAGCAAAAGGAATGCAAAAGAATGGAGAAAATTATGAATTTTGGGAAAAATGCATCATATGAGTCTACCTATGCAAGCCACGAGTCGACCTATGAAGCTCTTGTGTCGACCTATATAAGTCAGCACATGGACAGAGCCTACATGCTTTAATATTGCAGCATGTGTGTCGACATGAAGGTTGGATGTATCGACCTATAGAAGAAAAGTTTCTTCTATGTGTCGACCTATAGTCGTATGTGTCGACACATGCTGTAATTATTTCACAAAATTTTGTTTTCAATGCATCTTTTATATATGAAACTTTTCCAAAACATTTTAATGCTTCCTAATGCTAAGATGCACATATAGAATCAGAGGATACCGTCCAAAACATATAGAATCAATGCATCTTTTAATGCTTCCTAGTTTTGACATCATGCAAAATACATCTAATGGAAAGTTTCACTCACATACTCCCCCTTTTTTATGATGATAAAACTTGAGACGATGCATTTAATGATGTTTCGTGTCTTCATGAAGACTCCCCCTAAATATATGCATCCAAAACTTCATGTAGATGCTTCTCCCCCTTTGACAATATCAAAAGAGACAAAGAAGTCATGAGAAGTACCTTATAGCACATACAAACCAATATACCATACATAGGCAATTTACAAAGATAAGAACATCAAGATGATAACACTAACATAAAATGATTATCATATTGAAAAAGAACGCCTAAACATAAATACAAGCATATTAAGCAACAATAGAACTTGATTGCCATAACTTATGCCAAATAACATAAAACGAATATGAACAATGAAGGATACAATGTAATAAAAAACTCTTGAGTTGCTACAAAAGCGACAAGATTACGTGACATATTCCTTTGGTGCTCCTAAAATGTTGAACACATGTGTGCTCTAGTAAGACGATATATGAATTTATCACCACTCAAACCAAAAACAGAGATGTTATCATAACAATGACACACAACAAGAATTTTACCAACATTATAACATGTTCTACCAAATTTCATGCCATAATAGATACCAAGCCAAAGCACCAAGAACATATTTCAAGCATGAAACAAAATAGTAGAAAGTCACTATAAGCATATAAATTGACATAAATCAATGGAAATTTTTGGAAGTGAACATTCATGAACTACTTCATACATCAAAAATATCAATCATTTGGAACACAAGCAATATGTCAAAAATAAAAGCTTACTTACAAAAGGAAAAGAAGATGGAATAATATTACCTCGCTTATGAGTTAATGAATGATGCACTCTTATGTAATAAAACTTCCAAGGAAAGTTAGAGAAAAAGTATGTAAAGTGCATGCACCAAATCATATTTTAGACAAGATTTGAGATATCAAGTATACCCAATTCCCTTTGAATGTTGAAAAATGGTTCGGTCGCAAGAGATTTTGTAAATATATCCGCAAGTTGATTTTTACTGTCAACATGCTCAAATACGACATCTTCTTTTTCAACATGGTCACGTAGGAAGTGGTGGCGTATCTCAATATGCTTAGTGTGAGAATGTAGCACCAGATTTTTGGTTAGATTAAAAGCACTAGTGTTGTTGCACATAATAGGAATACATTGTAGTTTTATATCAAAATTAAGTAGTTGTTGTTTAAGCCACAAATTTTAAGCACAACAACTACCGGCCACTATGTATTCTGCCTTGGAGGTTGACAAAGCAACAAAAACTTGTTTCTTGCTATACCAACTTACTAAGGAATTTGAAATCACGTGGCAAGTTCCACTAGTACTTTTCCTATCCGATTTGCAACCGGCAAAATCGGAATTGGTATAACCAACCAAATTACAATCACATCCCTTAGAATACCAAAGCCCATACTTAGAAGTACCATGAAGATACCTAAGAATGTGTTTTACTACTTTTAAGTAGATTCCTTAGGAACTAATTGATAACGAGCACACATACACACACTAAACATAATATCCGGCCTAGATGCAATAAGATATAGAAGAGATTCAATCATATCTCTATATTTCTTCACATCTACATCCATACCATTTTCATTCTTTTCCAAGTTTCTATTTGTGGCCATAGGAGTGTCAATAAATTTTTGCATCGCCCATGCCAAATCTCTTTAGCAAGTCCAGGTAATATTTAGTTTGATACACAAATGTACCTTCATTGAGTATTTTTATTTGAAGACCAAGGAAGTAATTTAACTCCCCCATAAGGCTCATCTCAAACTCACCTGCATAAGCTTAAAAAAATCCTCTACAAGTTGCATGTTAGTGGATCCAAAAATAATATCATCGACATAAACTTGAACTAGAAGAGTATGCTTTCCTTGGCGCTTAATGAAAAGTGTAGTATCTACATTTCCCCTAGAGTATCCTTGTTCGATTAAAAACTTACTTAGTCTCTCATACTAAGCTCGAGGGGCTTGTTTGATACCATACAAAGCTCTTTTGAGTTTGTAAACATGATTTGGATACTCGTGATTTTCAAAACCAAAAGGTTGAGCTACATACACTTCCTCATTAATATAGCCATTAAGGAATGTACTTTTCACATACATTTGAAATAAATTGAATTCTTTGGCGCAAGCATAGCCTAGTAGTAGGCGTATAGCCTCAAGGCGAGCAACCGGAGCATAAGTCTTCTCATAGTTAATGCCCTCTTCTTGATTATAACCTTTATCCACTAGTCAGGCTTTATTACGGGTTATCACTCCATTTTTGTCAAGCTTGTTTCTAAAAACCCCTTTGGTGACGATTACTTTATGATTTTTAGGACGAGGGACAAGATCCTAAACATCATTTCTTTTAAATTGGTTTAGTTCATCTTGCATGACCATAAGCCAATGCTCATCAAGTAATTCATCTTTAGAGTTTTTAGGATCAACTTCCAAGTTGGTAGGAAGCTTTTCAACAATCGACATAATCTCATAACACATTTTGCATCAATGCCCATGTGTTAATTCTCTAGCAATAACTCGTCCTTTTCCATGACAACAAAAATGCAATGAGGATACACTTCACAATTTTCAGAGAAGATCATCATTTCTCACAACGAGGGAGACATTGCTGGCATCTAACTCAGAACCATTCTCTGACGCTGCCCCATTAGGACACTTATACTTTATATGTTCAATCTTTCCGCATTTTCAACATCTCACACTCATTTCATTATTTTCTTCATATAAGACGTTCCTCTAGCAACCAACACTGATTTTGGTGACTTATTATCCTCACCATTCAATCTTCTTTCTTAAGAAATGATTTTACTAGCAACTTCTTCAAAACTCAAAGTTTCCTTCCCATATATCAAAATAAGTTTGATATGGTCATAGGAAGATGGAAGAGACCATATGAGTCTCAAATCTTTATCTTCATTATCAATCTTGACTCCGATAGTTTCTAATTCAGAAATAATACCATTTAGAATACTTAAATGATTAGATCTTTTGTATGTTCATCCATATGCAAGTTATGAAATTGCTTCTTCAACAACAACCAATTTGATATACCATTTTCTTGATATAGCCCTTCAATTTTCTCCTAATGCTCTTTGGCTGACTATGTACCAAGAACATTTGCAAGAATATTCTTAACCATAGACATGTTGATTGTAATGAAAGCTCTCAAACCTAGTTCCACCCACTTCTCGTTGTCCATGTTGGAAACGTTTCCTAAAAAACCCTTGTGTAATCCTAATTGTATCAAAACATCTTTGACTTTAATTTTCTAGAAGACAAAATTGATTCTTCCATCAAACTTCTCTAAGTCAATCTTCACCGCACTTAAAAATTTTGACATTGCAGCCAAAATCTTTCCTGCAGTAAAACAAAATTTTTCCCAACAAACACAGAGTATAAAATTTCTTTTCTGATGTGAAAGATCAGACTAAACTGCAACCACAGAGCATACTAAAAAAATTTATACCTCACCAAACCAAGGCTTTTGATACAACTTATTGGGAAAAAATAAATCATAGAGAAAAAAAAAAGAAAAACAATAATAACAAAAGGACATAATGTGGAAACTCCAAAATCAGGGAAAACCCACGACCATTATTAAATGACAACCAGAGAATAACACTATGTGAAAATTGTTACAGCACATAATTTACCATCAACCATATCCAGTACACTCACATCCTCCAAAATAAATATTTAGCTACATCTCACAACACTTTAACACAAGAGTATAAGAGAATAAAAATGTCAAAGACAAGCTTAAACTGATTTTGACTGGTGTTTCTTGCAACGATGAACTTGAATTTTATATATATATATATATATATATATATATATATATATATATATATATATATATATATATATATATATATATCATATTCCTTCACAAAACTAAGCGATGTGGGAGTTCGAAGAACTTGAATCCTATATATAGCTTTGGAATCGTTCTTCCTTCACAAAATTAAGCGATGTGGAACTTTTTCAACATGTATATTTTCAACCAACCTCAACAAAACTCGAGATTCATTTTAGGCCCTTAAATTAAAAAAGATTCATATAGGTCCATTAACTCTTTATAATGTATCATGTTGGTCCTTTTTCGTATAATTAACAACGAAATACCGACCGATTTGCGAATTTTCCACCGCTTATTAGACAAAAAGACTAACATGATACGTTTTGAATAGTTAAAGAAACAATATGTTTTTTTGAAGTTAAAGATAAAAATAAACCCCAAAGTTAACATATGAGACAAAAAATATTAAGCCTTTTAAAATTTATATTTTAATAAAAATAAAAGATTTGTGATGATCAAATCAAAAGAAAATTCAACGTTATCTTCGACTTATAAAAGATAAAGAACAAATAAAGACCAAATCAAAGGTGAATTTAAAATAGTCTTAATGATATTTTTATATTATTAAAGTATATTTAAAAATATTTGTTATGAACAAATTAAAAAAAATAGTCAAAATATCAATTTCAAAATTTGTGAGATGATAGAATCAAGAAGTGAATTTCTAGTGGTAATTATTTATTTAAATTTTTATTTTATTTGATGTTAGCAACGACTAAACTAATAGAAAACTCAGAGTAGTCAACGATATTTGAGATATGCATGATAATTAAATTAAAAATAATTTTTTTTATAGAAATTGGATATTTTTTACACGCAACCGCATAGACCAATCACTCGAGTTGGAGGAATACAATAGGCGATAAAACTCTTTGTCATACCCTAAATTTATTGTATATGTACATTACCTTCACCTGTATTTCCATTTACTAACAATTATTCAAAAATCCAAAAATATGTTGCTTCTGTTTTCATCTTTCTTGTTGCCTAAGTCCAAGATTCATTTGAGGATATCAAGTCAGGAGTGTGTGCAGTATAGATTGAGGTTCATCTGGTTTAACCTAATCTTGGTCAGACAAGAATGTGTTTCATGATTAAGGCCAGGGTGTGCATAATTCATATGACTTGTGTTTGAGTCTCTAATTAGAGTTTTCGTGCTAATTCAAGTCATATGTGTATAGATCAAGTTATTAGTCTGTACTAAGTTCAGATGTTTCACGGTGAAGAATCATATGAGATCAGTTCATTTTCAGTCAAGGTTTTGGACTGATTAATTCAAAGATTGTTGGAATTTGGTCCTTAGTGCATTTATGAATTCAATTTAAGTGTGGTGTTGGTTTAAGTTCAGTCAAGGTGTGCATCTGTGGTTTTAAGTTGAGAATTCATTTTCATGATTCAAGCCCATTACCCATTCTCCAATATTCATTATCCAAATTCCATTCAATTCCAATTTCCAAATATCCATTTCATCATCATTTTCTCTAATTCATATCCAATCCTAAACCATTTATTTAATTTCCAATTACCCTTTTTTTTAATCCAACTTCCAAAAATTATGATTTTCCAAGACCAATATCACAAAATTACAAAAATGCATTACAAAAGTCCATTACCATTTTATTCAATAAGCCCATTCAAAATTGCTACCAAAGAAATACAAAAAAAAAGGAAAGGGCCCGTGTTATTTTTCTTAAGTCCACATTACAAGAAGATTTATACAAAAAATGCCAAAAAAAAATATAGCAAAAGCCTAATACAATGTTACAAAAATAGAATAAAAATCCACTTGAGCCTTCCTTCATGAATTGCACATCACGTAACAGCTGCCAAGCCAAGCCGTTGCACATGATGAGCCAAACTGTACACACAGCTGCCAAACAATATCCAATGCAAGCCAACTTCCCACGCCAATATGGTTTCACAATAAACCATGACACACTTTGTATCTGGCCAGCCTCAACATCACGTAACACCAACCACAACAACATGATTCGCTCCATACAACAAGCCTCCCAAGCCATGAGGTCACGTACACCAATACAACATTACACATCTTCAGCAGCCACTTACAAACAAAAGCAACATCTTGTAGCCAACATTTTTCATAACACGACACAACCATGAGCCAATACATGCAGCAGATACCACTCCTCCAAGCCTTCAACATATCAACCATCATGTGCAAACTATGAGCAGTACATACGCACCACGTACAAGCAACCAATGCAATACACCCAAACCACATTACAAACCTGCAAAAACGACAAAAACAACTTTTCACAATTTGTAAAATAGAAAACATGTCATAACATGTACGACAACGCAAACGAAAATGACACAAACCTGCAGCTAGAATTTCGTAAACTTTCACCCAATTCCTTCTATAAATAAGCAGCTCCAATCACACAAATCTCAAACTTTTTGAAGCCAACCTTATGCTGCCAAAATCTCCCTTCATTCTACTCAAACCTCACTCTTAGTAACTCCACCCAAAATCAAACCCTTCACAATCACCTTTAACCCCAAATTCATAACAACAACCAAACCATTTTGGAATTCAAAAACAGAGAGATGAAAGAAAGAGAAGTGAAATGAAACGATTCAATCCAAGAACATGAACCAGAAACGAAAAAAAAAAAAAAAAAAAAGAGGAATTATGCACGAACCTGAGCAAAATCAAACGAGAAAACGAGAAAGAGAGATTGAGGTACTGAGATCGTGAGACATCGAAGGTTGGACGACGCTATTCTTCTACTCTGATCTTGTTTTTTCGTTGATTTGCATTTGCATCCAATTGTTTGGTCTTATTTTAAATGAAAAAAGAAGAAAAATAATAAATCTGTTTTTTCAAATCGTGACATGGCCTTGTTTTGACTTTGATTGGATTTTATTTTTAAAATTTATTGTTGTTTTGTCTTAAAAAGCAAACCGTGTGAATGATGGGCTTTTGAGGCCCATGATGATTGCTTCACACCCACCATATTTCACATCCACACACACCCTGCCTTGCCTTGTTTGTTTTTTGTGTAAGATTTCATCTGTGCCACGGCCTTGATGAAGAATGTTGGGCTTTTGAAGCCCATATGATTTCTAGCATACACACCCATCTTACTCATCTGCCCCCTCTCCTTACTTTCCTTTTCCTTTTCTTTTTTTTTTTTCCATTTTTCTTATATATTCTCTTTTTTTTTTTTTTTAGTTTTTTAATATTCATTTTACAATAATAAATTCTCCTCTTGATTATTTAGTTGTTTATTTCTTTATTTATTTCCATGTTGATTTTCATTTCGATTTTATTTCCATTTCATTTTGGTCGATGAAGTCTTTAAAATCATGGATTGTTGGTTATTGAAGTGGTTTAACCTTCATTATTTTAAATTTGTAGGGAATGACCATTTGGATCCTTCTTTATACTTTAGGATCGTGATAGGTTACCTTCGATTAATCGATGGAAGTTCTTGATTAAGACGAGACCATTCTCTTTTTCCTTTCGTGTGGCATGATTCTTGGAGAATGATCTACATATCATTTCTCTATCGTGTTTTATCACAAATATTGTTATTGACCGATCTCCCATAGTATGATCTCCCTCATAGATCGTGCTACGATTACTTAACATAGCGCTACATTGGACACGATTCGAAGGTGATCATCTGATCAATGACAATTAATGACTAACAAATACTTTAATTTTTGCTCTTTATCTTTCCGTCATCTACATTCTTGCAACTTATATCATTGATCTTATATCATTGATCTTATATCATTGATCTTATATCCTTGTTCATATTTCATTGTTTATATATCATTGTCCATTATTCATCTTGTCATCTTATTCATATCTTGTTCATCTTATTCAAAAAACACAAAAAACATGATAAAATTATCGAAACCCTAAAAAACTTTCAAGTATTGGACTGTGGTTACTGTCCTCTGCATCATGGAGTTGAGACACTGTACAGAAACCCTAGCAATGGAGCTTTGGATCTTGGTTATCTCTGTATTGTATTGCTTTGTCTTAGGACACCTTTTCCACATCATTCATAGCTTGCTCTTGGGATTTCTTACAATGAGACTTATTAGATCAATTACTTCTAGTTGGTCGTCTAAAAGAATAGCTCACTTTGCTAGTGCACGTCTAGTTTATCAGTTGGGTCGTCTGCTTATTTCCTATTTCATCCTAATTTGAACAAATGTATCCCCACTCCCATGACATGTAATAACATTTACCGCTTTCTTTTTGCTTGTTAGTTGCTTAGGCTCTAATTCAAGAATAAAATCAACCACGTCTTTTTCAAAAGATCACAAATAAGCTTGATCCAAAGTCAATCATTTTTCAAAATAAATCAACTCAATAGGTTTTCCCTCACCATCAAACCTCTCAGCCATTACACTCCATTTGTACTCACACTTTGTAAGTTGATTGCCTTGTGCATCGCCATCAACCTACCCATTCACCAAAACATTTTCATAATAAATCCAACAAACCCTTGATCCAACATCAAGTGGCTTTTTCTTAATCAAACTCAAAAACATAATAAGATACGAGAGGGATTTTGCGCAACGAGCCTTAAGTGGTGGAGAAGGAGTGAGAATGGGCATCCCTACACTCATTATGATTATTTTGACACAAGGCGTTCGACTTAGTTGATTGAAATATTCGCCTATATCCATAGTCTTTAGTGTAATCCTAATCAAGAACAGACTCTTCAAAAATCATAAAAACAACATCAACTCATCAAACTTCTCTTTTTTGCGCATTAGGGCCACACTCAGAAAATCCTTTTCAAGGTAAAATCAATCAAACAAACATTTTTTAGGATGAACTACGAAGCTCTGACTTCCTTATTGCACCATGAGGGTACGTAGGCACGAGGCCAATGCCGAGGCGAGCACCCTTAACAATAAAATATCATTTTTCCCTTTAGCAGATAAAGCTTTAGATAAACAACATTCTTTCGTGCGCAAACAACCTAGATGGTTCCCGTTGAATGCAACAGATGTGAGGGGTGCTAATTCTTTCCCTTTGCATGACCGACTTCCGAACCCCGACATTTGGTTGTGACGACCTTGTCATATCCTTTCTTTACGATTCCTTGGGTTTTCTCGATATTTTCCCTTTCCCTCTTTTGAGAATAAATAAAGTTCGGAGGCAACTCTTCTGTCAAGTCCAATCGGCAAGCTTTTCTCGCGAGGTCGTGTTCTCTCATTTTTTAGGTGTGACACTCCCCCTTAAAAGATTTAACATTATTGCATATACAGGGTTGGATTTAAACGCATGATCTTTGATTAAGCTTGAAGAGAACCTCATCATCTCATTCAAATGCTCTTGGGTGAATTAAAAATAGATTTAACCCAATAATTATTCATATTTTGAATTATTATTATTTTTTAAAAAAATATTTGTGATAGCTAAATTAAAATAAGATTTAGTGTAGGTATTGACTTAAGTTTAAAAAAATAACTAAGTTAAAAGTGAATTTAATATAATAATTTTCAATATTTTTTTATGATAAAAACTAAAATAATTAAACAATATATTATTATGTATAATAAATGATTCTAATAAAATGGTGATATGTTATGGACAAAATAACAATAAAAATAAGGAAAGACTAACAATTTATTCAAAGATTAATATTAATAGGGTAAAATATGTTTTTTTATCCTTCTAAATATCTCATATTTTTTATTTTTAGTTATTTAAAATTTTTCTTTTAAAGTATGTTCTCCTAAAATTTTTCATTCACATTTTTAGTCTCTCTTGCAACTTAACAACAAAATTAGCGATGATTTATTATTTAGCAATTAAATTAACGACTGTTTTAGCGACGGTTTTAGCATAAGGAACCAAAAGTGTGAATGCAAATTTTTAGGAGAACCATAATTTAGAGGAATTTTTTGAAGAACTAAAAATGAAATTTGAGATTTTTTTTTTGGAAGAAGCAAAATATATTACTAAACCAAAAACAATACAAACACGAAGATCAAAAGATCCAACCCCCAAAATATAACAAGCTAAGAAGAGCATTTTAAGGCATCATAAGCACACTAACATATTTCCTAAGTTTGTGCCTCACCTAAGCCCTATGAGTGATTTTTTCCACTATAATAGGTACAATAGCATTTTTATCCATCTGTCCACCAAAACAAATAATATTTCTATAATTCAACATTGCATAAACTGTTTTCGCAACAACACACCTGAGCAAGGATGCACGCCACCCTTTGCCTTAGCTATGCTGCACTATCCAACTCAGCTCTTCATTCCAGCTTTGAGCTTTGTGATCTACTTGCAACCTACCTAAAATTGCCTCCCAAATCTTCTTCGTTTCCTCACAAGCAAACATCAAGTGATGGATTGTTTCTCAATCCCTGGAAAAATAGAAACAATCCTCATTCAAGATACCAAATGTGTACATTTTATCCTTTGTTTCTAATCTATTATGACAAGCAAGTCATAACGTGCACTGAGCCCTTGGTCTCGCTGTATTTCCATATAAAACCTTTCTTCAACCATGTTGATATTGAGTCTTAATTGCATAGTAGATTTTTCTAGTACAGTACTTGTCCTGCAATAACATGTCTCTCAACTCTTCAATATGGCTCACCGTTTATCTTTGGCTGAGCATAGCTTGTAAGATCCAAGAGCAGTTTATTTTTATAGGGACAATCAAGATATCCTGTTGTTTGGTGTGATTGTCGTGGGTCCATTTGATCCATAGGCTATCAGCCTTACCACAGAGATTCCATAACAACTTGGTGAGACAAGCCTTATTCCACTCTGCTATAGATATAATGTTTAGGCCACCTTGATGTTTAGGAAAACAGGCTTTATTCTAGGAAATGGAAGATTTTCTAGTCACCTTGTCACTAGTAAACCAGAGGAAGGATCTACAACATCTAATTTATTGATAATAGTTTGGGGAAGAGGTAAATATTGTAACCAATAATTGGTTGTGGAGAACATAACATTGTTAATCAGTTGGAGCCTCCCAACAAAGCTGAGAAGTTTAGCACTCCAGTGCTTAATCCTCTTAATAATTATATCAACTAGAATAAGACAATGACCAACAGAGAGCTTTTTACTATACCTGAAAGGAATGGGCCCTTCAGAAAACTCAATGACCTGCTTGATGTTCTGCTTGATATTGTTCTCCATATTCCTAAAGTATACCTTGCACTTGTTTGGATTGACATCCTAACCCGTGGAATTGGAGAAATTCTTAAAGGCCTGCATCATTAGCTGAATGGACATAGTGTCTCCTCTAGCAAACAAAAGTAAATCATCAGCAAATCTCATATTAATGAGGCTCAGCTTCTCACATTTAGAGTGGAGGTTGAAGTTAGGGTTATGCTTCTGCCTTTGCATACTTCTATGGAGATATTCCATCACTATAACAAATAACAAGGGGGATAGGGGATCCCCTTGTCTAAGACCCTTTCTGGATTTGAGATTACTAGTGGTCTCACAATTGACTTTGAATCTGTAAGAAACAATGGTCACTATGATCATATTCCATCTGATAAACTTATCATGGAAACTCAGCTCCTTAAGGATAACTTCCAAAGTACACCACTCCACTATATCATAGGTTTTTTGAAGGTCCGTTTGGATCATGCATTTAGGAGGACCTCCCTTTGTGTTGTAGCCTTTAATTAACTCATAGGCCAAAAGGATATGGTCCTGAATGTGTTTTCCTGGCACAAAAGCACCTTGGCTCTCATCAATTATGCTCCCTAAAACTTTTCTCAACCTGGCTGCCAAAATCCTGGATATAATCTTGTACAAAGTAGTGCAACAGGAAATAGGCCTATATTGGCTTGATTACCATATTGGCTTGATTACCATATAATAAGGGTGACAATAGTACTATTGATAGCTTTCAACATTGTATATTTCTCAAAAAATTCTCTAATGGCATTGAGGATATCCTTTTTAATAATATTCCAAATGGCCTTGAAGAATTTAGCCTCGTACCCATCTATGCCTGGAGTTGTATTATCTCTAATCCCTTTGAGAGCCAACTTCCCTTCCTGCTCAATGACAGGCTCAATGAGGGACTTTCTCTGATCAGAATTCAAATAGGGCCCTTTTCTCATATCAACCAGATTAATGCTTTCCATTTTATGATAGGACTTACCAGCCAAATCGCTATAAAATTGCATGATTTCTTATTCAAGCTCATGGGGAGTAGTCAAGAGAATGCCATATTTGTTCTTGAGGCTTTTGATATGGTTCATTTGATGCTTACTTTTCAAGGAAGCATGAAAAAAATCATTATTTCCATCTCCAAGTTTTATCCAGTTTATCTTAATTCTCTGACTAATAAGTTGCTCTTCAATACTATTCAGTCTGATAACTTCACTAGTAAGGTTCTTGGTTCTCTCAATGAGGACAAAATTCATCCTATCCTGAGTAAACTTAGTTTGAGCCTCTTTAAGATTACCTCTAGCTGCCTCTATCTGATCCTTTTATACCTTTGAATACCCTACTCTTCTCTTTGATAACAGACCTAAGATTGTAGAACTTTTTGCTGACCATGTACATAGTAGTGCCTTTCACTTGCTGGCCTCATCTAGCTTTAACAACTTCTTGAAACCCCTCAATGTTGATTACGAAATTTTGAAATTTAAACCGGGCTTTTCTATTCTGCTCCTTATCTTGCCCCTCAAGATACAATAGAGCATGATCAGAGACCTCTGGTACCAAGATTTTCAGGATGGTCCCCGTGTGCTTTTGAATCCATTGCATGTTGCATATCACCATGTCTATCCTAAAGTAGATACCACCATCCAGATGTTTGTTAAACCATGTGAACCGATCCCCTACGTTATCCTTCTCAAAGAGCCCCGTGTTCTCCATCATATTATTTAGGTCCATGCATTCACTTTCCACAACCAGTTTACCCCCAATTCTGTCTTGAGGATTACACAAATTATTAAAGTCCCCCATAAGGAACCAGGGACTATTCACCTGCAGTTTCTCAATGTCTCTCCACAATCTCTTCTTTTGATCCGAGGCGTTGAGACCATATATAGCAGTTCACCATTACTTCAATCCATCCTTGATATACTCAAGCTCACAGTGAATGTATTGATCAGACAAAGCTAATTTTTTTAACTTTTATCTTGGACTCATCCCAAATAATCCGTATCCTCCCATTATGATGTTTCTCATAGTTATCTAGGAAACTCCATTTAGTTCCCATTTTATTCATAATGGCTTGAGCCTTATTATGCTTCACTCTAGTTTCTATCAATATAGCTAAAACAAGGTTGATGCTATTGAGGCGAGATATAACTTCCCTACTCTTACCTGAATTATTCATACCTCTCGCATTCCAAGCAACAATCATGTTAACTCACTTTGAACACTAGGGTCACTCCAAACCCCAAGTGTCTCAAATTCATTGTGACAATCTATTTCACTATTTGTACCTTGAACAATGGATTCACCTTTGTTTTTCCTTGTTATGGTGACTTGTGTCCAAGATGTGCTTGCTGTGTCCACCTTCATCTCAGTGGTTCTGTTTGCCTATGTGTTTTGTCCTTCTTGGTTGTCTTCATTTCTCTCTATTTCCTTTGCTTTCCATTGTTTGAGTTCCTTTTGTTTTTTGTGCTGCACTTGTGTCCCACTTTCTGGCATATGTCACAGAATTTGGGTCTCCATTCGTATTCCACTGGATGATTAAATTTTCTTCCTTTATTGTCTTTAATAGTTATCACTTCCTTAAGCTTTTGTGTTACATCTACTACCACAAGTATCCTAATGGAAGAGACTCTTAGTTTGTTAGCAATACGTTCGTCGGTGAATAACGACTTTCCTATGGCACTCCCAATTTTTCCCAAACTCTTCGCACCCACATATGAAGAGGAAGTTATGGAAGCTTCACCCATATAGGAAGAGTGCGCAACATGTCCCTCTTGAAGTTGAATTCTGGGCTCCACTCCTTCAATATCATCGGAACACTTTGGATGGTGAAGGGACCTCTCATGGGAACCATGTCTTTTTCAATGAAGGAATGGAACTTCATCAGGAAATACCCTTCTTCATGGTAATACATGTCTGGAAGTTTCACAAAGTTCCAGAACTTACTCATAAACTGCTATATTGCGTTCATACTCAATTACCAACCTAGGGCATACATTATCAATGCTCATTCCCAGAACTTCACTTCTGATTCCACATCTGATTCTTCAATTTCCATTTCTACTTCTCCTTCAACCAATTTTGGAGCTATGAATTCGATTGCCATCCCATTCGACGAAATCCGGTTTCACTTATCATATTCATCCATAACTTCTTGGGTTGCTCTTCCCCATTGTTCTCCGTACCTTGTTCAAATGTGACATTCTCATCGGCTGCTTTTCCCCCTTTTACCTCTCTTTCCCCTTGTCAATCCTCATGTTGACTGCTCTTTGTGCTCCTCGAAGTGCTCTCATTATCCGTTCCTTTTTCTAGTTCCAGAGTTTGCACCAAATGAGATAACATCTTCTTCTTCTTCGACCTTCCCCTCCCCCTCCTCATACGCAGTCGTAATGCTCAGGACAAGTGAGATCCTTTGATATGGTCCCTATTCCGAAGAGTAACTCTTTAAACCATTATTAGAGTATATATCCCACATTGAGCTATAATTTGGACCTAAAAATGTTGGATTTCAGCTCCCAACCGTCGTACCGGAATTCTCCCTCGCCGCCCGAAAATCTCATTTGAAATCACACTTCTACACAAATATCATATTACTCTCTATTTTTTATATTTATACACTAAATTTGAGATATTTAAGAGAACCACAAACACATTTACTCCATATTAATAAGACTGTCCTCCAAATAATTAGAAAAAAACAACTTTTTGATTTCAAAATTCAACAATTTTTTGGTTCCCCTAATTTATTAGGTGGCACATTTATTGGGTTTGCATTTTTTGGTTTCTCTAATATATTATTATATTATTGTTCTCTATTATTTAATATTTATTATGAATAAATTTATTAGTAATAATTTGTAAATTTATATTATTATTCTCTATTATTTAGTGTAAGTAAATTTCATAGTAATAATTTGCAAAGTTTAATTTTGTAACGTTGGAACTCCAGACCTTTCAAATTGGCAAATGAATACACAAGCTGGGCCACCATTTCTTCTTGTTAATATTCTGCAACTATGAAGTAATAAGACTCTGTCCTGCAAATTGGTTTAAATAACTTTTATGAATTTTTTTTCTAAAATAATAAAAATTATTTTCAATTTAAATTTAAATAACAATGATTAAAAAATAATTAAAATTACGTTTTTTTAAAATACATCTCAAAAGTAATTTATATAAAAAATATTATTCAAAATAACTTTAAAGAATATTAAAATTACGTTTTTATTTTAATTTTGATACCTAAATGAAGATATAACAAAATATTAAAATATCTAAAATAATATTTTATAAAAAATTATTTAAACTAATTCTTTTTATAAAAAAGATAAAAAAATTATATTTATGTCTCGTTAAATCAGTTCAATTAGTAGTTGTACAAAAACATGAGCGCAAATTCAAGCTCGAGACATCCTTTTATTCGAGACATCCTTGCTAGTTGACTAAAAATCTTCATAAAACATTTTCAATAAAATATATATTATATATATAAATGATTTAAAAGAAAAATCTGAATGGTTGATAATAGACAAAGAGAAACAAAATGGGCCATGGATACGCGCAGAAGCAATCGTATTCTTAGCCACTGATCCACGCGTTATTATTTACACAACACTATCAATCTTAATTATAACTTAATCATTGTTCATTCCTTCACATGCAAAGGAAAACAGTACGAAACATCCTTAAATTTCCCACTTGAACCCTCTCTCAAACCTATATATACATATCTTACTCCTAATTTCAGTTTCAAACAGCTTCACTCATCAACTACACTACCTGATTTTGAAAACCATGAAGAGTTCTGCTTTTAAGTGCAAGACATGTAGTAAAGAATTCCTATCATTTCAAGCTCTTGGTGGACATAGTGCTAGCCACAATAAGCTTAAGCTACTAGGCAAAAACCGTTCTTCTGGTAAGTTGCATATATGTTCTATTTGTGGGCTTCAGTTTGCAACTGGACAGGCACTTGGAGGGCACATGAGAAAGCATAGAGCAGGTCCGGTTCATGATTATGATCAAGATGAGACCATGGCTAATGGTCCTAAGAGATTTCATCTCTGCTTGGATTTGAACTTGACACCCTATGAGAATGATCTTAAGTTACTTAACTTGTTCTTTTTTGAGGCATTAAGTAACTTCACTTAATGATACTTGTTTGAAATTAGATGTTTCTGTAAAATTTTATTTGCTTTAGCAGAATATTTACTATGTTGAACCCGAGACCTCACAGTTATGTATGTGTGCGTTTATAGTGGTTATAGTGGTTATTGTGCGATGATCAGATACATGTTATTGAACTAATATCGATAACTACTATAGTTTAAATAAATAATTTTAAATATATTTTAAATATCATCTTAATTGACAGAATTCTCATTTAAATTAATTGACAAATTTGTAAAACACTCATAAGTTATTAAGTCTTTCATATTTATTAGATTAAAAGAGAAACATGATAATTGATCAGACACTTAGTTATATTGTTCTAATGACTGTAAATCCTAGAATATCTTTGTTGTCAATGTTAAGCACAACTATGCCTTTCTTAATCTACAAACAATCTAATGATCACATACACAATGAAGAAATAATAGGTATATGATGATGATGACGAGGACGTAACTGATTCAATTGTCTTTGATACTCAATGAATAGTTACAACATTTATAGCTAATTTGTTGATTAAGAAACAAGCATAACCAACTCAACAACTAACTAACAAGTTAGTTATGCAACTAACAACCTAGGAATCAACACAGGTAAGGATTAATTAACTAACACAACCAATTAATCCATAATTATATACGTATATCAATCCTAGTTATTCCCTTAAAAAATACAAAATTTTCAATATTTGATTCCCTATATGACTTGTTCCCAAATGAAATGGAATCTAGTCTTTATATGTTTGCTCTCACTATCATGAAATGGTGTAGGATCAAATATGGAGTAGTGGGGATGATGGCGTGGATTAAGGTTCAAAGGAGGAACTTTTCAACTTCTTCAGCAAGATGAGACATTTTTCCTTTTGGTAAGGGTTTGTACAGGAGGGAGACAGAAGGTTTGTGTTCATATTTCTTCTCAGATTTCTCAGATCATATCAAGGCTAGAGACATTTTTGTTCTGTTTGGATGCATCGACAATGTGGTGGAGGTTCTGATTTCACCTAGGCGGAATAAGCAGAGGAAACGCTTCGGTTTTGCTCGTTTCAAAGAGGTGGATGAAGTAAAATTCTTGGGAGTCAAGCTTGATAATGTGATGATAGATGGGAAGAAAATTCATGCCAATCCACCTAGGTTTGAGAGGGGCTCTGACAGAAACAAGGTGGAGCTGCAGAAGAACAAGGTTAACGAGTCTAACGGCGCTTATTCGGGAAAGCGAAGAGCTTTTGTTGACGGTGATTTTGGGGTTTACCATGGTAGAAGATCTTATGCGGAAGTTCTTAACCGAAGTAAACACGATCCTTCTCGTCAAGTTTGCTTGAGGTATGAATCCAACAAAGACGATCTGGTCAGAATGAAGAAAGCTTATGTCAGAATAACGATTAACGTAGGGATGCCTTACAACGTTCAAACGTGTTTTGAAACTGAGGGAGTTTTCTTTCTAAAAGTCACTCCTTTAGGCTCGAAACTATGTTTGATTGAAGAAACAGAGCCAGGTGCGTTAAATGAATTGATTTCTGATGGAAATACTTGGTGGAAGCAGTGGTTTAGTGAGATTAAATAGTGGTCGGAGGAGGCTGTCGATGACGAAAGAGTCACCTGGGTTAGAGCGTACGGCGTTCCGTGTCATGCATGGAACCTGGACTTCTTTGAGAAACTCGCAAATTCTTTTGGTTCTTACATTTGTTCCGATGATAACACTCAGAAAGGCACCAACATGGATATCGGAAGATTTATGGTGAGAGTTTCCTCATCTTTCATTCTCCAAGAGAAGGTGAAGGTGGAAATTGATGGCAAACTGTTCGTCATTTTCCTCCGCGAGGATACTTTCGGTACGGTGCGTCTTTCCCCTTATTCTTATCCTGGCAATTCTTTTCATTCTTCGACGTCTGATTCTGAGGACGGGAGTATTGCGGTTAAGTCTGGGGTTCATGGAAGACGAAGAAGGCTTTGTCGAAGAAGAAGGTTTTGGCGAGGACGTTTTCTCCGATAGCAGTAACACGTTGAAACGTCACAACAAGCAGCAGAAAAAGCAGGCGGCGTGTACGGCCCTGTTCTCGAAAAACATGATTTCGGCCAGATGGAAGTGACCAGTGAGTACGTAGGTGAGCAGAGGGGATTAGGCTCTTTTGACGAGGCAATAAGAATTAGTAAAGGTATTTCTCAGGATCCTATGAATAGGATTTCTTCAAACGACAACAAACTTTTTGCTTCTTGTACTTTGGGAACTGATGGAACGAGGGTAACTTGTTCATTGGACAAGCTGGATGGACAAAAATATGGGGGCCACGAATTCAGGAAAAGTAACTTTAAGAAAATGAAATTCAAAAGTCTTTGTGGGACCGGTGGTATTCTGGGAATTAATGCCAAAGTCAAGGGGAAAAATAAACATAGAGGGAGGAGGAAAAATGCCGTTTTTTCTGCTTCTTCGCCCCTAGAACCCGCGGATAGCGGACAAGACATTGCTATTTCAAATGGCATTCTCAAGTCTATTGGGGTGGACTCCTCTCACACTACTGTTTTTCATAGAGATAATTCAGCTGAATCTGATATCCGCAGGAGTAATGTTCGCCTCTGGGATATTTTGGATTCTAACGTCGGCGGAAAATTATTGGAGGAAATTTCTAAACTGGGGGTAGTAGTTGATGATAAGAGGAGGGATTACAAAAGCAAAATTGATATGATGGAGAGAAGTGATAAGGAAAGAAAGGTGGGAGGGAAGGCGAAATTACAAGCGTGGAAATGATTATCGAATCATTGAATATTAGAGGGGGTAGTAGTTTGATTAAGAGAAGGAGAATCAGTTAGATTATTAAAAAGGGTAATGTGGATATGTTTCTTATTCAGGAATCTAAATTGCGTTCCGTTTCTGATAGTATGGCGAAGAGTTTTTGGTCTAAAGAGGATATTGGGTAAACTTACTCCAGCTCGTTGGGAATGTCGGGAGGGATTATTATTCTTTGGAAGAATACCAGTGTGAAGGTGATTTGCAGCTTTAAAGGCGATGGATATGTAGGAGTTAAAGTTTTATGGAGGGATAATATTTACTATATTGTCAATGTTTATTCTTCGTGCGAGTTGGGGTCAAAACGAGAATTATGGAGGACTTTATTGGAGCTGAAAAACAAATATGGAGACGGAGCTTGGTGTATAGGGGGTGATTTCAATGCAACCTTAAATCCCAGTGAACGGAAAGGGAGAGTGAGAGGTAGACGCAGTACGGAGATGAAGGAATTCTCAGATTTTATTATGGACAGCGAGTTGGTCGATGTCCCGTGCAATGGGAAGAAGTTTACTTGGTATAGTGGAGATGGATCTTCCATGAGCAGGTTAGATTGTTTTTTGGTTTCAAACGCAATCATAAGTAGGTGGGGTGTCGTGGGCCAATTCATTGGCTTGCGGGATTTATCGGATCACTGCCCAGTTTGGTTGATGGCGGATACGTCGGATTGGGGGCCGAAACCTTTCAAATTTAACAATGAATGGTTTAACGATAAAAATTTCATTCCTTTCGTCGAGAAAGAATGGAAAGAGCTTCATATTGAGGGAAAGGGTGATTATGTTTTAAAAGAGAAACTGAGATTACTTAAAGGGAGCCTAAGGAGGTGGAATGTAGAGGTTTTCGTTAAGTATGATTTGGAGGTTGAAGATAGTGTAAAGGAGATGAATGATAGGGATGAAGAGGTCGCCTTAGCTGGTGGTTCTATTTCGGAGGAGATCTTATTTAACTGTAACGAGGCTACTAGTCAGTTTTGGATGAATTTGAGGATCAAGGAGAACATGCTTATTCAAAAGTCTAGAGTTAAGTGGGTGAACGATGGAGATACTAATAGACGATTTTTTCATTGTGTTATGAAAGACCGTAGGAGACGCAATTTCATTGGCACACTTAACTCAGATAGAGAAGCTCTTGAATCGGTCAAGGATGTTAAGGAGGAGGTGAGAAATCATTTTGCTTGCAAGTTCTTGGAATCCGATTTTCATAGGCCTATTTTGGAGGGAATCCCTTTCAAATCGCTTAATCTGGTTGAGAGAGATTCGCTTGAGATACCTTTTTCGGAGGAGGAGATTACGGAAGTGGTGTGGGGTTGTGATGGTTCTAAAAGTCCGGGTCCGGGTAGGTTTTCCTTGTTGTTCATAAAGAAGTGTTGGTATTTTCTTAAAGAGGACTTTTATAGGTTTTTCAAAGATTTTCATGGTGGGGAATTCTTGCTCTCCTTAATAAGTGGCGTTGGAGGATTCTTGTTGGATCGGAGGATCTTTGGTTTAGAATCTTGAAAGCGCGATATGGCGACATTAGACTTTTTTTGTCAGGAGTGGGCACTTCTCGTAACAGTTGGAGCTCTTGTTCCACGTGGTGGTTGGATATTCTTTCTCTTTCGGAAAGATATCCGGATGACTTTTTCTTGAACAATTATTTGTTTCAGGTTGGCAAAGGCTACGCGGTACCTTTCTGGCATGTTAATTGGACTGGGAATGGCAGCTTTAAACACAGGTATCCGACGGCTTTTACTTTGTCTCGTTTATAGGATGTGTCGGTGGCGGGAATGGGAGGATGAACCAATGGCGTTTGGTCCTGGGGAGACTTTGGGATTCCACTGCCAGTTGAAAATTCTGGTGTTTTTCCCTCTATTGCAGGGACAGATTTACTGATGCAATCTGTTCTCAATGTTGTGGAAAGTGGCGATTTTAGGAATCATCCCACTGCAGTGAATTTCAATGATCACTTTCCTGGTTTGGAATACAATTATTTTTCTGGTGCCCCTGTTAGTAGCAGTATTGAAGATGACAGGTTTCTGGTTTGCAGCTATGCGGGCCAAGCTGCTGCCTCTATTAAGTTCAGTGCTGGGGCTGCACCTAGTACCTCGCCTGCCAGTCCAGTTGTTGTGTCTGCAGTGAAGGAGCTGTTTGAGTTACGCTCTGACCTGCAGACGGTTTCTTTGAATTTTCTGGAGAATGATCATGTCAGTTGGATGCATGGGGATACCACTGTTTATACGGTTAGTTCTTTTTACAAGTTGGCTAACTACTTTCACATTCCTTTCGGCCCTCATAATCAGAACGATTTAGCCTTCAAGTTAATTTGGAAAGTTCAGGCTCCTCTGAAAATCAAGGTGTTTGGGTGGAGATGTTTTCTGAACAAAATTCCGACAAAAGATCTTTTATCTTCTAGAGGCATTATTATTTCAGGGAGCAATACTAATTGTTTATTTTACAATAGCCATCCGGAATCGGTGTTGCACTCTTTCCTTAGGTGTTCGGTGGTCATTTTGGTTTGGAAAGAAATAGCCGAGTGGATTGGTTTTACCGCTCCAGACGCTAATGGTTTCACGGGTAGTTTTGTGGATTAGTTTTCCTTTTGTAAATCGAAGAAAGTTAAACCCGGTAGAGAAGGTTGTATTTGGTTGGCGGTTTGTTGGAATTTATGGTTACTCAGGAACGGCATTGCTTTTAGGAATATCAGATGGAACGTGATGGACACTGTGTGAACTGTAAAGTTTTCGGTTTGGAGGTGGTCTTTCATTGGAGACATTGCTAATCCCAATTGTAATTTTTACGAATTCAACAAAGATCCTTTGTTCTATTTGTCGTAGATTTCAATTGGTAGGTAATTTCTCTGTTTTGTCGAGATTTGTCTCGCTTCGTTTTTTGTTTTCAGGTTTGAGTACCCTTTGTACTCCTATCAATATATTCCTTGCTTACAAAAAAAAAACTATCATGAAAAAAACTCTTATCATAGTTAAAAATGGGGTTAACATCATTTTCTTATGCGAGATAACAAAAAGCATCATGAAATATGCGTCATTTTTTTTCCGGTCGAGATTCTACCAAGGGGAACAGTGCTACAAAAACCACACTCTGTAACCATTTTTTACCACGGCCGCAAGGGGAAGGTATTAGCATCCCTCACATCCATTGTAGTCAATGGGAACCATTTTGTTTGTTCTTTGCACAGATCGGTGATATTATCTAAAGGTTACTTGTGATTGGTTTTAATAAAGGGAAAAATAAATTTTTAATTAATGTGCTCGCCAAGATTTCGAAATCTTGTGTCTACGTATTCTTATAGTACAATGAGAAAATCATAGCTCTGTAATTCGTGGGTAGAAAAAAGTATTTGTTAGTTGATTTTAGGGAACGATGTTATAATCGTATCCTAGAAGTATTTTGACGTTAGTTGTTTGGACCTGGTTCGGATGCTCTAAGTTATTAGTCTGATTGCTAAGGAATGGATTATAATAGTTCTTTTATGAAAATCAACTGTTGTTTGGTCAATGAATTGTAAAGGTGGTGTCTGAACTAAGAACGGAAATGTAAAAGTGGTGTCTTAACTAGGAACAGATTCAGAAACTTAGGTCCAAGCTCAGGTCACTTCGTGCAAGCCTCCTTGATATTGTGGTGAGTATTAGAGTTAAGCTTCTTTTATACTATATTAGTCTATTGTATAAAATGCATTAGTTTGTTGTATAAAATAGTAAGTCAAGAAAGTATATGAGTTCACTCGCCTGAAATCAAGAGCATAAAAGCACCAAACTCGAATGACGGCCATAGAGGTTGAAGGCGGTGGATGGAAGGAGGTTAACCATAGCAAGAAGGTGTTATCAAAGAAACGTCGGGATAATGTTCAGGACAGGAAGGTGAGAGAGGCTTATGGAGAGGTTGACGATGTGGTTATTCCTAACCGGAGAAATAAGGCGTGGAAGAGGTTCAGATTTGTCAGATTCTTCGACGTTAGAGATGAAGATAAATATCTTTTGGAGACTAAACTCGATAACATTTTCATTGGAAATGATAAGTTGTTTGTCAACTTACCTAGATCTCAAAGAGAGCAGGGTTGCAGATCGTCTCAATTACCAAAGGTGGAGGAGGGGCTCCTTCAAAGGCTAGGAATGGGAGGAAGGAGCCTTGGCTTAAGGCCGGTATTTAGAATGGTCGTTCTTATGATACTATATTGAATACACTGAGGTTTAAGGGGTCCATACAGACGTCTCATCTTGTCTACAACGAGGTGGAGGATGAAGTGTGGGAGAGGTTTCGTAAGAATTACGTCGGTGTGTCGCACCTCGAAAAAATCGCTTAATCGGAGACACGACCCTTCGCGCGAAAGGCGCGGAAAACGGTTCGACAGAGTCGCCACTGAACTTTATTTATCCTAAAAGAGGGAAAGGAAAATATCAAGAAAACCTTTAAGGGAGGAGAAGAACATGGTCTCCGCAACCACATTCCGGGTTCGGGAGTCGGTTACGTGAAGGGAAGGTACGTGCACCCCCTCTCGTCTATTGTACTCAACGGGAACCTCTTGATTCGAATCGTGATACTCATTAGCTAAGTTTGTTCGTTTTCTTCTCTAAAATAAATGCGGAAAGATAAAGTAAAAGGTTTCAATTACTAAAGGGAAATGGGGTGGTTTTAGGATAGGGTGCTCGGCAAGATCATCGCGACCTCGGGCTTACGTATGCTCATTCGGACGAGAATGAGAAATCAGAGCAATTGTAGTTCGACTACGGGAAGGGATAGAGGGAAAACGGAAGATGGAGGGAAGGTAGGTAAATGGTGGAAAAAGAAAAAGGTAGCTCGCCAAGATCATCGCAATCTTGTGCCTACGTATCTTTACTCGGACGAGAATAAAGAATCAGAGCAGTCGTAGTTCGTGGTACGCCCACGAAACAAGGGAGTTGGTTGATTTTTTAAAAGATGCGTCAATTGCTCACACACGAGTAAGAGAACTCGCACCCAAACAATCGAAGGAAGATCAAAGACTTGAACCCCCATTTTTCACCTTGAAAGAGTTTCGATAGTTTTTAGTCGTTTTGAGATTTGATTATGAAAATCCGCTTGACGTGGGATCAAGGGTTTATTGTATGCGCTTGGTTATTTTGAAAAGGATTTGATTTGTTAAAAGAAGATGTGTCAATTGCTCACACACGAGTAAGAGAACTCGCACCCAAACAATCGAAGGAAGATCAAAGACTTGGACCCTAATTTTTCACCTTAAAAGCGTTGCGATAGTTTGTTAGTCGTTTTTGAGTTTGATTGTGAAAATCCGCTTGACGTTGGATTAAGGGTTTATTTGTATGAAAAGAGTTTGATTTGGAAAAGGTTTGGTTAGAGGTTGATTTGAGAACGGGCTCGACGACGAATCGAGAGTTTGGTTGAAAAAAGGTTTATTTGAAAATGGCTCGACGACGAATCGAGAATTAGTTTGAAAATGGGTTGCCTATGCTAGTCCCTAAGGGTGCTCCTAGTAAACAAACCACAATCAAAACTAAATGCGTACATCGGAATGGGAGAGGGGTACATGTAAAGTACAAGGGATGACATGAAATAAAGGGTCTCGTTGTAAGGTAGCCCGAGAGAAAGCCGTGTGTGTGCAAGGTGTCCTAAACTAAACTTTGATCGAAAGCGTCGAGCAAGTGGATGATCATAACCAACAGTCCATTCAAATTATTGTTTTAGGGTTTCGATAATTGTTAGTGTTTTTTGATTAAGATATGAACAAATAAGAATGGTTAGACAAATATGAATATGGACATGAACAATGATAATAGTATGAATATGAACAATAATATAATCAAGATAAAATGGACAAGAGATAGTATTGACATAAAATTAAAGTTGGTCTCGTCTTAATCACGATTTAATCGATAAATTGATAATCGGCGACTTTTGACTTTCATTGACCAAAAATAAAAAGACAAGAATATAAAGTGACAAATAAGAAATTAAATCAAAAATATGAATACAAAGAATAAAGGTCTCACCTTTATCGAGATTTAATCGAGAAATCGATAAATCAATCGATATTTAGTTTTCATGGACCCAAAATGAATAAGAATAACAAAAATGAAATAAAATAATAGAAATGAAATAAAATCGAAAATGATAAGAAAAATAAATAAAGGTCTCACCTTTATCGAGATTAAGTCGAGAAATCGACAAATTGTCGATGTTTGGTTTTCATTGACCCAAAATAAGTGAATAAAAATAATATAATGAAATAAATTGAAAAAAAAAATAAATAGGTCTCATATAAATCAAGATTTTGAATCGATTCGAGAAAATCAACTTTAATCAAGATATTTGTGATATCATTGGCCCGAAAACTAATAGAAATCGAATTAATTGCAAAACAATAAAAAAAATGAAATAAACATAAAAAAAAAAAAAGGAGGGGGTGCGCATGAGATGGGAGTGTGTGAAGGATTCACACGGGCTTTGAAAAGCCCATCCAGGCAAACAACATCATTTAAAAAACTATCAATTATCAATAATAATAATAATAAAAGGCCAAGGTCTATGAAAAAAATATCAACGATATGCTACTGGCTTACATTATTCTAAGTCAAAAAAAATAGCCTAAGATAAACTAACACTGCCAGATCCTCTTCAAAATGAAAAAACGTGTCAACCAAAATCATGTTCAAAGTTAACAACAACATGGTCAACGAAAACAATAACTCATGCAACAAATCCGACCCTTACTTCCGTTGATCTCACCCCCGTTTCGCTCTTCGCTTGCTCAAACTGGTTTCAGGTTCATGGGTTTTGTTCAGGTTTGTGAAATCGGCTTCCGATTTACAGCTCGCTTTACTCTTCGTCTTCAATTTCTGGTTTTGGGTTTCAGTTTCTCAGAATCCTTTCTCTTTTTCTCCAATCTCTCTCTATTTCGGACGAATTTGGATTAGTACGTTTTGGTTTGTGATTTCTGGGTTGGGTTTATTGAGTGTTTGTTTTTTGGTTGGGAGAAACAGGTTGAAGAGGTTAGTGAATGGGTGTTGCGGTTCGTTGTTGATGGAGGTTGGGGGACTGAGGGAGAAAGTTAGTGAAGAGGTGAGTTTTGGAGGATGGTTGAGTGATGAAGATGAATTAGGGAGGGGTTTTTCAGAGTTTCTTGTTGCGGCTAGGGCTTCTCTTCAAAGTGAGAGCAAGGTATTATTTATAGAGGGGAATTAAAGGGTGAAATAGAAATTGAGGATTTGGAGTGGTGATTGTTGTCGTACGGAGTGATAACGGTCTTGCTTGCGGATTATGGTGCGTTACGGATGAGGTTTGTGTAGGGAATGGTTTTGGAATGGTGGTGTGCTTGTTGTACGTTTTGTGAGCAGCGGGTTTGTGCTGGTATGTGCTGGTTTTGTGCTGCATTTTTTTTCTCTTGAAACTCCAATGATAGCCCACATTTTAAGACCTCTTGTTGTGGAATTTGTAGTGGTAGCGCGTTTTTGCAGATCTGTACTAATTGTGTAACAGGTTTTGGTTGTACGATTTGGAATTGTGATGGCTTGTGTAATTTGAAACGGTCTCAAGTGGGGCCAGGTTTGAATTGCTGAAAGTTTGTTGTTGTGTGTGAGTCATAAGGTTTAGCTTTTGCTGTAATTTTGCAGGTGGGTACCAAGGTGTGCGATAGCATGAATTATGGCTTGGCAATTTTCTGTGGTACTATTAAGTTTTTGCTGCAGGTGGTCATAAGTTTGTGCATGATGGTTGCTCATAGTGATATTTGGAAAAGCTTTGGTGGGCCTGCGCTGAAGGCATTGAAGTGGTACGGCAATAGGACTTGGTATTGGTGTGTCATATTAGTATCATGTATTGTTTTTTTCATTTTTCGTTGGCATAGTGTGCAATCATGGCATGATGTTGCAATTTTTCTTTCTATTTTGTGGACTTGGCAAGGGCTCTAGGTGTTGTCTTGGAAAATATGTGATTGGTGATGAGTTTTGGACAATGATAATAATAATTTTTTTTTGTGATTTTTTTTTTGTAATTGGACTTGAGAAAAAAAAATGGACTATGGGCTTTGAACTTTTTTTTTTTAGATAATATGGAAAAAAGAGAAAGATGGTTCATGAATAAAAGTGAATTTGAAATTGGATAAAAAAAATGGATATAAAATGGGATACTTGTGAGAAAAGGTTTCGAATGAAGATTTGTGCAGAGAAGGACAATGAATATAGACATGAATAAGGTGGGTGAAATTTAGAAAAACGGATATGAATGGTTCAGAAAAATGGATATTAAGTTGTAATGGGTATTCGATAATTGGATTGGATAGGAATGGAGAATACAAATATGAATGGATTTGGTTATGAATTATCCTTCCACTGACCTTTCAACAACACATCTGACACTTAACCTTTCAAATGAACACAACTTGCATAGTTTAGACCAGTGCCGCTTGATCACAGATGAACCACAATCTTTTCACTATGAACCAAATCTTCCATCCTGCCTTGAAATTTGAATTAGAACTCGAAACAATTAATCCTCAACATAAACTGCACTCACTCCTAACTTAATGAACCTCAAATGAATCTTGATGTAATTCAACTCAACCTTATGATATAAGCAACATATTTTTTGGGTTTTCTGAATAAAGACTAGTGGGCGGATGTACAACTGAAAACTATAAACAGGTAGGACAAAATTTGGGGTATGACACGGTGAAGTCATGATTTGGTGTTAAGATCACACCTTTGGGAGCAAATTTTTGTCGTCTTGAGGATAGAGATGCTGATGTGTTGGAGGATTTGTTGAATAAGGAGGAGTGGTGGGTTCATACTTGGTTCAAAAAAGTGTCGCCTTGGACGGCGGAGAAGGTTGATGCTGAGAGGGTTACTTGGCTTCGTGTTTTTGGTGCGCCTTGCCATGTTTAGGATTCTGGATTTTTCAAATTCATTGCAAAGCCTGTTGGTTGTTTTATACGCTCGGACGAGGCCATTAGATTGTAATCTAAGATGGATGTTGCTCGCTTTCTCATTTGTACTTGTTGCCCGGTAAATATTGATGAATCTATCAATGTTATGATTCATGGTGTTCTATTTAGGCTCAAGTTGGTGGAGGATTTGCAAGGTTCGCTGCGGATATTGGCTGAGGAGAAGGTGGACCGGTTACTTTCGGAGTCAGAGGCGGAACCGAAGGCGGATATGGTATCAGAATCGTTGTCAGAAGAGGAGGACAGTGGGGAAGAGAATTACAGTGCGCGTGGTTCGAGGGTTAATGGCCAGCTGCCTGATATTAGGGAGCAGTCACAATCAAGGCTTTTGTATTATGTGAATGTTTGCATGAATTAGGATAAGGGGCTAAGTGGGGTGTCTGTTTCAAGGGATTTAAGGTCTCCTAATACCTTTTATTTTGGCTCTCTAATTACCGAGGTTGTTAGGGATCAGAGGGTAGCTGATCTTGTACATCCTGTTTCTCCTATGTGTCAGCCTACTCACAATATTGTCAAAGAGTTGCGGGTTGGTTCTTTTGAGGAGGTAGTTTGTGGGTTTGGGCTTGAAGGGGGTAAAGGCACATTCTGTTGGTGTTATTCACTCCACTATTTTGGACGGTAAATTGGGCCATGTCTGTAGCCCAACGGTACTTTCAATAATGGGGATTGTGGTAATCATTGTTCATGCGATCCTTGCCACAACCACCTTCGTGAGAACATTGTTCCTCCAGCTATTCCTCACATTGCTTCATCTACTTGGGTTTCAGATTCTAATTCTTCGAGCCATAGAGGTTTTGTTCAGAGGTTGTCTAGGGGGAATGGGTTTGACGTTTCCAAGTCATACTTCTTTCCTCTTAGGCGCAAATTGGGTAAGGCAAATGGAGAGATGTCGAAGCCTTTGTCTGTGTCTATTTCTTTGTTGGCAAGGGCATGTGATGGATCGATGCAAAAGGAGGATTCTCAGGGGAATTCAGTAAGTGACAATAATTCTGATTCGTGTTTGGTGCAAGGCAACAAAACATTTTGGGATAGAGCGCGTGGGGAAGTGGCGTCGAAATTGTGGGCCAAAGCGACTTCTTATGGTGTGGGCTGTTCTGATGCAAATTTTGATGTCATCGAAGCGATTAAGGTTATGGAGTTAACAGAGGAGGAAGCAATTATATAGATGGATGCCAACTTAAAGGGGTACAAATGAAGATTTTGTCTTATAATTTGAGAGGTTGTGGATGGTCAGCATAGAGGAAACAATTGGGTCTTTTGGTTCAGCAGGAGAGGTTTGATTTTTGCTTAATCCAAGAAACTAAATTGCAGCAGATTTATGAGTCTGTGGTGGCTGAGATGTGGGGTGGGTAGTGTCATACCCCAAATTTGTCCTACCTGTATAGTATTACCTTCATTTGTGTGCCTATTGTTTCATTTGTCATGTTGGTTAAGCTCAGGGTTTTGCAAGGATGAATCAGGGTTCATTCAAGACTGTGATGGTTTAAACTTAGTGAAATTAAGAGCGTTTGCTTCATTCTCAAGTTATCAGGTTGTGCTAAATTCAAGTGTTCAAGGATCGAATCATTTTCCAATTAGAGTTTTGTGCATATTCAAGTCTATTGCATTGAGGTCAATATTTCAAGTCTTGATTATGTGGTTTTCATGCTTATAATTAATTCAAGGAAAAGTCAAGTTTGCTGTCCAATTCAAGGGTCTAATTTCAAAGAGTTCAAAGTCCTAATTCAAAGTCCATGTTCTACAAAAAGAGGTTCTACAAAAAAAGGCAATATGAATCATTTTTATTCCAAAGCCCATTACCTTTTTTATGTTATAAGCCTATTACCATTTTTTAAGCCCATTATTTTTTACAAGTCCATATTACAACAAGAAAATGGCAAAAAATTATAAGAATGAACAACATGAAGTCAGCCAATATCTAAGCAAGCCAAAGCATAAAAACAACCTTCTGCAAGCCTACAATTTAAGCCATGGAAAATAGTTCAATACACAAACTCAAAACCAAGCCACTTTTCAACCTTTACGCGCATTACACCAAATAAGTTGCAGCAACAAACGAGCAAAATACACTTTCCACGCCTTCACTTCAGCCTTGCTAAGCCAACAAATTTCCAGGCCAATCCCACGCACATAAGTCGTCCTAGCTTCAGCATCATAACAATGCAAGCCTTCACGCCTATTTCACAACTTGCCAAGCCACCATTAAAGCTTCATACACCCACTTGATACAAGTTGTATGATACTACAACAAACCCCACACAAGCAACGGATACGCAAGCTGCAAAATGAACATTCCAAGACATAATTTTCACGCACAAAACCGTAACCTACAAACGTCATAACTTTCTCATGAAAAATTCCCATATCAACGTCACATGATTCCTATAAAAAGAGCACTCGTCTTCACAATTTTTGTAAGCTCTGAGTAGCGACAAATACTCTGTCCAATTTCCTCTCTAACCTCCATTTCACCTCTATTCCCTCAACCTAAACCATACACAGCCTCAAACCTTCAAAACTCAATAGAATTTCAAACATTGTAAACACGTTCAAATCACTACAACAACCTTTAACAATAATCCAAACTTCAATAAAAAAACTCATAGCTAAATTTCAATCCGAACCACAAACTAATATCAACAACAACAAACCCAACACGAAACATTGAAATAGAGTGAAACGAGAATCAGAAATGAAATAGAAGAAGTAGAGGAGAGTGAGGAGAAACTGCGAGATCGATTCACCCGAGAGGTAGACAGAGTTTTATTGTTTTCACGTTTTGATCTTGTTTAGATGAGAAAACCGATTTTGTTTTACCTTTTACCAATCAATGTAGTTGATGTACAGTGAGAGAGTGAGTTGCGTGAAAGAAAATCGATGAGGGGATGAATTTGTTTCTTTATCTGAGTGTTTTTTAAAAGAGAAACCCTTCCATTTGAATTAACTTGGGCTAGGCCCATGTATTTTACTTCTCTTTCACACCCATATCTTCTCATGCACCCCTCTCCCTTTTCTTTTTTTTTTCTTTTTATTAAAATTTCTTTGTTTTATTTCAATTATTTTGTTCTTCATTTGTTTCTTTTAATATCTTTTTTATTTTCTACTTTTGCTATTATGTTTCTTAATTTTGATTTTATATTTTATTTCATTTTGAATTCCTTTTTCACTTTTGGTCAATGAGATCATAAAAGTCATGGATTGTTGGTTTTCAAAGTTGTTTAACCTTCATTATTTCAAATATGTGGTTGAATGATCATTTGGATCATTCTCTACACTTTTGGATAGTGATAGGCTGCCTTTGATTAATCGATGGAAGTTCTTGATTAAGATGAGACCGTTCTCTTTTTCTTTTCGTGTGGCATGACTTTAGGAGAATGATCTACCTATCATTTCTCTAGCATGTTTTAACACAAATATTGTTATTGATCGGCCTCCCATAGTATGATCTTCCTCATATATTGTGTTACAATTGCTTAACATAGCACTAAAATTGGTCCCGATTCGAGAAAGTGAACATCCGACCAATAACAATTAACAACTAACATCTAACTTTTACATTTCTGCTCTTTATTTTCTTGCTATTTACTTTCTGCCATTATTTTCTTGCTCTTTATTTCATTGTCCATATATTTCATTGCTCATATTGTCATCTTTATTTGTTCATCTCATTAAAAAACACAAAAATCATGATAAAATGATAAAAACCCTAAAAAAATTTCAATCTTGGACTATGTTTACTATCCCTAGCATCATGGAGTTTGGACCTTGTTATTAAACCCTAGAAAAGGAGATTGGGATCTTCATTTGTGTGTCTGTTGTTTCATTTGTTTTGTTGGTTAAGCTCAAGATTTTGTAAGGATGAATCAGGGTTCATTCAAGGTTGTGATGGTTTAAATTTAGTATAATTAAGAAGGTTTGCTACATTCTCCAGTTATCAGGTTGTGCTGAATTCAAGTGTTTCAGGGTTGAAAATCATCAAGGATCAAATCATTTTCCAATTAGGGTTTTGTGCAGATTCAAGTCTATTGCATTGAGGTCCATATTTTAAGTCATTAGCAAGTCTTGATTATGTGGTTCTTTTGCTTGTCATTAATCCTAGGAAAATCCAAGTTTGTTGTCCAATTCAAGGGTCTAATTTCAATGCATGATCAGGAAGCTTCATAATGAAGATTTGGTTCACTATGATTCAAGTGACTAATTTCAAGATTAATTCAAGTTTGATTCATTGATTCAGAACTTTCAATCCATTCAAGGTCCAAGATTGGTTTATGGTTGTTTTTGTTGCTCAAGATTAACTCAGGAATTTTTAGTTCATTTCACAAGAAGTTGGACTTTGGTTTGTCAGGATCAAGCATGGAAATTCAAGTCTAATTGCCATAGTTTTTAATCGAGAATTAAACATTGTCATGACCCAAGGTTTCAACATTATTTCAAAAAATTCCATTCATCAAAATAATTTCAAAAAAGTGGCTCATGAATGAAATAAAAAGCCCATATCAATTATACAAAGAGTCCAAAGTCCTAATTCAAAGTCCACATTTTACAAAAAGAAGTTCTAAAAAAAGGGCAATACGAATAATTTTTTATTCCAAATCCCGTTACCTTTTTTATGTTATAAGCCCATTACCATTTTTTTAAGTCCATTATTTTCTACAAGTCCATATTACAAGAAAATGCCAAAAAAATTAAAAGAATGAACAACGTGAAGTCAGCCAATATCCAAGCAAACCAAAGCATTAAAACAGCCTTTTGCAAGCCTACAATTTAAGCCATGACAAATACATCAATACACAAACTCAAAACCAAGCCACTTTCCAACCTTCACGCGCATTACACCAAATAAGCCGCAGCAACAAATGAGTCAAGTACACTTTCCACGCCTTCATTTCAGCCTTGCCAAGCCAACAAATTTCCAAGCCAATCCCACGCACATAAGTCGTCCCAGCTTCAGCCTCATAACAATGCAAGCCTTCACGCCTAATTCAAAACTTGTTAAGCCAACACTAAAGCTTCATACACCCACTTGATACAAGTTGCATCATACTACAACAGACCCCACACAAGCGACGGATACGCAAGCTACAAAATGAACATTCCAAGATGCCATTTTCACGCATAAAACCACAGCATGCAAATGTCATAACATTCTCATAACAAATTCCCAAATCAACCTCACATGATTCCTATAAAAAGAGCACTCCTCTTCACAATTTTTGCAAGCTCTGAGTAGCCACAAATACTTTATCCAATTTCTTCTCTAACCTCCATTTTCACCTTTATTCCCTCAACCTAAACCATACATAGCCTCAAACCTTCAAAACTCAAGCAAATTTCAAACACTATAAACATGTTCAAATCACTACAACAACCTTCAACAATAATCCAAACTTCAATAAAAAAACTCATAGCCAAATTTCAATCCAAACCACAAACTAATATCAACAACAACAAACCCAACACAAAACATTGAAATAGAGTGAAACGGGAATCAGAAATGAAATAGAAGAAGCAGATGAAAGTGAGGAGAAACCGTGAGATCGATTTGATTGAGTGGTAGACGGATTTTTTTTTGTTTCACGTTTTGATCTTGTTTCGATGAGAAAACCGATTTTGTTTTGCCTTTTACCAAACAATGTAGATGATGAACAGTGAGAGAGTGAGCTGCGTGAAAGAAAATCGATGAGGGGATGAATTTGTTTCTTTATCTGAGTGTTTTTAAAAGAGAAACCCTTCCATTTCAATTAACTTGGGCTAGGCCCATGTATTTTACTTCTCTTTCACACCCATATCCTCTCATGCACCCTCTCTCCCCTTTCCTTCTTTTTTTTTTCTTTTTATTAAAATTTCTTTGTTTTATTTCAATTATTTTTTTCTTCATTTGTTTCTTTTAATATCTTTTTGATTTTCTACTTTTGATATTATGTTTCTTAATTTTTATTTTATATTTTATTTCGTTTTGATTTCCTTTTTCACTTTTGGTCAATGAGATCTTAAAAGTCATGGATTGTTGGTTTTCAAAGTTGCTTAACCTTCTTTATTTCAAATCTGTGGTTGAACGATCATTTGGATCATTCTTTACGCTTTGGGATAGTGATAGGTTTCCTTTGATTAATTGATGGAAGTTCTTGATTAAGATGCGATTAGGATTGTGCGCCACGAGCCTTAATCCAACATCAAGTGGCTTTTTCTCAAGCAAATTCAAAACACAATAAGATGTTATTAGGATTGTGTGCCACGAGCCTTAAGTGGTGGAGAAGGAGTAAGACTAGAGCTTTCCTACACTCACTCGGATGATTTTGACACATGACGTTTGGCTTGGTAGCTCGAAATGATCACCTCTACCCATAGTCTTTAGTGCAATCCTAATCAAGAACAATCTCTTCACAAAATCGTAAAAACAACATTAACTCATCAAACTCTTTTTTTGCGCCTTAGGGCCTCACTCTGAAATCCTTTTTCAAGGTAAAATCAACCAACCAACAATCATTTTTATTTTGAACTACGAAGCTCTGACTTTCCCATTACACCATGAGGGTACGTAGGCACGAGGTTTCAACGCCAAGGCAAGCACCCTAATAAAAACTCTCCATTTCCCTTTAGCAGATAAACCTTTAGATAAACGACACTCTTTCATGTGTAGACAACTTAGATGGTTCCCGTTGAGTACAACGGGTGTATGGGGTGCTAATATCTTCCCCTTGCATAACCAACTTCTGAACCCGATAATGTTTGCAATGACCTTATCCTATCCTTTTTCCTTCTGTGGGTTTTATCGATATTTTTCGTTTCCCTCTTTGGGAATAAATAAAGTTTCGTGGCGACTCACTGTTAGTCCATCCGTGAGATTTTCCTCACGAGGTCGTATTCTTTTTTCTGAGGTACGACAAGCAGGATGTTCAGTGGTCTTCTTTTTCTTCATATGGAAGGTCTGGAGGTTTGTTAACCATAGGGAGGAAAGACTCTTGTGTTCTAATTTCTAGTTTTCACGGGTATGGTTACTTAGGACTAAACCTCTTATGGTAAGGTATAAATTTGTATCTTGCTAACGTTTACTCGTCCTGTTTTATCCATAATAAAAGAAAGTTATGGAATAGTCTTGTTTCGTACAAATCTAAATTTAACAAGGGAGAATGGTGTTTGGGGGTGATTTCAACGTGGTTAAGGCGAAAGGGGAAAGGAAAGGTAGCACTTTAGCTATTAATAGGGCGGAGATGGATGATTTCTTTGGTTTTATTAAATCTTTAGATGTTTGCGACCCTCCTTTGATTGGAAGGAATTTCAGTTGGTTTAGTTCGGATGGGAGAGCTATGAGCAGGTTGGATATATTTTTGCTATCTGCTGGCTTATTGGAGATGTGGAAAGTGCACGACCAAGTTATTGGCAATTGAGTTTTGTCGGATCATTGACCGGTTTGGATTGATCATGCTGACTTTCTACTTTTTATAACGAGAGTTTGGAATTCTACTCAAGTTAGAGGGAAGGCAACTTATGTTATTAAGAAGGAGATGAAAATGTTGAAAAATGTTTTGTGTGTTTGGAATGGAGAGGTCTTCGGATCTCTTGATTAGCACTGTCTAATGCGGTGTCCAAGCTGCATCAAGTGCTTTGGTTGGTAACAGTAAAGTTGCTTTGAAAAGGGTCGTAACGTCGTTGGAGGTATGGAAGTCGGTTCGTGAAAAGGAGAGTTTTTTGGGGCAAAAATCTAGAGTTTTGTGGTTGTCGGAGGGGAATTTAAATTCAAAGTTTTTCCATAAGGCCTTAAATTCTCGGTGTAGAAATAATGCCTTGTTGGGAATCCGTTCAAAGGGTGTTTGGATTATGCAGTTGGATTTTGTTAAGGATTCAATAAAAGATCATTTTCAATCTAGATTTAGCGAATCTTGTCGGGTGTGTCCTACTTTAGATAGAATTTAGTTTGAGAAGTTGTCTTGGGAGGAGTATGCTCGCTTAGAGGATCCATTTTCGGAGGAGGAAATTAAGGGTGTCGTGTGGAATTGTGACGGTGATAAAAGTCCTGGCCCGGATGGCTTTAACCTTTATTTTTTCAAGACTTATTGGCATGTGGTTAAGGAAGATGTTTGCGGTTTTGTTTATGAGTTTCATTTGTGGGGATCCTTCCTAAAGCTATTACGGCTTCGTTTTTGAAATTGATTCCGAAGGTTGATAACCCATATTCTTTGGATGATTATCGGCCCACTTGCCTCATCGGTAGTCTTTATAAAATTATTGCGAAGCTTCTTTCCAATCAGTTAAGAATGGTATTTGGGAAGTTAATCTCTTGCATTCAATCCGCTTTCGTGCCAAATAGGAATATTTTGGACGGTGTTCTTGTGATTAACAAAATCTTGGATCATGCGGAAAAATTTAATAGGAGTTGTATGTTGGTGAAGGTTGATTTCGAGAAAGTGTATGATTGTGTCTCGTGGGGTTTCTTGAGATGTTTGTTTGTGAGGATGGGCTTTGGGGCAAGATGGTGTCTTTGGATGAAAGCTCTTATTTTTAACAATTATGTTTCTATCTTGGTCAACGGGAGTCCTATTGGCAATTTTTTGGTTTCTCATGGCCTTCGTCAAGGGGATCCTCTTTACCCTTTTCTTATTGTGTTGGTGTTAGAAGGCCTTACGGAAATGATGAGGCCAACTGTATCGGTGGGGGATTTTGAGGGTTATCGCTTTAATGATAATGTTCATTTTGAGATGCTTTAGTTTGTCGACCATACATTTTTGGTAGGTGATGGTTTGTGGCCGAATCTTTGGTGCATTAAAGCAATGCTTAGAGGGTTTGAGGTGGTCTCGGGATTGCGTATTAATCTCTACAAAAGTAGACTCATGGGAATCAATTTGGACCTTGATTTCGTTCAAGCGGCATCGTCTTTTATTAGGTGTGATATATGACCTCCCTCTATTTCTTTCCTTGGAATTCCCGTCGGCATTAATCCTAGGAGGAAAGAGGGATGGCTTCCAATCTTATCCAAACTTAAAAGAAGGCTCTCAAATTGGAATAAATTTAACTGGTCTATTGGAGGTCGGGTCATGCTTCTTAATGTCATCCTCTCGTTTATTCTGATTTACTACTTCTCTTTCTATAAAGCTCCCAAGGCTATCATTTCCGATATCATTAAAATATTTCTTATGGGGTGGCTGGGAAGAGAGGAAGAAAATTGATTGGGTGAGTGGGATACGGTTTGTTTTGCGAAGAAGGACGATGTTCTTGGCATTAAGCATTGCGGGCATTTTAATCAAGCTCTCATTTTTAAAGGGAAGTGGCATATTTTGAATGAAGATATTATGTTGTGGTTTGATTGTAGGTATGGCAACATTTGTAGGTGTATCCGTTCTATTACTTTTCGTCCGACGAATAAAAAAATGTCGTCTTGGTGGAAAGATTTGTGTTCTATTGGTGAGTGTGCAGACTCTCGTATCTGATTTTTAGAATCATTAACTTGTAAGATTAGAAACTAAGACTTTTTTGAATTATGGCACGATTCGTGGTTAAGAAATACTCCTTTTTGTCAGCTGTTTCACTCGGTTTTCCTGGGTGTTGATCCAGAGTTCTATGACTTGAATCAGAATAGTATTTGGACGAATGGAAATTGGTAGTGAGGTGTTCGATTGCTTCCTGGCCTGCTGTTACAGGATGCAGCGCAGCAGTGGTCTGTTCTACAGGTTCTGCTGCAGTCGGTAACTCTGGTTATGCAGCGGAAGGACCGGGTTCTATGGTGGCGCAACCCGCAAGGGTTTCCGGTTTCTAATTGTTATGACTTTATCGTCGACTATAGTACGGATGGGGCTGTGGTTTATGAGTCTGGTTTGGTTACGTTGAATCGCTTATGGTGGACGAAGGTGCTAAGCAGAATTTTAATCTTTGGTTGAAGGTTGATCTTGAATCGCATTCCCACTAAATCGAACCTTGTCCGTCGGGGGGTTCTGACAAGTTTCTCTAATTCCTTGTGCCCTTTTTGTGCTAGTGTTTGTGAGGATGTCTATCACTTATTTGGTGTTTACCCTGTTTCTTTGGTTTGGTAGAGGCAAGCTCTTGATTGGCTTCATATTCTATTAACTTTTGTTTAATTGAAGCTTGTTGATAGACTTATTGCAATTGAGAAGGAGTGCAAAGCTAAGTTTAATGTTGATTTGGGGTGGATCTTTGGTTTGGCAATTTGCAAGACAATTTGGTATTGTAGAAACTCTACCCTTTTTGAAGATGGCTCATTTATTAGTTTTGATGGGTTGGGGTATATTAAACGTTTGTTGTGGGATTGGATTTCAGTGGGTAAATTATCGGATTGTTTGGTATCTTGGCCGTATTGGTGTGTCTCTCCAACCTTGGTCTTAGCGTAATCTTTGTTGTTGGTTGGTTTCGGTCCCTCTTAGAGGCGATTTTTGTATTTGGGTTGTGCACCCCTTGTGCCTCGCATTAATCTATTTTGCTTATAAAAAAAGAATTAAAAGGTGGTGTCTTAACTAAGAACATAATTAAAAGGTGGTGTCTTAACCAATAATAGGAGTGTAAAGGTGGTGTCTTAACTAAGAACATGAATGTAAAGGTGGTATCTTAACCAAGAAGAATAAATTAAAAGCGGTGTCTTAACCAAGGACAGAAAATTAAAAGTGGTGTCTTAAGCAAGGACAGGAAATTAAAAATGGTGTCTGAACCAAGAACATGAAATAAAAGTGGTGTCTTAACCAAGATAGGAAATTAAAAGTGGTGTCTGAGCTAAGAACGGGAAATAAAAGTGGTGTCTTAACCAAGGAAAGGAATTTAAAAGTGGTGTCTTAACCAATAAGAGGAAATAAAAGTGGTGTCTTAACCAAGCAAGTGGTGTTTACACCAAGAGAGTGGTGTTTAAACCAAGAGAAGTGGTGTTTAAACCAAGAGAGTGGTGTTTAAATCAAGAGGAGTGGTGTTTAAACTAAGAGGAGTGGTGTTTAAACCAAGAGAATGGTGTTTATGAAATGTTTTTTATATTGATGGTGATTGATTTTAGTTTGAAGACAGATATTCAGACAGGTAGCTCTGCAGCAATGTCTGAATCATTCGAGGAGAGAGAGTTTACACCCTCCTCATTTTTCTTCTTTTTATTATGAAAATGACCTTGATTTAAATTGCACTAAAGTCTATGAACTGAGGTGAATACTTTGAACAACTGGTTCATGTGTCCCGTATCCAAAGATAATCAGAATAAGGGTAGTAATTCTCCCTCTTATTCCTTTTCCATTTCTTAAGGCTCGTGGCGCACAATTTGCATCGTATTTGTCAAGTGTTTTAAATTTATTTGCAAAAATAACCTTAGTTTTTCATTGGATAAGTTAAGGAGATGATTAGTAGAATAGGATATGGTACCAAAAAATGGGATGAAGACTAATGTTGCCATGCCTTGATCTTACCTATTTTCTAGGGTTTTTAAATATGAATAGAATTGGGATTGACCTAAGGGAACATGTATGGTACATGTCCTAGTGTTTCTAATTCAAATTAAGTGATAAAGGGACTTTTGATCACCTAATTGAAATAAGATCATAAGGGAGCATGTAATTTGTTTCAAAGGAGTAACTAAAAGTCCTAAAGTCATTAATCTAATTAATTGACCAAAAGAAATTTAATTAATTAAGTAAATTAATAAAAATGAAGATCATGAAAGAATTTAGATCAAGCTATTAAGGAGAATTAAGCAAGCCTCATGAAATTGTGAATTATAGACCATGAAAAAGAAAAAGAATCAAAGTTAATGATATTAACCCTAATTTTCTAATCAAGTCCAATATAATCACATGTGGAAATTAATCTTAATTTGGGAATCAAATCCTAAAGTTATTCAAACAATTAATCCCTAATTATAACCACATTGGTGTATTAAAAAGAATAAAACGAAAATGAAATAAATGATAATTAAAAGAGAACTCTGTTAGGGGGTGTAAAACGAGAAAGAATGTGTAAATAGCATCATGGGTGTTGGGCCTAGAGCTTGAAGCCCAAACTCAAGTTGGTGCTAGCTTGTTTTAGCATGTGGGGGTGTATCAAAGAATGCAGGGGTGTGCGTGAGTAAAGGCTTATGGGCCTGGTGTCAAGCCTAAGAGAGAAAGCTCAGAAGAGGGCAAAGGGGGGAGAGTCACTATCATTCACGTTCTTCAGACCCCTTATCTTCTCTCTCCCATAATAGGTCATCGAAAATCGCTCCGCCGCATCAGAAATCACCTCCTGCAGTGGCGGAGCCCAAAACCAACAATAAACACCACTAGAATGCTTGCCTCCTCATCCTTTCTCTCTGTTTCCAACCTTTGTTTCTTCTACTCAACAATCAAAACCCTGATTCTAACCTAAACACCTCAAACCCTAAAAGCTTCAAATAGAAATTAAACAGCAAAGCTTCAATGGATCAAAATATAAGCTTAGGGGTTTTGCTCCCACAAGTAAACTCCATCACGTGGTAACAAGAATGACACAATTAGATGAAGAATCAAGGCATGTCGCATTTACCTACAAGGCAAAGATTAGCCTTGGTCGAAGTAGAAGTTAAAGAAGATGATGAAGAAAACCAGAGCTTCTTGATTCCCAGGTAAAGTATTTAATCCTTTGCTTCATACTTCGAATTCTTTCTTCTTCCTTCTTCCTCTTTGATTTTTCTTTGAACTTCTGGTTGTTGCATTGTTGTTGTAGAATTAGGATAAGCTTGAGTTTAGAAGGATGAGTTTAGGAGATTAGGTTGAATTAGCAGTGATGGTGGTGATGAACAGTTGAGTTAGGGTTGTATGATGGAGGCTTCGCTTAATTGATTCAAAGTTTAAATGTGAAACTCTAATCAATGGTAGAATAAGAGCTTTTCTGAAGGTTTGGTTAAGAATTTTCCATAGTTTCAGTGGGTGAATTGATGCTTAGGGATGAAGAAATGAGCTTATGGTTTATATAGTATAAGATGAAGATGAAAATTGGAAGGGAAATTCAGTTAGAAATTGGTTAGGAGTGATTGATCTTAGGCCAAATATTGTGAACATAGGGAAGAATTAATCAAGGGTGGGGGATCATTAATGAGTTAGTTAGGTTTGTGTGTTAGTTGGAGTGACAAATTTGAGGGAAATGTGTTAGTTTTACACTGATTTTAGTGCAAAATCTGGAATGGAAGTGTGTTTGTTTTGGATATTAGAGGTTAGTTAGGATTTCAAATGTTAGTTATAGGGTTTTAGAGGGAATTTGAAGTTAAGGGCAATTAGGTAATTATTGTAGGACACGTGGAACTGTTAGTTGTAGTTAGGCAGTTATCAATTGATAGTTGGTTAATAGTTTGAGATTGGGCAAATTAACTAAACTTAACAATTAGGCAGCCAGTTTTGGGTTTATTGGTTTGAGGTGTAAGTTGGAAAATGGTTAGTTATGCTAGTAGTTAGTGTTGTAAATGAATTTGACAGTTAGGGTTAGTTAGTTGAATTTGATAGTTAAGGTTTGCTAGTGGTTAGGCTTGGTTGTTTGAAGTTTTTGCAAGTTAACTGAATTTGGATAGTTGGTCAATGGTCTTAAATGGTTATGTATGTATGACTTGAATGGTGTATGTTAATGTCAATGTATGGATATGTTTGTATGTTGTAGGTTTTGGTGATACAATGCTTTTGAGTTATGGCATGTGTGTAGTGTATATTTGTATGATATTGAACATTATCATGATAGTTGGGATGTTTTGTGTTGCTCTTAGTTTTTATGGTGAATTGCAACTAGTTTGGATAGTGTATGTGTGGATAATTGTATGTGGTGATCTGTTATGTTGAATGTGGTTTGTATGATGTATATTGTGATGATGCATTGCACTTGAGTTATGATAACTGTTATGAACAATGCACTTCTCTTGGTTAAAATTGTTTCGATTTGTAATGTGTTATGTCAAATTTGATGGAAGTTGAATGGTATGCCATGGATTGTAGATGATTGAATTAATCATGGTCCCTTTGTGATTGTTGGTGCGGTAAAGCGGCAAGCAACAAAAGTTTTTGGAAGTATTTATCCGGGAAATTATCGTGCCCACGGAGATTAGTGTTATTGAACTGTCGTTCGACAATTTAAATCTTATTGAGTTTGGGTTTAAATGGGTTTAAAGTAAATGCAGAAGTTTAACATATGAACAAAAAAGAATACATTCTTTGGAGAGGAAAACTTATCAAGCATGAATTTATACTACTCAAAACAAACTTAAACATATCAATCAGTCGCACTCAACATACAATACTCATCAAAATCATCACGTATTGCTCACAACAGTGTCCATCGCTACAACACTGAGCTGAGAGAACAACTGTATTACTCTCGTCGACGATCTCTCAACTGACTCAAATACCACGGAAGCATTAAGCTTCGATACGCACGTGATTATTAGCTCTAAATCTATCTCTAGAATCTAGAAACTAATATACTTCCTTCCCTAATCAAGATTTGTGTTGTTTATCTCTACAACAACACAAATCTAAACATAAATGCAAAAAGATCAAGGAAAGCACAAGATTGATTTGTAAAGCATATATATATTATATAACACCATGATCAACAAATATACATATGTTTAGAGTAAATATACAAACATAAACCAACAAATAGAGAAATACATGGAGAAGAAATGGAGAAAAACTAAACATCTCACAGGTTGTCAGCGTCGATTGATGAGAAATCCGACTCCGGATCATCCATATGCAAGCTCCAATGTTGTTTTCTAGCTCCTCTCATCAAAAATATGTTTGTGATGAAGTTGGGGTCAAAAATACCCAACCCATAACCTAAAAAATGTGTTTTTACCCCTTTAAATGTGTTTCTGCCCAAACCCATTCGCCCGGCGAAAGCACGGCTCGCCCGGCAAACCAAGGCGGAATTTGCTACTGCCTCTATAGTGAATTTCACTCTTCTTGCTCGCCCCTGCTTCGCCCGGCGAGCCTGGGGCGAGCGTTGACAATACAGCAAAATCATGCACTTGTTTTATTCATAACTTTTGAACCATAACTCCATTTGAGGCCCGGTCGGAAGCGTTGGAAAGCTTATTCAATGCTCTATCTAACAATGAATAAATATCAATGCTTGAATACCTACAAAAATGAGATAAACACAATTAAACTCAATGATATTTACACGATAACGCAATATATACAATATAATGTAAACTATACCGAATATATACTAAAGTTGAGGTTTATTGGTTGAATTAAGCCAATAAGTGCCAATTATTAACACTCAATATCACTCCAATTTAGCACTTATCAAACACTCCCTAACTTGAACTTGTTTGTCCCTAAACAAGAATTAATCAACTCAAAGAAACAAAAGCGACATCCAAGCAACTACGCAACAAGTTTTAACAAACAAAAACAAATGCAATGGTTCAAACAAAAATGGTACATACAAGGCAACATACTTCCCACTAAACTACAACGACAACATAACCATGAAACAAACGCGACGTACAAAAATCATGGCAAACATTCCAAAACAACACGAGTTCAATCATGAATCACAAGGGATGAAAAACACACAAAATGAGGAATTTGACACTCGCACAACAATCTTGAAAACAAAAGACTAAATTATGCATTCGTCCAAAAATTTACATTGAACATACAAAGGCAAGAATTACAAGGGCTTTTCAAGGTTGTAATGTGGTCGGGCTAACAAACAAGGGGCAATTTCTAAAGGTAATTGAAACAAAAACTTGTCTAATCCTAAGGGAGTGACAATTCACAAAGGCTCAAGCACCAAAATTTCAATCAACTTCTTCTCTTATCCCGATTGCTACACCAAAACACATAACTTATTTAGCACAATTATTTGCTACATTTTTTTCTTTCTTTTTCAAAGCTTTTCTCTTTTTTCTTTTTTTTTTCTTTTTTTTCACATTTTTTTTCTTTTCTTTTCTTTTTCACATCCTCATAGCAACCAACAAATAAATGAGCAAAAATTCCTCTCCCCAACTTGAATTCAATCAACATCAAGGTGTGAATACTCCCTACTCTCTAAGGCAAGGTAAAAATTCAAACTATAAATCATGGTTGAGGGTTCAAGAAAACAAGGGTCAAAATCCATTCAAAAAGTGAACTAAATACTCATAGACAAGCATCAAGTTCAAATGCAACATGGATATTGACAAAAAGGCTCAAAGGGGTTTAACAAATGCTCACACACTCACAGGGTGAATTGACTATTTGGCCAAGTGGTTGTGCTCAAAATGAAACAAGTGCCTTGATCCTTTTCATACTTTCATATAATCAATACAAATAAAAGATTAAACATAAGAATGTTGGTACTCCTCGCATATATGAACAATGGAAAGCTTCCACACAATTGGGGTAGGAACTAAAGTGATTCAATTCATGAACAAGTAGTACAAAAGAATGAATGGCATGGGATTTGTAAAAAGCCTAAGTTTCATGTACATGTCATAGTCTAGAAAGCGATAAACACATACCTTGGAAATGTATCAAACTTTAAACAACATCATTACCGTGCATTCGCAAGTTGAAACGATCAAACTTAGAAAAATCACCTTAAATTTCCTCAAGCTACTCAAAATAAGCTCTTGGACAAACACAAAAATTAACACATTAAAACAACTACTATGAACATACTAAAAGACTGGGTGAAAGTGGATAAACAAATTGAAAAGTGAAGATTTGGAGAATTTCAAAGTTGGTCCTATTTCAATTTGGTTAGTCAATTTCACCAAAAAGTCAAATGCAACACAATAACCTCTTTTCCAAGCAATAACCCATAAGCCTGTTCCACAAGTGCACACAACAAGAAACCTTAGTCCATAGCGTCCTCTGGGATATCTTGGACGATAAGTAACCAATAAATCATCTGATCAAATTATCCACATCCAAGTATTGAGACACCTAGTTGAAATCATGAACCTTTTAAACCAATGATGCAAGAATGAATGAAAATGAATGGTTTCTAAATGAATGTCTAGAGGACTATGTAGATGAATTGGAGACCATAAGCCATATAAAATGAGAATAGGTAAGGCAAATTTTAGGGTATGACAAGATGGCCAAAAAGAGAATAAAGAAGAAAATGTTGCAACATAAATAGAAGCAGGAAAAGGTGTAGCAGAATGAACATTGGTAGGGTCATAACAGAAGTGCAAAGAAAGGATGCCTAAAGGGAGCAATCCAATAAAGATAGGAAGCATCCTTTTTGGTTGCAATAATGGGTTTGAAGGGTTAAGAGTTGGAGAGAGCTCTGGCTCAATGGAAGAAAAAGTTCCATGATGTTGTCTTGGAATATTAGAGGTCTGAATAAAAGGGCAAGACATATGAAGATTACTGCACATATCAAGAAACTTCAAGTGTCTTGTGCAACCCTTCTTGAAACTATAGTTAAAAGCAATAATGTTGGTAGAATAAGAATGAAATTTGGGAGTGACTGTAGTTGGATAAATAACTACACTCACCATCCTAGTGGTAGGATATGGATCATGTGGAAAAAGAATAACCTATAGATTAGAATGATTGATAGATCATACTAATACATACATTGTGAAGTCTACACTATAGATAGCGAATTCATCTCTTGGTTAACTGTAATTTATGCTCATAACCAATTGCACAATAGGAGGAGTCTTTGGCAAGATATCAAGAATGTGGAATTGGAATCCATGGGCTTTGGATTGTCATTGGAGACTACATTAATGTTCTCAAAGAGGGGGATATAATTGGAGGAAATAATGTCCAAGAAGAATAATATGCTGACTTGGAACAGATGATGGAAGACTTGGATCTGCATAAACATGAGACAACATGGAACCATTTCACTTGGTCAAATGGATAAGCTAATGGTATGATATACTCAAGAATTGACCAAGCCATTTGTAATAGGGAGTGGTTCCTCAAATACCATTTATGTGTAATTAAAGTGCTCACAACATACATCTCTGACCATACTCCTCTTAGAGTGAAAATTATGGGAGATAATACAATTAATACTAGGTATAAGAACAATTTCAAATTCTTGAATTGTGAAGACTCTAAAGATTTGACTTAAATTTTGGTAAAACTCATTGTCAAACAAAAGGATTCAACATCAAGAAATCTGCTAAACACAAAGATGTCGAAGGAGATGTCATAGCATGAAGACTCGACATTTGGATTGTTTAAATCTGCTTCAAATCCGCTCCAAGTTTCTAAGCGTGTGCAGCAGTGGATCAAGGAAAGATTTATTTAAAGATTTGAAGCCCAAGGAGACAGAAGCCTATAAATAGAAGACTTAGACCTAGGATTTGACATGCCTTATGTAACCTAGTTCTCTTGCGTAAGAAACAAGGGTTTAGGCTTTTGAGAGTCGTTGGCTCTCTAGGTTGTAAGTCTCTCTTTGTATCAGTTGATGCATTGTGGCAGATATAGGTGTCACACAGATCCATAAGCCTTGAGGTATTGGATTGTGTATTGTTCTAGGATGAAGCTTTTAAGCAAATTCGAGTTAGCTTGTTTGTCAAGTAAGCTTGACAGAATTCTGTATTGACAGGGATGATGTAGAAATCACAGTTGGTGATTAAGGGAAGTGAGTGGGGTATCTCGTATCAAAGAGGTTGTTCTTTGATAAAGTCTTCATTGGGTAGAGATTAGGATATAAAGTTGTAAACAGGGGAGTTTAGCTTTGTAACAGTTCTACAGATAGTGGAGTCTTCTTCCTGGATTGGTAATCCCCAGATGTAGGTGAGTTGCAACAAACTGGGTTAACAATTGTTGTGTCCTTTATTATTCTGCAGATTTACTTTTCTGTTAGGGTTCATGATAAAGATGTTGGATCAGATGTCGTAACATCTGTGATTTTGCAATTCTGATATTCAAGGTATCAGTCTGTTGTTATTCCTCTGCGTTTAACCGTTTATGCAGAACAATGTATTGACATGTGTTAGGACATCTGCTATCTGCATTGCCAGAATTTCAATTGGTATTAGAGCAGGCATCCTGTCTATTTCTGGATGAGATCTTTTGGAGATACTTTCTGGCGTTTAAACAAGGAGGAGTTTTGAAGATCAGATCAATCAGCTCAGACATACTCATGGGTATTAATGGATGGGATGAATGTTCTGGATCGAAGGTAACAACCCAGAGGTTGTTCATGTTGCTGAGGAGGTTCTACAACATCTGCAGGAGAAGTGGCTAGTTCTCTTGTTGGGGTGTCTTATAAGATGTTTAGACATCTTATTAGGGCAAGCAGGATCTGTTCCTTGGTGGTTCCACTGCATGTGTTTATGATGGAAGAGCTCTAGAATTATGGGATTTTGGAGTTGTTGCTGAAGACAAATGGTGGAAGGTCTTAATCGTCAGCCTTTATATGTGAAGATATCTGTATTCTTTTATTCCAAAGTCGGGAGCGATGGAATGAAGGGAGTTGTTGGAAGATATCTGGTATGGTGACTTGGTACTTGAAAACTTGGTTCCATGGTACAGTGTGAAGTCAGTTGAAGAGGAGAGGAGTTGAGTTTAAGTTTATCAAGTTCTTGCTCTGGGAGTTTGATAAATTATTGATCGGCTAGGCTGGCAAAGATACTTAAGAATTCTCTCAAGTCCACTCATAAAAGCGTCTCAGCCGTGCATCTGGATTCTTCTAGTTATTCTTCCGACTAGAAGGTATTTCTATGAGACACAATCTGAAGAAAGTGGAGGTGATTTATTTTCACCATACAAAACAGCAAGGAAGGATTCATCTCTCTTAACCCTAAGGGTGGATCCAATCTGATTGGAGTTCTCAGAATCGTTGAGGTAAATAGGATTCGTTCAGAGAGAATCTTAGTTACTTGAGTCAAGGGTGGCAGCCTTGGTATCTCAACTATTTGTGTCAAAGAAGATACTTGCAAAAGATTGAATACTTGATAAGTGTTCATGAAGTGGTCTGGTGGAGCTTAGCTACAATAGTGAAGAAGGGTATTGAACAAGGATTTAAGATCAATTGCTATTTGTGGAATTTACAAGTATTTAATTGATTATCCTTGAAAGTCAAGATTGCTGATGTTCAACAAGATGTTGGAACATATCATCATCAGAGTTTGTGCAGAATCATGGGAGGGGTAATGCATACGCTTTAGCATCTATTTTAGTCTTGGGTGTTGACCTAAGAATGGGCTTCAGTCTGGTATGACAGAAGCATGTGATCTCTAGAGAGTTTCCTGGCAAGAAACTGGTCTGGACTTTGGTGATGTTGAAGATGAAGATGAAGACATCATAATCTTGATGGTTACAGCTTGGATCAGTTTATTTCTGATTTAGGTACTTGGGAGCATACGATCATGCTCAGTTTGAAGGTCAAGGTTAAGTGGCAGTTATCTCTGACTTTCTACAGACCGCTCTACTAAGGAAAGTGGCATTCTTTGGTATGGCTATGGTGTAGTCTAGGACTACTTTATCTTTTGAAGATTTAGACGTGGCATGTATGAATTCTTTGGAGTTTCAAAGCAGTTATTCATCAAGGTGTGAGCTTGAAGGGAATATTTGTGATAAGCAGGATGGAGGTTGTCTACTCAAACTTGATGGTTGAATCAAGTCTATGAGAGCATGGAACTCTTATTCTGTAATAGGGAGGAGGTTCTTCTAAGTGGCAGAAGGAGGAGCTGAATTCAGCAGTTGGATGTCGTATCAGAATGTTCTGACATCTAACTTAACATCAGGATCTCAGCTGGTTATGTGGCACATCAGCTTAAGATAAGGTGATCTACAGGAGAATGGAAGTTATGGATGCTTCAAAAAGGTCTATCTCATGCAGTTTGCAGGAGCTATAGATGGGAAGATGTTACATGTCTAAGAGGCTTGGTGGATCCAAGATGTCTTGCTATGGAGCAAGTAGTTCATGTGACTCGAAGATAGGATTTCATTAGTGGATCAGTGTATCTTGTGGGAGTTCTGAAGAAGAATGAGATCAGCCAAACAGTGGCATTTGGTTTAATTCATAGTGTACATTCAAGTAGGATGCTTGGAACTGATTGCTCTTGTGCAGAAGGGTAGCTAGTTGAAAACGTAAGGTGGTTCTGGTTCTCTTGGAACTTGTGGTAGAAGTTCTAGGTTGAGGATGGAAGTATGCCTTCTTTTGGTGGATGAGAGTTTACTTCTTTCTGGGTTTCTAAAGTTCTCTTTGTTCGAGCTGGTGGCGCAGTGTTGTTTGAAGATCTTTAGTTTGGATTACTATGCAGATAGTAACTCCAGTGGTGAAGCATATCAAGAACCATGGTGTGTGGTGTCTGTGATGTATGGAGGAAGTCCTAACTGATGTTAGAACATTTTCTGGGTTAGTTATCCTTGGAGGAGGATTCTCAAGTTCTGGTCTAGGAACTTGTTGGCTGCATCATGTCTAAGGAGTATCTATCTTGTCATACAGGAGAATGATGGAGTAGAAGAACTGCCTTAGGAGGATGGTGTAGAGAAGGCTGAAGTGGATCATGTGTTGATTGCATGGAAGTTTGAATACGGATATTCACCAGTTGATCAGAAGTATTCCAGGTTATCATATGAGAGAATGATGAAAGAATGACTGTCTTGGATTGTTGGGTGTCTATCTATTAATTGACCTTGCTAAGGTCAGATTAAAAGCTTGTGGAGGGGATATCGCCCCTATTGGCAAGTCATGCTAAAGGGAAGTGGATCAGTTTGCCAGTTGTGAAGTTCTGAAGCATGTATACGGTATCTGACACCGTTGGATGAAAACAAACTAAGAGGTATGGTATCTCTTTGAGGAATGTGGATCATTCCAGATCAATTGGATTTTATCTCAGGGAACAAGGAGATCTATACATGAGAATTCAAGAGGAATTTGTTTGGCGTATGGATAGTTTATGGAAGAGGGGGATCAATGGAGCTTTGATCTTAATCTAAGAGTTTGTTAATTTAGGATGGTGATCCTAATGAGTCCTCACGGGAAGCATGATGGTGTTCATGTATGAGTGATTATTGGTTCTTATTAGAAGAAGCAATAAGTGGAGTTGATGATTGTGCTCAGCAAGTAGATTGGACAGACGGTGTGCTCTTAAAGACATGAAGATGCGTCTTATGTTTTCCATTCATCAGCATAATGTTCATTGGAGGAGCATTGGTTATCTTAGATAGGGGGAGTTGCTCCTTGATCTAAGATGTATTACTGCAAGGGTGCAGTTCTGGGTCCAGTTTGTATTATACGTCAAGCAAGCTGTGATTATGTTTCCATCCTGGGAGGATGAGACGTCAAGAAGGATGTCTTGACATTAGTGTACTATTGCAAGTTGGGGGAAACTTGACAGTACAAATAACATGGTTCTTAATGGATGCTTAAGAATCATTGGTTAGGTCTGAGAGAATTTACTTTTCTCTGCATAATGTGGTCTTAAGACTGTGAAGGTATTGGTCAATACAGAAGTCTTCTTTAGTGGACATTGTCTGACATGACGTCAGAATAATATTTAGGACAAATCTCTCTGGTTATGTGCTTGTGTGGATGGTTTGGATGGTGGAGAATTTGCGCGTGCAAAACATGTTCTTCACCCTTGGAATTCCTTTTGGACGGTGCTCTAAAAATGCTTTATATGGCTTGACTGGTGTCATTTCCAATGGTTCGATAATTCTTATGCGAGTGCATGGGTATGTAAAGGGACATTTCCGACAATGAAGCTGCTCTAGTCACTGTTGTCAATTTTTGGCTAAAAAGGGGGAGAAAGGAGTTTCTGTAATGTTCTTTGTAGAAGTTTCTGCAGTGTTCTTTGTGTCCTAAGTGTTGTTTGTGTCTTGTGTCCTGAGTTAAGAACACAGTTATATGTTCAGGGGGAGTTTTAGGATTTCTAGAATCTCAGGAGTCTTAAATTATTACTTATGAGTTGGTTATTCAGGTTGACACGAATACAAGAGAATCCTGCTGGTTTTATTGTACAAAATGAGTTTTAGCCAAAATTTATCAAAAGGGGGAGATTGAAGACTCTAAAGATTTGACTTGAATTTTGGTAAAACTCATTGTCAAACAAAAGGATTCAACATCAAGAAATATGCTAAACACAAAGATGTCGAAGGAGATGTCATAGCATGAGGACTCGACATTTGGATTGTTTAAATCTGCTTCAAATCTGCTCCAAGTTTCTAAGCGTGTGCAGCAGTGGATCAAGGAAAGATTTGTTTAAAGATTTGAAGCCCAAGGAGACAGAAGCCTATAAATAGGAGACTTAGACCTAGGATTTGACATGCCTTTTGTAACCTAGTTCTCTTGCGTAAGAAACAAGGGTTTAGGGTTTTGAGAGACGTTGGCTCTCTAGGTTGTAAGTCTCCCTTTGTATCTGTTGATGCATTATGGTAGATATAGATGTCACACAGATCCATAAGCCTTGAGGTATTAGATTGTGTATTGTTCTTGGATGAAGCTTTTAAGCAAATTCGAGTTAGCTTGTTTGTCAAGTAAGCTTGACAGGATTCTGTATTGACATGGATGATGTAGAAATCATAGTTGGTGATTAAGGGAAGTGAGTGGGGTATCTCGTATCAAAGAGGTTATTCTTTGATAAAGTCTTCATTGGGTAGAGATTAGGATATAAAGTTGTAAACGGGAGAGTTTAGCTTTGTAACAGTTCTACAGATAGTGGAGTCTTCTTCCTGGATTGGTATCCCCCAGATGTATGTGAGTTGCACCGAACTGGGTTATCAATTGTTATGTTCTTTATCATTCTAAAGATTTACTTTTCTGTTAGGGTTCATGATAAACATGTTGGATCAGATGTCGTAAACTCTGTGATTTTGCAGTTCTGATATTCAAGGTATCAGTCTGCTGTTGTTCCTCTGCGTTTAACCGTTTATGCAGAACAATGTCTTAACATGTGTTAGGACATCTGCTGTCTGCATTACTAGAATTTCAAATTGTATTATGGAAAACCAAGAGTATAAGACCACATTTACTAATATTTGGATTATGGAAGAAAGAGGCACCCCAATGCACAATGTTTGAAAAAAATCAAGAGATTGCAACCTCTCTTAAAAGCTATGATAAAGAAAACTACTACATGTGATAAAAAGATCCAAGAGAATAGAGAAAAACTGGCTCAAACTGAACAAGTGTTGGAAAATGTCTCATTCAACCAGAAACATATTGCAGCAGCTAAGCATTGGTCTAAAGAAATAATAAAAGCCACTAAACTTGAGGAACAAATTCTGCATCAAAAATCAAAAGTTAATTGGTTGCAACTTGGTGGTGGAAATAATGCTTATTTCCATGCCACTGTCAGAGGGGAAAATAGACAAGATGGAATTCACAAACTTATTGCTCAGAATGGTAATGCCATCACAGAGCATGAGGAGATTAAGAAAGTAGTCTTTAACTTCTATGGGGACCTTGTTGGTAAATCTACCCAGTGACTAATGCAGGTGTATATTTTAGGTTTGAGACAAGGGGATTAACTACAAGATAGCCACAGGTTTAGCTTGATTCAACCTGTTACAAACCAAGAGATTTGGGAGGCCCTCAAGAGTATTGGAGATAAAAAAACACCTGGAGTTGATGGTTTCAATGCCAAGTTTTTTAAGTCTGCATGGTCTGTTATTAAGGTAAATGTTATAGATGATATCAATGAGTTATTGAAGACAATAGAATACATGCAACCTTTAATTGTGCCTTAGTTACTTTGATCTCAAAAATTACCAACACAACAAACCTAAAAGATATGAGTGAGACCTATAGCCTGTTGCACCCCCTTTTATAAAATAATTTCCAAAATATTAACAACAAGATTGAGCAAGGTGATCAATGTAGTAATGGATGAGAACCAAGTTGCCTTTGTTCTTGGGAAAGTAATTAATGACAATATTATCATTGCTCATGAACTACTGAGAGGCTACATCGGGAACCACGTCTCACTTACATGTACCATCTGGATTTGACCTGCAAAAGGCTTATGATACAATGGAGTCGTCAGCTATGGAAACCATTTTGAGAGAAACTAGTAACAAACCCGTGCGTTCGCACGGGCATGTCTGTTCGAGGATTTTATTTTATGGACGCGTAATTGTTAATCAAATTGAAAAAAAAATAGTAAAATTATAAAAATAGATTTGATTCAAATTAAAAATTTGTATTGGTAAGTATAAGAAATTGTTGTGTGTTGTAAAATAAGGAATTAAATTAATTATTGATATAAATTCAAATAATGCAATGATGATTGAAAATATTAAATAAAAATATTAATTAATAGGTAGATCAGAAAACAAATGAAACTAAAGTTAGATTGAAATTAAATAAAATTAGGAATTAATTGTGTTCGATAAAAATATTATTTGTTAGAATTGATGTTATACGTGGTGATATAAGTGGTGATATATATATATATATATATATATATATATATATATATATATAAGGAATGAAAAAAAAAGTTACACGAAAACTATGATGTCAGCCGGCGGAAACATAGAAACGACAATGCTTTATCTTGATTTTGTAATCCAGGTCCTTGGTTTTGAAATGACATATTGTATATAAAATTAATATTATATTTTTAGTATACGATTTGAACTATAGCAACAACTTACTTCTTAGAGAAAAACTAGTGGGATACCCGTGTATCCGCACGGGTTCCGCTGCGGACCTTTGAAATTTGACTAATATATTTTGATAGGGAAAATTTTAAATTTACAATTTTTAAAGGATTGTGTTAATAAAAAAATGTAATATCAAATATTGATAAGTCACAAAAGGTTAGACAGAAAAAAATTCAAATTATAAAGATAAAGATGTTAGGTATATGAAGCCATTCAGAAAAATAAAAAAGCACAGAAGAAAATAAAATATTTACTATAAATTGTAAAAAGGGTAGTGGACTGCAGAATTGTCACCAGTTAGGTTATGAAATTCAAATAATAAATAGAAAATATTTAAATTTAATTTAAAAAAATAACATAAAGTAGTAAAAGATAAAAATATAAGTGAATCAAAGATAAAAAATCGTCACTGTGTTTACACGGTACTCGTGTACTACCCGTGCGTTCACAATAATTTTGGCCTGGCTTCCCGTGCATTCACACAGTACTGTGTGTTATCCGTGAGTTCACACGGTACTGATGTGTTACCCGTGCATTTGGTCTGGTTACCCGTGCGTTCACACGGTATTGGTGTATTATCCGTGCGTTCACACGGTACTGGTGTATTACCCGTGCGTTCACACTTATTTTGGTCTGGTTACCCGTGCGCTCATACGATACTGGTGTGACCCGTGCGTTCGCACGATACCGGTGTGGTACGCATGCTTGTGTTTTTAAAATATAATTAAAATGTTAATAAGAAAAAAAATATTATTTTACGAAACCCGTGCGGGTGTGGACTGCGCATACGTCACCAGTTAGGTTATGAAGAAAAAAAACGAAAAAAGTAATATTTTTGTTTTGACACTATTTAGAAATAAATTTGAATAAATAGTAAAGATGATTTCGTTTAAAAATAAATTGAAATGAAAATAATAAGTTTTGTTTTGACATTATTTATAAAAATATTATAATCAATAGTAAAGTTTTTCCCGTTTGTAAAAATATGAGAATGAATATTTTTATTTTGTGACAATGTTTATAAAAAAATTGGAATCAGAAAATGTATGTTATTTCGTTTAAAAGAATTAAAATGTTTCCCGAAATAAATTATGTATTTTTTCCCGTTTATAAAAATTAATTGTTTTTTGAAAGCATTTATAAATATATTTGAATAAATGGTTAAGTTTTTCCCAATTATAAAAATATTTAAATTAAAATATTATTTTTGTTTTGACATAAGTTATAATTATATTTGAATCAAAAGTAAAGTTTTTCCCGTTTATAAAAAAAGTTTATAAGAATAATATTAAATTTACGTTTAAATAGTAATAAAAGTAGAAGATGAAATGTAAACCAAAATATGTAAAATAATATGATTTCAAAATAAGACAAATATTTTATAAGAGAGAATACAAATTTAGAGAATCAAGTCTATATGTTATAATTTATTTCGCAAATTGTTTTGATATATTTAAAAAAATGGTCTATAAAATTCTATTGTTCAAAATTTGGATAAGTAGTAACGTTGACCCCGTTTATAACAATAGTGTTTTTCCCGTATATAAAATGTTTTTCCCGTTTGTTTTGACAATATCTATAAGTTATGTTTATAAAAATAATAAGTAAGAGTATGAGAGTCAACACGGGTACTGGTGTATTACACGTGCGTTCACACATTCGTTAAAATATATTTACTTCGTATGAGTACTGGTGTGTTACACACATATGTTTCTAAAATTGACAAACAAATTGTATGATTAATAAAAAATATCATACAATTTTGATACTATTTATTCATATATTATTTATGTTTCGTTCTATTAGTATTTATATTGAAGTTCATTTAATTCATTAAAATTGTATGATTATTTTGTACCAAAAAATTTTGTATGATTATAACTGAACATGCCATTGGCCAATATCATGAGTTTTCATTGGATGTAATTTGAAATCTTATATGATGTATAACATTCATAAATTTCAATGATAGGATTGCATGAATATCTTTATAAAAAAATTGAGCTTTAGAAATATTCAAATGATAAATTATAAGGATAATACATTCTTTTTGAAGAATGGCATAACTCTGATTCTACAGCTCATTTTATTTGATCCTGCAGGTATGAATGATGCTTAGAGGCATAGGATTCGATAATACCACTTTAGTATACGTTGCTGCAGGAAAAAATTATAAAGAATAAAAGTACATGGCGCCGCTTAAATAAATGTTTCCACGATTACTAACAAAATATACCCTGGCAACGCCATAAGAGCTTGCTCGGTTTAAGGTATTGGAGAAGTATATAACAGAGCTCAAAGCAGGCGCAGAAAAAGAAGTATATAGCAGCAAAAAGAACAGAGTTCATTTGGACGGAAAAAAGCCAACTGCAGAATCCATAACCAAAATTCATAACAGTTAAACTCTAACAGGTATAACAGAATTGCCATAACAAAACTCCTTCCTAACTATGTAACAAAGGACATTCTAACTGAAAATAATTCAATTACACAAAAAACCTCTTAACAAAAAACCTAACAGAATGGTTAAACAAAACCCTCTCCGTCTCAATTTTTCTCTTCCTCTACTAACTCCCATATCAGTGACTCTATCTCTTTCTCCAAACTGCTTATCTCATTTTCCTTCTTCGTCTGAAATTTCAGTTTCTCCCTGCAGACATGAGTTATCATTATGATGCATAGGTACGGGTACGTACCCGGTGCGGGTACTGGTACCGGTACGGAATACGGCATTTTTTAAAAATTAAGGTACGGGTACGTTAATAAGAAATAAAAATTTTCTAGAGAACTAAATTATTAGGTTTATAACAAAATACAACTCTAAAAAATTGAAAAAACCAAAAATAATGATAAGAAACAGTACTAAAAAAATTAAAATACATAAATAGACTATATTGATATTTGAGAAAGCTACAAATTTCATTCAAAATCAAATAATGAGAAAAAATGAAGTACCACGAGTACGGTACGAGTACCCGGTACGAGTGCGTACCCGGTACCGGTACTTCACCATTTTAGAAGTACCCATGCTTCATAGGTTATCAATCAGTTCTCCATATCATTACACACATTGTGATATTTATCGACACGTATGTAATCACATATTTAAACGAATTCAAATATAATCGGCTTATAGGAAACCGCTCTGTCCAAAAAGGAAGCCACGCACCCACAAATCACATGTATGACCTGCAACACAAAATCACAGCAGCAAAAATTTTCCCAAAACTATACAAAAATGTGAAAACGGCATTGAACGGTAAAACCTCACCTCATTATAAATAGACTCCATCCTCTCCATTTTTGTCTAAACTTCAAGCCCAAAAATATTCATGTTCTCTAAACAATTAATTTTATATGCAGTTTATATAAATTTCAAATACAAATAATAATATAGTTTGTTGTAGTTTTTCTGCATACTCAAGTATTGTCATAATGGGTAGATAAGATATTTCTTCTAGCATGGCCAACATCAAAACCGCGCCGGTTTGGCCGATCAATTCCAACCATCTGCACAAAGCCAAAATTCTGCAGAACATCAACTAACACGATTCAATTTATTTTTCAATTCTTAATTCAACACTTATTCCAATTTTAAAAAAAAACTAATCAAATTCATGATTCTTATTACATACCTGCAGAAATTCTGCTATCACACAAATATATATATTTTTCTTCTTCCTGCTAACAATTGCAGCTCACATAAACCATAACACACGGCTGCAACAACGGCCCCTTTGCAAGCAATTCAAAGAAGAGACGAGTTTCCGCCGTTACCGCAACACAATCAGAATCATGCCGACGCAACTGTGAAAATCAACGAAACATAACAAATTCAATTTAACAAAGCAGAAACAAAATCACAACAATTTCTTGCAAACTTGTTATAACAAAACAGAAATTCACAGCAGTTAATCACAAATTCAATCGAATTTCATCAATTTCTATTGTTTTCAAACTCTTATGGTTTCAATTTTCTTACAGGAACTCACCTTTTGCAATTTCTTTTTTTCAGGAACAATTAACACAGCTTTTGTTTCCAGGAAGAAGAACCTGTAACAATTGCAAAATAATAATAACAATTACAGCAGAGAAATCCTAGAAAAAAGCAGCAGCAATTCGTTTTGCCATTACCACAACAATAGTCTGAAAACGAATCTCTGCAACGAATTCAATTTCCATTAACAGCTGCAAGTACAAATCAAAACCGAAACTTTGCCGACACGCGAAATTGACAAAAATCCGAAGCAAAACAACATTACCTGCAGCGAATCAATCACAATTGTAATGCCATAACCGTAATGATTGTAATGCTGCAAACCTAATTGTAATTCCGCATCTGCAATGGAAGCAATCCCTGAAAAGATAACTATCACATAGATTGTTACAACTTACAACTATCAAAAAATACAATAATGGTTTTATCACAGGATCAAAATTACAAACAAAGGACTTGGAAAATGTTAGTATACATTCAAACTTATCTTAAAAGAGAATACATTACAGTAACTTACCATATTGAAATTATATCGATGAAGGCAATAACTTCTAATGCGAATGTGTTCAACGCTGCCCAAATAACGGTGATGTCAATGTACATACATAAGAATACATGATAAGTGTTATTAGATAAACTTCAAACAATACCTCCCATAGCCTTTCTGTGGGAATAGCCTTGTCTAGCATTGCAGCACCAGGAGGCTCTGTCTCAGTGGGAATAGCCTCGTCAAGATCCTTAAAGTCATTGGTTTCTGAATATGCTTCTTCAGAACTCATAAGATAACCACATGTATCAAATTATAGCTCATCAGGATCCTCAAATTCAAAATTGAAATTCAGAGGATTCTCATTATGAAAATCAGAAAAATCAGAACCAACAACTTCATTAAGAAAAACCAGAAAATCATACCAAAAAAATGGAGAAATAAAACTTACACTTATAAATTCAATTTCCATCTTGTGTAGATCCACAATCTGAAAACATATACGGCCTTTTCAGTTTCCGGTAGGGCTTCGTAAGAGATTTTGTTGAGAACAGATATGGGTTTTTCGGATTTATACAGTTGAACTTTACATTCACCTTCATTATCTGACAAACCAAACATAAACTAATAAGAATCATAACAATTAGTTCAGTATTAGTTAAAAAACCTAAACAGGTCATATACAATAGAATAAGTTAATAACAAAACCTAAATTGAAAATGTTAAAGAGAAACCTTTTCGAATCAGACCACCACCACAGAACACCACCACCCACCACCACACTCGTCGTCGAAAACCCGCTGCGATGACCCCAGATCTAAATGTATCTTAACAGGGATCTTCCACAACTCTTTGCAGAAGTTGATATCGTGATGAGTTTGAAAGGTATGGCCATTGTTGAATCATTTATAGACGGTGTCCCATCTCATGATGTCGGAGAGGCGAAGTTGGACGGATATGGAGGGTTGGAAGACAATGAGATAAGGAGAAGAGAAAGAGAGTTCAGAACAATATCCTTTGCTTGTAGGAGTAGTTGAAATGAGTCGTTCAAGGCATTGATCAGTGGGTTTGCAGAGCTACAGTGCAAAAATAAATTCAAAATTGTAAATATTGATTGAGATGGTTTGGTTCATGTTGTACTTGTTAGATGTAATTCAAGTTTTGTCGAAGTCGAAGGACTTATAGGTTTTGGCGAAGTCGAAATGTTGTATAGTTGTAGTGTTGTAAATCGGCTGTATTCGACAGAGTCGAATATAGATGATAAAGAGTTCAGTCGAAATGTTAGTTTGTGGACCTGGGCTTTGATAGCCTATATAAAGGGTCTTTTACTTTGTATTTTTGTACAACAACTTCATAATAAAATTTTACAAAGTTTCAAACCCTAATCTCTTCTTATTTTCTTCTCTCTCTTTCTCCTTCTTCTTCTCTCAAACATTCATCTTTCTTGAACATAGTTCCAACAAATTGGTATAACAGAGCACTGGTTACGATTCAGAGAGAATCTAATGGCAAACGGAACAACAACGTCCACACAATTCCCAGCGAATCTACCGGTTTTCAAAGGGGAAAACTACCAACGGTGGGTTGCGCAGATGAGGGTTATCTTCAGATTTCAAGATGTGGTTGAAATCGTGAATGATGGCGTAACTGAATTGGGGGAAAATGCTACTAATGAATAGAAAGCTGCGTACAAGGATCAACAAAAGAAAGATGGTAAAGAGTTGTTCTTGATTCACCAGTGTGTGGATCGGAATGTGTTTGAGAAAATTATTGAAGAGGAATCAGCAAAAGGAGCGTGGGACAAGTTAAAGAACTTGTATGGAGGTGATGAGAAACTGAAGAGGGTGAAGCTACAAACCTTGAGAAAGCAATACGAAATGATTCAGATAAAGGAAGATTAATCAGTTTCAGAGTTCTTTTCAAGGTTGGTGATGCTGTCGAACCAGATAAAGTCTTGTGGAGAAACAATCACAGATTTACAGAAGATTGAGAAGGTACTAAGATCTCTGACTGCAAATTTTGATTACATTGTAGTGTCCATTGAAGAGTACAAGAATCTTGCTGAGATGAAGGTTGAAGAGCTACAGGCTTCTTTGGAAGCTCATGAGATGAGATTGAAGCAAAGAAGTTCAGAAAGAGAAAAGGTATCGGACCAAGCACTACAGGCGAAATTCACCAAGAAATCTAGGAAGGCGAAGCAGGGAAGGAATCTTGCTAGTGATGAGAAGTCAAGCAAGAGTTCAAAGAATCATGATGATTCAAAGAAAGTCATGGGCAACAAGTATTCTGGGAAGAAAGTTGACATGAAAGACGTGCAGTGTTACAATTGTCAAAGTTTTGGTCATTATGCTCGAGACTGTCGAAAGAAGAAGGAAGCACGAGCAAAAGAAAGTGACAAAGCACAGTATGCACAGGCAGAAGATAGTGATTCTGAAGGTGTGCTACTAATGGCAGACACTCAGTCGAATGATGATGAAACAAATTTGTGGTATCTTGATTCAGGTTGCAACAACCACATGACTGGTAATAAGAACTGGTTCACGAAGCTTGATGAATCAGTTAAGAAGGTGATAAAGTTTGCAGATGGTAGACGTGTCACATCAGGTGGAAGAGGAAACATATCTGTAATGAAGAGAGATGATAAAAAAGCCAGCATTACTGATGTGTTGTATGTGCCTTCTATGACAAGTAACTTGATAAGTATAGGTCAATTACTTGCCAAAGGACATAATATGAAGCTGGAGAATAATCAAATGAAGGTGTATCATGCTAATGGTAGGTTGATACTGAAAGCACCATTGGCTGATAACAAGACTTTTAAAGTTCAGATTAACATGATTAATTATGAATGTCTTGCGTCAACTACAGAAGAGGAAAAGAATTGGCTATGGCATCATAGATATGGGCATCTAAACTTCAGGAATTTGGGTATGCTGAATCAGAAGAAGATGGTGTATGGTTTACCTCAGGTGAAGGAACCAAATCATGTGTGTGAAGAATGCTGCAAAGCAAAGCAGACTAGAAAAGTATTCAAACATGATCTGCCAATTAAGTCGAAAGGAAAGTTGGAACTTGTTCATTCTGACGTATGTGGACCTTTTGAAGTTAGGTCGAATGGTGGAAAGCGTTACTTCTTAACTTTCATTGATGAATTCACCAGATATATATGGATTTATGTGATCGAAAGTAAGAGTGAAGTATTCACAAAGTTCAATAAGTTTAAGTTGCTTGTCGAAAAGCAAAGTGGCTGCAAGCTTAAGAAACTAAGAACTGATGGTGGTGGTGAATATATCTCTCGAGAGTTTGCTAGATTTTGTGAAGAGGAAGGTATAGAGCATGAGGTTATTGCACCCTATACACCTCAACATAATGGGATAGCTGAGAGAAAGAATAAAAGTATACTGAATATGACGAGAAGTATGTTGAAGGCTAAAGAGGTGCCAAAGAGATTTTGGGCTGAAGCAGCTTCGACAGCAGTATACATTCTGAATAGATGTCCAACGAAGAAGTTAGTCGAGAAGACTCCTTATGAAGCTTGGAAAGGTGAGAAGCTAAATGTAAGTCGTTTTAGAGTTTTTGGATCAATATATTTCAGACATGTTCCTGAGCAACTGAGAACAAAACTAGATGATCGAAGTCAAACCATGGTGCTCATAGGTTATCATTCGACTGGTGCATATAGACTATATTCACCAGAAGATGATAAATTTGTGATCAGTCGAGATGTTCTGGTAGATGAAAATAAAAAATGTGAGTGGAGTCATGGATCAGTTCGACAGGATATTGGTCGACAGATGGAAGAGACAGTTCCGACGGTGTTTGAAGAAGACCAACAAACTGAGGCCACGACAAGTCGAAATGAAGAACCTCCTGAGCAGAATGTCAGAAGATCAACTAGAACAAGAGCTGAGTCGACAAGGTTAGCTGGATATGAGAGATTTCCAGATAATGCAATCGATGCAGATGGTGACTTAATAGAAGAAGCAATGATGATGGCTGAAGCAGAACCAATTAACTTGGATGAAGCCATGAATGATTCGAATTGGTGTGAAGCCATGAAGGAGGAACTCAGGGCAATTGAAAAGAACAATGCCTGGGAACTTGTCGAAAAAGCCAGCAAGAAGCCTATTGATGTGAAATGGGTTTACAAGCTGAAACGAAGGCCAAATGGTGAAATTGCCAAGCATAAGGCAAGACTAGTGGCAAGAGGATTTCTGCAGAAACCTGGTGTTGATTTCAACTAAGTCTATGCGCCAGTGGCTAGGATGGAAATAATCAGGATTGTTGTTTCGACTGCAGCATATAGAGAATGGAAGATACATCAGTTGGATGTAAAATCAGCATTTTTGAATGGACCTTTGGAGGAAGAAGTTTATGTCAGTCAGCCACCAGGATTTGAGATCAAAGGGCATGAGTCGAAGGTGTAGAGATTGAGGAAGGCTCTCTATGGATTGAAGCAAGCCCCAAGGGCTTGGAACAAAAGAATAGATAGTTTCCTAATCAAAGCAGGTTTCACAAAGTGTGTGTCTGAGCATGGAGTTTACATAAATGATGTTGACAATGATAGTCGAATCATTTTATGCCTGTACGTTGATGATTTGCTAATTACAGGTGCAAATGAAGCTGAGATAAGAAAAGTTAAGTCGAAGCTAATGCAAGAGTTCGAAATGTCCGACCTAGGGAATTTGTCATATTTCTTAGGAATGGAATTCAAAGACACAGCTAAAGGTGTGTTCCTGCACCAGAAGAAGTATGCTCATGATATTTTGAAGAGGTTCAAGATGATTGACTGTAAAGCTGCGACAACTCCATTGGAAACAGGAGCAAAGTTAAAGAAGGTAACTGATGATGAGTTTGTAAGTTTGACATTGTACAAACAAATTATTGGATCCTTGAGGCATCTTTGCAATACAAGACCGAACATTTGTCAAAGTATCGGATTGTTAAGTTGATTTATGAAGAAACCCCAAGAATGTCATCTTATTGCAGTAAAGAGAGGACTGAGATACATTAAGGGTACGATTGATCATGGTGTACTGATGCCATGTCGAAATAGGTCTAAGTCGAAAGATGTGGAGGTATATGGTTATACTGATTCAGATTTCAGTGGAGACCAAGATGAGAAGAAAAGTACTGCAGGCTATATTTTCATGATCGAAGGAGCTCCAATCTCTTGAAGTTCGAGAAAACAAAGCATTGTGGCTTTGTCATTATGTGAAGCTGAGTATGTAGCTGCATCGTATGCAGCATGTCAGGTAGCATGGATAGATATGTTGCTCGAAGAAATCAAGATCAAGGAACCTGGGAAGATGAAATTGTTTGTAGACAACAAGTCAGCTATTGATCTTGCCAATCATCCTATGTGTCATGGTCGAAGTAAGCACATAGAAAGAAGGTATCATTTTCTCAGGGATCAAGTGAACAGAGGGAAGCTGGATCTTGAATATTGTAAGACTGAAGTTCAACTAGCTGACATACTTACCAAACCTTTGAAGAAAATCAGATTCGACGAGTTAAAGAAGAGCATTGGGATGAGAAGTCTCGAAAACATGAATTAGGTGGTGTGTTAGATGTAATTCAGGTTTTGTCGAAGTCGAAGGACTTATAGGTTTTGGCGAAGTCGAAATGTTGTATAGTTGTAGTGTTGTAAGTCAGCTGTATTCGACAGAGTCGAATATAGATGATAAATAGTTCAGTCGAAATGTTAGTTTGTAGGCCTGGGCTTTGATAGCCTATATAAAGGGTCTTTTACTTTGTATTTTTGTACAACAGCTTCATAATAAAATTTTACAAAGTTTCAAACCCTAATCTCTTCTTATTTTCTTCTCTCTCTTTCTCCTTCTTCTTCTCTCAAACATTCATCTTTCTTGAACGTAGTTCCAACAGTACTACATACCATAAATACGTTAGATCAAATAAGCAAATTGAAGTAAAGTTCTGGTTAGAGTTGGTTTCAGTTACGTAAGGGCAACCAAAAGACCACTTTTGAGCCAAAATGGGTTACGTGGAAGATGGTAGATGGGGGGTAGAATGGGTATTTCCAGAGCCTTAGATTTTCTTATATAGTAAGATATCTTAAATTGAGCATGTATATATTATGTATATAGCAGCAACTTACTATAGCAGCAAATTAATATTATATTTTAAGTATATATCTCAAACTATAGCAGCACCTATTTTAAGTATATTCCAAATCAACCACAATCCTACTTCTTAGAGCATATATTGAATTGAGCATGTATAACGCATCATTTGTTTATAGCAAAACTTATAAAACAAATATCAGCAATAAGTGTTACCTCAATTAAAGTGTTTATCTCAATTAAAGTGTTGTTTATAGCAGAACTTATAAATTTGTTTATAGAAGTAAATTATTAGTTGTGAAGTCAATCGATATATATGTATACAAAATGCATAGAAAAATATTCTAGAGAAAAATTATCATAGGTCTAAGTGATTGCACAGAAAATACATAGAAAAATAATAAAGGACTGATATTATAATTAACTGCTCTAAGAAGTAGGCAATTGATTCAAGATACATAGCAGAATATAAGTCAAAGCTTAGGCCTAATTGTTTCATAGGTCTGCAAATTACAAATTGAGCCACACATGTTTGGTCTCAACAAAAAAACTGATCACGACAAACAAAAAAAGTTTAGCATTTGTAGAACATTACAAACAAATTCTTTTGAACAATATATATCCCAAGTCACTCTTTCTTCATGTGTTTGGCTTTAGTGGCAGAATGATGTGGTGTTTGATACTTTGTTGGAGACATCTCATCAGTTCCAATGGCAGCAACATCCCTCTTCGACAGTGTATTGGTGGAGCTTGTTTCAAACATAGTTATTTCAGTTAGTTATGAGTGTGTAAACAGGCCACTCAAGTAAATCAGTCATCTCATAATCAATAATCTTATGAATTAGCAATGGAAACATATTAAACATTAAACAATAACATACCAAAGGTTGGTTGATTTGCATTGTTGGAATGTTGGGAAGAGTTTCTACTTTAGCAATTTTAGAAATGTGCTGAATTAAGAGAAATAAATAGGTTTAGAAATGTGTGGAAGTAAAGGTAAGCCACCTTGTGATTAAACCATGTAATCATGCATGTAAAGCACAATCCATGCTCAGGTGGATCTTTCTCCTCAGGGGTGAAGTCCAAGACTAATGTCTATCTTTCTGCACTTCCTTAACTCTTTCACGATTGAATACTAGTATATCTTGGTAAGATTAGTGTCTATTTCATCCCTTTGTGGAGTTAGGGCATGTGGAATCAAAGAGTCATGATGCTTTAGTTGTGGGTTAGCAGGGACAGGGAAAGATGATCACCGCGATCGCAATGGCCCACTTTCAAGCTAAATAAGGACATAATTGTCTTCCATTCTTAGCAATCCCTCGAAGTACTTCTGCTGAATGATAACGATCCCCTACCACCAAGACCAACAGTGGCTGTGTTACCTCATTGGGATTCATGATCTCACTTATCATTTTGAATACTTGTTCATCCCTATTAAGCATAACAATTTAGCATTGTTTGTAGGAGGTGGAATACTTGACACGAAAGGCAAACTTTTTCTTCAAAAGACTATCAAGGTGTATATGATACATTTGGGGGTGATCTTCCCCAGCCTACAGCAGAAACACAAAAGTTATTAGCCTTCCATGATTAATTTTTTTAGACAGTATATACCAAAAGACAAAAATGTATTCACAAGACATAAGTAATCACATTTTTCATGAAGTTGTTTTCAAAGCTCCTATTCCTTTAGTGGACCTTACTGATGCAACCTGGGGCTGCACAATTTCAGTTTCTGTCTCCATTGGATACAGTTCATCAAAACTAATGAATCTGTTTTATTCTATCTAAGTTCAATTAGTTTGTCAGAATCAAAATCTTCTTTTTCTACATTCCAACAAAAACACAAACACAAAAATTAGCATCTTTCATAACAAATAACTATAATCAAAACCAATATCAAAAAACTAAAACAAAATCCCAAAATATTAGCATTTAATTCACCTATTAATATCTCTCTCAACCTCCAAAATTATTGCTCTGAGGCAAAAAAAAATTATCAAAATAAAAAAATTAAAACGAAACCACATTAATAAAACAAATATTTTTCATAGCATTTTCTTTATCCTTGAGTTAAGAATGGTTGATGTAAGAAATAGGTTAAAGTTCCATTTTTATTTGGTTGAAGGAACAATAAGTGAAACATAGATAACTTCTTTAACACAAACAAAAGAAAATATGGAAAAGGTTGAATTTTTATGTCAAAATCCACCATAACTGACATTGAGAACATTTTCTTAACACACAGAAATGGAAATGTGTAAAAGTTTGAATTTTTATGTAAAACATGATAATAACCGACATTAAAAACAACATGCAACATATATAAAGTTAAAAAGCTCACCCTTTGATGTTGTTGTTGACAAACAACTGCGTTAAACCACTTGAATAACCTGGAAAAAAAAATCAGAATGCATTAAATTTTTTTAGATTTTTCTTTAATTTCTCATATCTGAAAAACAACAATCTTTTTCACATATCTTCTTTGATTTCTCATATCTGAAAAACAACGATCTTTTTCACAAATCTAAAATACATTGATTTCACAGATCTGAAAAACATCAACCTTTTTCACAGATCTAAAAAAGATCAGTGATTTCACAGATCTTAAACATCGTTAATCTAAAATTTGAAGTAAGAATAAAACTTAAAATCATATATGAATAGAAGATTAAAGTTGTTCAAAACGATTCATAAAATTGAAAGATTGAAATAAATATTTTAAATTCAACATTGTTGTTAAAATACAGAAAATGAAGAGAAGAGGGAGAGGAAAGAAAATAGTGGAGAAAAGAATAGAGGAACCGATGAAAGGGAAAAAAAAGACAATGAAGAGAGATTTTCTAAGTTTAATAAATTAAGAAGGGGTTGTATTATTTTAATAATAAAATTGAGGATTTTAGTGTACAAAGACCAAATAAAGATCATTTTGATGTGGTGGCAAAAAATCAAATAAGGGTATTTTAGAGTTTTCAAGAACATGTTATTTTCTTATATTATAGATGAGTTTCCCTCCCAAATTCATAAAGTGGATTATGACTTGTGTGAGCATTGTTTCCTATAAATATGTTATTAATGGGCATCATAGTAAGCATTTGAAAGCAAAAAGGGGTTTAAGATAAGGGGATTCCATATCCCCTATCTTATTCGTCTTAATCATGGAGTACCTCCATAGATGCTTGGGTAAATTGCAAGACAATCATGATTTCAACTTTCACCCTAAGTGCGAAAAACTTTATCTAAAAACTATTTTGCAAATGATTTTCTTTTTTTTTTTCACAAGAGGTGATGAGGTATCGATTGACTTATGATGAAAGAATTCCTAAAGCTTTCTGAAGCCACTAGGTTAAGAGCAAACTCTGCAAAATGCAAAGTTTATTTTGGAGGCGTGCACAACACAGTCAAGCAGAAATTTTTGGAAGAGACTAACTTCTCATCTGGTATGCTGCCTTTTAAATATTTAGGAGTTCCTTTGTCCAGAAGAAAGCTGACTATCCACCATTGTAGACCCCTCATTGATAAGATAGTTGCTAAGACAAGCATTGGATTGGAAAATTGCTTAGTTGTGTAGGGAGACAACAACAGATTCGTAGTACACTCTTTTCCATCTCAAACTATTGGATGCAAGTGTTTCGTCTTCTTATAAAATTCATCAAACATTTAGAAACCATCCGCGGGAGCTTCCTCTAGAGTGGCAAAGAGGAAATCAGGAAAAAGTCTCCTGTATCTTGGGACAAAGTGTGCAACTCTAAGAGTGCAAGGGGGCTTAATATCACATCCCTCTTGGAGTGGAATAAAGCAACTATGGGAAAACTTCTTTAGAATATTCAAAGTAAAGTTGTTACGCATTGTGTTAAATGGATAAACACTTACTACATAAAGTATCACGACATCAGAACATAGCAAGTATGTTAGACAATAGGCTTCGATCTAGAGGGGGTAAATAGATCACAATTTTACACCCAAAATTTTAGGCAAAAATTTGTTTTCAAAATATGGTGCAGCGGAAAAACAATCCGGATCGAATCGTCTAACTGAACCTACTATTAAAAAGCAATATATGTATCACAAACCAAACAGAGTGATAACGAACGTAAATGTTCAACAACAATCAAGTTACGAATCAATTAAATGTAATGTTAATCGTAACTCGTATATCTAATGAACCAAAACATACAAAAAATAGGCACAAATAATTTATCGAACACTTGGTGTGCAATCGATAGCAATTGGAAATATAATTCGTTTTGTTGATGTTAAAGGCCAATAAAAATCAAAGTGATCGTAATTATATCAACAACAACACCTTTAAAACATAGTAGAAAACAATTTATAATCGAATTGATCAAACAACGATGAACTCGATAAATTTGATTAGGCAGTTCCCCAATCGGCCTCGTTATGGGTACGTCTGCCCTCAATTCAAAATCGAATTGAGATAGTGATATTAACCTTTTCTTTGCAAAATATTTTATATAAAAGATGAAGAATACAAACCCTAAAAAACAATTGTTTTGTGTTGATTCTTCCACCTCCAACCCTTGATCAAAGCTTGATCAAGTGACCAACAATGCGGCTACATTCCTCCGATTATCCAGAGTGTGCAACTTGTTAAAAACCAAGATTCCTGAACACAATTCACCGTCTCGCACTACTCCCTTGCAAGGAAACCACCTTGTCTCAAGGCTTTCACTCGGTCGAATCTGTGTTGACGTGATCTTGTCCAAAACCTTCAAATCAACTCGATCTTGAAGGAAAACCTCGCCTTGGTTTTCTTATTTGAAACACACAAAGTTTCCAACCCAATATTCTCGATTACACCAAACCTAATTGGACGTTATCAACCCTAATCTAGATGGTCACCCAATCGAAAAATGATTATGTGTAGTTCAATTGTGTGTATGCATAGAAAAAGGGATGACGATGATGGGCAACTTTGTAATCTGGTTTCGTTTAGGTTTTATTCACTAGGAAACCTTGCCTAGATGAAAATGCATGTATGAATATATATATATATATATATATATATATATGTGTGTGTGTGTGTGTGTGTGTGTATGTGAAGAAAATGGGCAAAAGGATGCAAGAAAAATAAGATGCAAAAAGAATTTTTCAAGTTTTAAATTGCATAGGCCGGCCTATGAAAGTCATAGGTCGGCTTATGAAGGTATTCAAGTCGGCCTGTGAGGCGACCTGTGGGAAGAGCCTACAGGCTTCGTTCTTGGAGCGTGGGAGCTAACCTGAAATATGGATGTGCCGACCTATACTAAAGTTAAGGATTTCATAGGTTGGCCTGATCACGTATAGGTCGGCCTATGCAGTTGTTTTAACACACAAACATGGTTTTTGGTGTGTATGACATGCCTAAGACCAGTAAAACTTGTTTAGAGACTCTTTTTATGCATCCTAAGGCTAAGGGGACAAATGAACATCTAAATGTAGGTTGATATCGTCCAATATACAAAAGTGATATGATATACTACCTTCCTTGTTTGACATCATTCAAAACCCGATTGAATTTGTAGTTAGTACTCACATACTCCCCCTTTTTGATGATGGAAAACATATATGATGTAGTTGTAGCCTATTGCGCTTCTCTTAGGTTACACAGAATAAATCCCCCTGACTTTATGCATTGTTCTTGATAGCTCCCCTAAGCATATGCACATATCATGCATAATCCTCTTCATTATCTAATCTTCTCCCCCTTTGACAACATCCAAAAGAAAGAAAACAAGCAATCTGTTAGAAGCATCACGTAGATGCACAACTCACATATTTTAAATACTACACAGAGGCAATTTCAAAGAAAAAGAAATGCATTCACATACAACACATATGTAAATAACACAAGCATAATAATTAACAACAACAATATCCATAAAAAATGCACAAGTCAATACTTAGTACAATAAAGTAAATGTTCAAAACATTGTTCTAACCATCAAGAAGTAGCAAGTAAACAACCATAGTTAAGAAATGCAATAGATGACACACAAAAGACACAACCAAAAGAAGAGACCCCAAATAACACCACGTCATAACATCCAGTCAATGCCTTCCACATCCTCTCGGCCTTGGCCTTGCATTGAATGTGCCAATCTCATATAGCTCGTGGTAAAAGCAATCATAATGACCTCTATCTGTTTCCTGGGTATGAATAATGTGATTCAACTGTTCCATCTCAGCAGTGTGATTCTCATCAATAGTGTTACCCAAATTCATGAGATTTTCTGTTGTATAGGCAGCAAAGGAGTGGAAGTCAGCATCTTGAGTAGCCATGTGCTCCCTCATTAGACGAAACTGCTTCGACTGTGCAGCATATCTCTCATCTTATTGTACCTGCATATTTTGTAGTATGGTAATGATAGCAGTAGTGTCAATAGGACCAGCATAAGGACGACAAGCATGACCAACTCCCTGATCTGCATCCTGTATGGTTGCATCACCATTTAGAGCACCATGAGGAATCTCATCAAGCTACTTATTCTCCATCTGATTTTCTTCAGCCTCATCAACAACCACTTTTGGATCATCAAAATTAAAAATCTTCCTACCATTCCTACGGAGATAGTATGCTCGATGCTCAATGTCCCCAAAATAGCTCATGTTTGTGAGAGTCCATTGTGAAAACTCTTGAGAGGTACTTGGTGATTTGTAGATGAGATTTTTCACACCGATTTTGAAATGCTTTAAAATCTTAGCAATCATGGACAGATAACATAAAGTACCTTTGTTGCAAGATCGGACAGAGAACAAATGATCAACAAAGTAATATGGCCAGCTGATTTTGACCTTGTGCAACAAGACGTACACAGGTTAAATTTCAGCAAAGTTAACTCTTAAAAATCCACCATTCTTCAGATACAAGACATGAGGCACAATCCACAGCAAAATTTGAGGCAACATCTTGAATTGACCTATGGAAATAGGATCATATTAGTTTGTAGCACGAAAAGTCTTAAGCATCTCATTCAAGTGAACACTCTAATTGAAATCTTTATGCTTGTCCGAGTCGGTAACCACTTCATCAATCACTTCTTCATCAAATTCTTCATCAATTTCTAGATCACTAACCGTAATTCCAAACAAGGTACTCCACATTTCATTTGTGAAATGATACACTTTGTCACCCATGAAGAATCTGAAGCTTGCACCCTCTTGTTTGTGTAGTCCAGAATAGAATACACGAATGAGATCCTCGTTGTAATCTTGAGTCAATTGAAGAAAATAATCTATGTCTTGATGTTCAACACGATCCATAACTTCGGGTAGAGTCAAACCTTCAATCCTTTTTTTCTTCCATATGTATTGCCTAACGACTAGGCGAGTCACAAGCTTTAGATCAAAATCCTTCTCGTATTTATTTGAAACTAAGGAGAGTGGATTCTCAGAGGCGGGAATGGATGAGGAGGCATTGCTTTTGTCTTTGGATTCATTCTTTGACTTAGAGGCCATTGGATTTATGAGAAACAACTTGCACACAAGGTGTTTGTGAAAATGTTTGAATGAAACGTGTGAGAGAATGAGTGATACAACAACACCCACACACTCAAATAGAAGGAACAACAGCAGATTAACACCAATATACAACTACAAATACCAAACAAGGGGGGAATTTTGAAATTTAGATGATGATGGATAAGTTTGGGATTTTTCAACAAGAGAGGAGAAAAGATTATGCATTTAGGTAGAAAAAGATCATATTTAGTGAATAATGATAGATTTGTGGTGTTAGATTGATGCTAAAAAAAAGAATCTTAGTGTGCTTAAGGTTTATGAGTGAATTTGGAATAGTGGGTAACTTGGTGTATGCAAGAACAAGAGTAAGAATGAAGAGAAATACCCCAAACAACACCTAAGAGTTGACCTGAGATCGCTTGTGTCGACTTGTTCATGCAATAGGTCGGCACATACTAAAACTAGCAACAACAAAATTAAAAAAAGAAATGACATGAGCCGACCTGAAATAACATAAGTCGGCCTGTACTAAAGCATTTCAGGCAAATTCAAATCTTGACTTGTACAAGTCGACCTGTACCAGATTTTATCGACCTAAAGACTTCAAAATTTCACTATGATTTGATTTAATTAACTTTTGGTGACTTTGAGAGACTTGCAATGACTCATGAACAAAAGGTTTATGAGATGCACATGCACATGCACATGATCAATTTTTATGGATTGTTTGCTTGACACATGCAATGCACAAAAATGCAAGCATGACTTGGTTCAAGATGAAAATGAATCATGATGGAATTTATATATGGTTAATATAACCATGTAAAATGCAACATACAACAGTCACATTTGATATTTTTGGAAGTATACACATGTCACAAACATCTCACATAGTTAATCACATGTCCTTATGAAATAAACAGGTAAAAGAAACACTTACGTACATAACGAGAAATGGGGTTGAAACGATATTACCTCACCGTACACAAGACGGAGGATGCACAAGCATTCCACAACAAACTTTTGAATGAAAGTTGAAATGAATGCAATACGTGCCACGAAACACACAAAACAACAACGTTCTTACCACTTTCCTTCTTGTATAAGTATTTGCTGGTTAGATTAGTAATGTATCCAAAAACATCATTTGATGATTATTTTATCAACTATGATGATGACCTGGCCTCTCCTCATGTTTCATCATTTTAGGTTTATCACTCCTAATTTGATGTACTTGAGCAAGTCTAGTCAAAGATAACCTGTATAATTGAATATAACATCCTTCCGACACTTCTTGAATATCTTATTAGCAATCATTCAAACACTTTTACCAATTAAGAGAATCACGTAGAGTTAACCTGTTTGATAACAAAATCCACCTTGTTAGTACATAGATCAAAACAATAAGGACATGTTACCGTGTTGTGCCTTGATGCTCCACGAACGACATCTCATACTCTCTCCATAGAGTCAAGACATTTTTCCTGCATGATTAACAACTTGTGTTAGGTACCCAATCTTCATTGGGTCCTTGGGGATTATTAAAACCTTAATTGCATTTAGGCATCCATTGAAAGGCACCATTAGGAACATGGAGTTTCCTAACTCTGCACTTTGCAATAGTATGTTCCTTTGTGCAATAGTAGTGACAATACAAGTTTAGAGAAGATAACCTTTTGCTATTTGGTTCCTTTTTGGCATAACTACATTCAATATAGATTGTGAACTGGTAAGTCATACTTGGAAGTATCTAAAACAAAATTAACCTTGGGTTGCAAAGCCTTATCAAGTTTATCTTTAAGAGTCCTTGCCTCCTTTTGACAAATGTGACATGTTTCACAACCAAAATTCCACGAAGATCTAGGGTCCTCATCTTGTCCTTCTAGAATATTTGACATAGATTTCTTTAGTGCTTCCACATGTCTTTCATTTTCAACAATCTTAGCTTCCAAATAAGAGATGGTTCTCTTGTTTGAAGCTAATCTCTTGAAAGCATTTATGGCTTATCTTTGTAGATTTTCAAAGGATTATTGAAGTTGAGAAAAAGCTAAGTCATGAGAAGCTTGAAGTTTATAGTGACTTACAACCTTTTTCTTTTCTTTGTTTGCCATATAGGAAAGCTTGGTTGATTCCTCACTTGAAGTAGAGATATCATCACTTGACAATTCACTTTCACTTTCCCAAGTGGCATAAGCTCTTCTACTTTTTCTAGAAGTTTTGTGACGACCTCTTTCATTCTTATTTTTGGACACTCCGGCTTAAAGTGACCGGGTTTACCACATTTGTAACACTACTTTATGACTTTCCCTTTTTGCTATCATCTTCTTCTTTTGAGGAACTTGATAACCTTCTTGATTTGTCATGGTACTTGTTGGGATATTTGTCGCCATGTTTTGACATGTGTTTATTTACTCGCTTTATGAACAACCCCATATCTTCTTCATCAGATTCGTTGTCATCTTTAGGTTCACTATCCCTTTGCTCATCTTGAGAAGGCCTTGAGCTAGAAGTCTTTAGAGCAATGGACTTCCTCCATTCTTCTTTGTCTTTCCCTTTCTCACTCTTCGATCGCTTTTCGTATTCCTTCTCATATTTTGCCAAGCACGTAAGCTCTTGCTCATGCTCTTCCAACTTACCAAACAAACTCGTAAGATCAAGCAACTTAAGATCATTTGCTTCTTTAATAGAGGTGACCTTTGGTTGCCATTCCCTACTTAAAAACCTCAAAACTTTGTTAGTAGATAGTTCATTGGAAATGAGATTACCTAGTACATTTAATCGATTTATAAGATTAGTGAACCATTTTCGCATATCTGCAATTGTTTCACCATGCTCAATACGGAACAACTCAAAGTCTTGATTCAATATGTTGATCCTAGCATGTTTGACATCATCAGTACCCTCATGGGCAATCTCTAATGTGTCCTACATAGCTTTGGCGGTCTCACAATGAGAAACGCAATAAAACTCATCAACTCCCAAGGCGGAAGTGAGGATGTTTTTCGCTTTCCAATCATGTGACCACAATTTCCTATCATTATCATCCCGTCGTGCTTCCGATTTAAGTATTATGACACCATCCTCATTGTTCATAGTTATTTCATTTGTATCATTTTAGATAGCGTCCCAAATACCTTTGTCAACGAAGTTGACATGAATACACATAAGTGTTTTCCAATAGCCATAATTTTCGCCAGTGAAAATTGGCGCTCTATTGTACGCACCCTTAAGTTCGGTAGCCATTCTTCTAAGAAATGTATCTCAAGCACAGAATCAACCAAAGTTCTTGATGCCACTTGTTAGAAGATGGGATTTGATCTAGAGGGGGTGAATAGATCATAAATTTTACAATCAAAACTTTTGGCAAAAATCTGTTTTCAAAATATGTACAGCGGAAAAATTACCCAGATCGAATCGTCTAACCGAACCTGCTATCGAAAAGAAATATACATATCACAAACCAAACAGAGTGACAACGAATGTAAATGTTCAACAACGATCAAGCTACAAATCAATTAAATGCAATGCTAATCGTAACTCGTACATCTAATGAACCAAAACACAAACAAGATACACACAAACAATTTATCGACACTTGGTGTGCAATTGATAGCGATTGGAAATATAATATATTTTGTTGATGTTAAAAGTCAATCACAATCAAAGTGATTGTGATATATTAACAACAACACCTTTAAAAGATAGTAGAAAATAATTTCCAATCGAATTGATCAAAGAACGATGAACTCGATAAATTTGATTAGGTAGTTCCCCAATCGCCCTCGGTATGGGTACGTCTGCCTTCAATTCAAAATCGAATTGAGATAGTACTATTAACCTTTTCTTTGCAAAATCTTTTATATAAAAGATGAATAATGTAAACCCCAAAAACCCTATTGTTTTGTATTGATTCTTTCACCTCCAATCCTTAATCAAAGCTTGACCAAGTGACCAATAATGCGACTACAATCCTTCGATTATCCCGAGCGTGCAACTTGTTGAAACCCAAGATTCCCGAACACAATTCACCGTCTCGCGCTACTTTCTTGCAAGGAAACCACCTTGTCCCAAGGCTTTCACTCTGTCGAATCTGTGTTGATGTGATCTTATCCAAAACTTTCAAATCAACCCTATCTTGAAGGAAAATTCCACCTTGATTTTCTTATTTGAAACACACAAAGTTCCCAACCTAATATTCTCGGTTACACCAAACCTAATTAGACGTTATCAACCCTAACCTAGATGGTCACCCAATTGAAAAATGATTATGTGTAGTTCAATTGTGTGTATTAATAGAAGAAGGGATGAAGATGATGGCCAACTTTGTAATCTGGTTTCGTTTAGGTTTTATTCACTAGGAAACCTTGCCTAGATGAAAATGCATGTATGAGTATATATAGGTATGTGAAGAAAATGGGCAAAAAGATGCAAGAAAAATAAGGTGCAAAAATAATTTTTCAAGTTTTAAATTGCATAGGCCGGCCTGTGAAGGTGTTTAGGTCGGCCTGTGAGGCGACCTGAGAGGCGACCTGTGGGCAGAGCCTACATACTTCATTCTTGGAGCATGGGAGCCGACTTAAAATATGGATGTACCAGCCTATACTAAAGCTAAGGCTTCCATAGGTCGGCCTGATCACGTATAGGTCGTCCTATACAGTTGTTTTGACACACAAACATGATTTTTGGTGTGTATGACATGCGTAAGACCAATAAAACTTGTTTAGAGGCTCTTTTTATGCATCCTAAGGCTAAGGGGACAAATGAGCATCTAACCGTAGGTTTATACCATCCAATATACAAAAGCGCTATGATATATTACCTTCCTTATTTGACATCATTCAAAACTCGGTTGAATTTTTAGTTAGCACTCACAAAGTAACCCCACAAAGTTCTTGGATGCTGAAAAACATTGTTAAATATAGAGAGAAAGTTGGTCACACTTAGAATTGGGAGGAAGCCACTCAGAATGGCAAGTACCAAACCACTATTATGCGTTGAGACCTGCGAGGGGATAAGGAGTCGGTTGAGTGGAAGAAGATCTTCTACAACAACCCTGTCAGACCTAGAGCTAAATTCACTCTTTGGCTCATCTTCATGGGGCACCTTACTACAAAAGACAGGTTGTCTAAGTTTAGTATCTCAAGTGATGGTAAATGTATGTATTGTGATCATATTAAAAATATTGAGCACCTTTTCTTTAGCTGTGAGAAGACTAGGAATGTTTGGAAAAACATATTGGGTTGGATTGGTTATTGTAGGAACCTTATAAATTGGAGCAATGAAAGAACTTGGGTCATCCTTAAGACTAAGCCAAAGGGTTGAAGAAGGAAGCTTTTGAAGCTTTCAATCAGGGAACAACAATCAGAGAACCTTTCCTGTCATGTGGACCAAGGTGTCCCACCGGAAAAGATACAGATGGGATACGGAAGGAAGAACCAAGGGGAAGAGAAATAGAGAATCAACAACTATTTTCATTACTGAGTTCCATGACAACACGAGGGCTAAAGAGTTGTATTCGATTCTATTAGAGTTCAGAGATGTGAACGAGGTGTTCATTCCACAGAAGAGGGATAAGAGAGGAAAGAAATATGGGTTCGTTCGCTTCTTCGACGTGGAAGACGAAATAAGACTAGTGTTGAAGCTGGACAACTTTTTCATTGAGGGGAAAAAACTATACGCTAATATTTCTAAGTTCTCGAAGGAATCAAAGGTGAAGAGGAGATATTCCAAAGTCGATGAAACAGTTAAAGAAGAAGGTTTTAAGGCTAACAAAAAGGAATTTTTTAGTCGAGACAATGGAGATAGAGGCTACGGACATAGAAGATCCTCTTACGGGGAAGTGGTGAGACAGAAATAATTCTATGAAGGGGGAGTTCTTTCATACAGAGTTGGAGAGGAAGTAGTAAGGAGGTTCAAGAAAGCTTACGTGGGAAAAGTAAAACATCCAGGGGCTACGTACAACATGCAAAACAACTTTCACTTAGAGGGATATTTTGGAATTAAGGTCACACCTCTGGGGGGCTAACTTGTGTCTGCTTGAGGAAAAAGATGAAGGTAAGTTAGATGATCTCGTGGAATGGGCGAATGAATGGATTGATTAGTGGTTTCTGGAGGTAAAAAGGTGGAGGAAGGATGTGGTCGATACAGAGAGGCTAACTTGGATTAGATGCTATGGTATTCTGTGTTTTGCTTGGTCCGTTTCATTCTTCTAATTTTTGTCCTCTACTGTAGGCAAATACGTGAACTATGAAGATAGTTCATCTGATTTCTCTAAAATAGACGTGGCAAGTATAATGATTTGTACGTCTTATGGAAAACTTATTGATGAGACTCTTAAGGTTTCAATCAATGGTGGTGTTTACAGAATCGGGATGGTTGAGGAAATAATGGGCCCGATAGCCAAAGTAGTGAAGAGTGTTGATCCTTCTGTTTTGAAAATGGATTCTGAGGATTCTGAGGATTTGTATATGAAGGACAGTTCAAAATGTAGGGAGTCCGACGAAGGTAGGAGCATTGTCGGAGACAGAGATTTACCCAGTTCTCAAGGTATACATGATGGCTCTTCAACCCATGATGACTTATTCGAAAAGGGAGGCTGTTTTTTTTCTGAAGAAAGGCATTCAGATAAAGTTTATGCCTATTCCGTGTCTGAAGAGAGGCTCGAGGTCAACGATAAGGTAGGTGAGAAAGCAGTTGCTTATAATAGGTATGTGTCGTATTCAAAGGGGGAGAGCAGTCATAGGTGCAGATATAGCAGTGAAGGTGGGTCCTGTGAGTTTGAAAGGGAATGAGATAGGTGGTAACTTGGGCTTAAATGGGAAATAGGTTTCCTTTGATGATCTGATTAAAGCCCAACAGGCCCAACATTCTTTTGGTGGAGTGGGTCATGGAGTTAGTAAAAAGGTTGGTTCGGGGACCCAGATAAGTGCTTCCAATTTTTCTGAGAGTTGTGAGAAAAAATTAGGGATTTCAGAAGATAGGATCCCTTGTCACGTTCCTAATCTAATACATCACAATCTTCCTTTGGGGGATCCTCTGCCTCCAGTTAAAGGTGCCCATCGTTCTTCCTTCATCAGTGAAGATTCGTTTGTGGGTTCTCTTTCGATCCAGAAAAAGGAATTGTAGAAGAAGAATTCTTCAGAAGATACAGTGTCGCAGTGTTTCTCTGTCACTGATTCGGAAGTTCTTCAAGGGAATATAAGGTTTTGTTAAGAAATGGAGTCCAAGGTGTCCAATAAGGTATGGAAGATTATCAATTCTATTTGTATTGAAGGGGGTGGGAGGAAGGAAGAAGTGGTGAGGGTGGTAGGTGACCTTGAAGAAAGAGATAAGGAGTGTAAACGTATAAGGGGGTCTTCTTCTAAAGGTGTGGTTAAGAGAAAAAGGATAGCGAAAATAATTCAAATTAGGAAGGTGGATGTTTGTTTCCTTCAAGAAACTAAATTGGAAGATATAGATGGGAGGGTAGCATTTTCTTTGTGGGGTAATTGTGAAGTAGATTGGTATTTTTCTAGCTCAGTAGGTATGGCAGGGGGTTAATTATCATCTGGAAAATGGATTCTTCGAAGGTAGTGAGTAGTTTCAGGGGTCTAGGTTTCATTGGTATCAACATAGAGTGGAAGGGGAAGAACATTTACTTGGTAAATGTCTATTCTCCGTGTAATACTACTCTTAAAAGGAAGTTATGGTGTGATATCTTGGAGGTGAAAGGAAGTTTTGGTAATGGTGATTGGATTATAGGAGGGGACTTCAAAGCAGTGGCTCATCCTAGCGAAAGAAAGGGTGCGAGAATCGGTGGTAGGAGGAAGGAGATAGAAAATTTCTATAATTTCATCGGGGAATTGGATTGTGCTGATTTACCCTGTATAGGAGGTCTGTTTACTTGGTATAACAATTCGGGTACGTCTATGAGCAGGCTGGACAAATTTTTGATATCTCAAAGTTTGATTTATGACTGGAAGTTAGTGGGTCAGATTATAGGAAGTAGAGCCATTTTTTATCATTGCCATGTATCTATCAAAGCAAATGATACGGATTGAGGCCCTAAACCTTTTAGATTCAATAATAACTGGTTGAGTCATTCTAAATTCTTGAATTTTGTGAAAGAAGCTTGGCTTTCTTTTGAGGTTAAGGGCAGAGGAGATCATGTTCTTAAGACGAAATTGAACCTGCTCAAATCCAAGCTTAGAACCTGGAACCGTGAAGTTTTGGCATTATTGACTTGAAGGTGGAGGAGGCGGTTTGTGACTTAAATGACATGGACTCTCAAGTCAGTAGTTTAGGTTATATCAACTTTGAAGATATGATGATGAGTAGACAACAAGCAACTTCAAAATTATGGAAGTAGTTAAATCTTAAGGAGGCAATGCTTAGACAAAAGGCAAAGGCTTCTTGGTTAAAAGAAGGAGATAGAAACACAGATTTTTTTCACAAGTTGGTGCAGGGAAGACGGAGAATCAATAACATCTCTTTTGTTAATACTAGCAGAGGCAAAGTAGAAGAAGTGGTCGAGGTTAAATCTGCAGTTAGAGATTCTTTTGCTGAGAATTTCGAAGAGCCATCGTTTGATAGGCCTACCTTAGAGGAAGCGGGGTTGGAGAAACTTTCGGAGGAAGACAAATTTTTTTTGGATCGAGAGGTCTCAGAGGAAGAAGTTAGAGTTACGGCTTGGGAGTGTAAGGGGAGTAAATGTCTGGGGCCTGGCGGTTTTAGTTTTAGTTTCTTCTAATCCTGCTGGGATATAGTTAAAGGTGATGTTTTTTGGTTTGTCAAAGAGTTCTTCCTTTATCCCTCTCTTACTAAAGTTGCTTCTGTTTCGTTTATTACGCTGATAGCGAAAAAAAAGAACCCTTAAAGCTTAACTGACTACAGACCTATCTGCCTAGTGAAATGTTTTCAGAAAATACTGGCTAAAATATTGGCAAGTCGTTTAAAAAGAGTAGTGGGAAAACTGGTGTCAGTTGAACAATCGGCATTTGTCCAGGTAGATTTATTCTGGATGGTGTTGTAGTAGCGAACGAAGTTATGGATTTGGCAAAAAGATCGAAACAGAAGTGTATGTTTATGAAAATTGATTTCGAAAGAGCATACGACTGTGTGTCTTGGAATTACCTAAAATTATTGTTGGAGAAAATTAACTTTGGTAGAAGATGGAAGTCTTGGATGGAGAAACTGGTTTTCAATGGGTCAATGTCTGTACTGGTTAACGGGAGTGCGACAAGTGATTTTTCAGTTGGTAAAGGGCTTCATTAGGGGGATCCTTTGTCTTCGTTCTTGTTTATTTTGGTCATGGAATGGCTAACAAATATTATGTCAAAAGTTGTTAGTAAAGGTTTATTCTTGGGTTTTAAGGTCAATAATTCAATTGCTTTCAACATAGTCTAGTTTGCAGACGACACCCTTATTATTGGATAAGCAAATTGGGAAAATTTATGGAGTATAAAAGCAGTCCTTAGAGGTTTTGAAATGGTTTCAGGTCTAAAGGTCAATTTTTTCAAAAGTAGAATAGGAGGTATCAATGTGGGTTCTGAGTTTTTGGAGGCTGCGTCGATTTTTCTTCATTGTGAAATTATGAAACTACCTATGAAGTTTTTAGGGATTAAGATAGGAGACAAACCAATAAAGTATTCTATATGGGTGCAAGTGATTGACCAAGTTAAATGGAGGCTTGCGGGTTGGAAAGGCAAACATTTGTTGGTGGGAGGTAGAGTTGTTCTTATAAATTATGTTCTTAATTTTGTTCCTATATACTCGTTGTCGTTTTATAAAGCTCCAGGAGTGGTGATAAAAGCGTTACGAAGGGTCCAAAGTGATTTCTGTGGGGAGGCAATGCTACTGATAAGAAAGTTCATTAGATAGACTAGAAGACGGTTTGTGCGTCAAAAGAGAAAGATGGTCTTGGTGTTAAAGATTTAATGACGTTTAATAGGTCTCTGTTGGTAAAATGGAAATGGAGGTGCGTGACGGAGGAAAAGACGTTATGGAGGGATTTATTGATTCACAGATATGCGAGAGACGATCTTGAATTGGAAATTACAAGGAACGAAGGGGAGAAAGAAAAGAAAATGGATTCTATGTGGTGGAGAGATATACTGAATTTAAGTTACGATGCTGCCACGTCCTCGGACTTATTTGTTAAAAATTTGTCTTGTACTCTTAGAAGGGGTACTGAACTGCCTTTTGGCATTCAAACTGGTCAAACTCTTAGCCTTTTAAGGTTATATTTCCAAACCTATTCTACTTCTGTACCAAATCTAAAGGTTCTATAGTAGATTCTGGTGGGTGGAACAATTTAAACTGGGAATGGAAGCTGGAATTCAGACATTTTTCTAAAGATTCTGTCATGTATAGTGAAGAGAAAGAGGTGATGAATTTACTTACTCAGTTCTATCTCAGTAAAGACGCTCAAGACAGGTTCTATTGGAAGGATAATGACTCAAATGCTTTTTCTGTTTCTTCTTGTTATAGGTTGTTGTTTCAGGATAGAATTGTGCTAGATGTAGAGGAAACTTTGTTGGCTGGATACAAATCGGTGTGGGAATCGTATATTCCTTCTAACTTGCAGGTTTTTGTTTGGAGAATGTTAAGGGATAGAATTACAATGAAAGACCAGCTTATTAGGAGGAATATTGGTTTAAGTGGAGCGACAGTTTCTTGTCCGTTTTGCAATATTTCTGAAGAATCTTGCAGATATATCTTCATGGAGTGTTCCTATGCAGTGAATATATGGGATAGGGTATCGAATTGGATTGGTGTGAATATTCCAACAGGTTGTTCGTGCATTGATTCCTTTAATAATTTTTTTGTTTTGTCTAAAAAACTATTAGGAAATTCTGTTGGTATATCCATTTGGGTTATTTCAGTTTGGTTCATATGGTTTAGTATGAATAGTATTATTTTCAAAAATAGATTGTTGGTTGTAGATGATGCTTTTAACTCTATCATTTTCTTCTCTTGGAGGTGGTGGGGAAGGTACTCTAAATTTCCTATTTGTAACTTTTACAATTGGTATATTGCTCCTTTAGTTTGTATCAAGCGGATGTAATATTCCCGCTTTTCTGTGTTTCGGGCTCTAGCACCTCTTGTGCTTGTTATAATATCATTGCTTATTTAAAAACATAGATTTTTTACACCATTTAGAGGGATAAGAATGCGAAGATTTTCTTGCGTCAGAGCACTGGAATTGAAATTAAAGAAACTATTAGGTACAATGTAATGATTAGATGTGTTATGCATAAAGATATTACCAATCACGTAAATCACAACACTAAGTGCATAAAATAAGTTTGTTTGCTTGGGTAATTTTAACTTGTGCCCTAGGGCACAAGTTTAAAACTAAATGAAGAAATATTGTCTTGGAAATTATGCATTAATTATGATCTTGACGGCTGATCAGAACCTGAAGTGGACCAAGAAAGACGTCTGCAATGTTGGGTGTGTGATATGAGGGGGTGTACCTGCAAGGCACTCCAATGCTAAAGTAAGAATCGGGAGAGGAAAAAGGCAAGTGCAAAAGTATGTATTTCATAGGATGAATTTGAATACCTGGCCCTCTGTTTACCGTGAAAATTGGTAAACAACCGCTGATCTTCCAAATCTAACTTTGGTGACTCACAGGATCAATCAGATTGATCCTAGGACATGTGCTAACAATTGATTCAAAGTAAATTCTAAAGAACTAAACACTTCGACAGTGTTCATGATGAAAGGTTTTTCAAAAATACAATTTAAAAGACGTTTAGAAATGTTAAGTTAAAAGACTGAAAATGTAAAGGAAAGGGTCGAACGTGTACAGGAAAGGTCAAAAGTATGAAAGTAAGACAAAGTGCAGAAACATAACTTGCATCAAATAAAAGATAAGTTCTTAATGAAAGATTGAAGTAAATTGCATTGGAAAGATAAATGGTGTTTACATCACGTACATTTTCACAAGACTCTTTTCTCTACACACGGATACTTTGAGTAAATTTGGAGTAACTTGTACAAAGTGAACACAACACCCCGAATCCTATTGCTAGAACCCCTATTTATAATACTAAAACTAATTGTTGTCAACTGCCTGAAACAATTAACCTATGACAGTGTCGCGCTGCATGCTTCTGTCCCTTGGATGTGCGCCACTTGTCTTTTTCAGGAGCGAACAAGAGTAACTACTCCCTCCTTTATTTGAATTTGAATTTCTTAGCGTCGGACATCATCAGTATTCTCGGTCAAAGGTGACTTCCCCAACTCTTAGAAATATTTTCTAAGTCCTAAAAGTATCCTTTCCTTATGTGAGCACCTTCGACTTAAACCTATCATGAAGATCCATTCGAAAACTCCTTTAAACCTCTTCAAGAGTTTAACATTCCAATCAACACTTCCAACTTAATATGGGCGTCGAATTTATGAGCTAACAAACTGCCCCCCAAAAATGTCCTTTTCGACAGTACTGAAGAAAAGGTCATTTTTTGATAGTGCACTATTCGACGCCATCTTTCGACCCCACATGGGTGTTAACACAACTGACTAACCCCCGTATAAAGAAAAAATACTTGCGTAATTTGAAACGGGCCTTCCCACTTTGGGGACCACTTGCCCAAGGCTCTGACCTTTCGATCCATAGGCAGGATTACCTTCCAAACCAAATCTCCAGGCGAAAAGGTCTTGGTCTTAACCTTCTTATTGTAAGACTTCTAAACTCTTTTCTTTTGTCTCTTCAAAAGTTCTAAAGCTTTAAGTCTTTCCTTGTCTAAATCCACCAACTCATCTAACGTCATATTCCAATAAGACTCATAAGGGATTTCATGATGTCTTTGGATCCTCGTTGATTGAAGGTAAATTTCGATAGGTAACACTGCATCATGACCAAAAGTCAATCGAAATGGAGTAGTGTTAGTTGCTTCTTTGGGAGAGGTTCGACATGCCCAGAGGATCTGGTCCAATGTTTTATGCCAATTTCTAGGCTTCTTTCCCACATGTTTTTTAATCAAACCAATCACCATTTTATTAGCTGCTTCGACTTGACCATTAGCCTGGGCATAATAAGGTGTAGAGGCTAACAACTTGAAACCCATTTCTCTAGCAAATTCCTATATTTTTCGACCAGTAAAAACTGATCCTTGATCTGTTGTGATCATTTCTGGGATTCCAAACCTGTAAATGATATATTTTTGAATGAATTCGATCACATCTTTTTGATCCACATTTGGTAAATGTATTGCTTTGATCCACTTCGTGAAATAATCAATACCTACCAAAATGTATCTCTGGTTTTTTGATGATGCTGGTCGAATCTCTCCAATTAAGTCCAAAGCCCAACCTCTAAAAGGCCATGGTTTCACTATGGAATGTAGCTCACTTGCAGGGATATGCTGTATGCCAGCATGAACTTGACATTCCTGGCAGCCCTTGGCGAATTCAATGCAATCCTTTAGCATAGTAGGCCAATACATGCCTTGTCGAAACAAAAGCCATTTCATCTTAGGACCTACTTGGTGTGCCCCACATGTCCCACTATGGACAGTCGGAAGGGCAAGATATGTCTCTGATTCACTTAGGCATTTAAGCAAGACTCCCACAGGGGTCTTTTTAAATAACTCATTACCTAGAAGTACATAACTTAGAGCTTGATACCTGACTTTCCACTCTGTGGATGTTGATAGATTCTGTAAGTATTTAACTATGGGCTTCCTCCAGTCCTTGTCCGTCAAGCTGTCTATTGCAAAAATCTCAAAATTTTCATCATTAGCGTATCCAAGCTTCGTCACTTCTAGATCTGATGGGCATAATCCAACAGACATGACTTTACCTCTAGCTTCGATTGCCTCTTGTAAATTTTCCTTCGAAACCTTATATCCAGAAGCAATCTGAGCCAAGTCATTGGCCACTTAATTCTCTAGTCGAGGTATGTATCGAATGCTTACAACTTCAAATTTCTTCAGTAGTCTGTTGGCAATTACAAAGTACATGATAAGATTTTCCTTAACACATTTGCACTCCTTTGTAATTTGTTTTATGACCAACTAAGAGTCTCCCATTATTTCGACTCGAGTTTCCCCCAATTCTAACAAAATTTCAAGTCCATCTATTAAGGTTTCATACTCAGCCTCATTATTGGAACACAGTCCTTCGACCTTGTACTTGAATTTTGTTGGAATTCTCTCAGTAGAAATAATCAGCACGCCTATGCCTGTTCAATCTTTATGGCTAGAGCCATCGAAGTATAGCTTCCAAGGTTCCAGTTCGACGTAATTCAAAGTGCTTTCATTTATAGAGTGGTCGACTATAAAGTCTGTTACCACTTGTCCTTTAACTGCCTTTAAAGGCTTATATGTTAAAGAGTACTCAGTCAATGCTAGTGCCCATTTACCAATTCGACTATGCAAGATAGGTTTAGACAACATATGTTTAATAACATCAAAATGAGACGAAACATACACATCAACTGGCTTTATATATTGCTTTAATTTTGTACAAGAGAAATACAAGCATAAGCATAATTTTTCGATCATGTTATACCTAGTTTCTGCATCATTTAAAACTCTACTAAGGTAATAAATGGCCCTTTCGACGCCATTATCATCCTCTTGAGCCAACATGCTCTCTAAGGTTTTGTCTGATGCAGCTATGTACAATCTCATACTCCTATTCCTACAAGCTGGTGATAGAATTGGAGGATGACTCAGGTATTCCTTGATCTTGTCAAAGGCTTCCTGCTGATCTTGCTCCCACTCGAACCCATCTTTGTTGAATTGAAGTAATGGCGAAAAGGCCTGCGTTTTTCCGCTTAAGTTCGATATGAACCTTCTCAAGAAATTAATCTTGCCCAACAGTGATTGCAGCTCCTTTTTTGTTGATGGAGCTTTCGCTTCCATGATGGCTTTGGTCTTATTCTGGTTGATCTCAATCCCCATTTTGTAGACCACAAAGCCTAGAAAATCCTATGCCTGCACACAAAATGAACATTTAAGAGGATTCATTTTAAGACCATGTCTTCTCATCCTTTCGAAGGACTGTCGAAGATGGCCCAAGTGACTCTTCCCTGAAACAGACTTAACCACAATATCAGCAATATATATTTGCATGAAAGTCTTTATATAATCATAGAAGATTGAGTTCATTGCTCGTTGATATGTTGCCCCAACATTTTTTAGGCAAAAAGGCATTACTACCTATTCGTAGGTGCCTAAGGCTCCAGGACATCAAAAAACTGTTTTGGGGACATCATCTTCAGCAATGAATATTTGGTTATATCCAAAGTACCCATCTAACATACTAAGATATTCATGTCCTGCGGCGGAATCGACTAACATTTCTGCCACAGGCATAGAATACTCATCCTTTGGAGTTGCAGAATTTAGATCTCTAAAGTCTATACAAACTCTTAAAGAACCATTATTTTTAATAACAGGTACAATGTTAGCTAACCATTCGACATACCTGGCAGTACGGATGAACTTGCATCGAAGCAGACTTTCGACTTCCTCTTTTATCTTTGAGAGAATTTCTGGGGCAAACCGTCTTGGATTCTGTTTGACTAGCTTCTTCCCAGGCTTGATCGGCAACTTATGTTCGACCAACTCTCTACTCAAACCAGGCATCTCATCATAGTCCCGGGTGAAGCAGTCTTTGAACTCCTGCAGCAACTGGGTGACTTCGACCTTAAGTTGTGGGTCAAGATTGGCGCTGACATATGTTGGCCTTCTGGTTACCCCCTCTCCTAGGTTGATTTCTTCTAATGGATCCTGCACTAGCATCTTAATATTGTTCGCCAGCGGATCCTTTTCAAACCCCAAAGGCTCATCATCATAGATGGCATCAAGCCTCTGGCCTTGTTCTACACCCTAAACCTTATCAGGTGGTTCTGGGTTGAAGTCCTTACCAGGACCTTCTTGGTGGAATCCAGAATTGGCCTCGACGGCCATATATTCATTAGCAGCTTCCAAAGCCGCTTGTAGCTTAGTTTCAGTCACATAGGCCGAAATTCTTCTCAATGCTTCGAACTCAGTCATTGTCACTGAATTCACTTCCCCACCCTGTGGGGTCTACTGCAGGCTCACCAAGGTATGGGAGCCTTTCTCCTGGCACCTCCTTATCCCAACGGAAACCATCGATGGGATGTAAGTACAATGAGAAAAATGTTTCATCATCTGGGACAAACACAAAATCTGTTGGGCCACAAGGGGCAATATGAGCCAGGTGCTTATCGAACTGTCTTCTGTCAACATGATTTATTGGTGCCTTAAAATACCCCTGATCAGCTTCAATGTTCTCGACTATGCCATCTGGCCTCCAGATGGTAATTCGTTGATGCATCAAGGATGGCACTGCACCAATGCCATGTATCCACTCTCGTCCTAAGAGCATATTGTAGTTGGCTTCTGTTTCCATTACCATGAAGACAGTAGGCCTAGTGATTGTCCCAACTGTTAAGTCAACTTGTATCACACCCAGTGTATAGCCAACTTTTCCTTTGTAATTTGAAAGAACCATATTGTGTGGCTTAGTATTAGTGTCATACTTGCCAATCTTGTTCAATAAGAAATGTGGCATCAGATTTACTGTTGCACCACAATCCACTAATATATTATTCACTGGTACATTCTCCACCTTCCCAGTGATGTAGAGAGGCTTTAGGTGACCCTTCATCGCCTCTGTGGGTCGTTCGAAGAAGGCGTTCTGCTCTTCAACGCACCCATTATTCATAATATAGTAGCATACAGGCTTGTGTGCTGCCATCTCTGCTTCAGTGCAAGCATCTAAATCTTCGACCTCTGTAATTTGGTTGAACTCTCTAGGCATTACAGACACCACATTGACTATGATGTCGAGAGAAGCATCAGATTCTGAGTCGAAGTTGTCTGTCATTTCCTCATCATCTTCGACAGTCTTTTCATGTTTGTCCTCTTGAGAGGAAAACAATTTTCGCCCCACGGGCACTTTTTTAGCAATCTTAACCTGGTCCCCTCCGTTATTATTAGTAGGGACATTAGTACTGGACTCTCCTTGGTCCTTTGACTGAGCCTCCCTGAGAGTCTTCCTTCTAAGTTGTTCTCTCCTCCATTGAGATCGCGACATCGGGTATTCCCTTTATAGTTTTTTAGAGACATAAGCCGACCTATTAGAAGTCTGAAACTCCTTTCGATACTCTATTGAAGAGCCTTTGTTCACATCAAACTTCTACCATTTTTTATGAACTTTTTCATTTCCTTCGACAGGTTTCATCCAGGTTCCCACTGGCGCATTACTTGTTGGTTTGAAGGTGTTAGGTCTGGCCCCTGGGAACTGTGTTTTTCCACCCACTTGTTTTGAAGAGGACCTTCTAGGATCGAAACCCCTTTGACCATGTGTAATACCCCAAAATTTGCCCTCTCATTTTCACATCATTTAGCATGTGCTTTCATTTCATTGCATTGCATTCAAGCATAGAAAAACAATACATAAAGCATAACATTGCATTCAGCATAGGACATGTGATCAAGGCATCTTCCTTTGGTTTGAGCTTTCAGAATATTATCAGTGAGCATCAAGGACCTCCGGTTGATCATGTTCTTTCTGCTTCATGACTTGTCTTCATTTTCAAGTTGTTCTCGGGGACTTGTTCTTGTATTGAGATTCTTGGTTATAAAGACAGGATATCTGTGGATTGAATTGCAAATCATTGGTCATGGTTGATTGAGCTTACTGATTGAATTGTGGGAATTCATTGAAGATATGAGTTTGGTGTAGAATTGGGCGTGTCGAGAATAGTTGTGTGGGCTACTTGAAATTCAAATTTCTACCATAAATCCATTATTCATTTCCATTTTCCTTTATCCAATTCTTAAATCCATTTCCATTTAAAATTCCAAATATCCATTTTTATAATCCATTTCTATTTTTATCCATTTCTTAACCCACATTTTATTTCAAACCATTTTGCCTACATTTTCAAATCCATTTTAATTTCATTTCAATATCCATAATCCACTTTAGAGCCATTTTGGATCCATAAACTAAAACCACATTTTCATCCAATCCATATCCATTTTCATTTTTTCTTGAATCCAAATTATTTGTTAATCCATTTCTAACCATTTTTTATTATCCAAGTCTATGTCCATAAGTTACATTACCATATCCACATCTACTACCAAAATCCATATTCAATTCAATGAAAAATGCATACGCTCAACGTCCATATTGAAATCAAGGAAAGCGGTTCAAATTCAAGGATTGGAACAGGTTGGAGTTCTTACATTCCCAATTATAATCCATCAAGTCATTTCTGATGCAGATTTCTGAGAAATGGGGAAATACAAATATTGGAAATGTTGATGCGTGATATGGATGAGCTACTGCTATTGCCATGCTAATTGGTATTGCCATGCTAATGGATCCTGATGCTCTTATTTCATTAGTAAAGCAAATTCACGACTAAGAACGCATGGCAGCATAAAAAAATAAAAGGGCATAACAAAATTTCTTCCCATCAATTGAACTCTATGACAGAACTTGATTTGAGAAGAGCATATAGCAGAAAATCAGCAAGAAATTAGTGCAGAGCAGCGGGATTCATTGAAAAAAGAAAAATCCATAACATAATTTGGAGCCAAAGCCAATAAAAAAAAAAATTCCAAACTAAGAGAAAAATCCCTAACTGTCATAACCTCTAACCATATTCTCCTAACAAATTTCAAAAACCTCTCATAACAGAAAAAACTAACACCTCTAACCTCTTCAATCTCTAACAGAATAACAGAGTCTGGATCTAACAGAGCTTCTCCACTTTTTGAATCTCTAGCCTTCAGTCTCTAACCGTCATCATTCTTGAACGATATTCTTCAACCATCTCCATTCTTTCCTCTTCATCGACAACTCCAGAGCTTCATCTTCATCTTCGCCATAACCAAACTATTTCTCCCTCATTCTTCTTTCTTTCATCTTCAATTCCATCTCAACCTTCTAAGATCTTATACCTTCTCAATCCAATAATCTCTGCAACTCACGAATCATCAAACAATTCACCATCGCAACAATTTGAAAACCGCAACGGAATTCAACTTCCACGATCCTCTTCTTCAATCAACAGCTATTCACCAGTTCCAATTCTTGATTCCCCTTCAATCTGGCAACAACAGCAACAATCAATTGACACAAGAACTCATCAATAACTTCAACTCACGATTCTCTTCTTTCTGGCCTTTACGCAGATCATTCGCAATCTTCCCGTATAGTTTAAATTCCTCCGCGAAAAATAACGGCAATCACACAACAGCAACGTCACTTCAAGAATCCTTCTGCTCAATCTCTAAAGTCCTCGCCTACAAATTAATCACAGCATCATAGATTAAGTTTCCGATAACCGTCGCAGAATTTGCAACGCAACACAGAAGCGGATTAGGAAACCGCAACGCCGCATCATCATCACCTCCATCGAGATTCTGCACCGAAATTCAACAACAAACCGTAATTCGTGATTGCCTTAAACCTTTTGAAATTCATTGTCAAGAACCTGCAAAACGTGAGATTCAACAAGCTGCCTTGCCACTTCTAACACGATCGCAACGGCAAAAACGACAAAGAGATACGAAGGACGATCGGAGGAAAGGAGAATTGGTATTTTCTCTATACCTGAAGAACTCGACCCGTTGCCATCAACGTTCCGCATCGGTGTATCGTTAGAGGTAACCGATCCTTTCTTGTTGCCTCAGTTTTGTTATCACGGTTAGGTTTTGAAGTGAAATCCATAAGAGTGAAAGTCCGGTGAAGTAGGATGTAGCGAATTGAGAACCTCTCGGCCACGACGCCACGGAAGACGATTGTGTGTCGGTGGCGTTTTTTAGAAAAAAAGAGATAGCGTGGGATGGCATTACTGTGAAGACGAGAAACGAGTTTGACGAGTATTGGGAGAAATGTAGGATACACTTGATTGAATGGTGCAAAGCTTCAGATGTGTGTATCAGTTCTTTGGCGTTGAGCTAAGAAGATGGTAGTGTTTAAGGAAGACGAGTGTGGAGAAGAAGGAGAAAGAAGAAGCGGCGCATGGAAGGGGATGAAGAGGATCTTCAGGTTGGTTAGGTTTATTAGGTTAACAGGTCATGACTTGGGTTGGTTTCTCAAGGGCCTTTGGTTTTTTCGTTCCTGCACACCATTAAAGTCATTTCCGCACCGCCAAATTCCACTGCACCCCCTCTGCTATATTATGTGGTATGTCTTTGTTAGATAATTAGGATAATTTTTAGATTAGTCTTTAATTCTAGGCTAGTTTTTTTGTTAATTGAGTTTCCCCTCAATTTTAATTGATAATCAACCTTTTGCCATTAGTTTTAGATAATTAGGTTTGGTTAATTGATTTAGTAATTGACTAGATTTCAATTAAATTTAGATAATTTTGGATTTGAACTAAGTTTTCAATAAATCTTAGGTCTTAGTGACTAGTTTTAATTTGACTAAGTAGATTAGATGTGAATAATTGATTTCTAGCTTAATTGTTCCTTAATGGATTTTTAGCTTAATTGATTACTAGTTGTTTTTAGATTAATTGCTAAATCTTTGTTTTCGGCTTAATTGTCCACTAATTGTTCATTAGAATTAACTTTGAACTAATTGACATTGACTTAGTTGAATTGACTTTGTTTTAACATTGACTATACTTAGATTTAATGCTAGCTTTGACTAACCTTCTTAATAGTTTCAATTTGATAACTTTGCTAATGGTCCTCAATACTTGTTACATGTTAGATTTTTGACTAATTGTTGTAGCGATTTTACTTGATCCTTGTTGATAATTCTATATGGATTTTGTTTACTAACTTTGGTTATTTTCATTGATTACTTTGACTAATCTTTGAGTTTATTTTGTAGTGTTTCACATTAAACATAGAAGTTGCTGTAGTATACACAGCTACTGTGCACAAAGGGTGCTGTAGAATGTTGTTGTTTTGTCTGGCTGCATACATACCTGTCATGTTCTGGAAATAGTAGCTGTTATAGGCTGTTTTTACTTGTTGCTGGTTTTTACAGCTATGCGGGTGCTGGAGCGATGTTGTTGCTGCTGTTTACGGCTCATTGCCTTGTTTTGTCTTAAGGACTTAAATTTGTTTTACCTTAGCCGTTGGTGGATGTTTATAAGATGTGTGCACACTTCTAACATGAATTCAATTCTGGTTTTGGTTTACTTTCATGTCTTTTGCCTATACTTGAAACCCTTAGATGTTTTCTTTTGTTGGTTTACCTTTAACTTCAAAGTAGATTAGTCTTGTAGCATAGTGGTAACTTGACTTGTAATTTCATAATCCTTTTAGGTCTTTCACTTTGACTAGTGTGACTCAAATGTACATAGCCATTAGACTTAGGTTTCATGTTGTACATACACTCTCTTGTTATTACTAATGTCTTTGGTTCACGTGTGCAAGGTACATAAAGGAGACATTCCAAAGGTGGTGTGACCATTTCATTTTGTAAATAAAAGCTTGTTTCTAACTTGGTTTGCTATATGTTTATAGGTGCTTTCGTGACTTGCTTTCGTTGCACTTTCGTTGCTTTGCTACGGATTCATATCCGTTTGGTAGGACCTCTTATCTCTTCACTTCTCTTTAATGCCTTCAAATGCCATGAGAAGTAGGAATAGTCGATGCCATGATAAGTAGGATTGTATGGAAAGCCCTCAAGTGAGGCCATGATGGTGCTTGTTTGATATTGTGCTGAAGACCTCTAAGGAGGCAATTGACGGAAGATAGGGTTCGCAATCGACCCCCGTTATTCTAGTCGAGTCGTTCTTAGCTCTCATTACATGATTGAAGCTTTGAACATCACCTGCTCCTGTTATCGAGTCAGTCAAGTGGAAGATAGGGTTCGCAACCGACCCCCGCTCATTGTCATTAGCTCACATCGACTGATGTTGACGCTTATGTGATCTCATTCACATCTTTTTTATTGATCTACTTTGATATTTGATATCATTGTATTGTTTGTTTTAGCTTTTGCTTCTTCATTAGGATACCTATTCTAACTTGTCCAAGTTAGATAGGTTAGAAAACATAACATAGGACTAACACTGTTTATTCTTCCGTTTGCTTTTAGTTCATTTTGTGATTGATTTACCCTGTGTTTACTTGTCTGATGACATGATCCCGTAGGATTCCTCGCTCCACTTAATTTTGGATTAAGTCGGACGTAGGAGAGACATTAGGATAGCAATCTATGTATGCTAACATTAGGTAGGCTTCCCTCCTAATCCTCAACTATAGGATCAATCTTTGCATGCTAACATTAGGAGTCAGGTTTAGTCCCCCCTAGATTTTCTTCACCCTTTGAGTCTTTCTCTCATCTCATAATAAAAGCAAAAAAATACTTAATAAAGGCATAACAAACATTGTATTTGGGCCTTTTATATGAGAACAAGGAAGTGTGGGGTCTTCTCTCACTTACTTGGAATGTTTAGCATGCGTCCCGTCTTGGGTCGACATGCGAGGCATTCGATCTTACATGAGGGACTTAAATACAATGCGTGTTATAAAACACCAAATAAACAAAACACTTCTTTCTTAAAAGAAAAAACAAACATTTACGTCTTTCCTTCGGGAATTCATTTCTCACCTCATTCATTCTCAACGTACGAATGTGCTTCTTCTCGTTCTCTTGCAAGATGGTAACGCACTCGGACCAGCGAGCCTGCAACACCTGAGCTAGAACGTTAGCCGTTCCCTAAAAGACACAAACAAAGCGACCCTCGTTGAGGGGAACTACGTCGCTCTGATTCTCATGCTCCCGATGAGATACGTAGGCAGCGGGGTAGGGCCCATTCGAGCACTTCTTTTATTTTCCCTACATTTGTTTCTCGTTCCTTTTCCATTATTTCTCCTTTCTTTCTTTCAGTTCCTTTTCCAGTATCATTTTCTATTACCCTTTGATCGAGACAAGCAAGCGTGGATCTCATCGGGTACGATGGACGCGTGGGGGTGCTAATACCTTCCTCGCGCGTAACCGACTCCCGAACCCAGTTCTTTTGGTCGCAAGACCATGCTCTTTTCCTTCCTCCCAGGTTTATGCGGTGTTTCCTTTCCCTCTCATGGGATAAATACACATTGCTGGCAACTCTGTTTCGGTGCCACTTTTGCGTTTGTACTTGGATGAAAATCCCGGGAGCGACAGCTGGCGACTCTGCTGGGGACCGAACCCAGAATCTCTGGTTTCCTTAGCGAGTCAATCCTAGCGCTTGTTTGCTTTTCTTTCATTGGGTGTTTACCGTGGTGTTGTTTTTTGCTGTATTTACTGTTGTACTGTATTACTGCTTTACTGTATATTACTGTATATACCACATTTTAGCATTTTCATTTCATCATTATTATGCTGGACTGTGTTGGTTTTCTGTTTGGCGGGATGGGTGTTCTGAGAGATAAGCCCACTACCCAGGCTTGAGTACACATATAGGTATTAGAGTGGATAGTCATGACGCTTGCGTGGTGGTGACCACATATTGTTGTTCATGAGACCCACAACCAGACGAGGATCTATCAGGAGCTTTCTGCTACTGCATGTTATGCAGGCCAGTAGTTATTCTCTTAAGGAACTGTCGACTCTGGTGACCATTCCCGAGGACTCAGTTGCGGCACTCCTCCCGAGACGTGACAGTGGCAGACCATATTCTGTGGCAAACCCATTGCATATTCTCGATCCGAGGACCCAATGCTGGGAACTTGCTATAGGACATCCTTTTTGAAAGAGAATCAGTGGAGGCACTCCTCGATTGGCAATAGTACTGTACCCCGAGGGATGAATGTACTATTGCTTCTCGACCTCAGTGCCAGAAGCTGAGGACCTTTCATTTTGGAGAATCAGTTGAGGCCTCCTCGATTGATGATGATGCCAAACCAGAAATGGTGAACGTATCATCATTTCTCGACCTGAGAGCCCGGGATACTGAACATCCTAGTACCCACATGTGAGAGGGGCAGGTTGTTTACAGGTTTGCAGGTAACCTTGACTTTCATCCTACCTGGTATTCTGGTTTTCCTATCAGTGTGGGCTTATCAGCCTGGTATTATGGCATCATGATTATTCTGACCATCCTGGTATTCCGATTATTCCGGCACCCTGATTATGCCGATATTCTGGCATCCCCATATTCTGATCACGCCGGTTTTCTGTTTATTTTGGTATTCTGATTATGCCAATATCTCAGCATTCTGGTATTCTGACTAGTCGGATATTCCGGTATTCCGGTATTTTCTTCAGAACAGACCTATGAGCTTATTCAGCCATCAGCACAGCAGCTATCCAGATTATATGGAAGCTTTGATCCCATGCCTGTCGCATTTGCATCGCCATTTTCGCATACATGTTCTTGTATTTCCAAGGGGTATTAACTTTGAGACTCGCTGCTAAGCATTTCCATTCATTTCTTATGTTTCTTCTAATTTTTTTTTTTGAATCAAAGCATAATGATTCCTTGGAAATATTCGAACATGGCATTCTGCATGGAATTCTCATACTCATATGCATAACAGGTGTTCCGGAGCGGATTTCTCATTCTGACTGGGTATTCTCTTCAGAAACGGCCAATATGACTTCTTCCAACTACTCGATTCGCCACAATCAAGGTTCAGGTATGGAACAACTCCGAGCGGAGGTTACTGAAATGAAGGCCCAACTGGGGCATTTTATGGTGGACATTTAAGCGTTGTCACGAGGTCAGGAATTGCTGAAAGAAGAAGTCAACCGGATAAAGACTCAGATGGGCCGGGTTATGGAAATTCTGAATGAAGTGTTAAGAAAGGAAGACAATCAAGTGCCCGCTTCCGCAGCAGAGGTTCTCACTCCTCCTATTTCTTTAGGGTATCCTCTAGACCATGGTTTACCTCATGAATCCTCTCCACCGTCAGAGCTTTTTCACCAACAGCTGTTTCTTGAGAGTCTTAAGCCAGAGAAGAAGTTTGATCTGATCCCGATGCCATACACTCAGTTGCTTCGGCACTTGCTCAAGTTTCAGCTAATTGATTTGATTGATGCGGGACCTCCACACACCAAGTTTCGTATGGGTTCCAATGTCCATGATAGGTGTGAATTCCATTCAGGGGTACCTGGTCATAATGTTGAAAATTGTAAGAGGCTCGAGTATAAGGTCCAAGAGCTTATTGATTCAGGGGAAATCGAGTTTGCGCCCATCAGCACTGCCAAGCGAAGAGATGTTCCTCCAACTGCTGCTAAAGAGGTGGATATTCCTCCCTCCTCTCATGGACTTCCTTAATCCATAAACCTTGGGTTCCAAAACTACCGCATCAGCAAATCATAGCTGGGACCCCCCGGTTGCATCTTTTCATCATCAACAGAAACAAGAAAGGGTTTTTGATCCTCTAACGATGTGTCATGCCAAATTACTTCAGCAACTGCTTCAGTTAAGATTGATTGAGCTCCGGAAGTTGACTCCTCCTGCAAAGCTTCCAAAAGGATGGGATGCTAATGCTCATTGTGATTTTCACTCAGGGGCGCCAGACCATGATATTGAGGGGTGAAGAGCATTCTAGCACCGAGTGCAAGACTTAATGGACTCTAAAGCAATCGAGTTTGGACCAGATGGCTTGAAGGTATCAGGTGATTTTACGCCAGTAGCTGCAAAGGAAGTGAGTATTCCTTCCCCTTCCCTAGGGTCTACATCAAGTCACGGGTGTATTCCTCAGCTTTAGGTTTCAAATTCATCACGTCAGCAACCTTTGTTTGTTCCTCGGTCAAGTGTAGAAAGGAAAGTGCAGGGGCAAACTGGGCGCCCGAATCAGCAGTAGCAGAATTATCAGCAGCGGAGGCAACTCAGATCAAGGAAGCCCAAGAGGATGTTTGATCCTATTCCCATTCCTTACAGTCAGTTGTTAGCTCGCTTGCTTAAGAGTTCACTGATCCAACTAAGGAATGCCATGCCAGTGCCATACCCTATTCCTCCGGACTATGACATGAACGCTAGTTGTGAGTTCCATTCGGGAACGTTTGGACATACAATTGACAATTGCAGAGTGTTCAGACGTGAGGTGCAGAACTTGATTGACTCAAAGGTTATCACACCAGATGGGTGGCCCATAAATTGAACTTTCTTCATCAGATTGAGCACCCAGGTGGCAAAGACATCTTCAGAATCAATAAGTCCAGACGGAGCCAAGCCTCCTCAACAAGGACAATCATTTAGCTTCTTTACTGCATTCTCATGTGTAACTTTTTATGTTTGTCAAAACATTTGTATGCATGCATGAAATCTGTTTTTCTTTTTATGTTAATCCTAATAAAGCGCGCATGTTTTTCCTGAAGTAATCCATTCGTATTCACTCACAAGGTTGTATATGTGCATTGCAATACCAACTGTCTTGCTTAAACTCTATGAGGGAGGATGATGATCTGAAAACGCAAAAATCTCTAATTGTGTGCTTTTGGATAAAACCCTGTTGAGGATGTACAGGCATTGTTTCAACTCCCCAAACACTGGAGATATAAGGGAGATAGACCCTCGTTAACCCCTTTGAGCCTTGAAGTAGGAGTTTCTTTTCGTACGGAAAAAACCCTCACATTTAACCCAGGGGCAGGATAGACGTCAGTTAATTTGACCGAGCGTTCAAATTTCAAAAGGAGTGTGCATCTGAGGATCCATTACCTTCTATTCCACCGTCAAGAGGTCAAGAGATGAGAACCCACAATGGTTATCCATCAACAATCAAAGAGTGAGGTAGTCACAACCCTTTCAACAAAGTCAAGACCAGTCGGTGTCACACGACGTGTTCAAGAAAAAAGAAAGAGAATAAAAAAAAAAGAGAAATAAAAAAGCCCGCTAAGTTGAAACTTGAAAACAAGCAACTTAGGCAAAAGTTAGGGCATCCCGCTGGACTCCGAAATCAAAGATTCAAAAGAATCAGTCCAGGCAAAAATTAGGGATAAAAAATCAAAAAGCAAAGAATGCGAAAGCGAAAAACAAAAGGATTACAAAAGAAAATCCTTGCGCAAGAACAAAGTCGTGTGACTACGAACAAAAGACAAAAGGGGTGACTGTTACTCCAAAGCCTCATTAGGTGTCAAACCATCTGGTGCATGGGTTCCTTAAAGATCATAACATCTTTTTGAGAGATGAGCGCTCGTGCCAAATTAGCTGAACGTAGGACTGGAGAAAATCACGAAGAGTGGGTGGGCACCAATAAACTTTGAGCCATAAACCATTTTTCTCAAAACCGTGAACCAGGCCACGATACAACCCTCAAAAGTCCTAATTGAAATAGGGTTTATTTCAAAAGCGTACTACCAAGAGATAGCGTTCCTGACTCCTATGAGTTGTGCTAAAAGATCTTTGTTGGTGTTGCATGTGCATTGCATTCTTTCATTCAAAAATCAATGTCGTATCCTAAGCAGTGATTTGTTCACATGGCTTTGCAACGTCTTTTCAGTAAAACTTCAAGATTAACATGTGTGTTGCATTAGAATTTTTCATTCTCAGAATAAAACATTTTCTGCTTGCATACATTTGTTTGACATCAAAAGAAGGTTACATATGGAAATTCAGTCCAGGAGCTTAATCTTGCCAAGTTGAGAATCCTGAAACTCCCGAAGGGCAGCCACATCCAATGGTACTTCCTCAGGAAGCTTTGTTGAGCAGGAGTTTTCACAACAAGTTGTGCTAAGACGTAGTCGATCTGGGGCAGTCACGTTGAATCCTCTCTTTAAGGAGTAGCCAATCTAAGCCAATCACGTCGAGAAATCTCCTCAGAGTTCAGCCAAACTAGGGTAATTACTTCGAGACTCAAATCCCTACAAATACAGGAATTCTTGGTCTTCCTTCGAAGATCAGTAGTCAGGGGCAAGACTGCTTCAAGGTTCCTACTGGGGAAGGTTATCCCAAGGGCATGAGAAGGTAGTCCATCTAGACAATTGATCAGCCTATCCAGGATTCAGGGTATTGGGGAAGAATATCTTATGGGGATATGAGATTGGTTATGAATCTTCTCGAGGCGAATTTCTCTATAGACCATACAATCTGAAGCAGCTAATTCGAGATCCGACGAATCTCTCCAAGAGTTTGAAGACACTGAAGCATTGAGCTTGCCAAGTCTTTTGTAAAATGCTCTTGAGATGACTTCTTCTAAGTAGTCCATCCAGACTGGGGCAGTTACGTCGAGATCCGACGAATCTCTACAAGAGTTTGAGGACATTGAGGCGTTTTGAATGTCAAGTCGTCTGTAAAATCCTCTTGGGACAATTTCTTCCGGTAGACCATGTTGGTCTGGGGCAAGTGAAGAAAAACGGTTGGTCACGCATATGCAGTCATTCAGCCAAAAGGAGTGAAACCAAGGGGCATTCCAACCCAAGGCATTTGTGGTCCCCGTCTTCAGCATGCTTCATTAATCATGTTCCCAGCAAGAGACCATACAAACTGGGGCAATTATGTTCAAGGAAGGGTGGTCACCCTTTTGTCACAACGTTTACTGATTAAGTCCATCGTTCGGTCGACTGTGGTTCACGACGTTTCGATATCGGTGAATTGAGTTCAACTGGGTATCGTTGTGTCTCATTAAGTCGATTCTCTCATTCAGTACTTCCAACAGCTACAAGCTTTTCTGTGTCGATAACGGTTGCGAATCCCCAGTAGAGTTGCTTCGCAGACACCGAAGTTGATGGTTAATCCCCAGTAAAGTCGTCAGGAGTTTGAAGATGCTCTTATGACGTTTCTTCAGGTAAGTCTTGTATCATGGAGCAGGAAGCAAGTCGTTGAACTTCCCAAGCATGGGGCATTTTGATTTCCCCAGTAGGAGATGTTCCAGATTTTATTATCCCCAGTAGAGTTTGAAGGCGTTCAGTCTTCTGTAAAATCCTCTCAAAAGGCATTCCCCGGCATGAGACGCTTTAAAGCAGTGTCTCTTGGCAGAGTTGATGATAAACTCAACATCCCCAACGGAATCATCAAACAGAAAGTTCACCTAACATGGGGCATTGTGACACTTATCCTAAGCTTGACAGTCTTATTCCTCAGCAGACTACCGTGGAATTGCTTTGGATTTCCCCAGCAAGGTCTAAATAGATCGATGGACCCTCTTCTTCAGCAAAGTGTCAGCATATGATATTACCCAGCAGGTGGTGTAATTCTCAGCGTTGCTCATTTACAACTCAAAGTCCAATTTATTTTTAGCACACAGACAGTTTGTTCATATTATTCCAGCAGGTGGGATAGTATTGCAGATGATTGTTCCAACAGGTGGGGTGATCATACAGATAGTTGTTCATATTATTCCAGCAGGTGGGATAGTATTGCCGATGGTTGTTCCAGCAGGTGGGGTGATCATACAGATAGTTGTTCATATTATTCCAGCAGGTGGGATAGTATTGCCGATGGTTGTTCCAGCAGGTGGGGTGATCATACAGATAGTTGTTCATATTATTCCAGCAGGTGGGATAGTATTGTCGATGGTTGTTCCAGCGGGTGGGGTGATCATACAGATAGTTGTTCATATTATTCCAGCAGGTGGGATAGTATTGCAGATGATTGTTCCAGCAGGTGGGGTGATCATACAGATAGTTGTTCATATTATTCCAGTAGGTGGGATAGTATTGCCGATGGTTGTTCCAGCAGGTGGGATGATTATACAGGAAGTTTGTTCATATTATTCCAGCAGGTGGGATAGTATTGCAGATGGTTGTTCCAGCAGGTGGGGTGATCATTATATACAATCGTTCGTATTATTCCAGCAGGTGGGATAGTATTGCAGATGGTTTTTCCAGCAGGTGGAATGATCATACATACAGTAGTTTATATTGTTCCAGCAGGTGGGATGGTGATAAACAACTATATTCTCGGCAAAGTCCAACGTCGGTTTGGCAAAGCTTCCAAAGCCGGTTTGGTAAGCATCAAAGTCCAATGTTAGTTTGGCAAAGCTGCGAAAGTCCATCTGAGGATGGCAAGTTTGAGATTCCAAAGCCGGTTTGGTAATCATTGAAGTCCAACGACAGATTGGCAGAAATCCAACACGAATTGGTAAAAGTCCATTGTTTAGAATGGCTTGCAGCTAAAGTCCACCAGTTGAGTGGCAAGCCAGTAGTCGTCTGGCGTCGTTCAAAAAGACATTGCAAAAGTCCACCCAAAGTGTGGCAAGCCAGTAGTCATCTGGCGTCATTCAAAAAGACATTGCAAAAGTCCACCCATAGTGTGGCAAGCCAGCAGTCGTCTGGCGTTGTACAAAAGATGTTGTTAAAGTCCACCCAAAGTGTGGCAAGCCGGTGTTATTCATCATCAGAGATTTATTCAAACAGAGTTCATTTGGTTGGGTTTATATCTCTTTTCTTCTTTTCCACAGAGTGCAAATTTTCGGGTTATTTTCAGTATTCAATTCCTCCATACCTTGAAAGTCTGACAGCAATCGCTATCATCCATTCAGGTCTACAGTGATTGAATAGGGGCAGCTGTAATACCCCAAAATTTGCCCTCTCATTTTCACATCATTTAGCATGTGCTTTCATTTCATTGCATTGCATTCAAGCATAGAAAAACAATACATAAAGCATAGCATTGCATTCAGCATAGGACATGTGATCAAGGCATCTTCCTTTGGTTTGAGTTTTCAGAATATTATCAGTGAGCATCAAGGACCTCCGGTTGATCATGTTCTTTCTGCTTCATGACTTGTCTTCATTTTCAAGTTGTTCTCGGGGACTTGTTCTTGTATTGAGATTCTTGGTTATAAAGACAGGATATCTGTGGATTGAATTGCAAATCATTGGTTATGGTTGATTGAGCTTACTGATTGAATTGTGGGAATTCATTGAAGATATGAGTTTGGTGTAGAATTGGGCGTGTCGAGAATAGTTGTGTGGGCTACTTGAAATTCAAATTTCTACCATAAATCCATTATTCATTTCCATTTTCCTTTATCCAATTCTTAAATCCATTTCCATTTAAAATTCCAAATATCCATTTTTATAATCCATTTCTATTTTTATCCATTTCTTAACCCACGTTTTATTTCAAACCATTTTACCTACATTTTCAAATCCATTTTAATTTCATTTCAATATCCATAATCCACTTTAGAGCCATTTTGGATCCATAAACGAAAACCACATTTTCATCCAATCCATATCCATTTTCATTTTTTCTTGAATCCAAATTATTTGTTAATCCATTTCTAACCAATTTTTATTATCCAAGTCTATGTCCATAAGTTACATTACCATATCCACATCTACTACCAAAATCCATATTCAATTCAATGGCAAATGCATACGCTCAACGTCCATATTGAAATCAAGGAAAGCGGTTCAAATTCAAGGATTGGAACAGGTTGGAGTTCTTACATTCCCAATTATAATCCATCAAGTCATTTCTGATGCAGATTTCTGAGAAATGGGGAAATACAAATATTGGAAATGTTGATGCGTGATATGGATGAGCTACTGCTATTACCATGCTAATTGGTATTGCCATGCTAATGGATCCTGATGCTCTTATTTCATTAGTAAAGCAAATTCACGACTAAGAACGCATGGTAGTATAACAAAATAAAAGGGCATAACAGAATTTCTTCCCATCAATTGAACTCTATGATAGAACTTGATTTGAGAAGAGCATATAGCAGAAAATCAGCAAGCAATTAGTGCAGAGCAGCGGGATTCATTGAAAAAAGAAAAATCCATAACATAATTTGGAGCCAAAGCCAATAAAAAAAAACAAAAATTCCAAACTAGGAGAAAAATCCCTAACTGTCATAACCTCTAACCATATTCTCCTAACAGATTTCAAAAACCTCTCATAACAGAAAAAACTAACACTTCTAACCTCTTCAATCTCTAATAGAATAACAGAGTCTGGATCTAACAGAGCTTCTCCACTTTTTGAATCTCTAGCCTTCAGTCTCTAACCGTCATCATTCTTGAACGATATTCTTCAACCATCTCCATTCTTTCCTCTTCATCGACAACTCCAGAGCTTCATCTTCATCTTCGCCATAACCAAACTCTTTCTCCCTCGTTCTTCTTTCTTTCATCTTCAATTCCATCTCAACCTTCTGAGATCTTATACCTTCTCAATCCAATAATCTCTACAACTCACGAATCATCAAATAATTCACCATCGCAACAATTTGAAAACCGCAACGGAATTCAACTTCCACGATCCTCTTCTTCAATCAACAGCTATTCACCAGTTCCAATTCTTGATTCTCCTTCAATCTGGAAATAACAGCAACAATCAATTGACACAAGAACTCATCAACAACTTCAACTCACGATTCTCTTCTTTCTGGCCTTTACGCAGATCATTCGCAATCTTCCCGTATAGTTTGAATTCCTCCGCGAAAAATAACGGCAATCACACAACAGCAACGTCACTTCAAGAATCCTTCTGCTCAATCTCTAAAGTCCTCGCCTACAAATTAATCACAACATCATAGATTAAGTTTCCGATAACCGTCGCCGAATTCGCAACGCAACACAGAACCAGATTAGGAAACCGCAACACCGCATCATCATCACCTCCATCGAGATTCTGCACCGAAATTCAACAATAAACCGTAATTCGTGATTGCCTCAAACCTTCTAAAATTCATCGTCAAGAACCTGCAAAACGTGAGATTCAACAAGCTGCCTTGCCACTTCTAACACGGTCGCAACGGCAAGAACGACAAAGAGATACGAAGGACGATCGGAGGAAAGGAGAATTGGTATTTTCTCTATACCTGAAGAACTCGACCCGTTGCCATCAACGTTCCGCATCGGTGTATCGTTAGAGGTAACCGATCCTTTCTTGTTGCCTCAGTTTTGTTATCACGGTTAGGTTTTAAAGTGAAATCCATGAGAGTGAAAGTCCTGTGAAGTAGGATGTAGCGAATTGAGAACCTCTCGGCCACGACGCGGCGGAAGACGATTGTGTGTCGACGGCGTTTTTTAGAAAAAAAGAGATAGCGTGGGATGGCATTACTGTGAAGACGAGAAGCGAGTTTGACGAGTATTGGGAGAAATGTAGGATACACTTGATTGAATGGTGCAAAGCTTCAGATGTGTGTATCAGTTCTTTGGTGTTGAGCTAAGAAGATTGTAGTGTTTAAGGAAGACGAGTGTGGAGAAGAAGGAGAAAGAAGAAGCGGCGCATGGAAGGGGATGAAGAGGATCTTCAGGTTGGATAGGTTTATTTGGTTAACAGATCATGACTTGGGTTGGTTTCTCAAGGGCCTTTGGTTTTTTCGTTCCTGCACACCAATAAAGTCATTTCCGCACCGCCAAATTCCACTGCACCCCCTCTGCTATATTATGTGGTATGTCTTTGTTAGATAATTAGGATAATTTTTAGATTAGTCTTTAATTCTAGGCTAGTTTTTTTGTTAATTGAGTTTCCCCTCAATTTTAATTGATAATCAACCTTTTGCCATTAGTTTTAGATAGTTAAGTTTGGTTAATTGATTTAGTAATTGACGAGATTTCAATTAAATTTAGATAATTTTGGATTTGAACTATGTTTTCAATAAATCTTAGGTCTTAGTGACTAGTTTTAATTTGACTAAGTAGATTAGATGTGAATAATTGATTTCTAGCTTAATTGTTCCTTAATGGATTTTTAGCTTAACTGATTACTAGTTATTTTTAGATTAATTGCTAAATATTTGTTTTCGGCTTAATTGTCCACTAATTGTCCACTAATTGTTCATTAGAATTAACTTTGAACTAATTGATATTGACTTAGTTGAATTGACTTTGTTTTAACATTGACTATACTTAGATTTAATGCTAGCTTTGACTAACCTTCTTAATAGTTTCAATTTGATAACTTTGCTTATGGTCCTCAATACTTGTTACATGTTAGATTTTTGACTAATTGTTGTAGCGATTTTACTTGATCCTTGTTGATAATTCTATATGGATTTTGTTTACTAACTTTGGTTATTTTCATTGATTACTTTGACTAATCTTTGAGTTTATTTTGTAGTGTTTCACATTAAACATAGAAGTTGTTGTAGTATACACAGCTACTGTGCACAAAGGGTGCTGTAGAATGTTGTTGTTCTGTCTGGCTGCATACATACTTGTCATGTTCTGGAAATAGTAGCTGTTATAGGCTGTTTTTACTTGTTGCTGGTTTTTACAGCTATGCGGGTGCTGGAGCGATGTTGTTGCTGCTGTTTACGGCTCATTGCCTTGTTTTGTCTTAAGGACTTAAATTTGTTTTACCTTAGCCGTTGGTGGATGTTTATAAGATGTGTGCACACTTCTAACATGAATTCAATTCTGGTTTTGGTTTACTTTCATGTCTTTTGCCTATACTTGAAACCCTTAGATGTTTTCTTTTGTTGGTTTACCTTTAACTTCAAAGTAGATTAGTCTTGTAGCATAGTGGTAACTTGACTTGTAATTTCATAATCCTTTTAGGTCTTTCACTTTGACTAGTGTGACTCAAATGTACATAGCCATTAGACTTAGGTTTCATGTTGTACATACACTCTCTTGTTATTACTAATGTCTTTGGTTCACTTGTGCAAGGTACATAAAGGAGACATTCCAAAGGTGGTGTGACCATTTCATTTTGTAAATAAAAGCTTGTTTCTAACTTGGTTTGCTATATGTTTATAGGTGCTTTCGTGACTTCCTTTCTTTGTGCTTTCGTTGCTTTGCTACGGATTCATATCCGTTTGGTAGGACCTCTTATCTCTTCACTTCTCTTTAATGCTTTCAAATGCCATGAGAAGTAGGAATAGTCGATGCCATGATAAGTAGGATTGTATGGAAAGCCCTCAAGTGAGGCCATGATGGTGCTTGTTTGATATTGTGCTGAAGACATCTAAGGAGGCAATTGACGGAAGGTAGGGTTCGCAATCGACCCCCGTTATTCTAGTCGAGTCGTTCTTAGCTCTCATTACATGATTGAAGCTTTGAACATCACCTGCTCCTGTTATCGAGTCAGCCAAGTGGAAGATAGGGTTCGCAACCGACCCTCACTCATTGTCATTAGCTCACATTGACCGATGTTGACGCTTATGTGATCTCATTCACATCTTTTTTATTGATCTACTTTGATATTTGATATCATTGTATTGTTTGTTTTAGCTTTTGCTTCCTCATTAGGATACCTATTCTAACTTGTCCAAGTTACATAGGTTAGAAAACATAACATAGGACTAACACTGTTTATTCTTCCGTTTGCTTTTAGTTCATTTTGTGATTGATTTACCCTGTGTTTACTTGTCTGATGACATGATCCCGTAGGATTCCTCGCTCCACTTAATTTTGGATTAAGTCGGAGGTAGGAGAGACATTAGGATAACAATCTATGTATGCTAACATTAGGCAGGCTTCCCTCCTAATCCTCAACTATAGGATCAATCTTTGCATGCTAACATTAGGAGTCAGGTCTAGTCCCCCATAGATTTTCTTTCACCCTTTGAGTCTTTCTCTCATCTCATAATAAAAGCAAAAAAATACTTAATAAAGGCATAACAAACATTGTATTTGGGCCTTTCATATGAAAACAAGGAAGTGTGGGGTCTTCTCTCACTTACTTGGAATGTTTAGCATGCGTCCCGTCTTGGGTCGACATGCGAGGCATTCGATCTTACACGAGGGACTTAAATACAATGCGTGTTATAAAACACCAAATAAACAAAACACTTCTTTCTTAAAAGAAAAAACAAACATTTACGTCTTTCCTTCAGGAATTCATTTCTCACCTCATTCATTCTCAACGTACGAATGTGCTTCTTCTCGTTCTCTTGCAAGATGGTAACGCACTCGGACCAGCGAGCCTGCAACACCTGAGCTAGAACGTTAGTCGTTCCCTAAAAGACACAAACAAAGCGACCCTCGTTGAGGGGAACTACGTCGCTCTGATTCTCATGCTCCCGATGAGATACGTAGGCAGTGGGGTAGGGCCCATTCGAGCACTTCTTTTATTTTCCCTACATTTTTTTCTCATTCCTTTTCCATTCTTTCTCCTTTCTTTCTTTCAGTTCCTTTTCCAGTATCATTTTCTATTACCATTTGATCGAGACAAGCAAGCGTGGATCCCATCGGGTACGATGGACGCGTGGGGGTGCTAATACCTTCCTCGCGCGTAACCGACTCCCAAACCCAGTTCTTTTGGTCGCAAGACCATGCTCTTTTCCTTCCTCCCAGGTTTATGCGGTGTTTCCTTTCCCTCTCATGGGATAAATACACATTGCTGGCGACTCTGTTTCGGTGCCACTTTCGCGTTTGTACTAGGATGAAAATCCCGGGAGCGACGCCATGAGATGTTTTTTGCTCCCTTCTTTCCTTAGCCTTCCTAATCCCCTCAAGATTGTGAGCAGCCTTTTGATTGAAGATTGCGCTGCATCTGGGGCATAGCATGACACCTTATCCCTTCTTTTGGCAGCGGTGAAGGAATTCAATGATAGTCTCTTTCTGTTTTGGATACGCCACTTTGTTGCGCTATTCTTGGCAGCTTGCTTCATCAACCTCCATGGTCTTATGTTGTGTAATCTCGACCATATTTATGTCCATGTCGACATCAACACTAAGATTCAGATTGCAGAAGTCTACATCAAGGCCTTCAGCAGCCTTGTCCATCTTGACGAAACTATCAGCAGTTTCTTTGGTAACTAGCATCATGTTGGAATCTTTAGTGATCCCGTCATCTAAGCCATCTGTAGCTTTATCGAAGCCGTCAGCGGCCTCGCTCATGAGTTTCTCCATGGTATTGATGTCAAGGCCTTCAGTAACCTTGGCTAAAACAACATCATTGTCGAAATCTTCAGTAATTTCCACCATATTGATTGAACAGTCGAAGTCATCAGCAACTTCCATCATATGTACTTCTGTGGGCTCATCATAATGGGCATCCGTTGTCTGCAACGGATCGTAGTCGATTTTCATTTAACTTTTGCTCTTTTCTCCGAATTTCAGCCTGCCCTCCTGAATATCGTTTTGCACCAAATCCCTGAAAAGAAAACACTGAGAAGTTTTATGACCCAAAAAATTATGGTATTTACAAAATCCTCTCTTTTTCTTTGTTCTAAAGGTGGCATTTTAGCGCCAGCGGACACTATCATTGGTCCATCCTTAACTAACAAATAAAAAATTTCATCACACTTAGTGACTTCAAAAGTATATGTTTTCTTTGGGAATCTATCATTCTTTTCAGATTCGACAGGATTTTTTCCATTCGAAGGAGCTAACATTTTACAAGCATATGGAGGACCCTGCTTTAATTCAGCAAGGTCTATCTCATTCTCGTCGAAATACAATGGTTCATCATATAAACCTTCGACATCCTCATTATACTCAACATAGGCTACTTTTTTACTCTTATTAAATTTAGTCTTTTCGTCTTTCAAACATTCTAACTGTCGAACCCTATCAGCCAGTTGGGCCATATCCCTCAAGTATTGGGTATCCAACTTCTTTCTAATAGAGTAATCAAGGCCACCAGCGGCCATTTCGACCAATTCATGTTCTGGCACTTGTGTAAAACACCTAGCCTTAAGTAATCGAAACCTATTCAGGTAATCATCTATTGGCTTAGTAAACTTTCGTTTGATGCTAGCCAATTCTTTCAAACTGATTTTGGTTTGGCCCATATAGAATTGTTCATGGAATAAACGTTCTAACTGGGTCCAATTACATATTGAGTTAGGGGGTAAGGTTTTAAACCAAGTAAAAGCATTTTTGGTGAGAGAGCTTGGAAAATATTTTATCCTAAGACTTTCGTCATTCGCAATCTCTCCAGCTTCGATCATATACCGGGCTACGTGTTCGACAGTAGATTCAGTAGTGTTTCCTGAGAATTTGGTAAATTTTGGGACCTTCGTCCTAGGAGGTAATTCTGATTGGAGAATGTAATCTACTATCGGTGATGTATAGTTTGGCCTAGTAAAACCAAAATTTATCCCATTTCGAGCCATTATCCTTTCGACCATGGCTGCTAGGTTGTTATCTATTGGTACATTATTACGTCGAACCTGTTGCACAACGTGGTCAGCATCTTGGTTTCTATTTACTATAACTACCCCTGGTTCCCTCTCCACAGGAATTGGCACTTGGTTCCTAGGTGGTTCAACTCTAGGGGGTTCGACTGTCCCTTGGTTTTCTAGATCCGCCTCAGGTATATTCCCTGGGTTATACTGTGGAATATTTTCCACAACAGTCGCCCCTCGTACAGGGGCTGGTACACCCATAAATTCTGCCATGCGTGCCAATTGCGCTGCCAGTTGTTGGTTAGTTTGGGTAGTGTTTTAGATTAAGGGCCGGAAAATTTCCCCTATAGTTTGGGACAAGGTATGCACCATTTATAGGTTACTCTCGTCCATTTGCTGCCTCAAACATGCTATGGAGGTATTTGTCAGACTAGGACCTTGGATGGAATATCCCACACCTACACTTTGACTGTTTCGACCCACATTTATCCCAGATCCTGACCCTTGTAATAGCGAAGAGATTACATTTTCTGACAATACTGGGGGGGGGGGGCATTCTGGAGGCTTTGCATCACTGACATTGACATTCCATAAGGTGGATTCCTTGGTAACGGTTGTGAAAATCCAGGAGGGGGAAAATGCCTAAACGTCGAAGTTCCTCCTGGTGGAGTTTGGGGGTTAGATCCTTGTGGCCCAATGTACTCCAAAACAGGTTGAGTGTAAGCCCTTATATATGTCGACCCTGAACCTGCCATTGATGGCATTGGTTCAGACATAACAGGAGGCGGTATTGGCTCCCTTGTCGAAGGGACTGGGGGTGGCACTACCTCGTTCCTAGACATATTTTGAGGGTTAGTGTTACTGTTTACTGTGAATTTTGGTAAACAACCTCTGATCTATCAATCTAAACGCAAATTGATTAACTTACAGGATCGACCACACAAATCCTAGGACATGTGTTAAATTTGAGAGACAAGTGTAAATGACAAAATGAAAATTAAAGAGAATGTAAACTGAACTCCATGTTCGACAATGCTGAAATAAAATCTAACTGAACTCCACGTTCGACTACTTGCAATAAAGTAAAGTAAAGGCTTAAAATTTAAAGGGCTGTAAGTAAAGGGTGCAAAAATTAAAGGCGTCGAAAGGAATGGACAAGAAGTAAAAGGCTTTGAAAATAAAATGCGACGAACTCCACGTTCTTGAAAAGTAAAGGCTGGAATGATAAAGTGTTGTCGAAGGTAAAGTGCAGGAAAGTAAAGGACTCTGAAATAGTTGCAATGGATTAAAGGTGAACTCCACGTTCTTGAAAATAAAAGGCTTTGAAAATTAAAAGCTTGAAGATTAAATGCTTGAATGTAACAGTGCAGTCGAAGGTAGATGCAGAAAGTTTAAATAACTTTGAAAGTAAATATGACATGGAAGATAAAGTTCAAGAAATTGTAAAGGCATGGAAATTAAATGGCTGAATCTTAAACATGATGAAGATAAATTGCATTAATGAAGAAAATGGTGTTACATTACGTACATTCTCACAAACTCGTTTCTCTACACGCGGGTACTTTGAGTTTCTTTGAGTAACTTGTACAAAAATATGAACACCCCATTTACATAGAACTAACTCCTATTTATAGTGCTAGGAAATAACTACTAAGTGGTGGTTACTGCTTCGAACGTGTGGATTTTGGCGCCTTCTCCTTGGTCTCAACTGTTCCCACGTTCACAACTACTCTTGTTTAAATTTCAAATATTGGAAATTCCCTTCAGCCTTAATATAACCACTGCAGCGTTTGTTTCCATATTCTCATGGTCGAAACCCTTCCAGCACTTAGCCATTTTTTGAGGTTCCTACACCTCTATTCGACTCAGGCTTCTCCAAAAACTGGGTCGAAGCCTTCTTTATATTAAAAATAATTTTTTAACATAAAATAGCTTTGATTCTTTCTAGCGTCGAAATTGAGGCTTAACAAATTGCCCCCAAGGAATGTCCTTTTGCCAGAATTGGTAGGAAGGCCATTTCTTGATATAATAAGCTTTTCGACGCCTGTTTGCATGGCCTTAACTGAACATCCCACTAATTACTTAATGGCTGAACTGTTCAGTTTCTTTAACCCATGCCTCTGACGTCATACCATCATGACAAATCCTTAAAACGTCCTTTCAGCCGTATTCATCATAACACCTTTCTTGAAAACAGACGTTAACAGTCTGCACATAACTGCTATTTTTCATCACGCCTTCAGGAGAAAGACACGCGTCCCACTAACCCCTCAGCTTCAACGGTGGATCCAAGTCTCTTGAGATTTTCAAATGTCTATATATACCCATTTCCGCCACTTTGTGAACTTTCCACACTTTTCATACTCTCAAGCAACCTCTTCTTCTCTTCAGTTCTCTCACGCAAACCCAGCAAAGACACCATCTTTTCATCTTCTTCAACAATGGCATCTTCCCAAACTAATCCTCAAGCAAAGAAGACTCAAAGAGGAAAGGCCACTCCATTTAAGCAAACCATCCCTCCATTCGCTAACATCCCAGGCCCCCAACTAGTAGATAACTGCCATTGCATGCCGGAACCCACCTCTGAAGAATCAAGAGCCATCTACAAATCTCAGGTAATGATTCCCATAGTTATGTCTGATAAAACTTATGCGCTATCTGGTCCTTTGGCTGATGTGGACATTTCTAACGAGAGGCTAAGTGAGTTTTTCCCCTCGTACCGGAGAACCAGACCATTAGGGCAAAAGAGTTTCCCCAAAATTAATTCCGCTGCTGGAGCTTCCCATGAAGAGATCCCCTTACCCAAAATCAATGTTGGCTATCTCACTGATGGCACAAGGCTGGTGAGAGTTGTCAACCCTTTAAAGGAATTTGACCAATGGATGGCAAAGATGGAGAAGGTTAAAGCCGACCATTGGAAGGAGATAGGGATTTATGACCTTCTTATGCTGTCGAAAACCAACATACCGTATTGTCTGAATATGTTGGCGGCATCCCTATACTTTTGGGACAGGACCCATTATACATTCCATTTGCCAAGTGGAATGGTTACTCCAACCCTTTTTGATGTAGCTTCCATCACGGGGCTTCGTCCAGATGGCCTTGTCTATAATCCTGATGTTGATGTTGAGGACACCATCAACATTTCAGGCTCCAAACTGACCTACACCCTCTTTATCAAACACCACTTCAAACAAGAAAATGACGAGGTGTCTGATGAAGAACACATTGCTTTCCTCACAGTCTGGCTGTCGAGGTATGTTTTTTGTACAAAGACCTTGCAGGTAGCTAAGAAGTACCTGCCCCTGGCGAATCAACTCCACAACAGAGGAACCTGCCTGAGTGAACTCATTCTGGCGAACCTTTACGAATCTATCAGTGAAGGGGCTTCTCGACTTAAGAATATGGAAGCCCAAGGTCCTATGCACTTGAGTGGTCCTCTTTGGCTACTTCAATTGTGGTTCAATGCTACATTTGAGGCTAGCCTCCCCAGAAAAGGCATAGTTGATGAAGCCTCTGCTGAGATCAGGGAAAGAAGTGTCGAAGGGAAACGTCTGGCCAAACTCACTCCTAATGATGATGGTGAAAACCTTCAAAGGGCTTTCACCAGTTATATTATGATGTTCTCCAAGCGCTATGAGTTCACTCCTAGCATGGCACCCTTTGCTCGACGAAGCTATGGCCCTGTGTGGTTTAAAAGGCCATTTCCAAATCCTCTTCAACCTCTTGATCCAGAATCTGTTGCTATCTGGGAAGCCTTTTTGATTCCTAGATTCATTATCCACAGGCTGAACTTAGGGAGAGGTTTATCAGCATTGATTGCCTATCAACCAAACTTGGTCTCTCGACAATTTGGGTTGGCCCAGAGCTTCCCTCAGTGCTTGTATGAGAAAAAGGGCCAAGTAATTCTTCACACCGCCTGCTTCGACGAGGAGAACGTCTCCCAAATACTCGACAGCCGGAATGAAAAAAGAAGAATCCTCTCTCCTGTGTTTTTTGAACCTTCCTTTCTATGCACTTCATCCTTCCACCAGTGGTGGTCGAAGCATTATAGTGAGCACTTTCTTGATGTGGCTACATTTTCTTCGTTACTTGACCAAGCTTTTCTCCATGTACAGGACAAGACGAAAAAGAGTAAGTTCACTCACATCGAAGAAATACAGGCTTTTCAAAAATACTTTGAAACTATCTATCGACCAGATGATCTTAGTCGAACCATTCATGAGGCTACTGTTACTCTAAAGAGAAAATTTCTAGAAAAGCTGGATCAACTAAAAATTCCTCCCAACGTCCCTCGTGAGAAACGTTATGAGGTAGCTTTTAAACCTTTTCCTCCAAAGTTCCCTCGACTGCCTAATGCTGAGTTTGGAGTGGCGTTTGCCCCTCCATTTCCATATTGGTTTGTCTGTGGGGAGCATTTAAAACTTCTTCGACAGCAGTCTCAGCCAAAGGCTCAACGAGTGGTTTCGACTAAGCATACGTTAGACAGTTTTAAAGGGCACCTTCATATAGGAATCCAGGACGTTCGTGTCGAATCTGAAATATATGAAGGTTTGAAATCCTTAATCCATGGCTTTATGACTAACCATGTAATCGTTAACTTGTAACATTTGTGTGCTATCTTTCAGCTGTGCCTAGGAAAGCTGCTTCGACTAGAGCTGCCACCTTGCAAAGTGGCAAAGAACCAGAGAGTACACAGGTATATTTCACCTCCCCTATTTATGCTTGTACTATATGAATTTCTTTCTTATATTTGCACTGCCTCTTCAGACTGGTCGAAAACCTCCAACACCTTCCAAGAAAGGTAAGAAGGATACCCCAGCTGTGGTTATAGCTTCAGAGGCCTCAGATGAATCTCCTGAGGAGGTTCTCACAAGGAAAAGGAAAAAACCCACAAAGGCCTCTGGACCTACTGGCCCACCTCCTTCGAAGGTGGCCAAAATACTCGAAAAGGCATCCACCACAAGTGGTGTCGAGAAGGAACCCTCCAAGGTGGCCTTGATAACCCCTCTTGGTGACCATGGGAGTGATAAATCAAGTCCTGCTGTTGAACAAACTCAGGTATGTGCACCATTGCCTTTTTCTATTATACTTGACATCTTTCGCCTATTATTTCATTCTCATTTTCTCCACTTGTGTTCTTTAGGCACCCATAAATAACAATCCAGATTCCCGACCAACTCCAAGCAACTTCGCCACCACCGTAATTGACGATTCTGTTCCTCACCCAACTTCAGAAAGCCTCACCACCACGCTCCTCAACAGCCAAGGTGAGCCAACTTATCACACATCTTCTGATATTGGCTCTGGTTTGAGTGAGATTAATCAACCTACTCCACATGTTACAACACCCACTGCACCACCAGCTCCAACCCCTACTCAAAACGCATAAGCTGATGGAGCCAACTCTGATGATGATGATGCCTCAAGCCCACCACCTTTCAATCTGGATACCCCCATGGATGAAGGTCAATTGGTTGAAGAAGAAAGGCATGAACCTGAAGTTCAAACACATAACGCCAATCCTGATCAAGCTGCGCTTGAGGAGACAAATAAACTACCTCATACACCAGCTGATGACCAGGAGAATATGCAACCAGCTGCTGAAGAGTCTGATGAAGAAATGGGGGAAGAACAAGATGAAGAAGGAGAAGAATCAGCAGAGGAGGAAGAAGAACAAGCTGAGCCTCGCCCCTGCCATACTCCTTCGCCTATGGTCATTCCACCACCTGGGGACTCTCTGAAAGCACTCAAGTGGTCGAACCCATGTGAGTTTACCAAATTGATTCTTGAGCAAAGGTATTGTTCTTCTTCTGTCTCTTCGACTCCAGCATCAGATGACTTCGCCCAATCGATTCTCCAAGCCATCAAGAAAAAATTCTTCAGGGGGGATATTTACAAAGTTTTGGCCTCAGATCCAACTGCAACTGCTTACTTGAAGGACACCCTTGCAAAGGTTGAGCTCACCACTCTCAATCCAGATGTTTCTGGTTTTCTGATAAAGCTAACTGCTGTGGTAAACCAAATAGCTGCAGAAATAAAACTGCTTCCCTCGATCAGGAATACCATAGAGAAAACATCTGGCTGTGAGAGTGCAGCCTGGTGTGGTGCAAAAGAGGCGTACGAAGAGATCAAACGTATGGAGGATGATCAAAGGAAAAAGCAAGATGAGATAGCCTCCAACCAGAAGGACATTTAAACCTGGAAGCAACAAATCACGGAGCTACAAGCCAAAATTGAAAATGCTGAAAAACGCAACCGTGATTTGCACCATTTCGACGACACTGAGATAGCTGAAGAAACAAAGAATGCTATTGATCGTATTGAGGCGGCCCAAAGATATGAGAAAGAGCTCGCAGAAGCAAAACTTGACGAATCTTTGTGTAACGCTCGCCTCAAACATCACATAGAATCTTTTTCTCAGTTGGCGTCGAGGCTTCCCTTCTGATACTTTCGACACCTTCATTTGTTTAATCATCACTTGTTTTCTGGCCTTTTTAGGCATTTTATGTAATGACAATTTTATGCCTTTTAGCATTGATTTAATCAATCACTATTATTTTGCCCTTAACTGCTTTCGACCCATATTACATGATGATGTACTTTATTGTTGTCTTTTATCAGTCAAATTTGCAATTAAGGCATTCTATCTTTTTCTTGGAAAGTCACCTTTCCAACTTTAAATTCCAAGGCGTAAGCCTCTAGCTTTTAAAGTAACATTTATAGCATAGCCCTCAGGCCTACTTCCAAGAATAACTCACGTGTTTCCACCGTTTGACTGGCCAATCCAATCAGTACCTCGCCTCTATAAATTTCTTCCACCTGACCACGTTTTGCGTAGAAGCAAACATGAATAATTCAGAAAAATCCTCAACCAAGAAGATGGCTGGAAAGGCCAAGGCAGTTGAGGAAACAAAAAAGATGGAGGCGCCCAAGCAACCTGAAGCCTCCATTGGAGCAACCTCTCTAGCCAAGAAGAGAGAAACTAAAATGAAGATCTCTAAGAAAGGGCACTCCAGCACCCAAGACTCTAATGATGAGCCAGATACAGATTATATGGATTTCCTCAAATCCATAGATTGGAGAGATTATGAATAACCTTTCCTTGATTAAACATTGTTATATTGGTTTCTCTTTGCTTTGTATGCCATATTAGCCTGACTTGGCCTATTTTGGCTTTCTTTTTATTAAATAAAGCTTATGTTTTAATATTAATCTCTTGCAGCATAGGCTTATATTTTTTCAAATACTTGCCATTTACTTTCAAGACTCTTTTATCTTTGTCTAACTCTTCCACTTCATAAGCTCCATTAGAGAAAACCTGTATGACTTGGAATGGGCCTTCCCACTTAGGGGACCACTTGCCCAATGTTCTATCCTTTCGATCCATGGGTAAAATCACTTTCCAAACCAATTCCCCACATGCAAAAGATTTAGACTTAACCTTTTTGTTGTAGGATTCTTCGACCCTCTTCTTTTGTCTTCTTAACAACTCCAAGGCTCTAAGCCTTTCTTCATCCAAATCCACTAATTCATTCATCATCATTTCCCAATAATTCTCAGAGGGAATCTCATGATGTCTTTGAACTCTTAGAGATTGTAAATAAACCTCAACAGGCAATACCGCATCATGGCCAAAAGTGAGTCGAAATGGGGTAGTGTTGGTAGCCTCTCTAGGGGATGTTCGACATGCCCAAAGAACTTGGTCTAACGTCTTGTGCCAATTTCTAGGCCTCTTTCCCACATGCTTCATAATTAGTCCAATTACTACCTTATTGGCAGCTTCGACTTGCCCATTGGCCTGAGCATAATAAGGTGTAGAAGTTAATAACTTAAAACCTATTTCTTTGGCAAATTCCTGCATCTTTCGACCAGTGAACACTGATCCCTGATCTGTAGTAATTGTTTCAGGAATACCAAACCTATAAATAATGTGATTTTGAATGAATTCAATAACATCTTCTTGACCTATATTCACTAGTGGTATTGCCTCAATCCACTTGGTGAAATAATCAATTCCCACCAAAATATATCTTTGGTTCTTTGAAGATGCTGGTCGAATCTCTCCCACTATATCCAAAGCCCATCCTCTGAAAGGCCATGGTTTCACTATGGAATGTAATTCACTTGCAGGGATGTGCTGTATGCCAGCATGAATTTGACATTCTTGGCAACCCTTAGCAAATTCTATGCAATCTTTCAGCATAGTGGGCCAATATATGCCCTGTCGAAACAACAACCATTTCATTTTTTGGCCAACTTGGTGTGCTCCACATGCCCCACTATGTATTGTCGAAAGGGCCAAATATGCCTCTGCTTCACTAAGGCATTTCAATAAGACTCCCTCAGGGGTCTTTTTAAACAATTCATTCCCCAACAGTACATAACTTAAAGCTTGATACCTGATTTTTCGCTCTGTCAAAGCCGTTGGGTTTTGCAAATATTCAACTATGGGCTTCCTCCACTCTTCATCCGTTAAATTATCTATGGCAAAAATTTCAAAATTTTGACCATCTATGCACCCAAGCTTAGTTGTTTCTAAGTCTGATGGGTATAATCCAACAGCTACCACCTTACCTCTTGCTTCAATTACTTCTTGAAGGTTTTCCTTTGACACCTTGTACCCAGAGGCAATTTGAGCCAAGTAGTTAGCAACTTGGTTCTCTATTCTAGGTATGTGTTGGATGGCCACTACCTCAAATTTCTTTAATAATCTATTGGCTATCACAAAGTACATAATGAGATTTTCTTTAACACATTTATACTCCTTTGTGATTTGTTTTATAACCAATTCTGAGTCTCCCATTATTTCGACTCTAGTTGCCCCCAATTCTAACAAAATTTCAAGGCCAGCAATTAATGCTTCATATTCAGCCTCATTGTTAAAGCAAGGTCCTTCAACCTTGTACTTGAATTTTGTTGGAATTTTTTCAGGAGAAATAATGTGTATTCCCACTCCTGTTCCTTTTTTATGACTTGATCCATCAAAGTATAACTTCCAGGATTTTAATTCAACATAATTCAAATCATTTTCATTTATGGAGTGATCAACTATAAAGTCTGCAACTATTTGCCCTTTCACAGCTTTTAAAGGTTGATATGTTAAGGAAAATTCTGTTAATGCTAATGCCCATTTGCCAATTCGACTATGCAAAATAGGTTTAGATAACATATGTTTTACAACATCAAAGTGAGAAGAAACATACACATCAACGGGCTTTATATATTGCTTCAATTTAGTACAAGAGAAATACAAGCATAACATAACTTTTCAATCATGCTATACCTAGTTTCTGCATCATTTAAAACTCGACTAAGATAATAAATGGCTCTTTCGACTCCATTTTCATCCTCTTGGGCTAACATGCTCCCTAGAGTTTTATCTGATGCAGCTATATACAATCTCATACTCTTGTTTCCACAAGGTGGCGAAAGAATTGGAGGGTGGCTTCGGTACTCCTTGATCTTGTCGAAGGCTTCCTGATGTAATTGCCCCCACTAAAAACCATCTTTTTTAAAACGAAGCAATGGCGAAAAAACTTGTGTTTTGCCACTCAGGTTGGATATAAACCTTCTTAAGAAGTTGATCTTGCCCAACAACGACTACAACTCCTTTTTAGTTGATGGCGCTTTTGCCTCCATTATGGCTTTGGTCTTATTCTGATTTATTTCAATCCCTTTCTTGTGGACCACAAAGCCTAGGAAATCCCCTGCCTACACACAAAAAGCACATTTGAGAGGATTCATTTTAAGACCATATTTTCTCACCCTTTCAAAGGACTGTCGAAGATGGTCAATGTGACTTTTCCCATAAATAGATTTTATAACAATATCATCAATATAAATTTACATGAATGTGTCTATGAAATCATGGAAAATTGAATTCATTGCCCTTTGATAGGTGGCACCAGCATTCTTGAGACCAAAAGGCATCACTACCCATTCATAGGTGCCTAAGGCTCCAGGGCATCTAAAAGCAGTTTTATGAACATCTTCCTCAGCAATGAATATTTGGTTGTAGCCAGAATATCCATCCAACATACTAAGATATTCATGTCCTGCTGCAGAATCTATTAACATTTCTGCTACTGGCATTGAATATTCATCTTTGGGAGTTGCAGAGTTTAAATCTCTAAAATCAATGCAAACTCTTAAAGACCCATTATTTTTAATAACAGGTACTATATTAGCCAACCATTCGACATACCTTGCAGTGCGAATGAATTTGCAACGAAGCAGTCTTTCGACTTCCTCTTTGATCTTTGACAATATCTCTGGTGCAAACCGTCTTGGATTTTGCTTGACTGTTTTTTTCCCAGGCGTCATAGGCAACCTGTGTTCGACCAAGTCCCTGCTCAAACCAGGCATCTCATCATAATCCCAGGAGAAGCAGTCTTTGAATTCTTTCAACAACTGAACCACTTCCACCTTCAACTGGGGATCAAGATTGGCACTGATGTAGGTAGGCCTTTTGGTTGCCCCCTCACTGAGGTCAACTTCTTCTAAGGGATCTTGTGCTAGCATTTTTATATTATTTGCCAACGGATCCTTCTCAAATCCCAAAGGCTCATCTTCATAGATGGCGTCAAGCCTCTGGCTTTGCTCTCCAGTTTCAACCTTATCTGGAGGTTTTGGGTCGAAGTCCTTACCAGGACCTTCTTGGTATACTTCAGAAATGGCTTTGCCAGCCATATAGTCATTGGCGGCTTCCAAAGCCGCTTGTAGTTTTGTTTCGGCCACATAGGCCGAAATTCTTTTTAAAGCGTCGAACTCAGTCATGATCACTGAATTCATCTCCCCATCCTGTGGACTTTATTGGAGGTGTGCTTAAGCATGGCAACCTTCCTCCTGGTACCTCCCTGTCCCACCTGAAACCTTCAACAGGGTGTAAATACAACGAATAAAATGTTTCTACGTCAGGTGTAAACTCAAAATCAGCTGGAGGACATGGAGCAATGTTCGCCAGATGTTTCTCAAATTGCCTACTGTCCACATGATTAATAGGCACCTTAAAGTACCCTTGATCAACTTCAATATTTTCAACTATCCCATCTGGTCTCCAAATGGTGATTCTTTGATGCATAGATGAGGGTACAACTCCTATCCCATGAATCCACTCCCTACCCAAGAGTAGATTGTAGTTAGTTTTCGTCTCAACGACCATAAACACTGTTGGTCTGGTAATAGTTCCCACAGTGAGATCCACCTGAATCACTCCTAGAGTGGAACCAACTTTTCCTTCATAGTTCGACAGAACCATGTTGTGGGGTTTGGTATCAGTCTCAAACTTCCCAATCTTGCTCAGCAAAAATCTTGGCATCAAATTAACAGTCGCACCACAATCTACCAAAATTTTGTTGACAGGGACATTTTCTACTTTGCCAGTAATGTAAAGAGGCTTCAAATGACCCTTCATTGCCTCTGTGGGACGTTCAAAGAAAACATTCTATTCTTCGACGCACCCATTGTTCATGATGTAATAGCACACAGGCTTGTGTGCCAATATTTCCAATTCAGCAGTTTGATCTAAGTCTTCGACCTCTGAGACTTGACCAAATTCTCTTGGCATTACTGACACCACATTTACCAGAATATCTAGGGAAGCCGCTGACTCATTGTCGAAGTTATCAGTCATATTCTCATCCTCTTCGACCTTCTTTTCTGGCTGAACAGTGAACAACTTTCGTCGTATGGGCACCTTCTCCATTGACCCAGCTTGATTATCAACATTGGTGCTTGATTCTCCTTGCACCTGAGCCTCCCTGACAGCCTTTCGCCTGCGCTGCTATCTTCGCCATTGTGATCTAGACATGGGGTTTTTACCCTTGTAATTCTGAGAAATGTATGCTGATTTATTAGTGGTGTGGTTCTCTTTTCTATACTCAAACGATGAACCTCTTTCCACATCAAATTTCTCCCACTTTTTCTTCTGTCCTCTCCCTTCGATAGGCTTGATCCAACTACCTGTTGGCACATTCAAAGCTGGTTTGAACGTACCTGGCCTAACTCCTGGTTAGGGGTGGGAATAGGCTGGGCCGAGCTAGGCTTTGCCAAGCCTGAGCCTGGCCTGCTAAAAAATTCAAAGCCTAAGCCTGGCCTGTAGCCTATCATAGGCTTATTTTTAGGCCTAAGTCTGGCCTTTTCGAAGGCCTGATTAGCCTACTAGCCTATTTAAAAGCCTACTTTATTTGAACATCTGTAAATAAGAAATTCAACTAATGTTAAATAAACTAACAAGTTAAAAGATCAATGAGATTAAATGTTTGTTTTCATTGTCTCGTTCAACTTTTCTTATTAGCATAAGTTTGGTGATACTATTTGTTGAAGATAACTTATGAGAAAAACTTATGACAACAACTTATGACATTGTTTATAATGTTTTTTCAACTTATTTTCATAAGTTCTTCAAGATAACTAAGTTTTATTTTCGTATTTTAATTCAAAGTACAAAATAGAATATAATAATAATAAATTTATTGATTTTTTCTTAAATAGGCCAGCCTGATAGGCTTAAAAGGCTTTTCTTACGGCCTGTGGCCTAGCCTATTTAGCTAAATAGGCTTATAAAAAAGCCTAGGCCTTTTCTATTTAAGAAAAAGCCTGGTCTGGCCTGAGCCTATGTAGGCTAGGCCGTAGGCCCCTGTTAGTTGGTCTGGCCTATTCCCACTCCTACTCCTGGTGCTTGGTTTTTTAGCCATGTCGAAAGTCGCCTATGGTCAAAACCTCTGTGCCCTTTGTTCACCTTCTGCCCCCAGCTTTCACCAGCCTTCTTGACACCTTCTAGCTTGTGGGCAGCTTTTTCATCAAAAATGGCGCTGCATCTGGGACATAGCATTACTCCAGAGCCTTTCTTCTGGCAACGATGCAAGAAATCCACAATTGTCTCTTCTTGCTTAGGATAAGCCATTTTGTTGCGCTTCTCTTGCTCATATGCCTTACTCACTTGTTCAGCTTTTTGATCTGTAATTTCGACCATGTTGACATCCATTCTGTCCTTTAAGTGCATCTTGGAGAAACGGGCTTCCAGACTTTCAGTGGTCTTTGCCAAGCAACCACCACCTGTTGCTGCTTTTGCAGCTTTTTGGGAAGCTTTTTGCCAAGCAGCTTTTTCAGCTTCAACCATTTCCTCACCATTGACTCTCTCGACATCAGGAGATGTCTTGGAAAATTTTTCAGCAGCCATACATATCCAGTTTTCCACCAAACAGCCATCCATGTCTAGCATCTCTCCTACCAAGAGCATGTCATCTTCCAATTCCTTAACAACTTGGACTTTGGGGGCATTTCTGCCCATAGCCTCATTGGTGTTGATACTATCTGAGCTAGAATCAGATTCTTCAGCCAATTCGACCATGTTAATGCCTTCATTGGCATTTATCTTCAACCCACTCACGACCGTATCCAAAACCTTAGCAGCATTATCCATTTCAACAAACTTATCAGCAGTTTCTTTGGTCACCAACATTAAACTGGTACCATCAACATTTAGGCCACTTGCAGCCTTACTAGAACCTTCAATTATCACAGAACTGGTGGAGAAGTCTTCAGTAACCTCCACCATGTTGACTGACTCATCGAATCCCTCTGTGGCTTCCACCATCTGAACCTCGTGAGGCTCTGTATAGTTAGCCTCTGCAACTTGCAATGGGTCAGAGTCAATCTTCATCCGGGCTTTGCCTTTGTCACCAAACTTCAGCCTTCCTTCTTGGATAGCATTTTGCACCAAATCCCTGAAAAGAAAACATTGAGAAGTTTTATGACCCAAAAAATTATGGTACTTACAAAAACCTCTTTTCTTTCTTTGTTCTAAAGGTGGCGTTTTAGCACCAGCAGGCACTATCATTTGCCCATCTTTAACTAACAAATCAAAAATTTCGTCACATTTAGTGAAGTCGAAAGTATATGTTTTCTTAGGAAATTTGTCGTTAGATTCGACAGGATTTTTTCCTTCTGAATGAGCTAATAATTTGCAGGCATAAGGTGGACCTTTCTTTAACTCAGCAACGTCAATCTCATTTCCGTCGAAATAAGATGTTTCACCATACAGATTCTCCACATCTTCATTGCATTCGACAAAGGCTACTTTTTTACCCCTGCTGAATTTAGCCTTTTCTTCTTTCAACCTCTCTAGCTGTCGAACCCTATCAGCCAACTGGGCCATATCTCTAAGATATTGGGTATCTAATTTCTTCCTAATGGAATAATCAAGACCCCCAGCAGCCATTTCGACCAACTCATGTTCTGGCACTTGTGTAAAGCACATGGCTTTAAGAAGTCAAAACCTATTCAGGTAATCATCAATTGGCTCAGTAACTTTGCGCTTGATGCTAGCCAATTCTTTCAAACTAATCTTAGTTTGCCCCATGTAGAACTGTTCATGAAACAAACGTTCTAGTTGGGTCCAATTGTATATGGAATTTGGAGGCAAAGTAGTAAACCATGTGAAGGCATTCTTGGTAAGGGAACTTGGGAAGTATTTGATCCTAAGGCTTTCGTTAGCTGCAATCTCGCCTGCTTCAATCAAATACCTAGCCACATGTTCGACAGTAGATTCAGTAGTATCTCCTGAAAACTTGCTGAACTTTGGAACCTTCGTCCTAGGGGGTAGTTCTGCTTGGAGAATGTAATCCACTATAGGCGAAGTATAATTTGGCCTGGTGAAGCCAAAATTCATACCATTTCTAGTCATTATCCTTTCAACCATGGCTGCAAGATTATTTTCTTCTGCTTGATTTTGGTGTCGAACCTGTCTAAGTAGTTGATATGCGTTTTGGTTCCTGTTCACCATCACTACTGGTTCTTCCTCCACCTGATATGGCATCTGGTGTCTTGGTGGTTCGACTCTAAAATGATCAATCATCTCTTGATCCTCCAAGTTCGCATCAGGTATCTGACGTGGATGACGTCTTGGGATATCTTCGACAACAGTTGCTCTTCGATCTACCGCTGGTACTCCCATGAAATCAGCCATGCGTGCCACTTGTGCAGCCAATTGTTGGCTAGTTTGGGTCGTATTTTGAATCAAAGGTTGAAAAACTTCTCCCATTGTCTGAGACAACGTATGTACCATTTGCATGTTACTTTCATCCATCTGCTGTCTCAAACAATTTATGGATGTATTTGTAAGGCTAGGCGTTTGAACAGAGTAACCAACACCTATATTCTGGTTGTTTCGCCCTCCTGATCCTGACCCTTGTAGTGGCGAAGACACAACAGTTTCTGAAAATACAGGTGGAGCATTCTACAGATTTTGCATCATTGATGTAGGCATACCATAGGGTTGACTCCTTGGCCCTGGATGTGGAAAACCTGGAGGAGGAACGTGCCTGTACATTGAATTTCCTCCTGGGGGTGTTGGTGAGTTAGAACTTTGTGGTCCTATGTATTCCAACACAGGTTGAGTATATGATTTTGTATATGTTGATCCTGGGTCAGACACTACTAATGGAAGTGACGCTTGTCCTCCTGTCGAAGACACTGGTGATGGTGTGCTTTGAGACCCCATGCTGTTACTTGACTGAGTGTTTGAAATACTCCCTTGAGGATCAACTTATTGGTTGGCATTGGTTGCCATTTTCTTAATGTATCTTCTCTTTGGTATCCCTTCGTTTGTTGTGGCTAACTTCCCACTTCTCAATAACATACAACGAAAGTACTTCTTCACCAAGAAAGATAAGGTTGACAAAAGTGTAAAACTTAGCACTAGGTCCCACCAGGTGTGCCAATTTGTTTACTGTGAATTTTGGTAAACAACCTATGGTCTATCAATCTAAACGCAAATTGATTAACTTGCAGGATCGACCACACAAATCCTAGGACATGTGCTAAATTTGAGAGACAAGTGTAAATGACAAAATGAAAATTAAAGAGAATGTAAACTGAACTCCACGTTCGACAATGCTGAAATAAAATCTAACTGAACTCCACGTTCGACTACTTGCAATAAAGTAAAGTAAAGGCTTAAAATTTAAAGGGCTGTAAGTAAAGGGTGCAAAAATTAAAGGCGTCGAAAGGAATGGACAAGAAGTAAAAGGCTTTGAAAGTAAAATGCGACGAACTCCACGTTCTTGAAAAGTAAAGGCTGGAATGATAAAGTGTTGTCGAAGGTAAAGTGCAGGAAAGTAAAGGACTCTGAAATAGATGCAATGGATTAAAGGTGAACTCCACGTTCTTGAAAATAAAAGACTTTGAAAAGTAAAAGCTTGAAGATTAAATGCTTGAATGTAACAGTGCAGTCGAAGGTAGATGCAGAAAGTTTAAATAACTTTGAAAGTAAATTTGGCATGGAAGATAAAGTTCAAGAAATTGTAAAGGCATGGAAATTAAATGGCTGAATCTTAAACATGATGAAGATAAATTGTATTAATGAAGAAAATGGTGTTACATTACGTACATTCTCACGAACTCGTTTCTCTACACGCGGGTACTTTGAGTTTCTTTAAGTAACTTGTACAAAAATATGAACACCCCATTTACATAGAACTAACTCCTATTTATAGTGATAGGAAATAACTACTAAGTGGTGGTTACTGCTTCGAACGTGTGGATTTTGGCGCCTTCTCCTTGGTCTCAACTGTTCCCACGTTCACAACTGCTCTTGTTTAAATTTCAAATATTGGAAATTCCCTCCAGCCTTAATATAACCACTGCAGCGCTTGTTTCCACATTCTCATGGTCGAAACCCTTCCAGCACTTAGCCATTTTTTGAGGTTCCTACACCTCTATTCGACTCAGGCTTCTCCAAAAACTGGGTCGAAGCCTTCTTTATATTAAAAATAATTTTCTAACATAAAATAGCTTTGATTCTTTTTAGCGTCGAAATTGAGGGTTAACAGTTACTAGGCTGAGTATTTGAATTACTTGATTGAGGATTAGAACCACTCCCTCGAGGATTTGGATTGTTTGGCTGACTAGTGTTCGTCGCCATTTTCCTAGTGTATCTTCTCCTTGGTCTCTCTTCGTTTGTAATGGCTACTTTTCCACTTCTCAATAACATGCAACGAAGTTTTCTCAAAGAAAAGACTAATAAATGTAGATTTTCAAAAAACTTAGAAAAATCTTTATAGAAGTTAGCACCGTCCCACTGGGCGTGCCAATTTGTTTACTGTGAAAATTGGTAAACAACCGCTGATCTTCCAAATCTAACTTTGGTGACTCACAAGATCAATCAGATTGATCATAGGACATGTGCTAACAATTGATTCAAAGTAAATACTAAAGAACTAAACACTTCGACAGTGTTCATGAAGAAAGGTTTGTCAAAAATACAATTTAAAAGACGTTTAGAAATGTTAAGTTAAAAGACTGAAAATGTAAAGGAAAGGGTCGAACGTGTACAGGAAAGGTCGAAAGTATGAAAGTAAGACAAAGTGCAGAAACATAACTTGCATCAAATAAAAGATAAGTTCTTAATGAAAGATTGAAGTAAATTGCATTGAAAAGATAAATGGTGTTTACATCACGTACATTCTCACAAGACTCTTTTCTCTACCCGCGGATACTTTGAGTAAATTTGGAGTAACTTGTACAAAGTGAACACAACACCCCGAATCCTATTACTAGAACCCCTATTTATAATACTAAAACTAACTGCTGTCAAATGCCTGAAACAATTAACCTGTGACAAGTGTCGCGTTGCATGCTTCTGTCCCTTGGATGTGCGCCACTTGTCCTTTTCAGGAGCGAACAAGAGAAACTACTCCCTCCTTTATTTGAATTTGAATTTCTTAGCGTCGGACATCATCAGTATTCTCGGTCGAAGGTGACTTCCCCAACTCTTAGAAATATTTTCTAAGTCCCAAAAGTATCCTTTCCTTATGTGAGCACCTTCGACTTAAACCTATCATGAAGATCCAGTCGAAAGCTCCTTTAAACCTCTTCAAGAGTTTAACATTCCAATCAACACTTCCAACTTAATATGGGTATCGAATTTATGAGCTAACACCCTCTCAAATGAGAGGGTTTATATAATGCCCTCAGCGCGTGGCTAACGGTCCATATGTTGGGGGCGAAATAACTGTTTCCTGAAGAATAGGTAACAGTCAGAAACTAGCCGTTGAGACGGGCAGAGGTGCCCGAAACTAGTCATTGCCACGGGCAAAGGCGCAGTTGCGGGCACGGGCGTTGTGACTGTTTCTGGATGTTTAAGCCGTGCGTGACGGGCAGGAACTACCGAGGAGGAGCAGGTGACCTTTGGGGTCATCCGACCATATTTGCCCAATAGAGGGGCAGAAAGGTAAATGCTGCCCTGCCTTGGCTGGACTTAGGCAATTGGGTCGTTCTGGGAGCAGAAGTGGATTGGGCCATGCCTAGTCATTAGTCTAGTCCGGAACATGAGGCCCCCAAGCCGTTGCTCCCGAGCGTGAGAGTGATGACTTAAGGGTAGTTCGCAGTCCCGGGCAGATCTAGAAGTGGTCGTATCTTATCGACGAGGTGGAGTTGTTTTACGATGCCCGGGGGAGTTGGTGTCTACGGGATACATAATGTTGTTTGGTGCGCCCGGCGTGCGGGGAGACCAACGATTGGTGTGATCTGAAGAGATGGGACGCCACGTGTGCCTCGAGCCTTGTACTGCATTAAATGCGTCACGATGGCTAGGCTATGGTCATGATGATGCCCCTAGCCGCGCGTGCTTGTGCACGTCTCTTCAGAATGCCTATAAATAGAGGGAGAAGCTGCTCATTTGCACTTTCCACCTCTCTCTCCTCCTTCACTCTTCTCTCTGAGTTCTCTAGTTCGTCGCCATTCAGACCGTCGTTAGTCGTCGTTTCTGTCGCCGTACGAGCTCCGAGCAGCGTCTTCGAGCCTCTAAAGTTTCCCCGACCACGTAAGTTGTTCATCCCTACTCCAGTTCTTAGCTTTTTTGTTTCCTGTTTCGCTAGAATGTATGCGGTTAGGATGATTCTAGGTAGTTACCGTAGTGGTTTCCGGTGACTGTTGGTGGTAGACGGTGGCTTGGCCACTTTCTGCTGCTGTCGTGGACACCAGAGCTTTAAGGAACTATAAATTTAGGTTGCTTCTGACGCCGTTGCGATGACGGCCGTGTGGGTTACCGATGGAGCTCATGAATTTGTCGGCGTTCTTATGAATTTTTGGCGGGTTCATGAGTTTTCTGGTGAAGCTTCGAATGGAATTCTGGGTAGCGAACCGGGGAGAATTCCTTGTGTGCACAGGAGGGGTTGTCCCGGGCATCTCCTCGCGCAGTACTTTGCGCCATTTGATTAGGGCTTAGGCCGGGGACGTCGTCCTCGGCCATTCGCGCGCCCTTTCACTTGACTAGCGGTGGAAGGGTGGATTTGATTTTGTCATTGAATTCACTTTTGTCCTCTGCTTTTCAGGTGAAAAAATGGCCCGCGAACCTGAGTGAGAGATTATAATAGACTTGTCCAAGGAGAGCTCCTCGGAGAGCAGCGACACAAAAGTTTTGACAACCCCCAGTGATATCGGGGAGACTCTCCCTGATAGGACCTCCGCGGAGGAGTGGATAGTTGCAGAGCCTGCCGAACATGCCTTTGTCTTCGTATCGTTCATCAGGGATGCCTTCACGATTGTGGGTCCTGAAGGGGAGTGAAAGGTTCACTTTCCAGGTGAGGACGACTGTATCTATATGGATTACGGGGAGATGTTCCCGATGTACGAGTACGTCTTCAAAGACATTGGACTGAGGCTGCCTTTCACCGACTTCCAGAGGTCTGTTTTCGTGCACTTGGATCTGCCCCCCTCACAGCTGCATCCTAACTCATTAGCGTTCATCCGTGCCTTCGAGTTGACGTGTGACTTCCTGAAGATAGGAGCTACCATCCCCCTGTTTTTCACGATCTTCCATCTCCAGAGGCAAGTCTCGGGGAGAAAGTATGGTTGGGTCTTGCTTAAGCAGACGAAGAAGTTATTTAAACCGTTCTTTGAGTCTATCCTAACTTTTAAGGAGAGATTTTACATCATTGAGCCCGTGTCAGAGAGAGCCCAGAATACTACATATGCTTGGGAAGTATTGACGGATGAGGACGGGAATGGCCTTTACGACGAGCACAATAAAGTGGTGCAGGACAGAGTGCTAAAGTTTCCCTTTTGTTGGAGTGGGGCTCATTTCTCCCAGGGAACCGACCAATATCTTGCCCAGCCGGAGATGCTGGAGGACGACGACAAGGCCGGCTATGTAGCGCTGGTGAAATATGTTGGCATTTTTAACCTTGCGGAGTGCTGGACCAAGAAAGGGGACCCGATCTTTGAGGAGGATGACGGGCAAAAGGTGGAAACCCGCTATATCAACACAATGGGGCTTCTAGAGTGCAAGACCCATGCTGACGCCCTTAAATTGCTTGATAGTCATTGTCTTTTAGTTTGTCTGGATTACCCTTTTCCTCGTTAGCTAATGTGTCCGTTTTGATTTGCAGGTGAAATGCCTTCAGTGCATGAGAGAATGGTGAAGGGCAAGGTGGGCGGAACGAATCCGAAGACTCGGCCTACTCAACGAGTGCCCCTCCTCAGATGGTGTCGGGGAGCTCCTCGCCTATCCCTCCTCCTGCCCAGGGTTCTCCGGTGCCTGGGACTTCAAGGTTCAAGCGAGTCCAGCCGAACGAGTTAGTGGATCTTAGCCAGGCTGGGGAGAAGAGCAAGTTCGAGCTTCCCCCCTGCCTTCATAACAAGAAATTCTTTGAAGGCTCCTCGCTGACGATTCCTCGGGCGGAGTCTCTGAAGCTTGAGGGGATGAACTTTCCGAGCAAGAGGGCGATGTTAGTGCAAGATGCCTCTGCCCTGATTAGGGTTTTGGAGATGTTGACAGTCTATGTCGAAGAAGATTCCTCTCAAGAGTCTGAGCTGAAGAAGGCCCAGGCGGTGATATCGGCCCTGGAGGAGAAGGTGAAGAAGGCAAAGAAGGAGGCCAAGGCTGCCGATGAGGTGAGGAGGAAGTCTCAGGAGGAAGTGACTAAGTTAAGAGGGGAGAATGACACCCTGGTCGTTGAGAAGAAAGCTGTTGCAGACTTGGTCGAGCATATGAGGTCTGCGGCAGCTCTAACTAAAGACGAGCACGATGATCTAAAGGAGCTGAAGACTCAGGCCGAGTTGGTTGCACGTATCGTGCGGGCGGAGGACGACGTCTGCACCATCGGGGAAGAATCTTTCAACAGTGTCGTGGCTCAGCTCTAACTTGCGAATCCAAGGGTCCAGCTGTCCACGGAGGGGACCAGCTTTCTGTATCATGTCGAGGGTGGTAAAATTTTCACCCCCGACTTCTTCCAGATTAGCGATGAGCATGCTCATATCCTTCAAGAGATACCTTAGCCGACACAGAATATTCCCGAGGAGACCGAGCATATGGAAGAGTGATGTTTCTTTTTGTTGTTATATCTCTGGCCTGCGTGCCATGTTTTATGTAATTTATTATTTAGTATGGGGCGTGGCCCCTTTATCATGCAACAAGTACAATCGTGGCCTTAATTATTATGGAATGTATGTGTCCGGCCGTCCTGGTCGGTTTTGTATGCTTTATATTCGCGCATGGCTTTATTTGTTTTTAGTTTTGCTAAGTGTAGTAACTTTGCTCGATACGAGTGTTTGCCCGTGATAAGGGTGACTTTGAATGATTTGTTGCTCGGGGTTCGCTAGACCAAGATGCGTTCGCCAGTGAGGGGGACTGTACGAACGGCCAGGGTAGTGTCTGACCATGAGAGCGGAGCTCAGGTCGCATTTAAGGCTTGAGTTCGCGGCATGAACCTCCCATCGCGAGCTGGGTGTTCTACCTATCATGGTACTTTGACGACGGCGGGCTCGGTTGAGAAACCGTCATCGGGCATGGGTCCTGCTCGTTCTTGAGCGGGATCCTGCCTTAGTTGGTATCTGACGCTTGTACCTGGGCGCGCATCGTAGTCGGGATGTTATGCTCGCCGCTCTGACATAACAAACCGACGATTAGGGCCTTGGCTATAATATTGTTTTAGAATTTCGGTGTTCCATGGTCGAGAAAGTTCTTCCCCGTTGAGGTATTCTAGGTAGTAGGCCCCATTATCCGTCTTTGCCCGGACGCGATAGGGTCCCTCCCAGTTTGCGACGAGTTTGCCCTCTCGAGAATCCTTGTGGTTCCTTCTTAAGACAAGGCTGCCCCCCTTGGAATTCTCGCCGTATAACTTTGGCGTTGTGCCTAATTGCAATTTTTTGTTTTAATGAGGCTTCGTAGAGAGTTGCTCCTTATCAGACCTCTTCGACGAGGTCGAGCTCCTCCCTCAGTGCCTCGTTATTTGCCTCCTCGTCCAGGGGGGATTCAGTCTGCCTGGATGACACGTGTATCTCGATGGGGATTGCTGCCTCAGTTCCGTAAGCTAGGCGGAAAGGTGTCTCCCCGATCGAAGAGTGGGGCGTAGTGCGGTAGGCCCAGAGTACGCTGTGCAGTTCCTCGACCCAGGCTTTCTTTATTTCTTCCAGCCTTCATTTGAGACCTACAAGATTACTCTATTTTTCGCTTTGGCCTGCCCGTTAGTTTGGGGATGTTCGACGGACACGAAGTGTTATTTCGTGCCTAGTTGGGCGACGAAGTCTTGAAATTTTTTGTCCGTGAACTGCGTCCTGTTGTCGGTGACTATTGCTTGGGGGATGCCAAAGCGGGCAAGGATGTTCCGCTTGTAGAAGCGAAGTATGTTGTGGACCATTATTTTGGCCAGAGCCTCCGCTTCTATCCACTTGGTGAAGTAGTCAACACCCACTATCAAGTACTTGTTCTGGTTCGACCCTACGACGAATGGTCCCAAGATGTCTAGGCCCCACCATACGAAGGGTCGCGGGGAGGACATAACTTTGAGCTCGTTGGGTAGAGCCAAGTACATGTCCCCGTGCCGTTGGCATTTTTCAAACTTCTTCATATGTTCCTTTGCATCATGTTGCATGGTCGGCCAATAGTACCCCGCTCGTAGGGCTTTCTTGGCGAGGGATCTCCCCCAGAGGTGTTGGGCGTTGATTCCTTCGTGGATATCGCGCAAGACGTGGGCGACCATCTCTTCCTCGATGCAGTTGAGTAAAAGGATGGATAACCCTCACCTGTAGAGCTTATTTTCGACCAGGACGTAGGAGAAGGCCATGCGCCTGACTGTGCTGGCCTCTTTGGGATCGGATGGGAGTTCATCCTTAGCGAGGTAATTTTAAGCGGGGGTCATCCTGTAGTTTGCTGCCGCCGATGACCTGCACGTCGAGGATCGGGGAGGCTTTCTCGATGCTGGGTCGAGGAAGCACCTCTTTAATGACATATTTGTATCCGCCCTTTTTCTTCGTGCTCGCCAGTTTTGACAACACGTCTGCTCTGACATTATGTTCACGGGGAACATGTTTTACTTCTACTGCTACGAACTTCGTCATTTTCTCCTTAATCAGGGATAAGTATTCGGATAGGCTGTCGTTATTGGCCTGATATTTTCCTCGAACCTGAAGGGCCACGAGTTGAGAGTCGGTGCAGATGAAGACTTCCTCGACCCCTAGGTTCTCGGCTAGGCGTGGACCGACGAGGAAGGCTTCATACTCAGCTTGATTGTTGGAAGTGGGGAAAGACAAGGTAAGCAAGACTTCGACAATAATTCCCTCGTCATTTTCTAAGATGATACCTGCCCCGCTTCCTGTCGAGCTGGATGCTCCGTCGACGAAGATAGTCCATTTGTGCGCCCTGCAGGTGGGGGAATCGACAAACGTCATTTCTGCGACAAAGTCGGCCAGCGCCTAGACCTTGAGGGCCTTCCTACTATCATATTGAATGTGGAATTCGGATAGCTCCAACGACCACTTAAGCATTCTGTCGGCCATGTCTGGTCGTCCTAACAGTCGCTTCACGGGTTGATCTGTTCGGACCACGATTGTGTGGGCCAGAAAGTAGTGCCTCAGTCTTTGCGCAGCGTTGATGAGGGCCAGAGCTACTTTCTATATTTGTTGGAAACTCAGCTCTGGTCCTTGCAATGCTTTGCTCGTGAAGTATATGAGTTTTTGCCCATCGGGTGTCTCGCGGATGAGGGCGGCGCTAACGGCCTCGGTTGCGACGGCGAGATAAAGGTACAAGGTTTCACCGTTATCTGGCCGGGAGAGGACTGATAGCTCTGACAACGCTCGTTTCGGGTGGAGGAGAGCCTGGTCGGATTCCTCCGTCCATTCAAACGCTGCCTCCTTGCGGAGGGGTTTGAAGAAGGGCAGAGCGTGCTAGGAAGACTTGACCACAAAATGAAACAGTGAAGTGAGCATCCCGTTGAGGGATTGGATGGATTTCTTCGAGCTGGGCGTAGGAAACTCGGAGAAGGCCTTGAACTTGTCGGGGTTAGCTCCGACCCTATTCCGTCAGATAGAAGCCGAGGAACTTGCTCGTTCGTACCCCGAACGTGCATTTCTCCGGGTTGAAACGCATCCGGTATTTCTTGGCTTGCTCGAAGACCTTTCTTAAATGGGTCACGTGATCGGTTTCCTTGTGGGACTTCATGATCATATCGTCCATATAGACTTCGAGCATGTCGCCGATTTCTCCCCGGAAGACCTTGTTCACCATCCTTTGATAGGCCGCGCCAGCATTTTTCAAGCCGAATGGCACGTTGTAGTAATAGTTTTCCGACTCGGTCATGAAGGTTGTGTACTTTTTGTCGCTTTTCGCCATTAGTATTTGATTGTAGCCTGAATAGGCGTCCATGAATGACAACAGTTTAAAACCGACAGAATTATCAATAAGTTTATCTATATTGGGAAAAGGGTAAGCATCTTTAGGGCATGCCCTATTGAGATCAGTGTAATCAACACACATTGGACAACCAAGTTATGTACTTGGCCTCCAAAATAAAGTTTGCCTCGAGGAGGTCTTTTACAGCTTGTTCTGCAGCCTCTGTTTTCTTCGGAGACTGCTTCCTCATACGTTGTGCTACAGCCTTGGCGGCGGGGTCAATTATGAGTTGATGGCAGGCGAGAGCAGGGTCTAAGCCGGGCATTTATGCGGCACTCCAGGCGAACATATCTGTGTTCTCTCGGAGGTAAGCTTTGAGCTGTTTCCTCGCTATGTCGGGGAGTCCAGTTCCTATCTTCACTCCTCGTTGAGGGTCATCGCCAAGCAAGACAAGTTCGAACTCGCCATCCAGAATTGGGCGCATCAGATGAGAGTTGTTGCTGGTGCTGGTCGAAGTTGACGGGCTGCTCGGGCAAGTCTGGGTCTCCTTCTGGTCATCTTCGGAGAAGCGGCTGTCGAGGTCGATAGAGTCGACGCGGGGCAGCGGTTTGGTTTCCTCGGAGCTGCTGGGCAGGGCCGGCTTGTTGGAAGTCTTCGGCTTGGCAACAATGGTGTTGAGTCATTTGGTGGCTACTTTGAAGCATCTCCTTGATGCCTCGATGTCCCCGTGTAAAGTGGCGACCAGAACCTTAGAAGTGTAATACTTTATTTTAAGATGCACTGTTGAGGGTACGACCACCAATTCGGCCAAGGTTGGCCGCCCAAAGATGCACCGATAGAGCGACGGGCAGTCGATAACCAGGAATTAGACTTTAATAGACCTGGTTGTCTCTGCAGATCCAAAAGTCACGATCAACTCGTCATATCCCCAGGGCTTTGTGACCGACCGGTTGAAGCCCTTTAGGTCAGAACCCATGTAGGGAGTCAGGTGCGATTCATCTAGCTGAAGGGTTGAAAACAGTTGCGAGTACATGATGTCGACCGAGCTGCCTTGGTCGACTAAGATTCGGCGAACATCAAAATTTGCCATCTGGGCTCTTACGAGCAATGGAATGCTTGAGTTCGGAGCCCCACCGAGGAGTTCCTCGCGGTAAAAAGAAATGGGGACTGATTCTCCCCAGACTTTGTCAAGCGTTGTACTCCTGTTAGAGCTCGTGCTGAGGAGGTGCTCGAATTTCCTTTTCACGGAGCCCACGGTGACTTTGTTGAATCCCCTTCCGGAAATGACCATGGCGGAGGGGAAAGTTTCCCACGGGCAATGTGCTGCGAAGTAGGGGGAGCGCTGAGCTCTTCAGGAACATAGAAGTCCTCAGGTCGCGATATGCTCACGACGCCTGAAGGTTTGTCTCCTCCGAGGAAGGCACCTCTTCCTTGACTTTCTTCGACTTCTAGGCGTCTTGCCGGGGAGTCTCTCTCTTTTTTATAAACTGCTTCAGATGGCCGTCCCTGATCATTATCTCTATGGCATCCTTTAGGTGAATGCAGTCGTCAGTTGTGTGGCCGTGACTTTTGTGGAAACGACAGTATTTCGACTTGTAAGCGTTTGGCTTGGCCGGTATCTGCTTAGGGAATCGAACCCCTGCTTGTTTGAACTCTGAGCTGGTGCATTCAGAGAGGATTTTTCCCTAGAGACGGTCAGGGGAGTATACTCATAGAAGCGGCCGGAGGGTCCTTTGTTGTTCCAGGACTCCCGGGGGCGATCTTCACGTTTTCTGTCTCCCCGACGGAATGTCGAGGGTTCATCGTTCTTAGAGGCACGGGTACTTACCTGGTGGCGTGAGACCCGGGCGGAGCTGACCGTTTCTTTCTCCTCATACTGGATATATGCTTGTGCCTTAAGGAGGAAGGCGTCCAGAGTCTTAGGAGGTGCAATACCAACAACTTGACGAACTCCGTGCGGGGACAAAACCCTCGCTCGAGCAAGAACTTCTTCATGTCATCGGTGGTCGGGACCTGTACCGCCTCTTTGTTGAACCTCTCGATGTACGCTCGGAGAGGCTCATCCTTCCCTTAAATTATGGCCTCAAGGGAGGCTTCGGTCTTCGGGTGGCGACGGGATACCGTGAAGTGTTTGGAGAACATTCTCCCCAGCTGTCTCTACGAGGTGATGGACTTGTCGGGGAGTTGCTTATACGAGGTCATCGCTCATTTCCTGAGCGTGGTAGGGAACAGACGACATTTGATGACACCCCGGACACCACGATAGTCAAGCAGCGCATCAATATTTTCGATGTGCTCGTCAGGGTCCGTTGTTCCGTCGTAAGTGCCCAAAGACGGTGGTTTCTACAGTCCCTTGGGGAGGCGTATAACCATAATTTCCCGAGACAATGGGCTGTGAGGCTCGTCGTCGCTGCTGCTACTGGTCCATGACGGGGAGCGGGTGCTTCGCTCAGGGACAGGGCGGTGACTTCTGCGGGGAGACGGGGAGCGTGCCCGACCCTTTGATCTGAAATGGGGTGAACGCTAGTCTCTCCTGGTCCTCTTGTTTCTTGGGGAGTACTGGTTCCGCGGGGAAATATGGTCACGCTTTAGGACAACATGAGACTCTGGCTCCTGATGTGCCCGACGATCACTCTCACGTCGGAGAGGTGGGCTTCGGAACCGTAGGCGATCTTTCCTCGTCTGAGGGGATCTTGGTTAGGCAGATTCCTCCAAGGCTCAAATCCTCTCGTTTTGTTGGAGGATTAACAGGTTGGTTTTGGTGAGAGCTTCAAGAAGGGCCGCCACGGCCGGGTCGGCGTTGAGCGGAATTGGAACAGGCTAGAGGTTCAGAGAGGGCTGGTCTTCGACACGATCAGTGCGAGTGGGAGAGGAAGATGCAGTGACTCCATCTCTCAGATGATGGGCGTCTCCTCCGAGGAAGGTTGCAGATCCGTCAGCATCCGTTTTTCTGACGAGGAGAAAATCAGGGTTGCGAGCCTCACGAACGTGATCTTGGCTTGCCATGATCGGAGTCTTGGACAAAGAGTTGTTTTGGTCTTGAATCTACGGTGGATGTTAGACGGGGATAACAGGTTTCCCACAGACGACGCCGCTGATCTTGACGGCTGATTAGAACCTGAAGTGGGCCAAGAAAGATGTCTGCGATGCTGGGTGTGTGATATGAGGAGAGAGTGTACCTGCAAGGCACTCCGATGTTAAAGTAAGAATCGGGAGAGAAAAAAGGCAAGTACAAAAGTATGTATTTCGTAGGATGAATTTGAATACCTAACCCTCTCAAATGAGAGGGTTTATATAATGCCCACAGCGTGTGGCCAACGGTCTCTATGTTCGGGCGAAATAACCGTTTCCTGATGAATAGGTAACTGCCAGAAACTAGCTGTTGGGACGGGCAAAGGTGCCCGAAACTAGCCGTTGTCACGGGCAAAAGCGCAATTGCGGGCACGGGCGTCGTGACTGTTTTTGGATGATGGAGCCGTGCGTGACGGACAGGAACTACCGAGGAATAGCAGATGATCTTTGGGGTCATCCGACCGTATTTGCCCGGTAAATGGGCAGAAGTATAAATGTTGTCCTGCCTTGGCTGAACTTAAGCAATTAGGCTTGATACATTCTATTAGCCAATGCTTCCCTTCTTCTGATTTTTCCAATACTAACTTTCTATAAGTAAATTTTTTAACTTGTATTTTTAAGAGCACAAATTAGCATTACCCTTCTTCTTGTTGTTTTGATAATAAAATTATTTTGTTTAAAAAAATTAATTCAAATTTCACAAATATTAGAATTTGAATCAAGGACGATCCAACTCCTTTAAACATTTTTTTATAAATAAAAATTCAATTTTTGTGGACAATTCTCCTCAATCCTTACGTAGTTTCGCCAATACCAACCATTAAGATGTCTATAAGACTCTTACACAAAACCAAGGGTCCAGATTTATTCAACAAACACACGTGTACGTCATCGAGAAACCCAACCACGAGATTTGCTCAATTCAGTTTCATCCTATCATCGCCTAGATGAGGAAAAGATCGAGTGCTCCTCACACATTCAATAGGGTTCTGACTTCACCGCCGTCGTAAACATCTTCCGGTTAGGGTTCCGACCATCGCTGAGGGTGCAGATCGTGAAACCTTCCCGTAGTTTCCGCTAACAATTTTTTTTACCATTTTTCAAGGTAACCTCATACTCGCAATCCTTGAGCTCAAATTTTGCTAATGTAATGTTGAATTTTATTTTTGTTTGAATTGAGTTTCTAGGGTTTTGTTTGGTGAATTCAATTCCATTGCTTGATACATTCATTCTCTTTTTTATTTTATTTTTGTTGTTTTATTGTTGCAGGAGTTGTTTGTTAGGAACCACTTTTGAAAAAGAAAGTTATCACTTAGTCAACAAATCTGTAGTGGATTTTTCAGGAATATTTTTCACCTGCAAGAGTTGAAGCAAATGGTATTTTTACTATCTTATCATGAGGATTATTGAGGGTTCAATGGTTGGTAATATGATAAAGTACATGTAGATATAGATCAAACTATAGCTTTGTTAGAATCCAATCCCTTGATTTTTCTGATTAATAGTTGGTGTCATTCACTTTTTCTTCCAAATTGAACCTTTCACTTTAGAGGAGCCAAATGCATATAATAAAGGGTATGACAGTTAGATAAAATATATACTCTAAACCATGAAGATACTATGCTTCTGTTATACAATTAAAATAGAGGCTTAAAAGAAAATGGTTTGTGATAAAATTGCCTTACATAAAAGGCTACTTCTAAATGAGCTAGTTAAGAAACATGTGAATTTCTATATTGATTAGGAGGCTCAAACTTGACGGATAAATAAATTGTAGGAGGTATATTTAAACCATTTTAATCCCTTTTTTAGACTCAATGTTTAGTCGATGAGATTCTTAGCAACTTGTAATAAACCTAGTTGAGTGACACAACCAAAACTTAAGTTTTTCTTCTTTTCTGTTTCTTTTTCAATCTTTTAGATTGTCACAGTCCTATTTCCTTTGGTAGACATTATCAAATTTTCATCATGTGCTCTTGCATCAACCACATTAGGTCATGATGTAAAAGAGTACTTCATCCACGCCAAGGGTGAATAAGCAAAGTTGTAATACTAGTGGACATGTAATAGAAGCATGGAAGAGTAAAGAAAAGGGGTTGGGGATGCTAGGTAGCATTCTACTATACAACTGGGATTCATTAGGTTGAGACTGGAAACCAAAGGAAATGTGGAAAAGCATTAAAATAATATATGACCAAAAAATGAGTTTTATCCCATTTGTACTTACCAAACCCTTCTTCTATAGCTCATAGGGCATTATGGAACTTGAAGGACCAATCATTAAGAGCTTCACCTATCAATACTAGTAGGGCTATAACCACATGGTACTACCATAATTAACTTATCATTGCCTAAGATAACCAATTACCTATAAAAAAAAAGAATCACTTGTGAAATTCACACAATGATTTAATTATAATAAATCCCCCTTACCCTTGTATTTTATAGAATGCAGTAACAGGCCGCCCTTTTCCCCTATATTCTGCCATGTTGGGAAACTTATAGCACCATTTTGCCATTTTTAAAAGTAGCCTTCTTCATCATATTCCAGTTGGATTGATTGAATGAAGTAAATAAATAAACAAGATTTATTTTAGATGTACAGATGTTTTTGAAGCATTGTTGCTTTATTTTATTTTTCCTGCAGTCTTTACAAAATAAGGGATTCTGGACGGTAAAAGGAGCTGGACATGTTAGTGACAGAGAGCCAATATTTGATAATCCTTCCAAAACTGAACCAAAACGACCTCATCAATGGTTAATTGATGCAACTGAAGGGGATTTTTTGCCAAACAAGAAGCAAGCAATAGAAGATGCAAATGAAAGATCTAGTTCAGGATTTTCAAATGTTAATTTTACTCCGTGGGAGAACAATCACAATTTCAGTTCAGTCCCAAACCAATTTATTGATCGGTTATTTGGATCTGAAACTAGGCCTGTCAATTTCTCTGAAAAGAATACTTATGTTTCTGCTGATGATTCTAATATGAGATCAAAGATGATCTCCAATCATTATGGAGATGATGCATCTTTTGGCTTGTCTATATCTCATTCTGCTGAAGATTCTGAACCATGTATGACTTACGGGGGAATCAAGAAAGTCAAAGTAAATCTAGTTAAGGATTTCGACATTGTACAAGCTCCAGAGGAACATGATTTTGATAGGCAGAGTAAGGGTGATCTGCATCAAGCCTATAATGGGGAAATTGAGACGAGATCTGGGTCAACAGGGCAAGCCTTTGACAAGGATGGCAATGTTGCTTTACTGGGACTCACCTATGGCAGAGGGGATGCCCATATAAGATCGTTTGGTACCTCCTTTGGCAAAGTAGATAACACAGTCCTATCAGTTGGTGAATCCTATAATAAAGAGGACAAAAATATAATTTCTTTTGGTGGGTTCCCAGATGAACGGGGCGCTATCTCTATGGGCAGGGCTACTACAGACTATGAACAATTATATAATCAATCATCAGTTCATGTGTCAGCAACAGTTCATGAGAAAGAGTTGGATGCATCAAATTCCGGTGTAGCTGAGAGTACTCCTTCGGTGGCAACAATAAAGCCTGAATCTGTGACCAAGAATAAACAAGATATCAAAAGGAAAGAATCTCCAAACACCTTCCCTACTAATGTCAGGAGCTTGATATCTACTGGTATGCTTGATGGTGTTCCTGTGAAGTATGTCTCAGTGGCGCGGGAGGTAAGGTTTGGTCTTTGTTGTCAATTATTTCATATAGTTTGAAATGCTACTTTATAAGCTATGTTCCTGTGAATGAAGGAACTTCGTGGTATTATAAAAGGCTCTACCTATCTTTGTGGGTGTCAGTCATGCAACTATTCTAAGGTTAGTAATTCCTTGGTATACACTCTGACCCGACACCTTAATAATGGTTTTCAAATATCTTAAAACCTATAGATTACTTATTGATTGATGCTTTATATTATTAGGGTCTGAATGCTTATGAGTTTGAAAGGCATGCCGGTTGCAAAACAAAACATCCAAACAATCATATTTATTTTGAGAATGGGAAGACCATTTATCAAATAGTACAGGAATTGAGGAATTCCCCGGAGAGTTCATTGTTTGACACAATTCAAACTATTTTCGGTGCACCAATTAATCAGAAGGCATTTCGCATTTGGAAAGGTAAAGAAATTCTTGACCCCTCCACTTTAAACAAAAATTAACAACTTCTGTAACATGAAGGACGAGTTTTATTGTTAGGTATGTCACTAATCCCATTTTTTAACTCTCTTGCAAATGGTCTTCAGAATCATTTCAAGCAGCAACACGTGAGCTTCAGCGTATTTATGGAAATGAAAGACGCAACCTCTAAGTCTCCACCACCTTTGTGCAAACTTAACATAGGTTAGGTTCTAGTTCTACTGTGAATAGCAAGAGATACATCAGTTTTCAGTATTTTTCTTGTATCTTTGTTTAGCTCAGTGGCCTTTGGTGCATCGTGTACTTTAGTGGTTTTGCTTAAAAGATTGGAAACTTCATGTAACTTTTGTCCAAATCATTGGGATTAGGTGCTTTTACTGGCAAAATCGCTGAGTATAGTTTCAAGAAAGCTGATGTTCTTGGGTGATTGAAGGAGCAAAACTTAATAATTTCGGGAACTGGACTTCTGTGAAGTGTCCTGTAACTTTTTATTTGTATTCAAATACAAAAGGAAAATGCACTTGAATATTTTAATACTTCCATATGGGTTGATGGATTCTTGAGAGGATCATAGATAGTTTCTGTTTGTGTGGGCGTTTGTTTTTGAAAGGATCATAAATAGTTTCTGTTTGCCTGTGCGTCTGATATAAAAGAGTATTGTTTTAATTCTTTTATGGGTTGATGGATTCTTGAGAGGGATCATTGATAGTTTTTGTTTGCTTGGGGGGTTGTTCATTTTAGGAGAACCAGGTGACTCGTATAAAAGATAATCTAAACCAGTCTAATCTAATTAAATGTAATTTAATTTGAATGTTTTTGAGTATTAAATTACAAATGTATAAATAAAATAGTAATATTATAAAAATATATATGTTAAAGTAATATGTTTGATGAAAATATAACATGCTAAAAATGAACAATTAAGAATGATGATAATTGATTATTTTTGAAACATGAAATAATTAAAATTAAATTGAATTAAAATTTCACATGATCATCCAATAAAAAATCATTGATTTGTCAACTCATTCAAATTGTTTTTAAATATCAATGTGATTTGGTGGGATGTAGGTCGGTATAAAGTTATTATATACATTTTTTTAAAGTATGAAAAAAAAAAAAAAAGTATTAAAAGTGTACATTATTAAGTTATACGTTTAATTTAAAAATATTAATATGACATAAACATAATGTTATAATTTTTATCGTGTAAAGTTATTTTATATTGACATGCATTACCTTTAAGAAAATTTTTCTTACTTTTATCTCTATACCTTTATATTTTATAAAAAAATATCAATTTTATCCTTGTATATTTTTAACTAATTTATTATTACTTTTTAAAATTTTATTTTGCATATCAGAAGACTTTGCAAAAAGTTTTAGTATATAAAATAAAAGTTAAAAAATATTTTAAAAAATGACTACCGAAACTTTTGTAAAGTCTTCTGGTACATAAAAATTGATTACCGAAACTTTTTTCCAAAGTCTTCCGGTGCACAAAATAAAAGTTAAAAGAATATTCTAAAAAATAACTATCAGAACTCTTTTGCAAAGTCTTCCGATACACAAAAATTAACTATCAAAATTCTTTTGCAATGTCTTCCGGTACACAAAAATAAAGTTTTTAAATTTTATTTTGCGTACTAGAAGACTTTGTAAAAGAGTTCCGATAGTCATTTTTTAACTTATTTTTTGTGTACCGGAAGACTTTACAAAAGAGTTCTGGTAGTCAATTTGTGTGTACCAGAAAACTTTACAAAAGAGTTTTGGTAGTCATCTTCAAAATATATAAGGACAAAATTGGTATTTTTTTTATAAAATATAGCGGTATAAAGATAAAAGTAGGGGTATGAGGTAAAATTTTCTACCTGTAATCTCTAAAAGCTAATGGAAATAATTGATAAATGTAATATATTATAATAAAAATATGAGATTAATTGGTATACAAAGACAGTGTAAAATAATTTTATACTGTCATTTAATAGAAATTCATCAATCTATCATGACATATCATTAATTTAAAATTTACTGTATGATGTAGTCGAATATATTAGGGTGATTTGTTTGGTGCATATCCTATTTTCTTTAAAAACTTACTCATTCAAGTTTTATTTATAAAAAAAAGTTAATTTTTTTAGATTTATTAAATAATTAATATATTTATATAAGACAATTTAAAATATATTAATTATTCAATAAATCTAAAAAATAAATCTCTATTTATTTGATCTCTATTCATAATATTAAAAAAATACAGTAAATGATCGTACCTGGATCAGACAGAGGTAGTGGCCAACGACGTCTGGAACGGCAGCTCCGGTGATGGTGAGAGACGGGGGGGGGGGGGGGGGGGGGGGTGTACCTGCAGGGTACTCCGACGCTCAAGTGAGAGAGTGTACAGAATATCAGCAAATACAGAAAGTGAGAATGGTAGGGAGAATAGTGTCTAACCTGACCCTCTCAAATGAGAGGGTATTTATAGAGAGCCCCCAGCGCGGGGCCAACGGTTACCTGCAATGGGCTGGATCAACTAGGCCCACTCCAAGTAACTGCTAGGGCTTACGTGTAGTAGTGAAGACCAGCACGTGGTCTTCGCCCTAGAGTAACTGCTCCTAGATTTCCGGAAGTAGGGCAGACCGAATCTTTGGGAAGTGGGAGACTACTTGGAACGTGTCCACGCGGGGTGGACCGTTGGATGCTCTTCGCGGGGAGGAGCCTTATGTGTCGAGGAGATGTGAAGCCCGTAGGAAAGGCAGGGCCTCGCGGGGAGGAGCTATCCTGTCGAGGAGGCATATCTTAGTGGGACGTGATGCCCTCTTCTCTTATTGCCAAGTGCCCGACGAAGCTGTGGTGCGCGCGTGGCAGTCACGTGTCCGCAGAAGGACCTTATTGGGCCTCTCCAGGCAGTATGGGGTTGGGCCTGCTCAACTGTTGGGCAGCCTCGGCCCAGTCCAGAACAAGAGCCCCCAAGTCGTTGCTCTGAGGTGTCAGAGTAATCACTTAAGGCTTACTGGCACGTCGGGGATACGCCAGGAGAGGAACCGAGGAGGCCATTCTCGTGGTCGACGTCCATACGGTCGCACATAAGTCGGGCATCATTCAGTCGCGTTTGGTCGGCACGCCGGGGAGATGAGGGGTCTCAGATTCAAAGAGTTGGGGAAAACTGGAACGACACGCGCGGGAAGACGCGCGGCTGCATGCGTGCCACGTGTCGCCTGCCATTATTACCTAGGGAGGCTAGGGCGGCTGGCTAGGGTAGCGCACTCGAGTGCCCTATGCCCCTCGAGTTCCGCGAGAATCGCTTATAAAAAGCTGCTCCCCTCGTTCATTTCCACTTTTCCGTTTCTCTCTCAAGAATCCCTCTCCTTCTCTCTCTACCCTCTTTAGTTGTCGTTCGCCGCCGTCAACCGCCGGACACTCCGTGCCGGAAATCTAGTCTCTTCTACAACAGTCGTTCGCCGCCGTCAAACCGCCGAAAACTCCATGCCGGAACCCTAAACCGCCGCTTACAAGGTACTTGCTTCAAAACAGACCTTTCTCTTGCGTTTTTCTTTAATTTCAACTAGTATATGGCATTTCCTTGGTGAACTGATGATGTTCCCACGAGAAATGAGAGAATTCCTGGCGAATACGGCGGGAATCTTTAGTTGTTGAGAGAGGGGGTGTTAAGAATTTCACCCGCTCTTGTTGAATATTTCGGGGACTAGGGATGAACATGTCAGGGACCCGTTGAATGTCTCGGGGTCCTGAATAATTACTCTTTTCATTAGCGTCACGGGGACACGGGGGCAGAATCTTCCGGGGAGGCGATGAGTTCCCCGGCGAACATGTCGATCCTCGGCCGGTTATGTCGGGGGACCGAGAGAGCCTTGCCCCTTCCTCGCCCGTTCGCTTGAACAACGGTGGAGGGGTGAATTTGATATGTCCCATCGAATTCACCGTTTCCTTCTGCTTTTCAGGTAAATGGACGATTTGGCTGCGAAAGTGGCCGTGGGATCATTTGAAGAAGACGACGACCAACCCGGATCTCCCATGGCTCACATGGCTTTTGCGCAGGAGCGCCCGCTCGCGGAGTGGGTGTGCGAGGAAGCACTGGAGATGTCGTCCATCTTCGTCTATAAGGACGTGGACGACGCGTTCTGCACCGTCGAGCACCGGCTCATCGGGTCTGACAAATCCTAGAAGGTTTTCCGCCCGGAGGAGTACCATCGGATATGTTTGCCTTACCGGGGAATGCGCATCCCCTTATATGAATTTATGTTCGACAAGGCGGGGTGGAGGCTGCCCTTCACGGACTTACAAGAGGGAATCTTCGCCTGGTTGAAGCTGGCCCCCTCGCAGATTCATCCAAACTCCCTGGCCTTCATCCGGGCCTTCGAGCTCGTCTGTAAGTATTTAAAAATCGTTCCGACAATGTCCCTCTTTTTCTGGATATTCCATCTTCAGAGGTCGTCAGCCGGTGGACGACATGGATGGGTGTCTTTCAAGCAGAGCAAAGCTTTGTTCCATACATATTTAGATTCTATCCGGGACTTCAAGTTCCGCTACTATTTCGTGAAGCCGGTCACCGTCGGGGCCGTATATTCATTGTACCGGAAAGTCACTCGCGACGTCGACGGTCGTTCCGAGGAGGCCCTGGAGCCGAAATTCCCTCTGTACTGGACGGATGAACACTTCAAGAAGGGAGTCGACAAATACAAGGTGAAGCATACTCAGTTGGACGTCTATGAGCGGGAAGCTTACGATAAAATCGTCGCTTTCGTTGAAAGCTTTAATGAAGCTCAGCACGAAACGCTGGACGGCCAGCCTATAACGGGAGCAGACGGGCAGGTGAAGAAACAACGTCGTCTGATCAATACCCGCGTTCTGCTCGAGACCTTCTCCGACGAAGAAGCAATCGAGTTGTTAGGTGGTGAAAACGCCCACAATCTAAGCCTTCTTCGCATCTGTATTCCTCGCCTTACTAATGTTTTCTTTCTTTTTGCAGGAAAAATGGCCGGAGACGAGGAGAGACTCAAGAAACTGAAGGCGAAGAGGGCTCGGGAAGAGCAGGCCCGGGGAGAGGCATCTCGTTCCAAGGGCCAAGATGTTGCTCCTTCTGGGGCCATGCCTGAGGGTGCTTCCTCGGCCGCTATGCCCGAAGGTTCCAGTCAGTCTCAACCCGCTGCCACTGTGTCGGGGATTTCAGAGAGGTGGACACCTCCTGCTGGGAGCCAGTCTCCGGGTACCCAAGGGACGCCGAAACGACAACGGGTTTCGAGTGTGGAGGTCGTCGACCTGGGACACGACGACAGTCCCCCGCCTCCTTCCAGCTTTGATCTTCCTCCATGCCATCAAAAGCCTCGCTTCTTCTCCGAAGTCATATATCCTCGTGTCCCTCCCTCCGAAGTCCAAGCTGTGCTGGAGGCAGCCGCAGAAGCGAGGAGGAAGACGATCTTCGAGGACCTGTCTGCGGTTATGCGGCTTTGCTCGACTGCCATTGTCTTGAACGATGAGACTCGCCCCGCTGCTGAGCTTTCTCGACTGCAAGACAAGCTCGAGAAATTGGATGCTGAGATGCTCGACATGCGCAAAGAGTTAAAGGAATGTAGGGACCTGAACAAAGAACAAAGCGAGCAGCAGCAGCGGGCTGAGGCCAAGCTGAAGGAGGTCGAGGAAACGGAGATGGGCCACCTTGCCCGAATCGCTGAGCTGGAGGTGGAGGAGAAGCGACTCAAGGAGAGGATCGTCGAGTTAGAGGATGCTGTGCGGCCGGCCGAAGGCGAAACCGAGGAGGACAAGCTCCTAACCACTCGAGCAGCGCTGGTGGCTCAACTCAGGAAACTCGAGCAGGATCTCCGGCTATCCGAGGATAATGCTCTTGAAACTGCGGGCATAGGGTTCCGGAATGCGGTGGCGCAGCTTCGGGTCCTAAACCCCGACCTGGTGACCGATGGGGCAGATGCTGACTTCGAGGTGGTCGACGGCCGGATAGTTCCGCCGGGCATGGAGGAGATGCCAACGAGGGAGGTGGGCCGGACGCCACTGGGACTGCCGCAGAGTAGGGATATAGTTTGCTTGGCCTGCGTGCCAATTTTTTTTGCCCAGCTTGTGGGCTTATTTGATGTACTATTAGCACAATGGTTATTTTTGCCCAGCTTGTGGGCTTGTATTCGTAACATTTTTGTACTAAGGGTTTTGCCCGATTTTCATACTTCGTTATGCCTCTTTATTAATTTTGCTTGTGTGTGATATTTTATGCATTACTTATTTTTGTCTAAGTAGTTGAGATCACTGGCGCCTTGGGCGTTTGCTCGACTCTGATGATGCTCGACTGGCGAAGAGAGCTTAGCCGAGTGGTCAGGGGTTGTACTCTGACCTTCGACGAGGCTAAGAAAGCGGTCGATGTCTTAGCTTCGTGGCGTGAACTTCCCATCGCGAGCTGGGTGTTCCGCCTATTTGGTATGTCGACGACGGAGCTCGGTTGAGGTCTCCTCGCCGGGCCAAAAAGTCTCACGCACACACTTCGTGGTTCTTGGCCGTCGTGTGTTATATAGAGGTGTCGCGCATGTACCGTTGCACGCCCCCGTGTTCGCGACGTTGTATTGTCCCGGGCAGTGTCTAACTGTAGTATTGCTTGAGCTTCTCAGCATTCCATGGTCGAGCAAGTTGTCCACCGTGGAGGTTCTCGAGGTAATAGGCACCCGTCCCCGTCTTCGCGGTGACGCGGTATGGGCCCTCCCAGTTTGCGGCCAGCTTTCCTTCGCGTGAATCTTTTTGATTTCTTCGTAGAACAAGACTGCCTACTTGGAAGTCTCGTTTGATAACTTTGTCATTATAACGCAGAGTTATTTTTTGTTTTAAAGAGGCTTCTTGGAGGGAAGCACCGATCCTTATCTCTTCGACAAGGTCGAGTTCCTCTCCCAGGGCTTCGTTGTTCGTTTCGTCGTCGAGGGGAGCCTCTGTCCTCCTCGAAGGTTCCCTGATCTCCACGGGGATAACCGCTTCGGTCCCGTACGTTAGGCGAAACGGGGTCTCCCCGGTCGTGGAGTGTGAGGTTGTCCGATACGCCCAGAGGACGCTGTGCAATTCCTCGACCCACCATTGTTTGGCCTCGCCGAGTCCTCGCTTCAGTCCCCGGAGTATCACTCTGTTTGCTGCTTCGGTCTGCTCGTTAGTTTGAGGGTGTTCGACCGACGTGAAGTGCTGTTTTGTGCCCAGTTTGGCGACGAAGTCCTGGAAGTTCCTGTCGGTGAACTGTGTCCCGTTGTCCGTGACAATGGCTTGGGGCACCCCGAATCGGGCGAGGATGTTTCTCTTGTAGAAACGGAGTATGTTGAAAGCAGTGATTTTGGCCAGTGCCTCGGCCTCAATCCACTTTGTGAAGTAATCCACCCCGACTATGAGGTAATTGTTTTGGTACGACCCCATGACGAAAGGTCCGAGGATATCCATTCCCCACCACGCAAATGGCCACGGGGACGACAATGACTTAAGCTCGTTTGGAGGAGCGAGGTGCATATCTCCGTGTCTTTGGCAGCGGTCACATTTCTTAACGTGCTCCTTTGCATCATGTTGCATAGTGGGCCAATAATACCCTGCTCGGAGTGCTTTTCGGGCTAGGGACCTTCCGCTGAGGTGCTGGGCATTGATCCCTTCGTGGATTTCTTGGGGGATCCCCGAAACCTTGCCTTCTTCGACACATCGGAGTAAGGGAATGGAGAATCCTCGACGGTATAGCTTACCCTCGACGATGGTATACGCACACACCCACCTTTTGACTATCCCTGCTTCTTTAGGATCGTCGAGCAGCTTGCCCCTCGTCAAGTATTCGTGAACTGGGGTCATCCAACAGTTTGCGTCTCCGATTGCGTTGACTTCCGTGGTCGGTGCGGTTTTGGTTATGCTCGGTTGGGTCAGTATCTCCTGGATAACTGATTTGTTTCCTCATTTTTTCTTAGTGCTCGCAAGCTTGGAGAACACGTCTGCCCGAGTGTTGTGCTGGCGCGGGATGTGAGCTACTTCCGCGGAGACAAACTTCTTCAATTTTTCTTGCACCAAGGTGAGGTACTCGATGAGACTGTCGTTTTTGGCCTGGAATTCTCCCCGCACCTGCGATGCCACGAGCTGGGAGTCTGTAAAGATTTTGACTTCTTTCGCGCCGAGGTCTTCCGCAAGTCGAAGTCCCGCGAGGAAGGCCTCGTACTCGGCTTGGTTGTTCGATGTCTTGAAAGACAGTTCAAGGGAGACCTCTATCAGGATGCCCTGCTCGTTTTCCAGGATAATGCCCGCTCCGCTTCCCTTCGCACTGGAGGCCCCATCGACATAAATAGTCCATTTCTGGGAGCCATTGGTCTAGGACTCAGGGACGATCATTTCCGCTACGAAGTCGGCCAGTACTTGGGCTTTCAGGGCTTTTCTTCCTTCGTATCGAAGGTCAAACTCGGATAGCTCGAGAGACCACCAGAGCATTCTCCCCGCCATATCTGGCCGACTGAGGAGCTGTCTGATGGGCTGCTCTGTTCTTACCACGATTGTGTGGGCCAGGAAGTAATGACGTAATCTTCGGGCCGCAGACACGAGGGCCAAGGCGACCTTTTCAATCTGTTGGTATCTGAGCTCGGGGCCCTGAAGGGCTCTGCTCGTGAAATAAATCGGTTTCTGTCCGTCGGGGGTCTCCCGTATAAGGACAGCGCTCATCGCTTCGCTGGTGACGGCCAGGTATAAGAAAAGTGTTTCCCAGGTATCCGGTCGGGACAAGAAGGGGGGTTGTGACAAGACTTGTTTTAGATGGAGGAGGGCTTGTTCGCATTCTTTACTCCATTCGAAAGTCGCCTTCTAGCGGAGGAGCTTAAAAAAGGGGAGAGCGTACTGAGCGGATTTGGCCACGAAACGGGAAAGAGCAATCAGCATTCCGTTGAGTGACTGGATAGACTTCTTCGAGTTCGGGGTAGGGATTTCGGAGAATGCCCTACATTTGTCGGGGTTCGCTTCGATGCCCCTTTCTGTGAGGTAAAAGCCGAGGAGCTTCCCCGCGCGAACACCGAAGGTGCACTTATCGGGGTTGAACCTCATGCGACATTTCCTCACTGTGTCGAACACTCTCTGGAGATGAGCGGCATGGTCGACTTCTTCCGCAGATTTGACGATCATGTCGTCCATGTAGACCTCGAGTACGTCGCCGATGTCTTCCCAGAAGACCTTGTTCATCATCCGTTGGTAGGTGGCGCCAACATTTTTCAAGCCGAAGGGAATTACGTTATAGTAGTAGTTGCCCGACTCGATCATGAAAGCGGTGTGCCACTTGTCGGCCTCGTCCATGGGGATTTGGTTGTACCCCGAATAGGCATCCATAAAGGATAGTAATTTAAATCCTGCGGAATTATCGACTAGTTGGTCGATGTTAGGCAAGGGATAAGAGTCTTTCGGGCATGCCCGGTTAAGATCCGTGTAGTCAACGCACATCCTCCATTTTCCATTATTTTTCTTAACGAGTACAACATTTGAAAGCCAAGTTGTGTACTTGGCCTCAGAAATAAAGTTTGCCTCGAGGAGGTCTTTTACAGCTTTTTCAGCAGCCTCTATTTTTTCCGGAGACTGCCTACGCCTACGTTGAGCTACAGCCCTAGCGGCCGAATCTATGGTCAGCTGATGACAAGCTACTTCAGGGTCCAGTCCGGGCATCTCTGCAGCACTCCAGGCGAACATATCTGCATTTCCTTGGAGGCATGCCTTCAGTTGCCTCTTCGCCAGGTCGGGGAGTCCAGAGCCAATCTTCACGCTTCGGTCAGGGTTGTCGCCGAGTGGAACTAGCTCGAAATCTCCGTCTGGGACGGGGCGCGTTGGGTGGAGAGGCTGCCCGTTGACTTCAACTGGGAGGTTTTCGCCTGCGGCTTCTTCCTGTTCCCCGGGAAATCTGCTGTCCAGGTCGACCGCGCTGACCGGCGGGAGCGGAGTCTGCACGACGTCTGGAGGTGTCTCGGCCTGAGTCTTAGCTTTGGTGCCGCCGACGACACTCAGACCCCTGATTGCCGCGTCGAAACACCTTCTGGCCGCGTTGATGTCTCCGTGGAGAGTGACCACACGTCCGCGCTTCGTGTAGTATTTCATCTTCAGGTGGACCGTTGATGGTACGGCCGTCAGTTCCGCCAACGTGGTCCTCCCCATTATACAGTTGTAGAGGGACGGGCAGTCCACCACCAAGAAACGCGTCTTCACCTGTCGAGCAGTTTCCTCAATCCCGAAGGTGACCATCAATTCCACGAAACCCCACGGTCTGGTGGTCGCGCCGTTGAAACCTTGTAGGTCTGATCCTACGTACGGGGACAAGTGTTGCTTGGTCAGCTGGAGGGTCTCGAAAAGGTGGACGTACATGATGTCCACCGAGCTCCCCTGGTCGACCAAAATTCTGTGGACGTCAAAGTTGGCCATCTGTGCCCGGATCAGGAGGGGGATGTTGGCGTTCGGCGCCCCGCCGGGAAGTTCCTCGAGGTAGAAGGTAATCGGATTTGATCTTCCTTTAACCCTCTCGATGGTAGGAGCTCGAGGAGTTGTTGCTTTCAGCTCGTCAAACTTCCTCTTTATTGACCCCACGGTCAAGCGGTCCGGGGCTCCGCCCGATATGACCAGGGCTTGGGGGAAAGACTCCCAGGTGCTTCGAGCACTTATCGAGTCCTCTACTGGGAAGTTGTTCCACATGTTTCGGACAACTTCGGGGCTGTCGAGCTCTCCAGAAAAACCGAAGTCTTCAGGCCGCGTGATGCTCAACGCGACTTGCAGCGATCCGTTGTTGGGAGTGGGAGTTGACTCCTCAACGTTCTGAGCCTCCTGGCCACTGGGGCGGGGGGCCTCTTGCTGCTTGGCGTACTTCTTCAGGTACCCTTCTTTAATCAGCGTCTCGATTGCGTCCTTAAGGTGGACGCAATCTTCAGTAACGTGCCCGTGACTGCGATGGAACCGGCAATACTTGGACTTGTCAGCATTTGGTTTGGAAGCCGTCGGTTTCGGGAAGCGGATTCCCCCTTTGACGAACTCCGAGTTGGCACAGTCGCTGAAAATGCGCGAGCGGGACACGTTCAGCGGTGTGTAATCCTTGAAAAGGCCAGACGGTCCTCGTGATTCGCGGGGCTCTTTGGTCCGGGCTTCTTTCTTTCTTTCCCCGCCTCGCCTGGGTGGAGGGGAGTCTTCTCTTCTCCTGTCTCCACCTCGCCTGGGTGGAGGGGAGTCTTCTTCCTTGTTGCCGCGGGGGCCTTCTCTGCGCCTCGAGTCGAGGGCAATTTGTGCAGCCTCAGCTTCCTCGAACTCAATATGCGACTGAGCCCTCTCGAGGAGGCCTTCAAAGCTGCGGGGACGGTGCAGCCCGACGGACTCTGCGAACTTAGATCCTATCCTTAAACCCTTGATGATGAGATACATTTTGATGTAGTCGGTCACGTGGATCTCGACTGCCTCTTTGTTGAACCTCTCTATGTAGCTCCGGAGAGGTTCATCCTTCCTCTGAAAGATGGCTTCCAGGGAGGCTATCGTCTTCGGATGTCGACGAGACGCCGTAAAGTGTTTTCGAAAGCGGTCCCTCAGGACCCTCCACGACGTAATTGATTCAGAAGCTAGGTTTTTGTACCAAGCCATGGCCCTTTTCCGAAGGGTCGTAGGGAATAATCGGCATTTGATAGCGCCGGAAACATTCCTGAAATCGAGCAGAGCTTCAAAACTCTCGACATGGTCGTCAGGATCAGAAGTCCCGTCATATGTCCCCAAGGATGGGGGCCTCTCCAGGCCCTTAGGAATAGGGGCGTCCATGATGTGCCTGGCCAGAGGGGTCCGGTAATTGTCATCCTTGCTGGCACCCGGAGACGCAGAGGGGGAGCGTTGTCCATGAACATGGTGACGTCTCGGGGAGTGGTCTTTCGGGCGGCCTCTGGGCTCCTCGGCGTCCGGCCTGCTCCTTTTATTTTTCAAGGAGCGAACTGGTCCCTTTGGTGGCGGGGAGCGGTGGCGTTTCTGAGGATACTCCGGCTGAGCACGCTCCGAGCGTGGTCTGCGACCCCTGGGAACCGAGGAGGGGCTGCGAGATGCCTCCAGGGACAGTGAACGTCTAGGAAATGGTGGTGGTCGGTGCCTTCGCGGGGAAGACCGACCACGACTTTTCTCCAGCGCCTCGATCCGGATGTTCTGGTTGAAGATCATCTGGTTGGTCTGATTGACCAACGCAAACAGGGCAGCAGTGCTCGGATCTGCATTTGGCGGCGGGTCCACGGGCTGGAAAACGGGCTGGAGGACGGTTTCCTGTCCGTCCTGGTGAGCTGTCTCGTACTCCACTTCCTCGGAAGATGGAGAAGCGGTGAGTCCGTCTCTGACGTCATTCTCCGCGACAGGTCGGGCAGAGTTGTTGTCGACGTGGTTGCCGGTGCTAAGCTGCGCAATAACGGTGTCTAGAGCCTGATTCGCCGACGGGTTGGCCATGATGGTTGTTGAACGGAGAAAGCTTTGGTTTATCGAACAGAAAAACGGGGAAGCTTATGAGATTCCCCACAGCCGGCGCCACTGATCGTACCTGGATCAGACAGAGGTAGTGGCCAACGGCGTCTGGAACGGCAGCTCCGGTGATGGTGAGAGACGGCCGGGGGGGGTGTACCTGCAGGGTACTCCGACGCTCAAGTGAGAGAGTGTACAGAATATCAGCAAATACAGAAAGTGAGAATGGTAGGGAGAATAGTGTCTAACCTGACCCTCTCAAATGAGAGGGTATTTATAGAGAGCCCCCAGCGCGGGGCCAACGGTTACCTGCAATGGGCTGGATCAACTAGGCCCACTCCAAGTAACTGCTAGGGCTTACGTGTAGTAGTGAAGACCAGCACGTGGTCTTCGCCCTAGAGTAACTGCTCCTAGATTTCCGGAAGTAGGGCAGACCGAATCTTTCGGAAGTGGGAGGTTACTTGGAACGTGTCCACGCGGGGTGGACCGTTGGATGCTCTTCGCGGGGAGGAGCCTTATGTGTCGAGGAGATGTGAAGCCCGTAGGAAAGGCAGGGCCTCGCGGGGAGGAGCTATCCTGTCGAGGAGGCATATCTTAGTGGGACGTGATGCCCTCTTCTCTTATTACCAAGTGCCCGACGATGGCTCAGTGCCCGACGAAGCTGTGGTGCGCGTGTGGCAGTCACGTGTCTGCAGAAGGACCTTATTGGGCCTCTCCAGGCAGTATGGGGTTGGGCCTGCTCGACTGTTGGGCAGCCTCGGCCCAGTCCAGAACAGTAAAGATGTGTATGTTTTTAATGATGTTGCAAAGAATACAAGATGCGGAACAATGTATAAAAATGTATACATGTGGATTGATGAATGACTTTTTATTAATTATAAAATAACAAATTGAAAAAGAATAAGTTAAAAAATAAGTAAAAAATAATATTATTAAGTATCCTAAATTTCATATATGAAACTCATTGAATTCTTTCTCCAAACATTCTTTTCTTGTTCAACCTTTCTTGACAACCTTATTCCACCTTTTCATCAATATGTATCAACCTCACCTTGTCCTCATCATCAATCTATGGTGACTACCTAATCAAGGATAAAATTTGAACTAACACCAAACCAAAGACAAAACCACCAACACCAAGACAAGAACAACATAAACCAACCGAGAACAAAATGAAGGAAGCAAAAACATTTGACAGCCTTTGTCATTAAACCTTTACAACACTTTTTCAACTTCCAACTTTCGTTTCCCTTTCTTTCTTGTTCCCCTGTTGTCATTTGTATCATGTTTTTGTTTTTCTCTTGCTTCACTATTTCTATCCAAGAACTATTGAAGAAGTATCACTATTACATAAGGGATGAAGAAGAAACAATGACACAGAATGTAACAGATTTGGGAAAAACTCATCAAGATTATTATTATTATTACTTTTTTTGCATTTAAATTCATCCATGATGTGGGTTTTTAAAAAAATAAAAAAGGTTTGAGAAAGAGAAAATTTGTACAATAAATTTGTTTTTTTATTTCAACCTGCTTATGAAGAAGATTGAGAGAGAATGAAACATTGTTTTACCTTTTATTCTAATTTATCTTTCTTAACACTTTTATTAAATACTAGGTTTTTTAAAATAAATTCAAGTTAAAGAAATAAAAATAAATGATATGGAAAATAAGGTTGAAATTAATTTTGTGAATGAACTAAAAATTGTAAATTAATCTAAAATTAATATATGCAATTTTATTCAATTTTAAATAAAAAGATCAGTCAAAGCAGATTTTAGAAAAAACATAAATATATCTAATAATATTCAGTTTTGTGACTATTCCTCTCATTAACAATAATAGTATTTTGAATCAAGTTGAAACAAGACAATTTTGAAATGTGTACTATCAAACAGTTGCGTCCAAATCCCAACCAAACAGAGGTAGTTAGTTAGACATTCATTCACCACAATCACAATCAGTTTTTCAATTCAATATATATAAATCCAAAACTACTTATCAAGCACAGAATTAATAAATAATGACACAATCAAATCGTTAACCACAAGTCACCATCATGATTATCATACAAGTAATTTTTCTTCAATAATGTTCCCACCACCATCTTGTAAAATGTATTTTCAACCACAACAGGCTGACTTTTGTGCAGCCTGTCCAGCTCCTGCTGCAGAGTCTTGGTTGATTTTGATTGTTGTCGGCTGCAATAACAAAATATCACGATATACGTTTAATCGACTTAAGGGGGAGAATGAGATAAGAGAGTCGGGGACATGGAACCGGTGAAAGATGTTAAGAATAAGATAGTACTACCTCTGCCTTGTTGTCAGTGTCAGCAAGCCTTTGTTTTATGTCTCGTGCTATGGAAAAGAAAACTTCCTCCACATTTAGATTTGTTTTTGCACTCTGCAATGGAGCATTTTTCATGAGCATGGATGGCAACATAGAATTTAAGGAAGTTTTCACATTTTTCGAGTGATAAATCACTTACAGTTTCGAAGAATTTGATTCCATATTCATCCGCCAGTGCTTGGCCTTTGGACGTTGGCACAGCCTAAAAAGAAAGGCGAAAGTAAATATATATAATAAATTCACAAATCTGACACCAATACATTCGTACAATGATTCGGGAAACGGGGCTTGCAGATTTAACTGATTAATTGATGTAATAAACCAACGATTTTAGTCCATAAAATATCACTTTCTTCGTAAAAAATGTGTTGCTAACTCACCGAATTAAGATCTTTGACCTTAAGTAAGCACCACGAGGTATCCATTCCCCACGGCTTAATCCCTCTATCAAACTAGTCTCTGAGTCGAGTGCGGGATGTCTAGTTTGTCTTGTTTTTTTTTAACAGGACTGGACTACCTCCCAAATAGGTGACTCCAAGAACCGAACTCGGGTTCTTTTTCGGGGAGAATCATGTTGCCGACTCTCCCAACCCAACACCATGTTTGTCACTCTTTCTACAATTTAGTCCCTAACGTATTAAAAAATTAATAAATGGTCTCTAGATCAGAATACAACCCCTCTTCAAACCTCACGCAACCCATCAACAAAAATCTTTACTTCTCTAACAGTAACATGGTTTCTTTAACATCCTCAATGATGCAATTCAACCTATCAGTAACTTGGCATAAACCATTATCGAAGTACATTTAACAATTGTATAGGTTGCATTTTCAAGCCTCCTCTATGCTTTTAGATTTACAGCTCTTTTGTTCAAAATCAATTTTATTTTACGAAGATATTTGATTTAGTCATGTAACTTCACTCGCAAATAGGAAGAGAGGACGCTGAGGGTTTGTTAAGGAGCACGGCAAGGGAGAGCAAACAGAACAAGCAGGAGAAAAATAATATAAAGCATCATTAAACATTGTCAACAAAATTTGCATACCCTTTTGCTTTCGTCCATGTCTGCTTTGTTCCCGACCAGTATTTTGTTAACATTATCTGAAGCATGTTGCTCAATGTTGCGAATCCAATTCCGGATATCTGAAATTATCATAAGCTAAGTGAGTATCCCAATGGGAAATTAAATTTTAAGTTTTGCACAAATCAATAGCAACATCAAGGAGCATTACTGTTAAACGATGCTTCATCTGTAACATCATAGACTAGCAATATCCCCATAGCACCACGATAGTACGCTGCAAAAAAACAAAGATTTTACAAAAGGACAGTAAGTGCTACAATCCAGATGCCAACAGCCAAACATGTATCAATATGCGACGATCATAAACCTTACCGGTTGTAATTGTCCGAAACCGCTCCTGCCCCGCAGTATCCCAGATTTGGAGCTTGATCCTTTTGCCATCAAGCTCAATAGTTCTTATCTTAAAATCAATGCTGCATTAAAAAGGTACACGCATAACGTTAAAGAAACCTCGGCAAACAAAACTCGGCAGTTTTACTACTAAACCGTAAAATCATACCCTATAGTCGTGATGAAACTAGTTGTGAAAGACCCATCAGAAAACCGCAAAAGAAGACAACTCTTTCCAACACCTGCAAAAAGAACAAATAATAAGTTTGTACTAACGGTAAATCCAGGAATGTTTCACACAAAAGAAACTTAATTATCCGGATACTCTTAAAAAAAGTATCCAAACGCAACTGCAGAGACTAATAACTCGAGACAGGTTGACACCTCCTAAAAGATTGAACTCTTGACCAAATGGCTAAACAAATTATGACCGGATCACATGCAAAACAACCTCTTCATAACACAAACAATCATACAAATGCTGAGTCAAATCAAACTAGATCAAAAATTCAAATTTAAAACAAATCTAAACTAAAAAAACAAGGTCAAATGAAACAATAATATTAATATATTTACCGCTATCGCCGATCAAGAGAAGCTTAATGAGGTAATCGTAATCGGCACGAGCCCTTGCCGGTGGAGCAGCCATGAAAATGAAAGAATTGTAACGAAAATGGTGTTGTTTTTTTCTGCGTGAAAATTGAAAGATGGTGTGAGAGAGAAGTGGGAGAGAGAAGTGGATCTCCTCCAAAGTTCAAGAGTAAAGGAACATGGAGATTTTAGAGAGAAAATAACGGTGCTAATTTTTTGGAAAAATAAGAAAATAAAATAAAAAAATAATAATAATTAGGATTGACGAGAAGAGAAGAAAAGACAGAGGTGATTACAACCTTGTATTGTACTTTGAAGCTGTCTCTTCTATTATTGTGTTGTGTGTAGCTCTTGTTCACTCTCGCTCCTCTTTCTCTCTCTAACTTTTATTGTTTCTTCTTATGTGCAAGCTCATGCCAGCAATTGTTCCCCCTATGCAGCCAGATGCAGACTTGCAAACAAGAATTTGATCGTTTCTTATTTATTAGCAAGTGCTATAAAAGTATAAATGAAAATATAATACCTTGACACTTTCTTTTTAGGCCTAATGCATGCTTTGGTCCCTTAACTTAATTTACGTTTTTAGTTTGGTCTCTTACTTAACAAACGTTAGTATTAGATCCTTTAATAGTGATTCCGTTAACACATATGGTCCATTCTGTTAAAAAATATGTTTTCCGTTAGTTTTTTATTAGGTGGCACTCCAGCTGGATTTTTTTTTAGGTGAGTTGGAATAAACCTTTTCACATTCTAAATAAAAAAACTCCAAAAGTTGGAACGTTTCATTTTTCATCTTTTTCACTTCATTTGAGTTCCTTTCACTCCATTGTCAGCTCAACATTGTAAACCTGAAACCCTAATTTTTACCTGAAACCTGAAACCTCAACATTCCCTCATCTGGTAATGGAATGTATATTCTTCGTTTTTTTTTGTTCATCCACGTTCACATGCAGCTTTGTTTCATTCATTCGTTTTCTTCTCCATTTCCATTTTAGGGTTTGTGAAGTATTTGATACGATACGGCGCGAAAGAGGAACAGGTTCAAGCATCTGTTTTGAGGTAACACTACTGCAAACTTTATGTGTATATTCTTCGTTTGTTTTAGTTATTCGTTAGGGTTTTGCATTTGCTTAGTTAGGGTTCTTGTTCTGGTTTGTCTAGGTCATGGAGAACCGTTTTACATGCGTTGTTCATCATAGGGGTCAGTTTTCTGAGTTTACGAAAGTAGGTTATAATGGCTTAGAGGAAACGTGGGATGTGGACCCTGATTTTTGGAGTTACTTTGAAGTGTTAGGTGGTTTAAAGGAGTTAGGTTATCCTAGTATAGAGAGCCTATGGTATTATGATGAAATGGAGTGTAATAGCATAACTGAGTTAAAAGATGACAATGGAACTAGGAGGATGCATACCATTGCTGTGTTGACTGGAGAAGTACATTTGTATGTCATACATCCTATCCTCTAACTTGAGGTAATCGAGGAACCAGTTCTGTCACTTGAGTTTAGTGCTGAAATAGGAGAGAAGACTGATTTAAGTGAAAAGATTGATGAGGGCCCCACTTGTGTTGAGAATGTAGGTGACAACTCTGAAAAACTTCCAACTGATTTTGGGAGTGTTATGGATGAGGTTATAGCTGATGTGGAAGGAGACAAGGGGACCACAATTGTTGGAAATGATGTGGAAGTGGAAGTTGGGGACAAGGGGACCACTGACATTGAGATTAATGAGGGGACAAATGTAGTTGCACAATGTGAGGAGCCCACTGAAATTGACCAAGCTGAGGGTACCACAGTAAGTGAACAAAGTGAGGAGCCCAATGTAGTTGAACAAAGTGAGGGACTGAACTGCAACAATGATGTAGAAGAAGGACTGAATTGCCAAAAAGAAGGAGAAGAGGGACTGAACTGCAGTGATGACAGTGCATTGGAGATAAATTTTGAGGACTCAGATGATGATGTGGTTATGACTGAGGAGATACCAGAAAGTGAACATGTAGTGTCTGAAGATGAGGTGGTTGAGGGAAAAGGGAAGGGTAAAGGGAAGGGTAATGGGAAGGGTAAAGGGAAGGGTAAAGGGAAGGGAAAAAGCAAGGGTAAAGGGAAAGGTAAACCCAAGGGTAAAGGAAAGGGAAAACCAAAGAGTAAAGGAAAGGGAAAAGTAAGAAGACCTTGTAAGAAGGTTAATGTCTGTGAAGCTTCTGTTGAAAAAAGTCTTTTGGATGAAAGTGATGCAGAGGAAGAACAACCAACTGTAAATTTGAAGGGTTTGAGTGACATAGAGGATGAGAATAGTGAGGATGGGTTGAAAGAGTATTTTAGTGAGGATGAATGTGTTGGAAAGGCAGATTGGAAAACATTCAAACTGCCTAAGAAGATGGATGACTATAAGTGGGAATTGGGGACATACTTTGCTTCCAAGCAAGACTTCAAGGATGGTATTAGAACATATGCCATACATAATGGTAGGAACATGAAGTTCAAGAAAAATGACAAGAAAAGGATGCGAGTGATATGTAAAAAAGGTTGTCCATGGGAGGCATATTGTGCAAAAATTTAGGATGAAGATACTTGGCAGCTTAGGAAGATTGTTGATAAACACACATGTAGTAGAGATTACAAAGTGAATTTTCTCACATCCAAGTGGCTTAGCACTAAGATACAACACAATGTGAGGGAGAATCCTAGTTTAAAGCTTAGTGACATCATGGAAAAGACCCAACAAAAATGGAATGTGGGGATCAACAAAACTCTTGCATACAGGGCAAAGACCATGGAAATTGATATTGTTGATGGGTCTTTTAGGGAGCAGTACAAGAGAATACATGATTATGCACATGAACTTCTTAGGGCCAATCCTGGATCAACTGTTAAAGTGACAAGTCAGCCATACCAAGGTGGAGAAGAAAGCATTGAAAATCCTGATTGTGAGTTGAGCCCTCATTTTCAAAGGATGTACATCTGTTTCAAAGCATGCAAGGACAGTTTCTTCAAGTGCAGGCCCATAATAGGATTGGATGGCTGCTTCTTGAAAGGTTACTATGGTGGTCAGATTCTTGCTGCAATTGGAAGGGATCCAAATGACCAGATGATGCCAATTGCATTTGCTGTTGTAGAGGGAGAAACAAAAGACTCATGGAGTTGGTTCCTTGATTTGCTGATACATGATCTTGGAGGTACAAGGTTGTGCAAAACTTACACATTCATAAGTGACCAACAAAAGGTACTTAGTCAATTAATGTCTTTACATTGCTGTTCACATACATATCTTACATTGAGTTTAGGTGACTAATGCATACTTTTATTTAGGGACTGCTGCCTGCTCTAGATGAACTGCTGCCACAAGTGGACCAAAGATTTTGTGTCAGGTATACTTCTGCCAGATACTTATATCTTTTTGTTAATGCATGCTCATAAGGTAACTAATACATACATATGTATTTCTGTTGGTTTGTGTGTGAAGGCATCTATACAGCAATTTTAGGAAGAGATTCTCAGGTGTTAAACTCAAGGAATTAATGTGGAAAGCTGCAACAGCCACCTACACAAATGCTTTTGAAAAGGCAATGTTGGAAATGAAGGTTGTTAATGTAGAGGCATTCAAGCACCTAATAAAGTTACCTGCTAGGTTTTGGACCAAGGCATTCTTCAAAACAACTCCTTTGTATGATACCCTAGTAAACAACATGTCAGAAGCATTCAATTTAGTTTTTGTGACAGCAAGGTCCAAACCAATCATAACAATGATTGAAGAGATCAGAGTGTATCTAATGCAAAGATGGGAGTCAAACAGACAAAAAATTTCCAAGTTTGAAGGTGACATCCTACCCAACATCAAGAAGAAGAATACAAAGGAGTCTGAAAAAACAAAAAGCTGGATTGTGAGGTATGAACATTCTACACAACATCTAAATGATTGTTTTACATTCTACCCAACTTAGGTTTTAAATGTTTGTTATCCATTTAACAGGCGTGCAGGGGAGTATGACTATGAGGTGAGACACATCTCATACAATGGAGATAAATACACTGTCAATTTGTCAACCAAAGTGTGTTCTTGCAGAAAATGGATGCTCACAGGTTTACCTTGCTGTCATGCTATATCTTGCATGAAATCTCAACATTTAGAGATTGAAAGCTATGTCCCTGATTGCTACAGAAAACAAGTGTATGAAGACTGCTATGCATCTGTCATATATCCAGTCAATGGGGAATTACTCTGGGAGAAAAAAGGTTATGCTGAGTTGCAACCACCATCCATCAAAAGACAACCAGGAAGGCCAAAGAAGAAGAGGACTAGAGATGCTTCATAGAGCATAAGGGATGAAACTCAGCTAAAGAGAGCAAACTTTGGCATCAAGTGTAGTAGATGCCACATGATGGGTCACAACAAGTCAACCTGCAAACACCCAGGTCCAAGTCAGACAACTTAGCCTGAACCAAGTCAGCCTGGTCCAAGTGAGCCTGCAGTATCTCAGCCTGAAGTAACTCTTCCTGCAACAAGTCAGCATGCAGTGAGTGTCCCTGAAGCAAGTCAAAAAGCATCAACAGTAACTTGATCCACATATGAACACTTTATTTAGTCATTTGTAACTCAGTGTCATATGAACACTTTATGTAGTCTTTTGTGAGCACCTTATTTAGGCATTGTTATTTTGGTGGCTCTTTTGTATCAGTGCTCTTTTGTAATCAGTGCTAAGAACAAATGCTTTTTGTAGCAGTGTCAAGAACACATGCTTTATTGATTCACTAATATATTATCAACATGTTATTGATTCACTTATATTGTATCAAAATATTCTAAACAATATTGATTCATCATATTCTAACCAATACAGTTATAATTACAGACCATTACAAACCATTTCACAATAAATGTTGCAGAACCATATATAACACAATTGCTTAAACATTTGATAACATTCATAACACAATTGTTACCATTACAGACCATTACATAACACCATTACATAACCCTATTACATAACACAATTGCTTAAACATTTGATAACATTCTTACATCCATAACTATGATAAACACATTATTACATTTATTTCAAATACCTTGTTACAAAAACTATGTTAAACCCTAAACTAATAATGCAAAACAAAATGACATTTTTCAACATTCCTCTTGTGCTCAAAACCTCATTCTTCAACTTCAATATCTTCTTCCTTTGCCTTTCAATCTTCACATCCCTTCCATCAACAACTTCATCTCCTACCCACTTAAAAAAATTGCATCCCTTCTCCACTTGATTTTTGTAATTTCTACAACCCCAAAACTTTCTCCCAACATTAACACTATTCAAATCCGTAACAGTACGCATGACACACTCTTCTTCACACCAACACTCCATCTTTTTCCTTCTTATCACAACAGATCCAAATGACCCATAACTTTGGGAGTTTGCTTTCGATTTGTTGCAGGAGTTTGTTGACATTTTCAACTAAGAAAGAAAGAGGATGAAGAAAGAATAAGGAGGAAGAAGATGATGAACAGTAAAGGTGACAATAATGAAGGAACAATGAAGAATGAAGAACCCTAACAATTCATCATCTTTATCGTTTAAAAATGGCTAATTGCTGACTCACAAATGCACTCAAATCCTTGCTGGCATGCCACCTAAGCAAACTTAACGTTTTTACAACAAAACTAACAGAATGGATCAGATTGTTTAACGGAACTATTCTTGAGGGACTTAATCGTAACGTTTATTAAATAAGGGACCAAACTGAAAATGGAAATTAAGTTATGGGACTTCAGGACTAAATAAGCCTTCTTTTTACTACTACTACTTAGTATGTGACAAAAAAAAAAGATTAAAATAATACAAAGATAATACCATATTCTTCTTATGTATATTTATTATAAATGAAAATCGAAATATCTTAAATTGAGAGATTCAGTAGATATAATTAAAAAAACTAGTAATATATTAAAAATTGAAATTATTTAATATAAAAAAATAATTATGAACATGTATTATTTTGTAAATCATTGATTTTTTATTGTGATACTCTGCTATGAAATTGAAGATCAGTGACGTAAAAAGAAGGATGTAGTTGTATGTTCCAATTTTACTCATGAGAGCTTCTATATTCAATTATTTTGTTGTTTGTCTTATTGTTTTTATCTTTGATTTTATTTCGATTCGTTGAGTCTCCTTCATGATTGCATTTATCGAAATCGAGTTTGAATTGATTCGTTTTTAGCATGCATAAAACTTTAATTAGATTTGATTTTGATTTAAATGTTCTTTGATCAATAACATATGTTAGGGAATGGAATTTTTGTGTTTTTGGTCAAAGTTGATTCAATAGTAAAATCTCAAAATGCTTTTGAAAATTTGAAAATTTGAGATTTTACAAGATTGATTCGAATCATTCAGTTTTACACTAAATTTTTTATCCTAATCAAATTGACAGAAGTGAAACTCAGTTGTTGTAACGCCCCGATTTATTTAATTTATTTTTCGTAATTAAATTATGTGATATGGTGTAATTGTATGTGTTGATTGGTGATTTTGGTGTGTTAGGGATACCCTTTGGTGTGGGGAGTGGCCTTAAGAGTAAAACCTAAGGTAAGGTGTGCGAGTAATATTATAGAGACTAGGGGTGGTGAGAGTAAAAACTAATTAATGATATTAGCTAATAATTATTTAATTAAATAATATAAGGTGGATATTATTCAATTAAATATTTGATGAAAATTAGTAGTATTATTATTGTTATTATTCTTAATTAGTTAGAATTAGTAATAAAGTGGAATTAGAGAGAAGTGGTCAGAACATGAAAACTAGAGAAAAGTGAAAAGAGAAGGCTAGGGCTCAAGGGGGAAGAGGAGAACTCCATTGTTGAAGAGCTTTTGCAAAAACTCTAAGGTAAGGGTGAAGTTTCTATTATATAAGGGTTTGTATGATGATGGTGGGTAGGTTATATCTATGCATGATTTGTTGTTCTCTTCTCTCTATATTATGATCATTGATGAAATTGTGTTTTGTTGGAATGAATAAATGTGATTGATGAACTATGAATTGTATGATGATGTTGTGCTGGATGATTGCTGGTGAATTGCGTATTGATGCTATTAGAATCATGTATTGATGGAATTGCATTATGATATTTGTTGTGTTGTTAATGATGGTTGCGAGTCAGAGTCAGAACTTAAGTTATGAGCTTTTTATGAAAAAAAATTAGGGTTTTGATGCTTTCTAAAAAGTGATTTTCGTGTTAAAATGTGTGATAAACGAATTGTATGAAATGTGGGATTTTGGGATGGGATAAAAAGTGATTTTTGTTTGGAAAAGTAGCAGAAAAGTGCTTCTGCTCACAGTATAATCGGTTACAAATAATGGTGTAACTGGATACACTGCTTTGAAAATGCGTTTCTGGGGAAAATAGTGAGGGTGTAACCGATTATCTCAATTTGTGTAACTGATTACACTGAGTGGGAACTACGTACCAGGGGCTAGTTACAGGGGTGTAACCGGTTACCTCATACGGTGTAACCGGTTACCTCATATGGTGTAACCGGTTACACTGGGAGAAACTTTTGAAAAACTTTGAAAAATTATATGTTGAGTTTCGAGTGTCCGATTCGAGTTCCGTTCGAAGTGTTAGGAAGCTAATGCGATGAAATTTATCCGAAAATTGGTTTCAGTACCTAAAAATGAATAAATTGTTGTGTGATGGTGTTAAATGCGATGTAGTTTTTATGTTATGTTGTGACATATTCGTAAATGCATTGTTGTTGCTTGTTATATTGTTGTGTTGTTGTTGTTGAGTGTTATAGCATGTGTTTGGTGCATGGTGGCCAGTATTGGCGTAGTACATTGACTAAGGTGAATGTCATTGTGCATGGTGGTGTTGTTGCATGTATTCTGTGCTGCATGCATTCATGGTGTTGGACGGTGGTCCGTTTTGGAGAACCTCAATCCTATGGTGGGGATTGGGTGCGAGTAGCTGATTCCTATGGTGATGGAATCGGTGAAGTGTTACCTATGATGATGGTAACGAATTTTGGTGGGCTTTAATCCTAAGGTGGGCATCGAGAGTGGTGAACCTGAGAGTTCACATATTGGTACCACATGCATTAAGTCAAGTTGTTGAGTCTTATTGCATAGCATATTATTGTATTGTTGTGTTTGAATTGTGTGGAAGTTTGATTGGTGGAATGGGTGATAATGCATGTATTAATCTAATGCTTACTTATTATTATGCACTTCTTTATATAATTGTGATATCTCACCCATTCTGTTTGAATGTTGCCTTTACATGGGCATCGTGCAGATAATCCGCAGTAGAAGCGTGGATTTGTGTGGAAGATGGTGTTCTTCCTTTTATTTTATAGAATCGCGTCTGCTCTGATGTGTAACACTGGGGAGAGGGAACGCTTATTGTTGTTTGTGTTTATTGGGGATTTTATGAATATCTCCTAAGTTGTTATTTCTTCTGATTACTTTAAGTCATGATTATGTTTTGATTAATTAAACTGTTAAGTTGTTGATGTTTCAGCTGCTTAATAAAATTGGAGTTTAGACATGGTTAATGTTATTATTATTATTATGAATAATTTTTTACAATAGTATGTGTTACATGTCTGATTACATGAGCAGGTTTTTGTTGAAAAGTAGATTCCTAAATGTTGTGATTTTAATTTACTCTGATAAATTATTTTAATTTACGCGGGGATATTTAGGGTGTTATGTAAGAACAAGAGTGGTTCTGCATCTAGCCTTAGTTTTGATGATAATTGCACATGTTATCTTAGAGAATAATTCGGTACTTTATGGTTTCTATCTAGTGTGTAGCTTTTGTTAAACAAGATCTGAATATGATTGAAAGGCGTGTGACGTCATCAGACTCTAATCTAAATACCCTGGAAGAAAACATATGTTGTGTACAAGAATTAAGTCAATATTCAGGAATGCTTTTTAATGCAACGGTTCTGAAGAATGTTTGTACTAAAAGCTTCTAATTATGACTTTGTTAGTAAGCCTTGGATGCTTTCTTAAAGATGTGTTTTTATCGCTACAAGTTCTGAAGTTTCTAAAGACGAGGTTCTATTAAACAACGTTCTGAAGATTCTAAGGACATTATTTATGAAGTTCAAGTTCTGAAGACTCTGAAAACAAGGTTCTGTTGAACAATGTTCTAAAGACTCTGAAGACAAATATGTATCAAACAAGTTCTAAAGTTTCTGAAGATAAGGTTTTGTTGAACAAAGTTTTAAAGATTCTAAAGACATCATTTCTGAAGTTCAAGTTCTGAAGACTCTGAAGACAAGGTTCTATTGAACGAAGTTCTGAAGACTCTGAAGATAACTACGTGCTTAAACAAGTTCTGAAGATTCTAAAGACGAGTTTCTGCTGAACAAGTTCTGAAGTCTCTGAAGACATCGCTTCTAAAGACCAAGTGTTGAAGACTCTTATGATAGTTCTGCTGAATGAAGATATGAGATTCTGAAGACTTAGGTTCAGAAGTTACAAGTATTTGAACTCTCTCTACATGCTTCATCAAATATACATCTGAAGCCTTTGAAGATTAGAAGACAGAAGATCAATGATGGTTTGCGTGTTTCAATGAATATAAAAGTACAAAGTAGTCTGTGACCTCTACCTAGAATAGGTGGCGTAAAGATAACTATGTTGTATTATGATGTCACCATTCCTGTAAGTGAATGTTGGGATATTATAGATAGAATGTGTTTCCTATTATATCCTCCAACAAATCTATTCTCAAGTTCTATATATTGAAGATCTGAACGCTTGAAGAAATTGCTGGAAAAGTCCAAGTGAGTTGCAAAAAGCCAAATGCTGCAGAAGCAGAAAATGCCAAGTGTGCTGAAGTACGAAGCTGATGTTGTATGTTGAGTGCAAATGTTGTTGTGAGAAAAATGCAAATACAAAATGCCGAAGTGCAAAATGCTGCAAGGGCTAAATAGAAAAATGAGAGAGTAAATTGAACAAGAAGCAAAAGAGCTGAAGAAAACACGAGAGTATGTGTGCAAGGCGGAAGCAAGCACTAAGTTTTAAGCTCACAAACTCAAGTTGATACGATGCAAATCTCTAGGAGATTATTCTTAAGATAGTTTTGTAAATTAGCAAGGAGTTGTTGTTCATATCTTGCTAAGAACACTTTTGTGTTATTGTACTTTAATTGTGTCATACGCTTGTTTAGAAGCAATTCATGTACACACCTTTGTAACACTTTTTGAAGTGTAGATTCCTCAAGTGACTAAGTCGTTAGTCTGGATACTTGAGACGGCTAGGTTGTTGTTTTACACTTAGAGGTTGCAACAAGGTCGGTTAGACTTGTTGTGTTTAATCTTTCAAGATTATTGGATTAAGTCCTTGTCTAAGCTAAAATCACCTTGGTGGGTGGATTGGAGTAACTTTGTTAACAGTGAACCAGGATAAAAATAATCGTGTCCATTTATTTTCATTCTCTAGTTAATATTGATTTTTAATTCCGTAGATTGTTGGTGGAACCCAATTCAAACCCCCATTTCTTGTGTTTCTCACCCCTTCAATTGGTATCAGAGCTCTGGTTCTGGTATTGATGTTTATCAAACACTTAACCGTGTCAGATAAAGATCCAAACGAGTTTTGAGAAACACCTTGATGGTCTCCACTGCACCACATGTTGTTCCAAGTCTCAAATACTCTCAGTTTTTATCTTCCACCATTGTTGGTGAAAAAGTTGAGTACTGGAAAGCTGAACTAGAAAGTTATTTCTAAAAGGTGATACTGGTCATTTGAATATGGTAGTTGATAACTACATATCTCCCTCACATAAAGCTGGTAAAAGGTTGAAAGTAAATCTGAATGATCAGTTGGAAAAGGATGACAAGAATCATCATAAAGTAAGAAGTTCCATGATTGCTGGAAGTTAATTCTTACTGAGTTTGAGATGTTTTCAAAATCAGACTGTTATGTCTATTTGACTTTCTCAGAATAACTCATTAAGAATTCTTTTAAATCAAGAGAATGATTGCTCATGTTTTGATTCAGAAGCATGAAGACTTCAAAGATGAAGAACGTCGAAACTGTTGAGATGTTATTCTCAAATTTTTAAGACTTCGGTTGCAGAACTATGGGTTCTGAACTAAGGCTACTTCTCATCAGATCACTTGAAGAAAGTTATCAAAAGATCGTTGTCCAGATTAAGACTTTTGTTAGCTACTCTCAAGATCACAGAAGATCTGAACATCACCTCTGTCAAAAGATTCGAGAAGAAAATGTACTGTCACTTCTAATCAGACGAGTTGATCACTATGGAATAAGATCTCACGGGAACAGATCTAAAACACCTAGACAATCGATTAGCAACATGGAATGATTATGAGTTCTCAAAGATGATGAAGATGAAGAACCGACTATCTCAGCACTGTTGGCTGATGTTGGAATCTCTGATGAAGAAGATCCCTCTAGAAGATGAAGTAGTTTATGTCTCTGATTCAGTAGAAATTATCTCTGTTGCAGAAGTTCTCAGTAACTCAGTTAAAGCTCTGGCCTTGTCACCAAGATTCTGACTGTTTGCACTATTTCTGTAGACTGTCATATTCGAACCAATGAAATACCACGGTATGAAGTATTGATTCAGTTACGGCTAGTATCTACAGAATAAACTTTAGTGAAGGATCTTGACACAAGGATGAATCCTTCTGTGTTCTCTTCTCTCTAGTGCAAAGTGATTGTCTGAGATTGCTCAAGGTTAGAAATAATATTGGTCAACAGACTAAGGACAAATAGCTTAAGAAGCTATCTAATGAAAATGAGTTCTTCATGTCCTAGTTCTTTACAATAAGATACGAATGAAAAGGGAGAACAAGATCTTGAAAAGAAATGGCTAAAATCATGATATTTGAAATTATCATGACAAAGCATTTCTAAGGAAGCTGTAGCATGCTATTTTGAACAAATCTCTTTTCAAATCACTTCTGATGCATCATGATTATAATGCTCAAAGTCTATAAGTACTTGGAGTTGAAGTACTTCTGCAGATGTATCAATTTGATGTCAGATTTGATAATAAGCTTGGTAGTTAAAAGTCAAAGCGTATTGGAAGATTGAAAATCTGGAAATTACCTTTTCAGATGCTGAAGGTAATAGAGCTACTGTAGAAGTACAAGATGAAGAAATTAGAAGATGCTCAGTCAGAAGCCGTCGCAGTTCTTACTTCCCTCAGAAAGCTTAGGAAGAAATCTATACTTTCTGAAGTATTGATTCTGGGTGATAAGACTAAGCCAGTAAGAACAAAATCAACATTCAAACCCTCTGAAGAAATAATTCGTGGTTTGATGTTCATGATGATATCTGCATTTGTTGAAGAAGAGCGTCTGATCAGAGATTGTACTCCAGTGACGCATGAAGAATTCAAATAGTTCTTTCAGCATATGGCATCTGGATTTTCTATATCCGAATTCGGGAATTAACTAATTGAATATATTGACTTTCTAGAAATAAGTCATAATAAAGACAAAAGCAGTTAAGCAAAAGCAGAAAGCTAAAAGGATTGCTTAGATCCCTCTGATGATCTAGATACAACAAACATCAAGAGAGATATTTCATCTATTAGAATGAGAAGACTAAAGAAGCTAAAGACGATCTTATCTCAGTACAATATTCAAAGACCCCTCTGCATCTCATTCAAGATCTAAAGGAAGAAGGAAGATATTGTGAAGACAATTTCTAAGGAGAATCTGATCTAGCGGTCCAGCTAGAGACATCATCAACAACGTCTTCAACGGCATAAGCAAATTGAGCGGGATTCTGAAGAAGCACGCACAGAAGCAAGCTGGATGTTTACCAGATAATTAAGTAACATTTTTTTTCTAACTCTTACTATTTTTTATTATCTAAAGAATCTATTTTTATATTCTAGGATTAAAACTTTGAGATTATGTCCAGAAAGGAACTATTCTTTTAGAAACCTTTGATACACTCCTTTCTTATGGCTATTATCTATTTCAAATTCCTTACTGAAGATAAACTTGTTCTCATTCTTACATGTGAACTTTATTATGTGTCCAAAATGAAAAGAAGTATCTCAGAATATATATGTCCTCTAGAATAGAAAAATATGTTCTAATGTTTGAGTCGTAGCATTTTACTTCTGAGATGTGAGGCTTCTGACAAGTGAAGTTCTCATAAATCTGAAGTATCCATGGTCAGAACGCTCTATTGAGTTTGACCATTGGAAACTAAAGAGTTTACTTCATTAACAGGTTGTTAGGAAAAGTGAAGAGTCTGTGATGTCATTATAATACAGTTGTCTTTTGATAACCACACTTAGTTCTCACGTCGCTTTATGCTTAACATGACACCTTGTGAGTCGAGATTTTCTTGGGATTATGTGATAAACCTTTTTAACTCTCTCTTTGTTGAATCATTTTTCTCTTCTCTAATTAATTATAATCATTGCAAAATATCTTACTAATACTCACTCACTTCACATCACACACATACGCTACAACTTCCCACACTTTTAATATTTCAATCCTTTTGCTCTCTCTTAACCCTAAAAACCCAGTGAGTATTCCATTCTCTCTTTGAACAAATGGCTGACTACATGTCCAATAATCAAATTATGGCTCTACAACAACAATGTTTGGGAAACCTTCAAAGCGATGATACTCCTCAAATCACTTTAGCCCTTACTATAGAACACTTGGCTGTTCTATCTGAATAAACAGTAGACTTAAGGGTTCTATCTGTTAATGGCTTCTATTTCTCGAAAATGCTGGAAACCCAAGGTTGGAAAAGTTTCTTTAACCTTCTAAAAGGGCCAACTTACCCGGAGCTTGTCAAAGATTTTTGGGAAAATGCATATGTCTCGAATGACAGCAAGGTTCACTCAAACATTAAGGGAAATTTAATATGCATAAGTGAAACTGACATTGCTAGATTACTCCTTCATGACAACACTGGTGTTCGGTGTTACGACCAGAATCCTGTTATAGTGCTTAAATCCACAATGAACTATACATAGATTATCGAAATGATCACCTCTACCATTTTCAAAAATGGAAAGGACTAAACTTCAGTAACAAATCTCTTTGATAATCTAAGGGTTTGGTACATGGTCATCATTGGTTACATCTATCACAGGTTCTCATCTAGGTCTTCCAATCACGTGGATATATACACCAAGTACATGATGTTTCATTTGGATAAAGGAGATAAAATCAACTTGCCAGGATGTCTTTTCTTCTATCTTTGTTCCTCTATCAACTATGTTAAGAAAATTTCCAAAAATCTGAGAACCTGGATTCCCTTTGGAAGATTAATCTTTGAAATTCTGATTGATTGCAAGATTATGGAGTTATTGAATCCTCGATTTGCACCGGAAATCATTTTTGGAAAACCTTTTCGTGGCGAAGATCTGGTAGATATGTCCTTAATTAAAAATGTGATTGGGGCATCTGAATAACAGAATATGGAAACTAGTTCAAGCAGAAAGAGAAAGAGAGAAGTTGAAATGATTGTTGTGTCTAAAGAAAAAGAGAAAGAAGTTGTTGGAACGGTTGCCAGTGAAAAGGATTATGCGAAAACCTCTATGGGTCATGCTGTTAATTCCGACCAGTCACTTCATTTTGATACTAATCTTCTTCCTCGGTTGATGAACATCTTAAAAGATATTCAGAAGGAACAAAAGCTACTAAGAACTAGACTTGAGAAGCAAGAAAAATTCAACATGAATATTCAGAACTTGCTCACTCAGCTCATCTCAAGAAGATCTTCTTCTTCCCTACCTTAGGCACATTAGGGTTACCCCATTTTTTTGTCTTTTGTATTAAGTGTTTAAAATTTAAATGAATATTTCTATTTTCTCTTTTTTACTATTTGTATTATTGACTATCTTTTAATTTCCTTTTTGATTATGTTTTTGGTTTCGGATATGCTTTGTGTTCTTCCTTAGGGAAACTAAACTCACATCTTAGACTTCACAAATAGAAATTAGGGGAGCTTATAAACCTCATCCCTAAGACTATTTGACACAGGGGGAGCTTACAAACCTCAGACCCTAAAACTTTTTGGTCGTGTTGTTATATTTTCTTAGTTGTTCTGTTACATTTCACTTATACTTTTTTCTTGATAATGAATAATGTTTTCTTTATCCTGCGTTGGTTATTTATTCTTCTGCTGTTAATGTTCTAGCTATTTATCTTTATTGACTATCTTTTTATACCTTTTGATTTCTGACAAAGGGGGAGAAAGTGAAATGATTTTGATATATCTATTCCAAGAATCTTGATCCCAAATACATATTTCAGTATGCTTTTACCACTAACCTTTGTTTAATATTTGATCAAGAACTTTGTAAAAGTTCTCTATCTGTTAGAACAAGTTATCAGAAGATATGTTCAAGAAACAAGAAGAATGATCTAAATAAGTTTGCTTTGATACAATACTTTATTCAATGGCTTTGACCACACACTAATCAAAAGCAAAAGAACAATCTAAAAGAACGTCTGCGAGTGCTCTGATACCTCAAGCTTATCAGAACTTGTGAACTCTCTGAAAGCATGGTAGCTAGACTCTAGTACTTCAAAGACTGTGGACCTCATGGATATCAAATCAAGAAATGGTCATTTAAGAAATGTTCAAGTTTTGAACCTTCTGATGGCATGTTGATTTCTTCACCTTCTAGTAACATGTTTAAGATATTGAAAGAACCTAGCTCTGATACATGATACGAGGCATCAAGAAAATCACTAATCAGGTTCTGATTACGTCAATCATGCCCTGATAGCAAGCCAGGTTCTAAGATGAAGACCAAACAGTTCTAGTCAGACTCTGATGAGACGTCTCTGAGAACTATTCCTTCTCTGTTCGTGTGATCTATACTTCAAAATTATTTTGTGAGTTTTGGGATCAGGGGAAGACTCTGAACAAGCATGGATTAATTTTAAGAGTAACAAATTCAGGGGGATGAGGTTAGCTTAACTCTGATTCTGGGGTTTTATGGTTATTAACCTGTACGAATCGCTCTATCAAAATACATAGTTTGTCATCATTAAAAAGGGGGAAATTGTAAGAACAAGAATGGTTCTGCATCTGGCCTTAAGTTTTGATGATAACTTCACATGTTATCTTAGAGAATAATGCAGTACTTTATGGTTTCTATCTAGTGTGTAGCTTTTGCTAAACAAGATTTGAATCTGATTGAAAGGCGTGTGACATCATCAGAGTTTAATCTAAACACTCTGGAAGAAAACATACATTGTGTACAAGATTTAAGTCAATATTCAAGAATATTTTTTAATACAACGGCTCTAAAGAAAGTTTGTACTAAAGCTTCTAATTATGACTTTGTCAGTAAGCTTTGGATGCTTTCTTAAAGATGTGCTTCTATCGCTACAAGTTTTGAAGTTTCTGAAGACAAGGTTCTGTTGAAAAAAGTTCTCAAGATTCTAAGGACATCATTTATGAAGTTCAAGTTCTGAAGACTCTGAAGACAAGGTTTTGTTGAACGAAGTTCTAAAGAATCTGAAGACAAATATGTGCTTAACAAGTTTTAAAGTTTCTGAAGACAAGGTTCTGTTGAACAAAGTTCTGAAGATTCTAAAGACATCATTTCTGAAGTTCAAATTATGAAGACTCTGAAGACAAGATTCTATTGAACGAATTCCTGAAGACTCTAAAGACAACTACGTGCTTAAACAAGTTCTGAAGATTCTAAAGATGAGGTTCTGCTGAACAAGTTCTGAAGTCTCTGAAGACACCGCTTCTAAAGATCAAGTGCTGAAGACTCTTATGATAGTTCTGCTGAGCAAAGATTTGAGATTCTGAAGACTTGGGTTCTGAAGTTACAAGTATTTGAACTCTCTCTACACGCTTCATCAAATATACAACTAAAGTCTCTGAAGATTAGAAGACAGAAGATCAAGAATGGTTTGCGTGTTTCAATGAATATAAAAGTATAAAGTAGTCTGTGACCTCTACCTAGAATAGGTGGCGCAAGGACAACTCTGTTGTATTATGATGTAAACGTTCATGTATGTGAACGTTGGGATATTATAGCTGGAATATGTTTCCTATTATACCCTCCAACGGATCTATTCTCAAGCTCCATATATTGAAGATCTGAATGCTTGAAGAAATTACTGGAAAATGCCAAGTGAGCTGCAAAAAGCCAAATGTTGCAGAAGCTGAAAATGCCAAGTGTGCTGAAGTGCGAAATGCTGCAAGAGCTAAATAGAAAAATGAGAGAGTAACCATAATAAGAAGCAAAAGAGCTGAAGAAAACACAGGAGTATGTGTGCAAGGCGGAAGCAAGCACCAAGTTTTAAACTCACAAAACTCAAGTTGATACGATGCAAATCTCTAGGAGATTATTCTTAAGATAGTTTTGTAAATTAGCAAGGAGCTATTGTTCATATCTTGCTAAGAACATTTTTGTGTTATTGTACTTCAATTGTGTCATACGCTTGTTTAGAAGCAATTCTTGTACACACCTTTGTAACACTTTTTGAAGTGTAGATTCCTCAAGTGACTAAGTCGTTAGTCTGGATACTTGAGAGAGCTAGGTTGTTGTCTAACACTTAGAGGTTGCAACAAGGTCGGTTAGACTTATTGTGTTTAATCTTTTAAGATTATTGGATTAAGTCCTTGTCTAAGGCAAAATCACCTTGGTGGGTAGATTGGAGTAACTTTGTTAATAGTGAACCAGGATAAAAATAATCGTGTCCATTTATTTTCATTCTCTAGTTAATATTGATTTTTAATTCCGCAGAAAATATCATTGTTGGTGAAACCCAATTCAAACCCCCTTTCTTGTGTTTCTCACCCCTTCATGTTACAGTTGTCATATCCTAAATTTTACCCGGGTTCCCTTTCATGTTTTTAAGGAGCTTTTTATTTTGAATGGTTCGGTTAACTTAATTGATAGTGTGTAAGGATATTAAACATGAGGTCTAGGGTTCAAATCCTACCAATGATTTTTTTTTTCTTTCTTATTTTTGGGTTTTAGATTTTTTTTCCTACATTTCTCATTTTTATTAATATCTATTTTTAGTTTTTATTTTTTTCATTATTGTTATTAGTTAATTATTATTATTATTATAAAAAAAATATTTGTTATTCTATTATTAATATTACTTATTATTCCTATCATTAAGTTAATTATTATCATTTAATTATTATTATTATTATTATTATTATAAAAAAATACATTGTTATTATTTTTTTTATTATAACAAGAATTAGATCTAAGTATCCCAACACAGAAGACACACCATTCACCAAGCAAAACATGGTTTCTTTGAAAATCAAAATTATAATCATTCCAATCAAATCCATTCAATTCCTTCCAAAACCAAAATAGAGAAAAAATCATAACTTTGATATAAAAAATAATCAACATTAAACCCCTAGTTTCCTAATTTCACTATAAATAGAAGAGGAAAAAAAAACACATACTACACAACACCAACAACCCTTCACACTCTCATACACGATAAAAAGAGAGTAAAAATTCCGTCAAAATCATTCCCCATATACCTTCATACACGTAAAAGAGCACCAAACATATACCATTAGACCAAAATACTTCCCTTCAATCACCAACAAATCACCCTCACAATAATGCACAACACCTTCATTTATCCAATTTCACTCATTAATCTCAAAGTCAACTTCATCATCACCAAAACCATCATCAACACAACATAAACCATAAACAATAACACATCAATTCCATCATATCTCCTCAATCTTTGTTTTTCATACTCAAATCAACATAAACATAAACCAAACACAACAACAATACCAAACACCATAAATCTAAAAAACATATAGAAAAGGGGAAGAAATAGTGAAGGACCACCACTTGAGTCCAACGGTTGTCGTGAAATCGAGCAACTCTGACCACCTCACCACTACAAGAAACATATATGCGACGACCACCTAGCCTCCGCCGAAAACATCAAGCACCACCGTCACCATAGACGTTGTGTAGGGATGGCAATGGGCAGGGTACCAAAGTACCCGTCCCCAAACCCGCGGTTTAAAAAAATCCCCGTACTTGACTCCATACCCGCGTGGGCACCGATGTTTGTACCCGTACACGTATCCTTTGGGTACCTAAGTACCCATACCCATACCCATTTACCCGCATTTCTAATAAAAAATCATTGATCATTTATAATTTATAATGTCATTTTAATTTTTCAAGAACATTTAAAAAATTTAGAGGATGTTATTGTTGAGATAAGAAATAAACAAACATTAATATTAAAATGCATAAAAATTTAATAGTGATGTATTTAATAAAATTGTTAGATTAACATATGTACATAATAATGAAAATAAATAAATAAATATATATATATATATATATAGTGCGGGTATGGGGTGAGCTGGGTACCCGTACCCGCGCCCATACCTGCTTATTTAGTGGGTAATTGCCTATGCCCGTATCCATTTTGCGGGTTTTTACCCTGTCCATTGTGGGTAATTTTGCGGGTACCCACTAGGGATGGATACAATTGCCATCCCTATCGTTGTGGAATCCTCTATCGATAATTTTTCTTTTGTTCTAGCTTTTTGTTGATTATTCATTGTGTTGTTGTAATACTTGATTTATGGTACTAAATGTTTATGATTTTGTTTACTGCAATTTAAGAATTAAAGGAAAGAATTTGAGAGTGGGAGAACATTGAGACAGAGTAGAACCGAGAGAAGGAGATGAAGAGGAAATAATTTTTTTCTTCTTTTATTTATGCGTGTTATAGATGAGAGAGATGAGAAGAAATTCCCCTTTTTTTCATATGTTTTTTTTTGAAGCGGCTAAATTTTATTAAAGAGAAAGGCATAAGAAATGCAAACCAAATACAATCAAAACCTATCAGGCTAATAGGAAACAACACCAGGACCACGGAAGAATTCCCCAAAACAAGAATCTAAAACAAGAATCTAAATTACAAGAAGCCAAGCTCAAGATAAGCGCATCCCACTGAAGGATTCCAAGACATCAAAGAACAGCCTCCACCCACCAAAAATCAAAAACAAAACAGGAGAGCCTAACTAGCAAAAAATCTAAATCTGAAAAACCAGACTAGATCCCAGCCTCAATGCCAAGGCTAAAATGAGGACCTGAAATTCAGACTGACAGAACACCAGGAAATACAACATTCAGGTCTGCACAAATGACAAAACCACCTCACCCAATGTCAAAATGGTTCTGCAGCCAAAGATTTAAAGACTAGCAATCCAATACTGCACGGAAACTAGGCTGCAGCAAACCGCAGATAACCCGACTGATAATCAAACCAAAAAGCCCCTCCAACTCCCAAAAACCTGCACAGGGACCTAAACAACTCTGAGAATTTGATCAAGCAAAACCTCCAGCCTAGATCACCAGATACGACGACCGAAAATCAATCTCCAAGTCTAGATCGCAGGCCTAAACTTGCCCTTGGATTCATGCACCAAACTGCTAGCTCCACTTCAATAAATTTTGATTTCACTTTGAGCCAACTCCAAGATGTAATCTTCACCTGTTCAATGATTTTATTGATACAGAACTCTTTGTTTCTGAATATGATATCATTCCTACTTTTCCAAATCTTCCACACGACCGCACACCAGATTGTAAACAGCATGTTGTTTCTTCTTATTCCTCCTCCCATCAAGTCTTTAAATTGCTTCATGTGCTTCCAGACTTCATTATGCAGAGCTGATTGTAGTCCCAACCATTTGAGAATTTCACTCCATAAACCTGCATACAAAGAGCATTAAAAAAAACGTGTTTTGTCGACTCCTCACTCCCGCAATTCCCGCTATACCTAATCTGATCCAGAGATAAAATTCCCCTTTTGACTAAGTTTTCCTTAGTCGCAAGTCTATTTTGAACCAATCTCCAAATCAAGCACGATACTTTGGCCGGTATCGCCTTATTCCATAATTTCGCCCAATTCTGAGCTGTTACAGAATGACTAGAATTCGATAGATACTCATAAACCTCTCTCACAGAATATGTCTCCTCATCTGTGATCCTACCCAAGTATAATTGTTGTATCTCCTTCCACCATCAAGAATAGTCTAAGCTACCACTATTGAAGTTTTCAATTACAGCTCCATACCTGTTTGTTATGACCCTCACCCATAAGCCATCTCTCTCTTTTTTTAACTTCCACTTCCATTTTCCTAGTAATGCAAGATTAAACATCCTAAGATTCTTGATTCCCATCCCTCCCTCCTCAATTGGTTTACATATCATCTCCCAACTCACCCAATTTATTTTCCTCTCATCCTCGCCCCCTCCCCAAAGAAATTGTATGAATAGAGATTCAAGTTTAGAAATAATACCTACGGGTGCCTTGAAAAATGAAAGGAAGTAGACCGGTAGTGCCGAGAATATGGATTTTATGACAACCACCCGACCTCCTATGGACAATTGTTTGTTCTTCCAACTTGATTGTTTATTCCTTACCGCATCTACCACCGGCTGCCACATCACTTTTCTTCTAGGATTGTCCCCAATTGGCAGCCCTAGATAATTGAATGGAACCTCACTGAGGCTGCACTTTAGGAGTCCTGCTGTTGTTTCTAGCCACTGCTGACAAACATTAACACCAATCAGCCTACTTTTATGGTAGTTCACCTTGAGACCCGATATGAATTCAAAGATCAAAAGCATTGATTTGATTGATCTTATATTGTCCCAACTCTTTTCTCCAATGATTAGGGTGTCATCCGCGTATTGAAGATGAGTGAATTCTTCATCGCCTCCATTGAATCTGTAACCTCTGAATTTTTCAGATGCTATTGTCTTTTCCAGTAATGCACTAAACCCTTCTGCTACTAAAAGGAAAAGAAAGGGTGATAAAGGGTCATTTGTTTTTGTGCCAATGAAAGAGTGACTGTTGATTTTGTGCCATTTGTTTTTTTCTTTCTCAAACCCATCGCCATGAGTCGCATTATGAATGTTTTTTTTTTTCAAAATAAAAAAAATATGAGCACGTGGAAATGTGAAAAAAAGGGGCAACCGCTGGCCCCTTATGTGTACAATTTTTTTCTTTTCTTTTATTTATTTATTATGTCTTTTATTTAGTAATTAGGGTATAGAGATACACTTGGGCCTTAATTCTTTTGGGCCCTAACTCCTTCAATTCACACATCCTATTCCCTTTGATACCCCTTAGTTTTTTTTAAATTTATTTTTAGATAATTTAATTATTGTTAATTTAATCATGTTAGTTATTCTTTAAATTAATCTTTTATTTTAGGTTATAATTAATGTAATTTAAATTTACAATTTAGTTGATTCAATCATTTAGTTAGGTTATAAAAATGAATAAAAAATACTTTTTTTCTTTTATGTCATTAAAATAAAAATAAATACAAAAAATAAAATTTCTTTGTAAATAATTCAAAACATTGCACATAATCAAACTAGGAGTACATTATACTCTTAGATATGTTTTGAATGATATCAAAAATAGGTAACTTAGTACTTTGTGTATATTGTGTTAAACGAAGGCGACTTATCTAGAGGGGAGTGAATAGATCCCCAAATAAATTTTCTTTACAAAAAGTGTTTAAAAAAATAATGGTTGGCTGAAGTAACTTGGATCGATTCCTCTAAATCGAACCGCTATCGAAAAACTCAGATATGCGTATGTGTAAACAAATCGAAGATAATGATAAGATATCCAATTAATAAGTTTTAATCACAATCTCTTGAAAGCCACTCAACAAACAATGCTATATCCATTGATAAATCACATAAAATCAATTGAGATAAATTATCGAACACCTTGTGTGCAATCGATCTTGTTTGGAAATCTGTATGGTTTTGTTGATCTTAAAATCCAACCACAATCAAAATGATTGTGATTAATTCAACAAAACGATTTTCAAAAGAATTTACTAAACAAATTAATCGCACAAATGATGAACTCAACAATTTGCTAACGAAATGTAAAAGATATATATATATATATATATATATATATATATATAGAGAGAGAGAGAGAGAGAGAGAGAGAGGGAGAGAGAGAGTACACAAGGATTTCTTTAGGCAGTTCCCTAATCGGCCTTGCTATGGGTAGATCTGCCCTAAATTCGAATTCGAATTGAGATCATGAAATTAACCTTACTTTGCAAATTTAGTTTACAAGAGAAACATAGCAATGAAACCCTACAAACCCTAAGTTTAATGTTGATTCTAACACTTTCTCTTCCCTTGATCTGAGCTTGATCAAGTCACCCAACAATACCAATTTTATTCACTGTCTCACACTACTCCTTTGCAAGAACAGTTCTTTAAAGCCTTCACTCGATCGAATCCAAACTTGAGTAATCTTGTCCAAAACCTTCAAATCACCACTTTGATTTTGAAGGAAAACCCCGCCTTGGTTTTCTTATTTGAACCCCCCTAAGATCTCAACCCAATTTACAATACCACAAGCTAAATTGGATGTTATCAACTTGATTTTAGATGGCAGCCAAACAATGAATGATTATGTGTACTTTGTTTGTGTGTATGCATAAAACCAAGGTTGAAGATGAAGAAGACTCTTAATATGTTCCAAGTTTCGTTTATGATTTTACCAAAATCATTAAAAAAATGATGCATGTATGAAGTATTAATTGTATGCAAGTTTAGAAGCAAAAGGAATGTAAAAGAATTGAAAAAGTTTTGAATTTTTGGAAAATTTCGTTGACATGTCAACTTATGAAAGCCGTGTGCCGACCTGTAAAGGCGACACATCTAACAGAGCCTACAGTCTTTAATTTTGAAGTAAATGAGTCGACCTATGAAGTGGATGTGTCGATACATAGAAAAATGTTTCCTGTATGTGTCAACCTGAAATATGTATGTGTCGACATATAGATTGATTTTTCACAAAAATTGATTTGATGCATTTATGATGCATGAAACCTTTTCTAAGTTGTTCCCAAATGCTTTTATGCTTCCTAATGCTAAGATGCACATTGAGAATCAGAGGATATCGTCCAATATACATTAACGCCAAAGTATCCTAGTTTTTCCATCATGCAAAATACATCTAATGTAATGGAAAATTGCACTCACATACTCCCCCTTTTTAATGATGACAAAACTTGAGACGATGTGTTTTGTGTCTTTATGAAGACTCCCCCTGAATGTATGCATCCCAACTTCATCATGCTTTTCCCCCTTTGAGAACATCAAAAAGAGACAAAGCAATCCATGAGGAGTATAGTATATCACACATAAACCAATATAACACACATAGGTGTTTGCAAATATAAGATCATCAATACCACAACACTCATACAGAATGATGTACATATTGTAAAAAGAAGGCCTACACATAAATAAAAGCATATAAAGCAACAAACTAACATGATTGCCACAACTTATGCCAAATAACATACAATAAACATGAAAGATGAATGATACAATGTAATAAAAAACTCTTGAGTTGCTACAAATTTGACACGATTATGTGACATATGCTTTTGGTGCTCCCGAAATGCTGCACACGCATGTGCTCTAGCAAGGAGATATATAGATTTACTACCACTCAAACCAAAAATAGAGATGTTATCATAATAATGACACACTACAAGAATTTTGCTAACATTATAACATGTTCAAACATATTTCATACCAGAATAGATAAACAACACCATCACATATATCATGTAAGAACTAATAATAAAGAGCATGCTCATACACAAACACCATATTTCAAGTATTGAAATAGAATAACATGAGGTCACTATAAGCATATAAATTGAAAGACATCAATTAATATTTTTGGAAGTGAACATTCATGATATATTTCATACATCAAGTATATCAAGCATTTGGAACATAGATAACATGCAATAGTAAAAGACTTACTTTCAAAGGGAGAAAATGAAACAATATTACCTTGCTTAGGAGTTGATGAGAGATGTGTTGAACCCTAATTTTTACCCCTAAGATTTCTCACATCTCATTTGCATCTTTACCACAAACAAGATCATGCTTTGGTTCCTTTAGCCTCTCTTATTTGGGTTTATGTCTTGTAGGGATCACCGAGCATCTGCGTGTTTCTTATTTTCCTTTATTTGTTTATGTTTACTAACCTTTAATTAAAATCCAAAATTTTTTTGTTTCCCTTTTACTAACTTTTTCAGGAAGGGTTTGGATCAAGGATATCAAATATCAGTCCCTCAGCTCAAATGAAATTCATCTGAACAAAGTCAAAGTTGATCTGTGAGCAATTCAAAACCATTTGATCAAGAGTTTCTAAGATTTAATTGATTATTATTCAAGAGACTCCAAGGTTCATGTGTTTATTTCCATGCCTTCTTTGACAAGCAAAACGAATCGAGCCAGAGCCACAACAGTGCAATCAAAAGGCAATTTTCCCATTTTTCACTGAAGTAACTGATTACCACTATATGGGTAATCGATTACCACGTGGAAAATTTGAAAAAAAATCAGTAAATTCAAATTCTGCAGCATTTGACACCAATTTCATCATTTGAGAATATTCTAGATCACTTCATTTTAATTCCCCTAGATAATCACAATTAATTCCCACCATACACCTTCACTAATCACCACTATTTTGCTAATTTTCCTCCAAATTCAAATTCCAAGCCTAATTCTCATTTCCAAACAAATTCCAAACCACCAAAATTTCCAAGCCTAAACTCTATAAATAGAATCCTCATTCCATTCATTCTACAAGCTTTTGATAGCCAAGAAACCTCTTGCAAATTCTCTCCCTAACCACAAAATTCACTCAAAGCTCACTTTTCTTCTTTTGAAAGTTAACAAGTTTTCACATTGAATCCTGTTCAACTTTGAGCTAAACCTTCATCCAAACTTGTTTTCTTCATCAATTCTTGTAGATCAAGGCTTTGGAGTTTGCATCTTGAAGCAATTTGAAGGAATTTTCAGATTTGGAGTGGTAATCTCATTTTCCACCATTGTTGTTCTTGATTCATCTTCCATAATGTGATCCTTTAATAATTCTTGTTGCTTGATCTTTGGATCTTACAAATTGTGTTTCAATTGGTGTATTTACTGTTGTTTACATTGAAATTTCGTGCACAATCCAATCCTTGATCATGCTGAATTTTGAAGGAATGCTGAATTTTGGAGATGCTGATTTTTCGATGTTTTTCTGCTGTTTTTGCAGTGGTAATCGATTACCCTAATCATGATAATCGATTACCCTAAGACAGAATGGTGTTTTTCACCTATTTTTGGGATTGTTTTAGTTGTTTCTTCATTCCTAACCCCTTCCCTTTGTTCTTAGCCTTAAATCACATAATTTTGTGGTTTAATTTGGCTTTCTCTTCATCTATTTCTCTTTTATTTGGATCGATGAAAGTCTTATGGATCTTATAATTTCTTTGTTGAATTCTTGATCAATACTAGATCATTACCTTTTTTTCTTTTCGTGCGGTATTGCTTTCGGATGACGATTTACATATCGCTCATCTAGCATGCATTAGCACAAAGGTCATTTTTACTGGCCTCGAGTAGGGTGACTTCTATATAAGTCACTTGACGATTGCTTAACATAGAGCTACATTTGTCCCTCCCTCCGCATCAGAAAATGATCATTTGTGGCCCAAACTTATGTTTGCAATCACAAGGATGGTTGATTATTTGTCTTTTGGCTCAATACCTATGAGACTTGTTGTTAGGAGGCTGTGGTCTTATCAATCCTCTAATAAGTTTTCATTAACCTTGACCTAAGTGCATTATTCAATCATTATTGATAATTTGTTCTAACAACTAATCACTAACTTCTAACCTTACCTTTATGTTTCCTTCTTGCTCCCTATCTCTCTTTATTTTTATGTCATTATATCATGTCATATCTTGTTTATACTTCTGTCATTTTCAATTTGTCCACTTGGACCATATGTTTATGCTTATGCCTTTTTCTCTTTGTCCACTTGGACCAAAAACATTAATAAAGGTCAAATCCTCTAAAAAACTTGTGCTTCTAATCTTGGACTATGGCTACTATCCTTTGCATCGGACATGGAATTTTGAACATAGACCTTGGACTTCAATGCTATTCTTGGATCCTTGGACTTAGAACTAGGACCTTTTCCCCTTTCTTTGGAATTATGGTTTGAAGACTTTGGAGCTTTGTGCTTTTGCTTGGTTTATGGTGAAGATAACTACATTTGTGGTTAGATCTTTCTTATCTTTAACTTTTACTTTATGCTTTAGGATAACCTCTTCTTCTCCACCCTTTCTTTAATTTTCAAAATCTTCTTTCTTTTTTCAAAACCTTCTTGTTTTTCAAAACTTGAACCTCTTTTACAATAAACCTTGACTTATGTCAAGTGCCTTTTTTCAAACTTCCTTTTCTTTAATAAATTTCAACCAATGTTAACCATACTTGACCATTTCAAAAGACTTTAAAAAACATTCAAACTCATTCAAAACTCTTTTGTGCCCTTGTGCACTTTTCCTTTAACTTTTTCACAAGTTTAGACATGATTCATTTTTTATAGCGGAATTATTCGCTTGGAATGAAGACATGTCTCTACTTTTTAAAATCAACCAAAACAAATAAATTTCATTCTTTGTACCACGAACTACGAGGTTTTGATCCTATATTGCACTTTGTGGGTACGTAGGCATGAGGTGACAAGTCTCTCCAAACACAAAAATCTTAAAAAATATTTCTCTTCTCATCCCCTCAATCTCATTTAGAACAAACATTTTCAAACCAAAAAGCGTAGATATTTCAAAGGGTTCCTATAGAGTACTATAGACATTTTGGATGCTAACACCTTCCCTTAGTGTAACCAACCCCTTTACCCAGTCTCTGTTTACTTGTTCTTGTTTTAGAACTTGTTTAGGTTTTGTTCGCTCTTTTTTCTTTCCTTTTAGATAAAATAAAAGTGCGGTGGCGACTCTTGCTTTTCGAGTTAAGTTAATCAATAGCTTACACTCACGATTTTTGCCGCTACAGTAAAGTGGTAACTCTGCTGGGGATCGAACCCATAATCTGTGGTTCTTAGTGGGTTCAGCCTACTTTGTTTTATTTACGCTTTATCTATTTGGTTTGACTGTTATTGGTTGTTCTGCTTGGTGATCCAGTGTGGTGAGTTAAGTCCTATACCCAGACTTAAGAGCACTTATGATAGGAGGGTGGTATATTCTTGTTCGACTTACGTGGAGTAGTCCTTACTAAACTGACTTGAGATCCCCCACTAAGTGGAGGCCCCTTTGGGATTACTGATGTCATACGAGTAGTCGTAAATGGCATTACTTTTTCCGACTTAGGAGCCTGAGAAGCTGAGGACCTTAGAACCCTTTAACCTATTTTGGCCTTATTAGTACGTGGTGCGGTGGCTATTCAGGTGTAGACTTGAATGATTTGTTATGCGACACCACACTCAGACAAGTTTCTCTTAAGAATATTGTTCGCTGACGAGTAGTCGTTTAAGCTGATAATATCCGAAAGATGGATCTATGACTCTGGGCACTTTTTTAGAACCTTGTTCGGCAGGTGTTATACCCTTAGTACATATCTTTGTGGGTTGGTTCTTAACCTTTGATTCCATGCTCGTGACTCGGACCCTTGACCCATGTGCTTTGAGTGATCTTGTTTGTGGTTGTTGCATCCATGCACTCTTGCATCCATGAGCATACATCTGCATTCATCCAAGTTGCCAAAGAAACTCATTTCAATTGTATCCTTCTTCAATTATCTGTTCACCGTTAAGCTATTTCCTCGGCACAACTACGGAACTAGAGCTGGCGTCAGATTGAGAATGGAAAATCAAGAATAACACAATGCCAAAGTTAGAATGGAAATTGATGAGTTGAAGGCCAGCATGACCAAGCTCACAGAAATGATGTAAGTTCTGATTGCTAGAAGTGAACCACCTCATAGGACCGTGATCTCTGAAGTCTCAATCACTGTTGTTGTTGACCCTCCACCAATCCAGCAACCAGCTTCTACTTGGCCAGAATTTGGGTTACCTCTGAATTAATCGCCACCCTTTGTAACTACTCAAATGGTTGTCCCGTCTGTACTGCCAGTATCTTCAGCTCCATTGTTCACTGAACCTCAGCCTGTTGTGCATTCTGTTGCTCAAGCTACTCCTGAGAATCCTCCTTTCGTGTACCATGCCGTTGGTTCACAATTCGAAAGTCAGGGAGAACCCAGATACATTGAGGAAGTTAGAGAGAAATGGCAAACTCTGGAAAAAAGGATAAGAGTCGTGGAAGAAAATGATCCCTTTGGTGCTGCCACAATGGACATGTGCTTGGTTTTAGACTTGGTTATGCCTGCCAAATTCAAAACTCCTAATTTTGAGAAATACAAGGGGCACACCTGTCCCAGAAGCCACTCGGTGATGTACTACCGCAAGATGGCTGCCTATACCAACAACGACAAATTGCTCATTCACTGTTTCCAAGACAACTTGAGTGGGGATTCACTGAAATGGTATATGGGACTTGAGAAGAACCGTATCCAAAGCTGGAATGACTTGGTTGATGCTTTCTCAAAACAGTATAAATACAACCTGGACATGGCACCTGGCCGCCATCAACTGCTAAACATGTCTCAGGAAGAAAAATAATCCTTTAAGGAGTACGCTCAGCGCTAGAGAGAGCTAGCTGCTCAGGTGGAGCCACCCTGGCAAAAAAGGAATTGACTGGATTATTCATGGACACTCTTCAGCCACTGTTTTGGGAAAAGAGGATAGGAAACGTATCACCTGGTTTTGCTGACCTGGTCACTATTGAAGAAAGACTAGAAGAGGGTATCAAGAAAGGAAAGATTACTAATGCTGAAGCCTTTAATGGTGCTAGAAAGTCCGCTGGGAATTTTCAAAAGAAGAAGGATGGTGATACCCATGCTGTTTCAGTTGAAAGGAAACCTCATCGCAGGCAACAACAATCTGTAGCTGCAGTTGCTCCTGTTGTCAATGCTCAACCAGTTCAAGCTCTTCGTCAGGCTGTTAGACAAAATCAGAATCGCAATAGGGTTAACTTTTATCCTCTCATGATGTCCTACACTAAGTTGTATCCAGGTATTGTTCATAAAGGTTTGATTACAACGAGGGCTCTACCTCCTCCAAATCCTTTCCCAGCCGACTATAGGGCTGATCTTCATTGTGAGTTTCATCATGGTGGGGCAGGCCATAACTTAGAAGGTTGCTATGCATTGAAGGTTAGAGTACAAGAGCTGATCAAAGACAAGATCCTCACTTTTCTTGATGATAATCCCAATTTTGTCATAATCCTTTACCAAAGCATGCCAAGTGAAGTTTGAGTCAATTCTTACAAATCATCTCCTAAAGCCAGTGTTTCAGACAAGATAACTCATTCTTGTTGCTGATTTGTCACTAGGCCTTGTTTCTTTCTGTTTGCATTTTCCTTTGACTGTATTGATTGTTTGTTTTCGAACTTTATTTGTAATTTCATGGTTAATTCTAATGAAATAAGCATTGCAATATTTTGATTTAATTCATTTACATCCACTGTGTGCATCTTTATGTTTTCTTTTTCACAAAACAAAAATATATCTCCTGTTCACTTTCTTTATCAAGCTTTTGTTTATACAAAGATTGGAGGGAGGATGACGAAAACGAAATACCCAAAATTGTTGAATTGTATGCTTTCAATTAAAACCTGGCTGATGATGTACAAGCATTGTTTCAACTCCTAAACACTGGAGAAATAAGGAAGTTAATCCCTTGTCAACCCCTTTGAGCCTAGAAGTTGAAGTTTCTTTCTGTACGAAAAAACCCACAATCTTAACCTGGGGATGGGTAGTTCTCATTTAATTTTACTGTGTATTTAAACACAAGAGAATTATTCAAGACGCCTTCCAGCAAAGGTTGCAATCACAAGCTTTCCTTCGCACACATCAAAGAAGTGTCGAAGATGTCTTTCAAATAATAAGCCAATGATGGTTCACTGTAATCATTAAGCCAGGCAGTCACTATCTTTAAAAAAAAGAATAAAAAAATCTAATGAAAAGCCCGCTAAGTCAAAACCTATGAAGGAGACTTAGGTAAAAATTTGGGCATCCCGCTGACTGTAAGCTCAAATGACATAGTTCAGGCAAAAGTTAGGGATAACAAAAGAAAGATCAAGAGGTTACCAAAATCCTCAAAGACAAAATGAATTGACTGAGGTCCTCATAAAAAACAACAAAATGTTATAAAAAAGTGAATTCCGTCTCAAAAATCCCTTGGCTCTTAAGCCATCATCATAACAGTGTTGCAATTCCAAAATCGATTGGAACCTAAATGCATAGTTTGAATTAACTGAACATAAGACTGAAGATCATCACGAAGAATGGGTTGGGTACAAATAAACTTTAAGCCTATATGTTTTGTTTAAAAAACCGTGAACCATACCACGTTACAACCCTCAAAAGACCTAACTGGAGCCAGGTTTCTTTTGTTCCTAGTTATCACTTTGTTTTCGTCGAGTTTGTTCTTAAAAAACCACCTAGTGCCAATGACTTGATGATTTAGTGGATGAGGGACAAGGTCCCATACATCATTCCTTTTAAATTGGTTTAATTCATATTGCATGTCCATAAGCCAATGCTCATCAACTAGGGCATCCTTAGGGTTTTTAGGTTCAAATTACAAAACAAATGCAAAGTTATAACAAAATTTAATTATCTTGGAGCGTGTTGTCACACCTTTGGTGATGTATCCAAATATGTTGTCGATTGGATTATCCTTGGAGGTTCTCCAAGCCAAAGGAAGGCCGCCCACTGCACCTGGAATTTCATCTTTCTCCTTTTCATAATCGTTATCTTCTTCTTTCTTAAATTCCACCGCTTTAGGCAGATCAAATCCTTCTTCGGGTTTTTTGAGAATGTCTTGTGAAGATACACCTACATCATGAAAAGAAATACCTTTCCCGACATTTTTTGGATAAGATTCATCAAAAGTAACATGTACTGACTCTTCAACAATAAGTAATCTTTTGGTATCAACTCTATAAGCTTTGCTCGATTGAGAGTATCCAAGGAAGATACCTTCATCGGCTTTCGCATCAAACTGTCCATGGTTGTCCTTTCCATTGTTTAAAACAAAGCATTTGCATCTGAAAAAATGAAGATGTGATAAATTAGGTTTTCTACCCTTTAGTATTTCATAGGGAGTTTTGTCTAAAATAGGACATATTAGTATCCTATTTAAGACATAACATGTCGTGCTAATGGTATTAGCCCAGAAATACTTGAGTAGATTACCCTCACTGAGCATAGTTCTAGCCAACTCCTCTAAAACATGATTTTTGCGCTCCACAACACTGTTTTATTGTGGAGTTATTAGAGCGGAAAAGTATGCTTAATGCCATGTTTATCACAATACTTCTCAACGAGGTGGTTTTCAAATTCACCTCCATGATCGCTTCGGATAACAACAACTTTCAAATTCATCTTGTTTTGGAATAACCTTACAAATTGAGTGAAAGCTGAAAAGGTCTCATCTTCACTATGCAAAAACATGACCCAACAAAGTCTCGAGTAATCGTCTACAATCACAAAACCATAGTAGTTACCACCTAAGGTTTTGGTCCTTGAGGGACCAAAGAGGTTCATATGAATAAGTTCAAGAGGTCTTGAAGTTGAAAAAAATGTTTTTTTGATTTAAATGAGACTTTTGTTTGCTTACCCATTTGGCATGCATCACATAGGTGGTCTTTTAAAAATTTTATTTTTGGTAGACGGATTACTAAATCTTTTAAGCACTTTGTTAAGTAAATCAAAGTTGACGTGAGCTAGACGTCTATTCCATAACCTAGAGTATTCACTCATGGTGACAAAACACTTAGTTCTGGTCATGAATACATCATCTAGATTAAGCATATAGGTGTTGTTAACCCTCAAACCCTTAAACATACAATCCTTCTTTTCATTGTGTTCAAATATGAAACAAGATTTTTTAAAAGTTACTATGAATTCATTGTCACATAGTTGATTAATGCTAAGAAGATTGTGTTTAATACCTTCAACTAACATAACATCTGAGATAGTATTAGATTAGGGATTACCTACATTACCTTTTCCAAGTATTACTCCCTTATTATTGTCTCCATAGCTAACAAAACCCTTCTTCTTTGGCACAAAGTCAATGAAGAGAGAGATTTCACCCATCATATGTCTTGAGCATCCACTATCGAGAAACCATATCTTCTTCGTAGAGCCAAGACATTCAACCTATAGAATCAAACAAGGGTAATAGGTACCCAATTTTCATTGGGTCCTTAAAACCGAGTGAAATCAAGGTTGCATTTGGGCAACCATTGAAAAGCACTTTTAGGTACACAAAGTCTCCTAAACTTGCATCTTTCAATAGTGTGACCATTTTTGCAACAATAGTGACAAGATAGGTTGTGAGGAGATTTAGTTTTTCTATTTGAATCCTTTGAAACATATTTAGGCTTTTTATATGAAGGGTTCAAAGATAGTTTAAACTTTGAAGGATCAATAGCAAATGCAACATTTGGTTGTAACGCCTTGTCCAATTTAGCTTGAAGAGTATTTATCTCTTTTTGCCAAACATGACAAGTTTCACAACCGAACCATGAAGGTTCTCTAACCTCACTCTTATCTTTTTGAATATCTACCCTAGATTACTTAAGAGCCTCCATATTCTTTTCGATTTCTAAAACTTTATCTTCCAAATGTGCAAAAATTATTTTGTTTGAAGCTAACTATTTAAAGGTGTCTACGGCTTCTCTTTGTAGATTTTCAAAAGCTTTTTGTAATTGAGACTAAGACAAATCATTAAAAAATTCAAGCTTAGAATGACTTACATTCTTCTTCTTCTTTTTGTTGGCCATGAAGCAAAGTTTAGCCGATTCAATACTCGAACTTGAGCTTTTATCACTTAAAGAATCATTTTCACTTTCTCAAGTAACATAGGCTTATCTAGACTTGCTAGATTTCTTGTGATGGCTTTTCTCTTTGTCATTCTTGATCAACGAAAACTCCGACCTATAATGAACTTCTTTTCCACATTTATAACATGAAACTCTATATTTACCTTTCTTATGAAGGTAGAGAAAAACACAAGAAAGGGGGTTTGAGTTGGGGTTTTCAAAACTTTTTTAGAGAGATACTTTACACACACACAAACAAGATATATAAACCAAGAAAGAAAGTGACACATTTGGTTTATACAAGTTCGCCTATAATGAGGCTACGTCTTGTCCACCCGCCAAGGTGATTTCCCATTCAATAAGGAATTAATCCACTAATCTTGAAAGATTACAAAATTTCGTCCAAGTGTTAGAAAACACCTTAGCCCTCTCAAGTATACAAACTAACACTTAGTCACTTGAGGGAAAGAAATAAATTCAAAGAGATTGCAAAGAAAGTGTTTATAATAGCGCTTCTAAAAAGAAAATGAAACAATTAAGAACAATACACAAATATGAGCAACAACTCTTTGTGTTTAAGAATTCTCTCTTGATAGACTTTTGAGATTTTGCGTGTTCTCTCTTACAGTGTTGTTCGTTGTTAGTTGATTTTAAAATGAAGTAGTGACTCCTTTATATAGGCTCAATGGTAGAACGTTGGAGGGTACAAATGTCACTATCAGTGCCAGTTGCCATAACAGTAATCCGAAGATTGCGGGAGACAGGAGTAGTAAAGTCTCACAAACATTCCTAACAATTTTGGCGCGTAATTAATAATTTTCAATTTGGGATTGTACTGTTGTATGAATTTTTTCAGTGCAAGTTTTGTCTTGATCTTATCTTCTGATGGAATTTATCTGATCTGAAAAGATGATGAGTCCAGAAGATAAATGTGCTGGGAAGTATAAAAGTCTTCAGAGTCAAAAGCTGTCTTCACTTAAGTCTTCTTCAAATGATTCTGTTAGAGCCAGAAGCTTGATTATCAGCAGAGAGTGTACAGGTCTTCAGAACCCAAAAACTTTGATTCCAGAGCTGGAAGCGAAGCTTTATCTGAGAAGCACACAACTTTCTTTTTCTTTAGAGACATTCAGCATTCATCACAACTGCTGATGTTTCTTTAGAAGCAGTCGAAGTAGTTGTCATACCCCAAATTTGTCCTACCCTCTCTGTTTTTCTTATACTAAGCATGTTGTGGTGTCATGGACTTTTCTCAAGGTCATCATATAGCTTTTGGCCATAATCTTCTAAAGTTTAGGTCATGGAGATTTGGTTTGTGCTCTTTGTAATTAGAGGTTCTTGCAAGTGTGTTGAATTTAAGGGGAAGCAAGAGAAAAGATGTGTCCTCATGGTTAACCAGTCAAGACGTGATCAATTGGTTTCAAAATGGTATCAATTTATGTTCAAGCCTTTGAGACTCAAGTTAGGACGAACCTAACCCACTTTAGGTCATGAGATTAAGACTAATCAAGCTCTACCTCAAATCTATCTATATTGCGAAATAGAGGTTCAAATCCATGTGTCAAGATGACATGGGAAACCTTATAGCTTTGTCTTAAATTTCAATTTGGCAAGTCATAAACGGGTTTTTGAACTCATGATCAAGAAACAGATTCAATTCATACAAAGACCAGATTGCTTAGATTGTTGCAGGTTTTGAGCAAAGTCTTTAAGTCGTGATTAAGTTTAAATCCAATTCTCAATTCGTGTGTTAAGGACTACTTAGAGTGAGTTTTGATAATTGGTTAAATATCAATCTCAAGTTATCCAAGGGATTCTAAAATTTATTCCAATCATGGACATATCACAATTCTTTTTGCAAGATTAATCCAAAGCCTTAATTAGAATATATGCAAGCCATTATTAGGCCATATATGGGCCATGTGCGGAAATGGACGCCATGCTATTTTGTCAAGTATGACTTTGTAACATATGAACATTTCTAAAGGCATGATCACCAAGCCTATTTGAAAGTTTTAGCCCTGCTTGGTCAAGACCTGCTTTGCAATTTTTAAGAAAGTGCCATTAATTCATTTCGGGTGAGAACTTGTGGACAAATTCAAAACGACTTTTGCTCAATCATAATAATAATGTTATTGAACCATAAAAAGATTGAGCTCAAGTTAAATTCCAAAGGTGTTGTTTTCAAAATCAAATTGGGTTGGAACTGTGATATTGAATGGATTCATACAAAATGCAAGAGGCAAAGTCACAAAATTTCATTGGTTAACGGCAAATGAATATAAAGGTTCCAAAGCAATAAAGTTCATGACATGATCCTGAAAGTACAAGGCATGAAATTGTCATGAGTTTTCAAATTTCCACATTAAAATCAAGTCAATCTCAAGGCCATGGCATTACACCATCAAGGTTACAGAACAAATTCAAAGTATTCCAAAATAAGGCTAAGATTAATTTGATTCATAAGCTGCCATATAACTACAAAGTGCAGGCTGCGTTACAAGTATGATTAACTAAAAACTCAATTTTAAAGTCACTAAAGCTAAGCCTAAAAGATTCAAACTTCATGGTTATTCCCTTAAGTCATATGCAAGCCGCCGCCAACCACCTCCTTCTCCGGCCTCATTCTAGATGTCCGACGAGGTTTAGTTGCAGAGTGAAAAGAGGAGAGAGAGAAACGTTGAGACGATAGAGGGCCAGAATGAACGATATGAGAGACATTAGGTTTTTCTTCTCTTATACTTTTGATAGCCATGTGTGCTTCATTAGGGTGACGGTGGCAGGTGCTACCGGTGACAAGTGTCACCGGTCTTCATCTCATTTTGATTCCATGCGCATCATCCCTTGTTTCCCCACAGTATACGCGTGTCCTTAACCATGAGATTAGGAGTCAGCCTTTGACTCCACTCTAAATCAACGCCCCAGATTGACTGAGGGTCTACGATGGACCCTCCCCCTCCCTGCGTTGGGCTTTCTTAGTGGGTCTGGGGTAATTTCTGACTACACCCCCCAGTTTCCTACTCAGTCTGGCCCATTTGCACTTTTGTTTTATTATTTCTTTCTTATTTGTTTACTTATTTATTTTATAATAATATATTCAATCTAGATCTTTATTTTATATCTTCTGATCTTTTTTTTAATATATATGAAAAATAAAAAAACATTTTTACTAATTAATTTTAATTAATTTCATTAAACTCTTTAATTTAATAGTAATTAATCTATTAAGATTAATTTTATTAAATGTTTGAATTTAATCTAATTAATTATTTTCTTTAATTCTAACAATCCAAAAAAATACTTTTTTCTAATTAATTTCTAAACCTTTTTAATTAATCAATTTTTAATTAATTTCATTAAACCATTTTATTTAATACTAATTAACTTTAAAAGTTAATTTTATTAAATATTTTAGTTTATTTTAATTAATTATTTGGATTTTCTTTTTAATCCTAAAAAATCTAAAAATCCTTTTTCATAAATTAAATTGATAATTAATTTTATTAAACCACTTTATTTAATACTAATTAACTTTAATAGTTAATTTTATTAAATATTTTAGTTAAATTTGATTAATTACTTGATTTTTCACCATTTTCTCTAAAAATCTAAAACAAATTAGTTCGAATTTCTCCTTTAAGCTAACCTTAGGAATTTAGGATATTAATTAGACTAACATGTTTGATTATATTTCTCCCCCATTTTATTTGGTTTATGATCTTTGTGTGATGTTTATACTTTTCTCATATGGATTTTTATTGTGCCTTGATTATATTTATGTCACTCATCATATGCTTGTCCAAACCTTTTTCAAACTAATACCTTGACTTGATGTCAAGCCCTTTTCAAACACCTTGTAAGTCGATCGTTTTCACGATCGCCATCAACCTCACATAGCCTCCTCTTGGGCTTTATACAACGATACTTGTTTCACATTTCACACTTTTGTTTGCATGCGTATGTGTGATTGTCCTACTGTAATTGTGGCTTGATTATCCCTATTTGAGTAAGTGTATCCCTCTCCCATAAGATTAAAATAAACCATTTTCAAAAGAACAAACAAGCTTGATCCAACGTCAGACATTTTTCAAACTCAATTAATCATTAACCTATCCTCAAGCACACTTGATCCACATATCAAGTCCCCTTACCATTTGTAAGTCGAGAGCTTTTACCTCGCCATCAACCTTACCTTGAACCATTAGGACCTCTTTTCCATTAGTCCTTAACCTTTTCGTACGCAAATTCAAACCTCAATTCACATCGAGCATTTTCCTCAAATTAAATCAAAATACTTAACCATACTTAAACACTATTTCTTAAAAGAAGAAAAAGGGGGTGGAATGGAATCTTCGATTCCTCTCCTCAATTGTTTGGGTCCGAGGAATCTTTCTTAAGTTCAAGCAATTATCTTCTTTAAAAGATTCATAACTCGATTATACATCAAACCTTTTTACAACAAACAACATCAAACTTTCTTTTCCCAAACACTTGGATGAAAAGAGAGAGAGTCTGTTCTTCGACCCGCTTTCCCGATTACTTGGGCCCGAAGAATTTTTCTTAAGTTCAAGTAATCGTCATCTGTTTAACATACTCTAACTATATACAACTCTTTCATAATTAAGGGTGAAAAAGAGAGAGAGTCGGTTCTTCGGCTCACTTTCGCGATTACTTGGGCCCGAGGATTCTTTCTTAAGTTTAAGTAATCGTCACCCAATCAAAATACCAACACATTAATTCAACTTCTCGCCGCTGCGCAATTAAAACTCTTTTAAAAAAGAACAATGTTTAGCCCCCTCTAAACACTTGTTCACTTAAAAAACACCAATAACCAACTGTAGTCCTACGAACTAAGAATGCTCTGACTTTCCCATTGCACGAGGGAATACGTAGGCACAAGGACCCTAATCCTTGGTGAGCACCCTAATAAAAAACCACCAATTTCTCCCTTAGAAACCAAATGCTTATCCCTTAGAAGATAACAAACAAACCGTAGCTAACATTTCTCACGAATTGAATCAAGAGGTTCCTGTTGAGTACAATAGACGTAGAGGGTGCTAATATCTTCCCTCTTGCGTAACCGACTCCCGAACCTAGAATTTGGTTGCGATGACCATTTTCTCATCCTTTAAAGGTTTTATCGATATTTTCCTATTCCTTTCTTGGAATGAATAAAGTTCGGTGGTGACTCTGTTCGAACGTTTTTCCGCATCCATCGCGAGGATCGTATTTTTTGAGGTACGACAGATGACGACTCTGCTGGGGAAATGAATTGCCCTATGCTAGAGAGAGTTAATCCTAACTTGACTCGATTCGTGAGTGTTAGATCCGCTTGTTTGTTTCTTCTTGTTTGGTTGCTTGCTTGTTTGATTATTTGTTATCTACTTGCTTGCATTATCTTTATTGTATCCTATTATTATCTCTTATGACACTGTTGGGGTTCTCTGATTATTGGTGCTTTGTGAGATGGCTCTACACCTGAGTCCGAGTATAACCCTAGGATTAGGATAATGGTTGTGTAGTGGAGTCCCTCAAGGAATCTTTCTCGTTGGGATGAAGCGAAGGCCCCACTTAGAGTTGATTCCCTTGGGGATGTTATTGTCATGGTGAATCTTTGCCATGGCAATAATGTTTTCAAGCCTGAATCTATAACTCTAAGGACCTTTTAACCCCTTTTTCCACGGTGGTTGGTAGTGTTAACTCGTGAGGGTCACTCCTTATTGGGTTGACACGAACGCCCTAATCAGATGACATCCCTTAAATGCATCGTTATCTTGACAACGATATTTTCAACCTCGATCTATGACTCTGAGGACCCTACTTAGAACCCGTGTGTCGATGGTTGTGTAGTGGACACCTTCGAGGAATCTTTCTCGTGGGGAAGATACGAAGACCTCCCCTAGATGAGATTATTTCGAGGATATTATAGTCGGGAAAATCTTTGTCATGGCTATAATGTCTTTGAAATATATCCATGACTCTAGGTACCTACCACTTTAGAACCTACCCATAAGGTTCCATTGATCAGAGTAGCCTCTTGCTTTAAAATTTTATTGGTGACCTGTAACCTTGCATCTGCATCTCATGTTCATATCATAACATTCACATTTTTTGGATTTCAGGGAATCTAAGAATTACTTTGCAGACATTCAAGAATTATGGGAACAAACATCAGAGGGATCTGTCCATACACTTTTAGAAAGCCCAAGTTGGATGATTTACGTGGCTTAGTTTCTCGCATTCCTGCTGCACTTAGAATTAACTTCGGAAAGGACTATGGCAGGCTCATTCGTATCTTGAATCAAGATGTGGATCAACGAGCACTTATTGCTTTTGCCCAATTTTATGACTCTTCCTTGAGGTGTTTCGTCTTTCAAGACTTTCAGTTGGCGCCAATATTTGAAGAATACGAGAAATTGGTGGGTATTCCTATGAAGGGCAAGTTACCATTTGTGGGTGTAGATGAGTCAATGGAAGATAAGGTTATAGCTGACGCTCTCCATATGCACAAGAAAGATGTTACTGATAATTGGAAGACTAAGGGTGGTGTTAAGGGATTTCCTATTAAGTTCCTTATGGATAGAGCTGACACCCTCTTAAAATCTCAGAGTTGGGAAGCTTGCTATGCTACCGTGGCCTTGGCCATCTATAGGATCATCTCATTCCTTAACATAGACAATTTTGTATATGTAACTGGCATTCATATCTTTTTGACCAAGAATCCTGTACCCACTCTTATGGTGGATGTCTTTTATTACTTGAGTTAGAGGCAAGAAAAGAAGGGAGGGTCGATTATTTGTTGTGCACCTCTCTTATATCAGTGGTTAAAGTTTCATCTGCCTACCAAGGGACCATTTGTTGATCGAGCCAATGTAAGTTGGGCTCAAAGGATGGTATCCCTCCGATCTGCTGACCTTTCTTTGTACTCGCAAGATTACGACGAAGTTATTTCCAACTGTGGCGATTTTCCCAACATCCCGCTGATTGGAACTCGAAGCTGTATTAATTCCAGCCCAATATTATCAGTAAGACAACTCGGATATTCGATGGTAGCTCCTCCCGAAGAGAAGGATTTGAAGATTTCATGATACATGACTTGGGAATTGAGAATCCTGAGTTATTTAAAAGGATCACAAGAGCTTGGAGAAGTATAAGGAAGAAAAGGAAAGGTGACTTGGGAAAAAGGAACAGTATCACCAAGGAATCATACTTTGCATGGGCTAAGAAGAAACCTGAAGAGATTAAGATGCCTTTCGAAGTCAATTTATCTGAGCCTTTACCCGAGCCAAAGCCTATTCACATCCCAATTGAGGAGGCCGAGGATCTCAAGGCAACGATAGCAAGACAAGTAAAGGAAAATGAGCAACTTGAGTTGAAGCTTCAAAGTGTTACTAATGAGAAGAATGACTTGAAATGGGAGCTCCAATGCAAGAACACTCAACTGGAAGCTGTAGGAAGCTGGGCAAATGAAGAAGAGCATCAGAAAAAGAAGGATAAAGTGTGTCTTGGCCAAGTTGACAGCCAGATAAGTAAGCTTAAGGAGGAACTGGATAAAGCTTACAAGAAGTGTGCCGAAAATGAGGATGCTTGGATCCTTGCCACTGAGAGGAAAAAGACACTTAGAGAGAAGATGAGAGCTGAAATCAAAATATTAAGCTTTACTCTACACCATTCAAGGGCGTCCGAAGCAATAAAGCGTCATCTTAAGGAGGATCTCGCGAGAGTTGCTCGTGTTCAACCAGCAGATTGAGATAGAGTATGTGGTGAGCTGAATAATCTCTAAAGGCTTTTCGAGGATCAGAAGAATCATCTGAAGGTTGTCCTTGCAGAAAAAGATATTTGGGCCTCCGAGAGGAAGAAGGTTCTTGTTGACTGTACTGGTTATGAAAGTCCCATTCATATTCTGATAGCCGATAGGGACATTTACCGCAACAAGCTTAATGGGTTGACGGAGTTTTGTAACTGGTTGGCTCAAGATTTGGTGTGGAAGCATAGAGACGCTTTGGAGGCCCTTGATGATACTACTCCTCAAGCCATTTGTGAGTTTGTTTACCTGTGTAAGGCAATGCTAAAGAGGTTTAAAGAAGAGTTGAAGGAGCGCGAGGCTCGAAGGCCCAAATTTTGAGTTTTATGTTGCTTTTGTACTCTTTCTTGCTTTATGGATTGTACTTATTTCCGAATGATTATGTATCACATGACTATTTCAATCTGATGAATGAATGAGACTTGGTTTTCTTTACAACTGTTTGTTCCTTAATATTTCTGTATAAGCTAACGATTAATTCGAACAATTCCCTGAAAAACAAATGCATATCATTCTGCATACATATCATTGCACTCATTTTCCACAGACACCATAAACTCATACACTCTACCCTTTCTCCAACAGAAAATTTTACTACTCGACACCGGTACGAGACCCGCCGAAACTTCAAGATGACGCTGGAGCAAATTGAAGAGAATCAGAACACGACGAGGAATGACATTGACTCACTGAGAGCCAAAATGGATCAACTGCTGGAGACTATGATGATGTTAGCCCAGAAAGAGAACAATACTGAAACTATGGCTGATACCAAAAAGCTCGCCGAAAAGATAGGAACTTCTAGAGTAACTAAGGGAATTCCTATTCCCGTTCATGTGGATTTGTCAGAATACTCTGCTGCAACTACTCAACATGGGTCCGTGAGTGATGAGGATGAACAGTTTGATGCTTTCTACGTACCACCGCCACCTCCTCAACATGTTGTGCCTGATCCATCTGCTGATATATTACGCACATTGGAAGAAAAATTCAAGTCCTTGGAGGTTCAGACTACTCCTAGCTTGGATGTTGTTGATATGTGCTTGGTTCCCGGACTTGTTATCCCTAAAAAGTTCAAAGTAACGGATTTCGACAAGTACAAGGGAATCAGCTGTCCTAAAACTCACCTACGAGCATACTGTTGCAAAATGGTCGCTCATATTGGCAATGACCTACTCCTGATTCACTATTTCCATGATAGCCTCAATGGGGCATCGCTGGAATGGTATATGCAACTGGAGAAGGGGCAGGTCAGTACTTGGAGAGATCTTGCTAAGGCGTTCCTTAAACATTATCAGTACAATACTGATCTGGCGCCAAACCACACTCAACTGCAAGACATGACTCAGCGCAAAAATGAGTCATTTAAAGAATATGCTCAACGATGGCGAGAGTTGGCTGCCCGTGTTCAACCACCTCTATTGGACAAGGAATTAATGCACATGTTTATGGGGACTTTACAGCCTCAATATTTGGACCGCATGCTGGGAGCTAGCTTCCCCAACTTTGCTGAGATTGTGTCTGTAGGAGAAAGAATTGAAAGTCAACCGAAGAAGAACAAAGTTGTTGTGACTACTACAAATGAAGGAAAGAAACCCTTTGTGAAGAGAAAGGCTGAAGAGACCAATGATGTTATGAGAGGGCGAAGGGGTAGAGCCCCAGTGGATATACTGTATCAGCAAGTAGCTGCAGTTGCACAAGCTCCACCTCAACAGCCTGCTCAGCAGCCGGATTATCAGAATGTTCCTCCTCCGCAGTATCAAGATACCCCAACACAGCGGAAACAAAGACCAAGAGTTCCAAGGAGGCATATTAATCTTGTGCCAATACCGTATAGCCAGATTTTCTCTCAACTGTGTCAGAGTGGGAATTTGAAGCTCAGAGATTTGAAGCCAGCAGTTTTCCCATATCCTCCCAGATACATTGTGTAGCGTGACTTTTGTGGTCCTGAGTCACTATCGCTTGGGGTACTACAATTCGATTCATTTTTTATCCTATTGAGCTGATTAAGGAAGGGAAATAGATATCTCCAATTAACCCTGCTTGCATACTGAGTTTGAACAACGGTCTATTATGTTACAGATGCAATGTGGATGTGGGGCCCAATCTTTGATTATTTCGTTAAGAACACAGTGTATGGATTATTTGTGAGGTTTTTGGTAATGTGTTTAGATTTGATGCTTTTGGGTTGATTTGGTGGAGATACTGGGTTTTGGGTTTTTGATTGGTATGCTCGCTAAGATTTTTTCAATCTTATGCCTACGTATTCCCGTTTGATGAAACAGGGAAATTAGAGTGATCGTAGTTCTTCTTATTCTATGGGAGGAAAAAAGGTTGTTTTGGTGTCTTGTTCAAAGCCCAAGACGTGAAGCTAAATGTGGTTTGTATCTTGTTCAAAGCCTAAGAGGTGAAGCTGAAGGGTCTATTTGTATCTTGTTCGAAGCCCAAGATGTGAAGCTAAAGGGTTTATTGATGAGAGAGAATTTCTCATCTCTAAAAGGGGATATTTGGTATGTTTGTCACCACTGTTGGGTGACTAATTATAAAGGGGAATTACTTTAACTGGGATATGTGAACCCAGCAATGCCATAATTTCCTTTATAGGGGATTTTTAACCTGAAGGAGAAGACTTTAACTCAGTTTAGGGCAATGCCATCTTTCCTTAGGAATTTCTCATGCTAAAAGAGGGACAGTGGCGTGGGTGTAAATAATCCAGAGGCTTGCCGCTTACAACAATTTAGATGAAGTAAAAGGAGTTGTTGATGTCTGTATACTGTGAGCAAGGCACATATTTTGATGCTAAAAGGTTGATTGACTCAACCGGGGTTTTCTTATACAAAGTCTAAGAGGAGGCTATTGACCCAACAAGAGGGTGTTTTTATGTGTCTCGTACGAAGCCTGAGAGAGAGGCTAAAAGGGTTGACTCAACAAGAGAGTGATTTTATATGTCTTGTACGAAGCCCAAGACGGAGGCTAAAAGGTTTTGACTCAACATAAGAGTCTTTTATACTCAACAAGAGAGTGATTTTCATCTCGTACGAAGCCCGAGATGGAGGCTAAAAGGGGTTTGACTCAACAAGAGAGTCTTTTCAACAAGAGAGTGATTTTTATCTCGTACGAAGCCCGAGATGGAGGCTAAAAGGGGTTTGACTCAACAAGAGAGTCTTTTATACTCAACAAGAGAGTGTTTTAGTATCTCGTACGAAGCCCGAGATGGAGGTTAAACAGGCTTGGCTCAATAAGAGAGTCTTTTATACTCAACAAGAGAGTGTGAAAAGGTTAGCTCCGCTGGGGAGAATCATTTTACAAAGCCCAAGAGGAGGCTATTTATGCTGGTGACTGTTTTAGTTTAGTGACAGGTCCAGTATGTTGGATAAAGAGAAAATCAGTTCTTATAAAGGGAAAGATTAAAGGTATGGTTGTGCCTTGGCACTGATCAGAGGATCAGGGTTATTTTCTGTTCTTTAAGGAAATGGAAAATCTAAAGGGTATTGAGACGGTCCAAGTCTACTGGTGTTGTGAGAAATCGATTCTCAGGTAGTAAATGATCTTGGTAAAATGCCCAATAGAAAGCTGGTATGTTAAGGGATGAAGGTCAACCCATTAACTGGTCTGACACTTGACTCAGAAAGACAGCTCTAGCAAATTGATGACTAGGTTCTGTTCCTATACCTGTAGAGATCTCTGGGTCCTTGTACTAAGCCCAAGAGAAGGCATGAGAGCTTTTAAGAAGCCGAAGGGTCCTTGTACAACGCCCAAGAGAAAGCAGAGATGCTTTTAAGAAGCCTGGGGGTCCCAAACCGAGAGAAGTTCAAAAAATGCAATTCATCGAGAAAAGATCATTTCATGAAAGTCCGTGGTTTGAAGAAACTCAAGAGATGCCATTCACCGAGAATAGATCACCTATGGGGAGTAGAATTTCTTTGACAATTTCTAAGGGTGACAGTCTGAGAAAGGATTCACTGAGAATGCTGCCTTTCACGTCTCCATATTGTTTAACCCCAAGAGGAGGGAAGACTGTGTCTGGTAATCCTATGGGGGGTCTAGTTTTGTTTGTATTTGAGAGTGACCAACAGGGCTTTACCTAGTGCTCGACGTAGTTGTCGGGGAAAACTCTAAATAACTATACTAGTATTACACAGTGGATATATAGCAAGTATATAAAAGTTTGTGAAAGAAGACTTTCAGTGAGCAGCCCCACAATACTGTTATATATATATATGAAAGCGGATAAAGAAAGCGAGTAAACACTTACTCGGTTGTAGAGCTTCCATGCTGTTTTATTAGTTGTTCAACAAAGAAAGCTTTGATAACAATATTATATTCTAAATCAAAGGAGAAAGTGCTTTGAAAAGATTGTTGGGTCTTACAACTCAAGGAGAGGCCCAAGGTTTTATCAGTGATTGCACTGTTTGTACAGGGACTTATACAAGTGACTGAGGCCCAAGAAAGATTTTCTGTACAAAGGGATGGGTTTTACACTCTCTGAAGAGGCCCAAAGGTGTTTAAAGAAAAAGAATGGGGCTTATAACACAAGGGTAGGCCCAGATGATTTGTTTTTTGAACTGGCGATCGTGCCGAGATTTCTTTTTTAATGCGGAGGGACTTATACCATGTCTGAGGCCCAAAAAGTTTTGGTTAAAAGGGGGTTGGGTCTTACGCTCTATTAGAGGCCCAAAAATGATTTTAAAAGAAAAAATGGGGCTTACATCTCAAGGAGAGGCCCAAGGTTTTCTTGTCAAAAAAGGCGACGATCGCGCCAAACTTTTTAATGGGATCGGGACTTATACAATACACTGAGGCCCAAAAAGGTTTTTATTTACAAAGGGTTGGGTCTTACACTCTACCAAGAGGCCCAAAATGTTTGAAAAAGATTTGTGATGGTTGAATTGATCAAAACCCTAATTTGTTTTCAAAATATATTTTAATTGAATAAAAATTCAATTAAAATGATCAAAATTGTTAAACATGTGTGAAAAACAAATTGTGGTATTGGATTAATGTTTGAAAAATCATGTTTCTATCCACAAAATAATTGGAAATCAATTAAGTTTGGAAAATCAAGGGAGAAAAAATATTTCAAATGTTAAAAACAAATAAAACATTAATTCTTTACAAAAATATCAAATATATGAAATAAGTAATATTTTTGTGATTTTTTGGTAAAATAAAATATTTTAACATTTTTGTGAATTATTAAAAAAAGAATCAACTCAAAATCATTAAAACTCAGAGAGAAATTATTTTTTGAATCAATTAAATAAAATCACAAAAATTCAAAAATTCAAATATTTGAAAAAGGGCGCCAAGAACATCTTGGCCTTGCCCGCGTGCTCTGTTTTGCCCAGATTTGCGTTTTCTCATCAATCTCACTAAATACTTGATTATATCATGCAATCTACATATCAATCTACTCGTTTTCACCTCACGATCATGTCTATGGTCTTTAATTTCATTTATTTTAAGCATGGAATAAGAAATCAAAGAGAAACCTCAAGAACCCTAAAATTTGCATGAAGGCTCAGAAATTCCATACACGATTCAAACAAAGCAATTGATTGAGGGAAAATACTCCATGCATGATTATGAACATATGGCCAAATTATTGTGCAGCAAAAAATGCATGAATCATAGAGTTAGAAGAACTCATGCTTACCTCTTGCAGCTGGTGATCGTGTTTTATGTTAGAGGTGTTACATCTAGGTTCCAAAGATGTGGATAGCTTCCCTAGGTGCTAAGTGATGTGCTTGAGTGCTTGGAATGGTTTGAAACAAGGTGGAACTGAAGATGGTATCCCAACTGCATCTTGGTTAAAACCTTAAGATTTTGTGAAATCAGTGTTCCAGATGCTGTTTAAGTGTTTGGATCACTTCTATATGATGTTTATGAAGTGTGTGTGTGATTGGTTTGGTTGGAATAGCTCTCAAACTCAAAACCCGATAGTGACTTGCTTTGGAAGGCAATTTTGGAGTGAAGAAGGAGATTTTGAGGAAAGCATCTGTTTGATGGCTTTGGTGTACTCAAACTGATCACAAATGATGTCTATTTATAGTGCAACAAGTTTGTTTTGGCATCAATAGTGAATGGTAACTGCTGCAGAGGTTTGGCCAATGTTGATCAATGGGAATCCAAGTCTCCTCTAGCCATTGACTAGAGGTTAGGGCACAGGCTGCTGGTTCCCTTGGTCTTGGATATGTCTTGGCTGAATTCAGTTGGAAATGGCTCAGTCTATGCCACCTTGGTGCATCCATTAAATGCTCCAAAACAAAATTGGAGTCTTGTCCCTCTTTTAGGCATTTCTAGGTTTGGCATGCTACTTTTGGTTCCAAAGACTTGGGAGGCTTGGGATCAGTGTTTATCCCTCCTTGGTCTCCCCCTGAGGTGTTCAGATGGATAAGTGTGTTTGTCATTTGCATAATTTTGGCAAATCGAGAAAAATGCAAAAATCTGCCTTGCTTTGACACTTTTCAGCAAGGCATGTTGCCATTGTCATATCTCATGGCTCAAGTGGAATTTGATGGAGTTCTTGGCCATTTTGGAAAGATCTCATATGATACAACAACTGTTTGATCATAATTGGTTTTGATACTTTTTGGATCCAAGTGAAAAATGCCCCTAGATTTGGAAAAAAGTGAAGCCAGATTCTGACTTAGCGAAAATTTCACTAAGTGTTGGAAAAAAGTGACATTTTCACTTTTTGTGATTTTGATCATTCCATAACTTAAAATCCATGAGGAATTAGAATAAGTTGTGTTTGAAGATTTTGTAGAGGGCCATGAGAGCTACAAATCCAGCTTTGAATGGGGAAAAATGACCTTGTGGTTTAGGAGTTATGATCCTCCAAAGTTGGTACCCTAGCCACTTTGTTCCATAACTTAGAAAAATTTCTAAGTTTTTATGGTTACCCTTTTTACAAGTTATCCCACTTTTCTTGATTTTTCTTGATGAATGATGATTCCAATCACACATTAACATCATTTTAGGGTTAAGGAACCATAATTGTGAAAAATCTCAAAAAGTCAAAGTTGACTTTTGTGCACAGTTGACTTTTTGTCAGATGAATTCCAAACTGTGCGATCCTCTATGAAATTAAGTGCTTGACCTAAATCAAACTTGATGGATTAATTTCATAGGTGTTATAGGGTGTATTAAATCATGTCCCAAGGTTTGGGAGCGTGTCTTGGTCAAAAGTCAAAGGCACTGTTGACTTTTTCCTCAAAACCCTAATTGTGGTTCTGATGCAATTGAAACTTGTTGCTCAAGATTCTTAGACCAATCCATTGTAGGAAATGGATCAAGGTGGTGTATTAGAGACCCTCAAATACTCCTTTGAGGTCTTGGCTCATGTTTTGCCCCAAAAGTCAACTTAGGGGTGAATTAGGTCAAGAAACCCTAATTTCTGATTTTTGGTGAATGCATCCCCTGAGGCTAAATTGACTTGATGATTGGGTCCATGAGGTTGCATGGGGGTATATTAGGTTATGATTTGAAGCATTGGCTCATGCCCAGAGGAAAATTCCCATCTGGAAGCCCTGGTCGACCAAAACCCTAATTTGGTGACACTGGCGATCTTGAGGCTTGATCCACTGGGATTGTTGCAGCCTTGTGCTTAATACTTGAGGTGGGAGTCCTATTGATCCATTGGGGATGTTTGAGAGGTTTAGACAAGTTGAAGATCATGTCATTCCTTGATTGATCCTTTGTCTAAAGCTCAGAGAGGGCTTGAAACCCTAATTCTGACTGTAGTGAAGGCTCACCCATCTTTGGGGAGACTAATGAGGCATGATGGTCCATCCATATTGTGATGATGATTTGCACAATGATGGGAAATCTTAGTGGTCAAAATTTGGGGTATGACAGATCTCCCTATTTAATCTTCTTTGACCCGAAGGCGTGAATGGCGAAGGTATTCGGGCATTCGGGGTGCAAGAGGATTAAATATCAGAATACCTGAAATTTTGATGGTGGTTAAGAATGGCAGTTTGCGTATCCTTCTTCTTTTGCTAAGCAATGATGCTTAGAAAAGGTAAACTTCCCCTCGATCCTGGTTTCCTACCAAGGAACTGGTCTTAGTTTCTTAACTAAACTTCCCCTCGATCCTGGTTTCCTACCAAGGAACAGGTCTCAGTTTCTGATATAAACTTCCCCTCGATCCTGGTTTCCTACCAAGGAACTGGTCTCAGTTTCTGATATAAACTTCCCCTCGATCATGGTTTCCTATCAAGGAACTGGTCTCAGTTTCTGATATAAACTTCCCCTCGATCCTGGTTTCCTACCAAGGAACTGGTCTTAGTTTCTGATATAAACTTCCCCTCGATCTTGGTTTCCTACCAAGGAACTGGTCTCAGTTTCAGATATAAACTTCCCCTCGATCCTGGTTTCCTACCAAGGAAGTGGTCTTAGTTTCTGAACTAAACTTCCCCTCGATCCTGGTTTCCTACCAAGGAACTGGTCTCAGTTTCTGATATAAACTTCCCTTCGATCCTGGTTTCCTACCAAGGAACTGGTCTTAGTTTCTGATATAAACTTCCCCTCAATCCTGGTTTCTGTACCAAGGAACTGGTCTCAGTTTCTGAACTAAACTTCCCCTCGATCCTGGTCTTTGTGCCAAGGAACTGGTCTCAGTCTCTGATATAAACTTCCCCTCGATCCTGGTTTCCTACCAAGGAATTGGTCTTAGTTTCTGATATAAACTTCCCCTCGATCCTGGTTTTCTACCAAGGATCTGGTCTTAGTTTCTGAACTAAACTTCCCCTCGATCCTGGGCTCCTACCAAGGATCTGGTCTTAGTTTCTGAACTAAACTTCCCCTCGATCCTGGTTTCCTACAAAGGAACTGGTCTTAGTTTCTGAACTAAACTTCCCCTCGATCCTGGTTTCCTACCAAGGAACTGGTCTCAGTTTCTTTTGTCAATAAACTTCTTGACAAGGGATACTATGCGTAGCGGTTTTCCTCAAACTTCTCGCCGAATTTTCCTGGGGATATGCCATTTGATGGGAAAAACTTTTTATGTCAGGCTTGCTGGGGAACCCATCTGTCTGAATTGTAGAGGGGTACAAACTTATTTGTTGGAGATGCCATTTGTCGACTCTATCGGGGAAAACAAGTCTCTTGAGAGACTGCTTTTGCTCGGAGATATTACATCATACTTTTCTCGGAGATCTTCTCGGGGAAATGCCATATGATGTGATCCAATTTTGAAGTGCTGATGAATTCATTAACATCGACTCTCTGGAGAGCAAAATCCATGTGTTGCTGAAAGTCTTTAGTTGTGAGGCTTTCTCTGGGGATTTTCCTTAATCCGGGAAAGCGAAGATATCATCTTCAATGGCGAAGAGTGACATTTGTCGAAGGTTTTCTTATTCTTCAGAGGTTCAAGTTATCAAAGTGGTCAAAGGCCAACTCCAATCCAGAAATAAACTGGAGGAGAGAGATAGTGCAGACGCAACATTTCCTGACGAAGAAAGAACTTACAACTCGATTGAGAGGACTTTTATCAATAGGGGACAAGACCGACTAGAGATAGTGATGCAATATAATCATGAATGTAAATCAATAATGCATGATGTATGTATGTTTATGCTGACAAAACTGACACGACATACAGACTAATAGATGAACGCGACTGGATACTCGGCCACTGCGAGGGACGAAGAAGTATCGTTGGTTCAAGATAGCAATTCTGCCTTGCTTAGGACAGATAGTCCCTGCGGGGAACAACTGTTGGTCGGGCTTAGGAGATAAGAACTCTGTCGGGGGGTGTCAGATGAAACATGGTCTATGACATAACTGATCCTTCATTCAGGCGCACTGGTTTAGAAGGAGTACTTTGATTATGCACTTTGAAGTTTGCTTACTTCTAGAGAAGCGTTCGATGTTCTTTCAATGTTCAACAGTCGAAAGAAATTGCCATCTTTATTTTAAAAGCAGAAATTTTTTATCAAGTAAATTCATTTTTGTTTTATTTCAAGAATCGTTAATCATGTTAAAACGTCGTCCTATAAAGCTAAAACAAATAAGAATTGCAAACAAAAGCACAAGGGCTCAAATTTTATTAATAGGATGGAAATCAGCCAAACGCGTGATTCCATAGAGTATTTACAAAGTTAGAAAATGGTAATTTAAGGGAAAAGGGCTGCACGGAAACCTAACGACCACTATCCTTCTACCAACTTTGAATTCTGGACATCCTGAGCTTCCGTCGAAGATGACCGTGACTGGAGTTTTTCTTCTGATGGATGGCATTACTGCTGATGAGTTAAACTGATCAGACGTAGTTACTTGCCATTATCCCTAACTTTTGCCTGGATTGTACTTTGAGATTTCCAATCCACCGGGATGATTTTTGATTATGTCTATAATTTTTGCCTGGACCGCCCTTTCGGGTTTTCAATCCACCGAGACGTTTTTTTTTTAATTTAGGCGAAGTATTTCTTGACTACATCAACATTCATGGGGTTGGAAAATTCTTCTCCATCCATAGTTGCAAGTCTCAAGGCGCCGCCTGAGAAAGCTTTCTTGACCACATAGGGGCCGTCATAGTTCGGAGTCCATTTGCCCCGGGAATCAGTGAGAAATGATTGTATCTTTTTTAGCACAAGGTCTCTTTTCCTGAAGACGCGAGGTCGGACCTTTTTCTCTAAGGCCTTCTTCATTCTTTGTTGATACAACTGACTATGGCATAGAGCCGTTATTCATTTTTCTTCGATCAGATTTAGTTCACCGTGTCGACTTTGACACCACTCAACTTCTGTTAGCTTAGCTTCCATCAATACCCAGATTGATGGGATCTCTACTTCTATGGGGAGCACTACTTCCATGCAATACACTAGAGAGAAAGGGGTTGCCCCTGTTGAAGTGCGGACAGATGTGCAATAACCATGAAGAGCAAAGGGTAGCATCTCGTGCTAATCTTTGTAAGTTATAACCATCTTTTGAACGATCTTCTTTATGTTCTTGTTAGCCGCTTCTACCGCGCCGTTCATCTTAGGTCGATAGGGAGATGAGTTATGGTGTTTGATCTTGAAATCAGCGCACAACTCTTTCATCATCTTGTTATTCAAGTTAGATCCATTATCAGTAATGATCTGGCTTGGAACACCATAACGGCAAATGAGATTATTTTTGATAAAAAGGACCACGACTTTTCGGGTTACATTGGCGTAGGATGCTGCTTCGACCCACTTGGTGAAGCAATCAATGACTACTAGGATGAACCGATGTCCGTTCGAAGCCTTAGGTTCGATCATGCCAATCATGTCGATTCCACATGTAGAAAAAGGCCATGGGGAAGAGAGAACTTTGAGATGCGTTGGTGGTACATGGATCTTGTCTGAGTATATCTGACACTTGTGACACTTCCTCATGTACTTGTAGCAATCAGATTCCATGGTCAACCAGTAGTACCCTGCTCTCAGAGTTTTTCTCGCCATTGTGTGTCCGTTGGCATGAGTGCCAAAGGATCCTTCATGAATTTCTTTTATCAGCATGTCTGCTTCTGGTCTGTCTACGCATCGGAGCAAGACCATGTCGAAGTTTCTCTTATAGAGTGTATCACCGCTCAGAAAGAAGATGCCTGCTAGCCTTCTGAGGGTCTTTCTATCTTTTCTTAGTGCCCCAGGTGGGTACTCTGGTTTCTGAAGGAAGCATTTGATATCGTGATACCAAGGTTTGTCGTCTATGACTGCTTCAATTGTGAAGATGTAAGCGGGTCGTTCAAGGCGCATTATGTCGATCTTAGGTAAGTCGTTCCATTGACCTACACTAATCATGGAAGAAAGAGTGGCTAGTGCATCAGCCATGTGATTCTCATCGGGAGGGATGTGATGAAACTCGATTCTGTTGAAGAATGGTAACAACCTTCTCGCGTAATCTTTATAAGGAATCAGTCCTGATTGGTATGTGTTCCAATCTCCTTTGATCTGGTTGATAACCAGGGTTGAGTCGCCATATACGTCCAAGTTCTTGATCCTTAAGTCGATCGCTTCTTCAAGACCCATGATACAAGCTTCGTATTTGGCCTCGTTGTTTGTGCACTTGAACGTAAGTCTGGCGGTGAAAAGAATGTGGGTATCCTGAGGGGTTATGATGATTGCCCCAATTCCGTTTCCGTAATGATTGACAACTCCGTCAAAGATAAGTCCCCATTGGGATTCTGGTTCTGGCCCTTCACTGGGCAGTGGTTCATCGCAATCTTTTATTTTCAAATACATGACATCTTCGTCTGGAAAGTCAAACCCGATTAATTCTTGATCTTCAATTGGTTGATGAGCCAAATGATCGGCTAAAATACTTCCTTTGACGGCTTTCTGAGCATGGTACTCGATGTCATATTCTGATAACAACATCTGCCAACGGGCAATCCTTCCCGTGAGAGCAGGTTTTTCAAAGACGTACTTGATTGGATTCATTTCAAAGATTAACCAAGTAGTGTGACAAATCATGTACTGGTGAAGACGTTTGGCTGCCCAAGCCAGAGCACAACAAGTTTTCTCAAGTATAGTGTACCGAGTCTCGCAGTCGGTGAATTTCTTGCTCAGATAGTAGATGGCAGACTCTTTCCTTTTGGTTTCATCTTGTTGGCCAAGTACACAACCCATTGAGTCCTCTAGGACTGTTAAGTAGATGATCAGTGGTCTTCCTTCCACTGGAGGTGATAGAATCGAAGGATTCAATAGGTATTCCTTGATACGGTCGAAGGCGATTTGGCAATCTTCTGTCCAAACGCAATCCTGATACTTTTTGAGTAATTTGAAGATTGGCGCACACATCGCGGTCATGAGGAATATGAATCTGGAAATATAGTTCAGACGTCCCAGGAATCCTCTGACTTGTTTTTCAGTCTTTGGAGAAGGCATTTCTTGAATGGCCTTGACCTTGTCAGGATCAACCTCGATTCCTTTCTGGCTGACGATGAACCCTAAAAGTTTCCCTGAACGGACACCGAAAGTGCAATTGTTAGGATTCAAGCGGAGTTTGTACTTTCTCAACCGCTCGAATAGATTTGACAGGTGGGTCACATGCTCCTCCTCTGTTTTAGATTTTGCAATCATATCATCGACATATACCTCGATTTATTTGTGTATCATGTCGTGGAACAGAGTAGTCATGGCCCTTTGATAGGTTGCCCCAGCGTTCTTCAGACCAAACAGAATTACCTTGTAACAAAAGGTACCCCATGGGGTGATGAACGAAGTTTTCTCCATGTCTTTCAGCGCCATTTTGATTTGATTATAGCCCGAGAATCCATCCATGAAGGAGAAAACTTTGAACTTTGCTGTACTATCTACCAGCATGTCAATGTGTGGTAAAGGAAATTCGTCCTTTGGACTAGCCTTGTTTAAATCTCTGTAATCGAAACACATTCTGACTTTTCCGTCCTTTTTTGGAACGGGTACGATGTTGGCTAACCATTGAGGATATTCTGATGTAGCGAGGAAACCCGCGTCAATCTGTTTCTGTACCTCCTCCTTGATTTTGATGGCCATGTCTGGGTGAGTCCGTCTCAACCTCTGTTATACTGGCGGACATTTTGATTCCAACGGTAAATGATGTTCCACGATGCTGGTATCCAACCCTGGCATGTCCTAATAGGACCAAGCAAATACATCAGGGAATTCTCTGAGAAGCTTTGTCAAACTCTCTTTGACAGTAGCACTGAGCAGTTCCCCAATCCTGATTTCTTTTCTCTCTTCTTCTGAACCCAAGTCGAACGTTTCCAAAGGCTCTTTGTGAGGTTCAATGGATATTTCCTCTTGTTTGAGTAGTCGGGAGATCTCTTCTGGAATTTCGTCGTCAACTTCTTCTTCAGCCCCAAATACCGGGAACTCAAAGTTGGGAGAAGGAATTGGATCGTATGTTTCAACGGGGTTTAAAACAAGCAATCTGCATGATGGTATGATTTGTGTTTAGAAGAGATAGAGAAAATGCAAGAGTGTGTGCAGTGTATTTTTTTTACTGCTTATTTTTATTATTGAGTTGTTTTTTAGGATTACCATTTTCTGAAAAAGCGAAAAGAGAAAACATCAATAAATGTGGAAATTATAGAATGACGTTATTTTATTTATGAAAGGTCGATTCTTGAAACTACATCCCTATAAAACAAAACTCTGTCGCTTTGGGCGAAGCGAAGAGGGACATTTACAGAAAGTGAGCCCTATCAAAACACCCGTTTCACCTGGGCAGGGTGAAAGGTTAAAACAAAGATGGCCATTACTTTGACTTATGAACGATCTTCGGAACATCGACTGCAACCCATTGGTGGCGAACTCCTCGGTGAATCACAAAGTCCGGTACCCTCCTTGGTTTGTCTTCAGAAATAACGCTGATTTCTGGCAGAGCAGGATCATTGGAATCTGTCTCCCAGGCAGAGTTGTCGTAGGAGGATTCCTCAGTTGTATTGTGCAGAGTATTTGTGCTCTCAGGAAAATCTCCCCATTCAGTTGGCTGGATGTCTTCGAGCCTGATACGAGAGCTTTCAGGAGCGGTGTATTTGACCATATAGTCGTATTTTCCACTTGGTTGTCCCAGGGTGTCCCACACTTCTTTGGAACTGGAGGAGTCATCTCTCTCGATGACGTTGACCTTAGGAAAAGCATAGTTGATGAACTCTAGTCTGGCGAACGTTGCAAATTCATCATCATGCTGGATATTTTCTGAATGACCTGAGTGTTGATCCCATGACATGGTGGGGACGCAGGTATTCTGTTCAATGATGCTCAGCTGATTTTCTTGCCTCAAGTCTCCGGGGTACGGCTGCCAGATAGGAAGGCCATCCATTGGGCCATAATAGTCGTGGCCAAAGTTGTCTTTCATCAGAGTGTCTTCCTCTAATGAATTTGGTGGAGCACGACATCCTTCCGGATCACAATCTTCGTATATCATTTTGACGTCTGACCTTGGTATAAATCTCAGACTCTGTGCGGGATAGCAAAATGGCGTAGGCACCTCTTCTTGAGAGATATAACCCTCATTAAGATAGGACTTACACTCTTCATCTGTATCGGAGGAATCTCCCTCGTTGATGGTATGGACTGCTTGAGGCACTGGGTGAAGGAAAGCTCCACTGTGGAAGAAGTCCTGAGTGGGATGAAGACTTTCATTGCTAGTAGCAGTTTGGGTACAGGTTGCAGAAAAACCAAGACCCTTCTTTGTTTTGTTATCAGTAGGAATGATAAGCTGTCCCCACCCTTTCACATTGTTACTTTTGATCACTTCGAGAGCATCTCTGTATGAGGAAATCGATGTTCCTTTTTCTGAATGATTCTCATTGCTCACTGAAAGTGCTTGGAACTGAGTTCCAACAACCTCCTCTGGTTCTATACAAGTAGATAACGACAGGTTACTAATGATCAAGGCTTGTTCTCCATAGACCGTGACGAGTTGATCATTCTTGACGAACTTCAGTTTCTGGTGCAGCGTCGAAGTGACTGCCCCAGCCTGGTGTATCCAAGGTCTTCCTAATAAACAGTTGTACGCTGCCTAGATGTCCATGACCTGGAAAGTGATTAGGAAAGTGTGAGGACCGATAGTTATGGGAAGGTCGACTTCGCCGATAACTGCTTTCCAAGATCCGTCAAAGGCTTTGACGATGACCTCACTACCCCTCATCGGGGGTCCTTTGAATGATAGTCACATTAAAATGGACTTCTACATAACGTTGATGGCCGATCCTGTGTCTACCAGTACGTTGGCTAAAGCATCGTCCTAGCAGTTAACTATGATATTGAGCGCCATGTTGTGACTTTTACCCCCCTCTGGCTAATCCTCATCACTGAATCCTAAGTTGTTGCAGGAAGTGATGTTAGAGATGATGCTATCGAACTGTCGTATTGACACATCCTATTCCACAAAGGCCTGCTCTAAGACTTTCTGTAGAGCCTCTCTGTGGGCTTCGGAACTGAGTAAAAGTGATAGCACTGAGATCTTTGAAGGAGTTTGTAACAGTTGATCAACAATGTTTTATTCACTCCTTTGGATGAGCTTCAGCATCTCATCGTCGTTCTTTGAAAGGCCGGGATTAATGGATTGACCGACTGGTGGATCAGGAGCTTCTGTCAGAAGTTCCTTTTCTTTGTTAGGTTTTCCAACCCCTCGGTTAAAGATTCGACCGCTCCGTGTTACTCGACTGATGTATGCAATATTCACGATGGAGAGTAATGGAATTTCCTTTCCATTCTCAATTATTGTTGCACCGTATTTGTAAGGGATCGCCTTAGCTGATTCATACGATAACGGTCCCGGTAGATAGATAACTACAGGAGCCTTCTGATTTTTTTGACTGTCGTAAGTAACTTCAATCAGTTCTTGGCTAAGAACATTTGATTCGTCCAGTAGAGGGATGATGGTACAAACATCCTTGGTCCGCTTAGGATTAGAGATTACAACCACATCTTTGATTTGATCAGCGAAGTAGTCTGGCGTCCAGTTGATTGGCTCAGAACTCGGACACGGGTGAATCTCTTTACGATCCAACTGACCTTGAAGGGATGCCCGCACAAGGTCGCATCCTTGTTTACTCTTCGAGCAGACTCTACAACGTTCATAGTTGTGTGGTGAAACCTGGCCACGCCCGCTTTGAATGCAGTGCAACCTTACCAGGTTTGTTTCCATAGATCGGATATCCTGACTTTAACGCTGAGTAGGGTTTCCATTAAGCACACTGATTTGTTGCGTGTCTTCATCCAGATAGATTGGAAGCCACCAGTGGTTTAACAAATGTTGTAAAGTTCTTTGAATGAGAGCGCACCCTTGGTTACTCTCACAACATCTTTTACAGCTCAGATAATCATGTGAAGTGAGAAAACCGAGTTGGACCTGCCTGGCGTGTAACTCCACCAAGCTGGTATTCATCAAACGAATATCAAAGATTTGAATCATGTTGATTTGATAAGGATTTCTATCATGGTAGTCCTGGATCCATCCAAGATCCATCTGAAGCTGGAGGGCCTCTTGTACGAAAGAGCATCCCTGTTTGTTTACCGAGCAAGTCAGACAGGAATTGTAATCGTGCCGCGGTAGATTATGATACTGGATTTGCCTTGAGTGCATCGCCACCAGGTTGACATTCATTGGACGGATGTCGTGGTTCTGAATGATGTTGGAATTCGTATAGGTCATGTTGACTCCACGAACTCGATGCTCTTGGATCCATCCGAGAACCAATTGTTCCTGTAGAGCTGATTGCACCACATAACATCCTTGATTGTTTTTAGAGCAGATATCACACTAGTGATAATTATGATGTGGCACATGGCCATATTCGCTCTGTCTACAATGCATCTTGACCAAGTTGGCCCTTAACAAGAGTACATCATGAATTTGATATGTGTTGTTAGACTCTCCCTCTATAAAATTGACTGCATCTTTCTCATGTTGAGGCAGCGGGTTTGTGAGAAAATTTGGATTTGTATCCTTGAAAGATAAGACCCCGCTCCTAACAAGCTTTTGTATGCCAGATTTGAAACTGAGACAGTTTTCTATGTTATGCCCTGGTCCTCCTTAATGGTAAGGACAAGTCTGATCCGTTTTGAACCAAAAAGGTAGATTTTCTAATACTGTAAGAGGAGACTTGGTTTGGACATGCCCCTTGACCAGTAATAATAGAAACAGTTCTGCGTACAACATGGGTATAGGGTCGAACCATGGTGGTCGTGTTGTACAGTTGTTGTTATACTGAGGACGAGCCTGCTGAAGAGGCTATTGTGTCCTTTACTGATATTGCTGTTGATTAGGTTGGCTATGCGCAACCTGAGGTTGATACGTAGGAACAGGCGCAAGGGTAATAGCAGGAGTTACGGCTGCTACTGGTTGGTAACGTCGCCTTTGCTTTCCGAGAGAGATATTCCCAATATCTTGCTCTTTTTTCTTAGGGAGAACACTACCGTATCGTTTTGTACTACTTGGTGATCTAGCGTCTTTAACCAAACGTCCTTCTCGGACGGCTTCCTCAAGACGAACCCCCACGCTCACCATCTCGGTGAAATCACTGAGCGCACTGGCGACCATTCTGTCGTAGTAAAATGAGCTTAAGGTCTTTAAGAAGATCTTTGTCATCTCTTTTTCCTTAAGAGGTGGACAAATCTGGGCGGCAATTTCAGCGTCATCTCAGAGCGTACTCCTTAAAGGTTTCCTTGTACTTTTGTGACATCGATCTGAGTTGATCTCTATCCGGTGCCATGTCCAAATTGTATTTATATTGTTGAACGAAAGCAGTGCCAAGATCTCTGAATGTGCCAATCGTATCGCGGTTTAAACCCATGTATCATTTGAGTGTAACACCGGTTAAACTATCCTGAAAGTAGTGAATCGGTAGCTCTTGGTTCTTTGTCTGAGCTGACATTCGTCGAGCGTACATCACTAAATCACTTTGAGGGCAAGAGTTACCCTTGTACTTTTCAAAATAGGGCACCTGGAATTTGTGCGGGACTTTCACATTAGGGACCAAGCAAAGGTCTGCGGCGTCCTTTCCAAATAAATCCTGACCGCGAAGGGCTTGCAGTTCCTTCTGAATCTCCAGGAATTGTTCTTGGAACTCATTCATTCTGTCGAACATATTTTTGTTTCCACCAGAGGGTATCTGTGGAACCTGTCCTTCAGGGACAGTGTGTACCATGGGTGGTGGTATAGTCATTATGGCCGAGACTCTTGGTGCCTCCCGAAGTTTGTAACCTTAAGGAGTTGCTGTCATGCCCCTGGCATCTTCGCTTTCCCGAAGTTTGTAACCTTCAGGCCCAGTGGTTCCTGTTGTGGTTCCCTGATCCTCAGTGATCGGCGAAACATATCCTTCCGGGATATAGTTAATAGGCATGCCCCAGGGACGATCTTTCGGCATTTTGTACCTAGGATCATACTTCTCCAATATGGGCGTAGATGTGATCTCTGAGATCACAGTCCTTTGTTGTTGAATTTGAGCTTCTGCTAGAGCTTGCATGTCGTTATGAAACTTTCTCAGATCCTCTTTCAGAGTGTCGATCTCTTCCCTCAACTCTCTGTTCTCTTCCTCGAGATCATCCATATTTTTCTGACGATTGGCCCGAGTATTGTACGAATGAGACAGTTTGACTCTAGAATCGAGACGCAAACGTGAGATTCGTAGGTAAGAAGAATGCGTTAAGTGAGAATGATGAATGATATGCAATGATTATTTTAATTATATGTTTTTATTCAAAGTAAACTTCGACAATTAAATTGTAAATATCAAACAGTGGGGAAACCCCATTTTATTGAATTCAAAGGATTGCGGAAACAGAAATACAGTAAATTACAAAGTGTTGCGAAAGGAAATCTAAGTTAATGGGTCCTGAGTCCTCTCTGAGGAGAGCTCAGGTGCTGGTTCTAGTACTTTCCTTTTCTTTGACCGGGGCTCTTGAGCCATTGTTGGGTTGTCATTCCTTTGTCAAGTGAAAGGAGCGAGCAAATTCCTTTGGTCATCCTGATTTCTACAACATGTTGCTCTAAAATCTCAATAAGAGCATCTTTTTCTCTTAATAGTTACTGTATTTTCTTACACTCTACATTGAGAATGCGATACTTGTTCCTCCAAGACCTCTTCTCCTGCTAAACTTTGCTGAGAGTAACTTGAAGTTTTTCAGTCTCAGACATGAAATAAAGGGCAGAGTCCCTTAATGGAAGAACTTCCTGACGAGGGTAAGGTATCCTCAGCTTGAGAGCTCTAGTTTGTAACCAGTGGAGATAAGGCTCCACCGAGACACAATCTGGTTTTCCTAGAGACTCTCGTCCTTTCCTGTGAACGTGTTTCCAAGCATGCATTATTTCTATTTTTAGTGCCTTGTCATTTTCTCCTTCCTTGAAGAAAAGACCTTCCAGATGAGCATTGCGCGGGACATGCCTCATTGGGTACCCAAATTGACGACGAACTAGAATTGGGTAATAGTTGATTCCTCCTTTAGTTCCTATAAGGGGTACATTTGGTAAATTTCCACAACGGTCAATGATTCTGATTCCGTCATAGATTCGATTGTACCAATCGATGTCAGAGTTGGTAAGACACTTGATTCTCTGTGACCAACGTAAAGTATTCTTTTGATCCCAAAATGCAGCAGACTTGGGTAAATGGGAAGTGAACCATTTGTATAGCAGGGGTACACAACATGTGATCATTCATCCATTATACAAATTCCTTAAGTGTACCGAATGATACGCATCTGCGAGTAAGGTTGGTACGGGGTTTCCAATCAGAAAAATCTTAATGGCGTTGATATCTACGAAGTCATCAATGTTGGGAAACAAAAATAACCCGTAGGTAAGCAAAACAAAGATGCTCTCGAAAGCGGCCACGTTCCCTATTATAGAAAAGTACATATCTTTCTTTATCAAGAACTGGACTGGCAAACCCTGGATTCCACCCTTAGTGGTCATGTGAGTCCTGACTTCTGACTCGTCCAAATAAATTGCTCTTGCAATGGTCTGATCCTTTGGAATTTCTTCTAGTCCAGAAAAGGGAGCTTGATCAGTAATATGTAAATCAATCAGGTGAGAATACTCCTCCAGCGTTGGTGCAAGCTGATAATCTGGGAATGTGAAACAGTGATAAATTGGATCGTAGAACTGGATTAACGTGGAAAGGATTCCTTCAATTACGTGGACCCTTAACAAGGACAGCAGTCCTCCATACTTGGCTCTGAAGGCCTCGTGGTTGGTGATCATTCTCGCCAAACCTCTCAAATCCTCTAGCTTTGGAACCTTGAAGGTGTATTTATGAGTTTTTCTTCTACCGAAATCCATCAGCAATCTCCTTTCTTTGACATTTGCAATCACTGTCTCAGTTTAATTTTAAAAAGAGATACTAGACGAGAAGATTTTTTTTGGTTTTAATGTTTTTTAAATGAATGTATGAATGCAGCACACAAAAACATAGAAAAAACATGGGGTCAAAGGTCGGTGTCATGAAGTCAAGGCTCTACCCCCCCAAAGGTTTATACTTGTGACTTTTTGTACTTGTCCGCAAAATCATTGACCCCTCTGGGATAACAACAGCAAGCGGATCACCAGTGAGCTAATGTATCCTAGAGCGATCTCAGATGAGGGTAGTATCGCGTGACAACTATTTCCGATAGCTTTCGCACTACAAAATGGCTTAAGTCTACTAAAAACCTCAGCTTCTCAGATAAACCAGTCGACCACACTACTTTCAACAACCGAAGTCGTATAGGCAATGTATCTACAAAGGGAGTCTCCACTGAGTTTGATGGTCGATCGGGGACTCTTAACTGGGATTCACTTCTGCAAGATTACCCGCATTGCCATCACCTATCTTAAGTGTATACTCAATCTTTCCACATGCGACATCACACGCATTCCCATTAGCAGAAAAATAAACACAGATATCAATTAGGAAAAGCAGTATATATATATTTGTCTTAATCATCCTAAACCTCTAGTCTTATGGTCCTATACAGACAATGACTCCCCAGCAGAGTCGTCATTTCTGTGACATTTCGAGAACTTAAGGTTTTCTATCGAAGATTGTAAGAAAGGGGCCCCACGGTGGGCGCCATTTTTTTCTGTAGCGCGATTTTTGTGGTCCTGAGTCATTATCGCTTGGGGTACTACAATTCGATTCACTTTTTATCCTATTGAGCTGATTAAGGAAGGGAAATAGATGTCTCCAATTAACCCTGCTTGCATACTGAGTTTGAACAGCGGTCTGTTAGGTTACAGATGCTATGTGGATGTGGGGCCCAATCTTTGATTATTTCGTTAAGAACACAGTGTATGGATTATTTGTGAGGTTTTTGGTAATGTGTTTAGATTTGATGCTTTTGGGTTGATTTGGTGGAGATACTGGGTTTTGGGTTTTTGATTGGTATGCTCGCTAAGATTTTTTCAATCTTATGCCTACGTATTCCTGTTTGATGAAACAGGGAAATCAGACCGATCGTAGTTCCTCCTACTCTGTGGGAGGAAAAAATGTTGTTTTGGTGTCTTGTTCAAAGCCCAAGACGTGAAGCTAAATGTGGTTTGTATCTTGTTCAAAGCCCAAGATGTGAAGCTGAAGGGTCTATTTGTATCTTGTTCGAAGCCCAAGATGTGAAGCTAAAGGATTTATTGATGAGAGAGAATTTGTCACCTCTAAAAGGGGATATTTGGTTTGTTTGTCACCACTGTTGGGTGACTGATTATAAAGGAGAATTACTTTAACTGGGATATGTGAACCCAACAATGCCATAATTTCCTTTATTGGGGATTTTTAACATGAAGGGGAAGACTTTAACTCAGTTTAGAGTAATGCCATCTTTCCTTAGGAATTTCTCATGCTAAAAGAGGGACAGTGGCGTGGATGTAAATAATCCAGAGGCTTGCCGCTTACAGCAATTTAGATGAAGGAAAAGGAGTGGTTGATGTTTGTATACTGTGAGCAAGGCACTGATTTTGATGCTAAAAGGTTGATTGACTCAACCGGGGTTTTCTTATACAAAGCCTAAGAGGAGGCTATTGACCCAACAAGAGGGTGTTTTTATGTGTCTCGTACGAAGCCCGAGAAAGAGGCTAAAAGGGTTGACTCAACAAGAGAGTGCTTTTCTGTGTCTTGTACGAAGCCCAAGACAGAGGCTAAAAGGTTTTAACTCAACATGAGAGTCTTTTATACTCAACAAGAGAGTGATTTTTATCTCGTACGAAGCCCGAGATGAAGGCTAAAAGGGGTTTGACTCAACAAGAGAGTCTTTTCAATAAGAGAGTGATTTTTATCTCGTACGAAGCCTGAGATGGAGGCTAAAAGGGGTTTGAATCAACAAGAGAGTCTTTTATACTCAACAAGAGAGTGTTTTAGTATCTCGTACGAAGCCCGAGATGGAGGCTAAACAGGTTTGACTCAACAAGAGAGTCTTTTATACTCAACAAGAGAGTGTGAAAAGGTTAGCTCCGCTGGGGAGAATCATTGTACAAAGCCCAAGAGGAGGCTATTTATGCTCGTGACTGTTTCAGTTTAGTGACAGGTCTAGTATGTTGGATAAAGAGAAAATCAGTTCTTATAAAGGGAAAGATTAAAGGTATGGTTGTGCCTTGGCACTGATCAGAGGATTAGGGTTATTTCCTGTTCTTTAAGGAAATGGAAAATCCAAAGGGTATTGAGACTGTCCAAGTCTACTGGTGTTGTGAGAAATCGATTCTCAGGTAGTAAATGATCTTTGTATGATGCCCAAGAGAAAGCTGGTATGTTAAGGGATGAAGGTCAACCCATTAACTGGTCTGACACTTGACTCAGAAAGACAGCTCTAGCAAATTGATGACTAGGTTCTGTTCCTATACCTGTTGAGGTCTCTGGGTCTTTGTACTAAGCCCAAGAGAAGGCATGAGAGCTTTTAAGAAGCCGAAGGGTCCTTGTACAACGCCCAAGAGAAGGCGGGGATGCTTTTAAGAAGCTTGGGGGTCCCAAACCGAGAGAAGTTCAAAAAATCAATTCACCGAGAAGAGATCATTTCATGAAAGTCTGTGGTTTGAAGAAACTCAAGAGATGCCCTTCCCCGAGAATAGATCACCTATGGGGAGTAGAATTTCTTTGACAATTTCTAAGGGTGACAGTATGAGAAAGGGTTCACTGAGAATGCTGCCTTTCACGTCTCCATATTGTTTAACCCCAAGAGGAGGGAAGACTGTGTCTGGTAATCCTATGGGGGATCTAGTTTTGTTTGTATTTGAGAGTGACCAACAGGGATTTACCTAGTGCTAAACATAGTTGCCGGGGAAAACTCTAAATAACTATACTAGGATTACACAATGGATATATAGCAAGTATATAAAAGTTTGTGAAAGAAGACTTACAGTGAGCAGCCCCACAATACAGTTATATATATATGAAAACGGATAAAGAAAGCGGGTAAACACTTACTCGGTTGTAGAGCTTCCATGCTGTTTTTTTAGTTGTTCAACAAAGAAAGCTTTGATAACAATATTATATTCTAAATCAAAGGAGAAAGTGCTTTGAAAAGATTGTTGGGGCTTACAGCTCAAGGAGAGGCCCAAGGTTTTATCAGTGATTGCACTGTTTGTACAGGGACTTATACAAGTGACTGAGGCCCAAGAAAGGTTTTCTGTACAAAGGGATAAGTCTTACACTCTCTCAAGAGGCCTAAAGGTGTTTAAAGAAAAAGAATGGGGCTTATAACACGAGGGTAGGCCCAGATGATTTGTTTTTTGAACTGGCGATCGCGCCGAGATTTCTTTTTTAACGCGGAGGGACTTATACCATGTCTGAGGCCCAAAAAGTTTTGATTAAAAGGGGGTTGGGTCTTACGCTCTATTAGAGGCCCAAAAATGATTTTAAAAGAAAAAATGGAGCTTACAACTCAAGGAGAGGCCCAAGGTTTTTCTGTTAAAAAAGGTGACGATCGCGCCGAACTTTTTGATGGGATCAGGACTTATACAATACACTGAGGCCCAAAAAGGTTTTTATTTACAAAGGATTGGGTCTTACACTCTACCAAGAGGCCCAAAATGTTTGAAAAAGATTTGTGATGGTTGAATTGATCAAAGCCCTAATTTGTTTTCAAAATATATTTTAATTGAATAAAAATTCAATTAAAATGATCAAAATTGTTAAACATGTGTGAAAAACAAATTGTGGTATTGGATTAATGTTTGAAAAATCATGTTTCTATCCACAAAATAATTGGAAATCAATTAAGTTTGGAAAATCAAGGGAGAAAAAATATTTCAAATGTTAAAAACAAATAAAACATTAATTCTTTGCAAAAATATCAAATATATGAAATAAGTAATATTTTTGGGTAAAATAAAATATTTTAACATTTTTGTGAATTATTAAAAAAAGAATCAACTCAAAATCATTAAAACTCAGAGAGAAATTATTTTTTGAATCAATTAAATAAAATCACAAAAATTCAAATATTCAAATATTTGAAAAAGGGCGCCAAGAACATCTTGGCCTTGCCCGCGTGCTCTGTTTTGCCCAGATTTGCGTTTTCTCATCAATCTCACTAAATACTTGATTATATCATGCAATCTATATATCAATCTACTCTTTTTCACCTCACGATCATGTCTATGGTCTTTAATTTCATTTATTTTAAGCATGGAATAGGAAATCAAAGAGAAACCTCAAGAACCCTAAAATTTGCATGAAGGCTCAGAAATTCCATACACGATTCAAACAAAGCAATTAATTGAGGGAAAACACTCCATGCATGATTATGAACATATGGCCAAATTATTGTGCAGCAAAAAATGCATGGATCATAGAGTTAGAAGAGCTCATGCTTACCTCTTGCAGCTGGCGATCGTGTTTTGTGTTAGAGGTGTTACAACTAGGTTCCAATGATGTGGATAGCTTCCCTAGGTGCCAAGTGATGTTCCTGAGTGCTTGGAACGGTTTGAAACAAGCTGGAACTGAAGATGGTATCCCAACTGCAACTTGGTTAAAACCTTGAGCAGTTGGCTGGTGATTTTGTGAAATCAGTGTTCCAGATGTTATTTAAGTGTTTGGATCACTTCTATATGATGTTTATGAAGTTTGTGTGTGATTGGTTTGGTTGGAATAGCTCTCAAACTTAAAACCCGATAGTGACTTGCTTTTGAAGGCAATTTTGGAGTGAAGAAGGAGATTTTGAGGAAAGCATCTGTTTGATGGCTTTGGTGTACTCAAACTAATCACAAATGATGTCTATTTATAGTGCAACAAGTTTGTTTTGGAATTAATAGTGAATGGCAACTGCTGCAGAGGTTTGGCCAATGTTGATCAATGGGAATCCAAGTCTCCTCTAGCCATTGACTAGAGGTTAGGGCACAGGCTGCTGATTCCCTTGGTCTTGGATATGTCTTGACTGAATTCAGTTGAAAATGGCTCAGTCCATGCCACCTTGGTGCATCCATTAAATGCTCCAAAACAAAATTGGAGTCTTGTCCCTTTTTTAGGCATTTCTAGGTTTGGCATACTACTTTTGGTTCCAAAGACTTGGGAGGCTTGGGATCAGTGTTTGTCCCTCCTTGGTCTCCCCCTGAGGTGTTCAGATGGATAAGTGTGTTTGTCATTTGTACAATTTTGGCAAATCGAGCAAAATGCACAAATCTCCCTTGCTTTGACAGTTTTCAGCAAGACATGTTGCCATTGTCATATCTCATGGCTCAAGTGGAATTTGATGGAGTTCTTGACCATTTTGGAAAGCCCTCATATGATACAACAACTGTTTAATCATAATTGGTTTTGATACTTTTTGGATCCAAGTGAAAAATGCCCCTACATTTGGAAAAAAGTGAAGGCAAATTCTGACTTAGTGAAAATTTCACTAAGTGTTGGAAAAAAGTGACATTTTCACTTTTTGTGATTTTGATCATTCCATAACTTAAAATCCATGAGAAATTGGAATGAGTTGTGTTTGAAGCTTTTGTAGAGGGCCATGAGAGCTACAAATCCAGCTTTGAATGGGGAAAAATGGCCTTGTGGTTTAGGAGTTATGGTCCTCCAAAGTTGGTACCTAGCCACTTTGTTCCATAACTTAGAAAAATTTCTAAGTTTTTATGGTTACCCCTTTTATAAGTTATCCCACTTTTCTTGATTTTTCTTGATGAATGATGATTCCAATCACACATTAACATCATTTTAGGGTTAAGGAACCATTATTGTGAAAAATCTCAAAAAGTCAAAGTTTACTTTTGTGCACAGTTGACTTTTTGTCAGATGAATTTCAAACTATGCAATCCTCTATGAAATCAAGTCCTTGACCTAAATCAAACTTGATGGATTGATTTCATAGGTGTTATAGGGTGTATTAAATCATGTCCCAAGGTTTGGGAGCATGTCTTAGACAAATCCATTGTTGCAAATGGATCAAGGTGGTGTATTAGAGACCCTCAAATTCTCCTTTGAGGTCTTGGCTCATGTTTTGTCCCAAAAGTCAACTTAGGGGTGAATTAGGTCAAGAAACCCTAATTCATGATTTTTGGTGAATGCATCCCCTAAGGCTAAATTGACTTGATGATTGTGTCCATGAGGTTCCATGGGGTATATTAGGTTATGCTATGAAGCATTGGCTCATGCCTAGAGGAAAATTCCCATCTGGAGGCCCTGGTCGACCAAAACCCTAATTTGGTGACACTGGCGATCTTGAGGCTTGATCCACTGGGACTGTTGCAACCTTGTGCTTAATCCTTGAGGTGGGAGTCCTCTTGATCCATTGGGGATGTTTGAGAGGTTTAGGGAAGTTGAAGATCATGTCATTCCTTGATTGATCCTTTGTCTAAAGCTCAGAGAGGGCTTGAAACCCTAATTCTGATTGTAGTGAAGGCTCACCCATCTTTGGGGAGACTAATGAGGCATGATGGTCCATCCATATTATGATGATTATTTGCACAATGATGGGAAATCTTAGTGGTCAAAATTTGGGGTATGACACGTTGCTAACACCAATTGTGAATTCCACAAGGGTGCTCCTGGGCATACTATAGAAAACTGTTATGCATTTCAGAATAGAGTTCAAGACTTGGTTGAGTCCAAGGATCTAACTTTCACCCAATGAGGCGCAAATGTTAAGAGCAATCCCATGCCCACACATGGAGGACCATCTGTTAATGCTGTGGAAGAAAGCAATGGACAGAGACTGATTACAAGGTTTGAAGATATTCGTACTCCTATGGCAGTTATAGGAGAGAAATTGAAGAAATGTGGAATGATCCCTCAAGATGAACTTGATGATTTGACCGATGAAGTGGTTAAGAAGCATTTATAGAAGTTCTTAGATCAAGGTGTGATTTAGGTAGAACGCTGTGATAGAAGAGAACAAAGTGTGGCTGTTATTAACATTCAGTATGATGCACCTGAAGTTCGTCAACAGAGACCAGTTTGTCCTGCTCCGGTAGTCATTGAATATGATGGAGCTAATGTTTTCCAACAAAGATCAATTCGTCTTGCGCCTGTGGTTATTCAGTATGATGAGCCCAAAGTTTTTCCTCAACAACAAGCTGGGCCGGCACCTGTGGTTATTCAATTTGATGAGGCTGATGTTAGAAAACAGAGACAAGTGCACCTTGCTCCGATATCTATTGAGTATTCTGTTAATGTTCCTGAGCCTGAAGTTTCTAAATAAGGGCCAGGGAAGATAGTCATTGAATATGATGAGGCTAAGTGTGATGCTATGGTAGGACCAAGCAGAATAACCTGTAGTGGTAGAATCTTTGCAGCAAAGCCAGTGAATATGTCAACCAATGACAAAGGAAAGGCAGTTGCTATACCAACTGAAACTCCGAGTGTTGAATCACAAGAAGGGTTGTCATCTCCAAGAGGAGCATTTACACAGAAAGAGGCCGAAGAGTTTCTGAAGATTATAAAGAAGAGTGACTACAAGGTAGTTGACCAGTTGAATTGAACTCCCTCCAAGATATCTATGCTCGCCTTATTGCTCAATTATGAGGCGCATAGATCCTCTCTGTTGAAAGTGTTGAGTGCCGCACACATTACCAAAGATATCACTGTAGCACATTTTGATGATGTGATAGCCAGTGTCACTACTGGCAATTTTCTTGGGTTCAATGATGATGATCTGACTGCTGAAAAAAAGAACCATAACAAGGATCTTCACATTTCCATTAGGTATGAAGACACTTTGTTGTCCAGAGTCTTGGTGGATACTGGATCCTCCTTGAATGTGCTCCCAAAGACTACTCTAGAAAATATGCCTATAAGTGGGGTGAGCATGAAGTCAAGTACTCTCATAGTGAAGGTGTTTGATGGATCAAGACCTGCAGTTATTGGTGAGGTGGACTTGCCAATTAAGATTGGGCCTACTATCTTTAGCATTACTTTTCAAGTAATGGACATTTATCCTGGGTACAACTGCTTGCTAGGAAGGCCTTGGATTCACTCAGCAGGGGCAGTCACGTCCACTCTCCATGAGAAACTCAATTTTATTACTAATGACAAAATGGTGGTGATAGGCGGTGAAGAGGACATTATAGTAAGTCATTTGACATCGTTCCTCTACATTGATGTTGAAGGTGAAATGGTTGAGACCCCCTTTCAATCCTTTGAGGTGATGAGTACACTAGCTGTGCAACGAGTTCCAGAGCGCCAAGAGTTAAGATCATCAATGGCCTCATACGAGGAAGCTAAAGTTGTGGTGGAAGAAGGAAATGCCCAAGGCAGGGGCAAGGTGGTTGAGGTTACCGAGAAGCTTGATAAGTTTGGGCTAGGTTATCGGCCAGCTTCTAATTTAGAATTTGTTCCATACAACAGAAATCAGATCCTTCCAGTTGAGAAGATTTTTACAAGTACTGGGCACATCTTTGGTTCTCCAGTAGCAATGATCATTGAAGACCATGATGGTGATGAGCAAGCTTCTGCAAGCTGGATTCGACAAGCAAAACCTGGTGAAGAGCTCCAGAATTGGAAGACCATTGAAGTCCCTCAGTTCTTCACACACCAAACGTAATTTTACTGTTTATAAAAAATCCTACGCTCTACCCAAGGTGTAGTAGAGCATTGTATGGGCCACCTGATGTTTTCAAACATTGATTATCCTTAATAAATTTTAGTTTGCATTCAATTTTCGCTCACTTTCTTTCATTTTTACTTTACAATAAATGGCAATATTTTCATGCACGCACTTTCCTAAATAAACTGCATAAATCATAACATGCAGAAACACCACTGAGGTCCTTGACATAGACGCTGCTACAGGCCTATATGACTTTGATTGCCAATCTACCAAGCTGAAGAGGAAGGCGAGGAAGATTGTGAACTCCCCAACGAGTTGGCGAGGTTGCTCAAGCAAGTAGAGAAAGTCATCCTGCCGCACCAAGAAGACATCGAAGTCATCAACCTGGGTACCGTGGAAGATAAAAGAGAGGTGAAGATAGGTGCATCTCTTCAAGCTGAAGTCAAGACCAAGTTGATAAAGCTCCTCTGTGAGTATGTCGACGTATTCGCCTGGTCATATCAAGACATGTCTGGGTTGGACACTGATATGGTTGTGCACAAGTTACCACTTAAGGAGGAATGACATGCTGTCAAGTAGAAGTTAAGAAGGACCCATCCCGACATGACTCTCAAAATTCGTGAAGAAGTCTAAAAGCAGTTTGATGCTGGATTCTTGGCAGTAGGAAAGTACCCACAATGGGTTGCTAACATTGTGCCGATACCGAAAAAAGATGGAAAGGTCCGCATGTGTGTGGATTACAGAGACTTGAACAGAGTTAATCCTAAGGACGATTTCCCGTTACCTCAAATCGTTGTATTGTTTGACAACACAACTCAATTCTCTGTATTTTCTTTTATGGACGGATTTTCTAGATATAATCAAATTAAGATGGATCCAGAGGATATGGAGAAGACCACATTTATCACACTATGGGGCACCTTCTGCTACAAGGTGATGCCATTCAGACTAAAGAATGTTGGGGCAACGTATCAACGTGCAATGGTAATTCTCTTTCATGACATGATCCATAAAGAGATTGAAGTGTACGTTGACGATATGATTGCCAAGTCTCAAACCGAAGAAGAACACTTGATTAATCTGCAAAAGTTGTTTGCTCGATTGAGAAAGTTTAGATTGAGACTCAACCCCAACAAGTGCACGTTTGGGGTACGATCTGGAAAATTGTTGGGCTTCAACGTAAGTCAGAAAGGAATCGAAGTGGACTCTGATAAGGTAAGGGCAATTCAGAATATGCCTGCACCTAGGACAAAGAAAGAGGTTCGAGGCTTTCTGGGGAGATTAAACTACATTTCCAGATTTATTTCACATCTTACTGCCACCTGCAAACCTATTTTCAAGCTACTAAGAAAAGATCAGTCGATTATATGGGATGATGATTGCCAAGGGGCATTTAATAAAATCAAAGAATATCTACAAGAACCACCGATCTTGATACCGCCTATTCTTGAAAGGCCACTTATTATGTGCCTGACTGTACTTGACGAATCTATGAGCTGTGTGTTGGGACAACAAGGTGAGACGGGCAAGAGAGAACATGCCATATATTACCTCAGCAAGAAGTTCAATGACTGCAAAACAAGGTATTCCTTACTCGAGAAGACTTGCTGTGCATTAACATGGGCTGCCAGACGTCTCAGGAAGTATATGTTGACCCACACTACTTATCTGATTTCCAAGATAGATCCCATTAAATTCATCTTTGAGAAACATGCTCTCATCGGAAGAATAGCCCGATGGCAAATGCTTTTGTCTGAGTACGACATTCAATACGTCACTCAAAAAGCCATCAAGGGTAGCATACTGGCGAACCATCTTGCCCATCAACCGATGGATGATTATTAGCCCTTGAAGTTTGATTTTCCAAACGAAGATATAATGGTACTGAAAGATTATGAAGAGCCAGATCCAGATGAAGGGCCTGAACCAGGAGAGCGATGGACTCTCATGTTCGACGGGAATATGCTATACAAGCATAACCATGATACTGTCCTACTCAGATGTGTGGAAAAGCATGAAGCTGAGCAGATTTTGAAAGACATTCATGAAGGTTGTTTTGGTACCCACGCAAATGGGCATACTATGGAAAAGAAGATATTGAGAGCAGGTAATTACTGGCTTACCATGGAGGCTGATTGCAACCATGATGCCCAAACTTGCCATAAGTGCCATATATACTCTGATAAGATCCATGTACCTCTCACTCCTTTAAACGTCTTGAATTCACCATGGCCCTTTTCCAAGTGGGGGATAGATATGATTGGAATGATCGAGCCAAAAGCATCAAATGGACATCACTTTATATTGGTTGCCATAGACTACTTCACCAAATGGGTTGAGGTTGCATCGTATACGAACGTTACCAAGCAAGTGGTCGCCCGCTTCTTGAAACACAACATTATATACAGATATGAAGTGCCTAACCGTATCATCACTGACAATGGGTCTAATCTCAACAACAAAATGATGGATGATTTATGTGTTAGTTTCAAGATTGAGTACCATAACTCAACACCATACAGACCCAAGATGAATGGAGTCGTTGAGGTAGCCAATAAAAACATCAAAAAGATCATTCAGAAAATGGTGGTCACTTATAAGGATTGGCATGAGATGCTACCTTTTGAGCTGCATGGCTACCGTACCTCAGTGCGAACTTCAACAGGGGTAACTCCCTACTCATTGGTTTATGGCATGGAAGCGGTTCTTCCGATAAAATTCAAAATCCCCTCGTTGAGAGTGTTGATGGAAGCTCAGCTTGATGAAGCAGAATGGGTGAAGACAAGGTAATGATGAGCTCAACCTTCTTGAAGAAAAACGCTTGGCAACAATATGTCACGACCAGCTCTATCAAAGACGCATGAAGAAAGCCTTTGACAAAAAATTGCATCCTCGGACATTCCAGGAAGGTGACTTGGTGCTCAAGAGGATCATGACCATGTATAATGAATCTAGGGGCAAGTGGATGCCAAACTACGAAGACCCATATGTTGTAAGAGAGGCATTCTCTGGTGGTGCCTTGAAACTCGCAACTATGGACGGTGACGAATTACCATACCCGGTGAATGCAAACTACGTTAAGCGATACTACGCCTAAAAAAGTGGAATAATAAAGCCACTAAGTCAAAAACCTGAAAAGGCGACTTAGGCAAAAATGCCTATCCCGGTGGACTGAAAACCCGAAAGGGCGGTCCAGGTAAAAGTTAGGGATAAAATAAAAAGTATAGGCCCGCTTAGTTGAAAACCCTAAAGGGCGGCTCAGGCAAAAAAGGGCGTCCCGGTGGATTGAAAACCCGAAAGGGCGATCCAGGCAAAAGTTAGGGACAAATTCCAAGGCAAAGTATCTAGTCTGCACGTCCACTTGATCCTGATGTGCCGCAGAAGAGAGGAATCAATCCAGCTGTCTTTCTATGAAGCAAGGTATTAAAGTCGTCAAAGTCATAGGGACCTTAGCAGTGTCAAAACCTAATGGAACCTCATTAATTTGTATTGCCATTATGTTTTTTTCTTGCACCGCAATTACCTCATTAAGGAATTGCATCCTTATACATACTTACCCATTTAAGGGTCAAATCAATACAAAGAGAGATTTCTCGCCAAGTTGTGCTCACTTTTTACTTTATCTGATTGTTTGCAAATTAATTTTGTTTTTTATAAACTGTGTTTTGAAACTTCGGTTAATAAAAACAATATTTGAAAAACAATAAAATTTGTTTTGGTGTCGGGAGAACTAAAAGGGAAACAAATAGTCTCCAAAGAAACATCACCATGAGAAAGCATCAAATCAGTTGTCAACTGTCTTGAATATTCACCATAAGCAGTATGCTTTTCAGGGATCTACTCAGCATAATCCCCAACAGTGAATCCAAAGCCCAACAGGGGCAATCATGTTCCATAGCCATCTGTGATTTGTTCAAGCCTGAAAGGTCGAGTAGTCAAACACTCTCACCATCCTCATTGTCGTAACCTGAATTTGACCTCCTTCTTTTGCCTTTTGCATAAGCACGTGCATTCGCATCGCTGGCATACTCATTCGCACTTGTTCCCTATGTGTTTCTTGTTGCAGGATTCTCAGGTTTTCCAAGCCCGATTAATCAAATCTTTACAAGATCATCACATCATCAAAACAAGCACAAAACAAGGGTTTCCATGCCTACTCATCAAAACAAGAGGTGGAAAATCGAAACCAGGACCTCAACACTTGTTTTTGAGTGACCTGGGCAATTTTTGCCTAGAGTAACCGGTTACTCAATATAGGGTAACCGGTTACTCAATATAAATTTGCAGTTCCTGCTATATTTTTGGGACAGCAACTATGCACACTCTTTGGTCTTTGATTCTACATTGTTCTAGCAGCAGGTGGAATATTCTAGACTCTTCAAGTGATTCATGAGCATTTACTACAATGTTTCCTTTCCATTTGAGACTACCATACACCTCATTCTCCTAAATTGTGAACCCTTGGATGTGAAGCTTACATTGGGATTTTTACCGAGTTAACTTCATAACTAACCGAGTTAACCGCTTGACTCGGTGAGTCAAGTGTAACTAACTCCTAGCCTAATTCCAAACCACCCAAAGCTAATTCCTAGCCTAATTCCAAACCTCTCACAATCCAAACCAAAAGTCTATATAAACAAGCCTTCATTCACTTTTTCAACGATCCACAATCTCTCAATCATTTCACACAAATCTCTCACACTTCACTCTCAATTCTCTCACATTCTCTCTGATTTTTTTCTGCAACTTATTCATCTTCATCTCAATTTTCTTCTCAAACCTCACCATAGCTCTTCACCATTAAAGATTAATCACTTCTACATTGGAAGTGATTATTTCTTGAGCTTAACCTTCATCATCTTGCAATTATACTTGGATTTCTGGAGTTTTACTAGCTTTTAGATTCATTTCAAGTGTTTGCTTCAAGATTCAACGGTTTGAATTCGTGTTTCGAAGTTTTGTCGCAATTTGCTCGATTTCGATACGTTTTGACTCTAATTGAAGATTCCTCTGGTTTTCTTTTATTATCTTCATCAAGATCACTTTGCAACAATCACCAAGCCAAATCTCCGACTTGTAGATTGGTAGATCTCACTCATTTTACTGTTTTGCACATTTTCGCATCATTCGCGATGTAGTTTTGATATTTTTGTGTGTGAATTGATTTTGCATTGCTTGATCCATGATTTTGATGTGTTAATTGATTCCATCACTGCTTATTTGCTATTTTCAAGCTTGATTTCCATGCACAAATTCATACCCTAGCATGTGGTAATTTAAGCAAGTGATTTGGATGCTTTAAGTGCTTTTTCAAAAGTTATTTTTGCCACTGTTACAGTTGTAACCAGTTATGCAATACAGGATAACCGATTACTCTTTACAAAATTTGCACCAGCGCTGCCTTTTTCAACTGAGTAACCAGTTACTCAATATAAGGTAACCGGTTACCCTTCATAATTTCCCCAGATTTGTTGTTTTTCAAGCAAGTAATCGGTTACTCATTCTGAGGTAACCGGTTACCACTGTAACAGAGTGACATTTTTGGTTTTTTTTCAAGCTCGTTTGCCATGCTTTCTTCTTCTAACTTCCATGGAATGATATGCTTGATTTTTAGGGATGTTTTAAGTGACGTTTAACTTGTATGAAGCATATTCATGAACTTTCGATGCACGCTTTCGATTATTCAATTTGTTCATATTCTTAACATTGCATACACATGACCATTCTTGAACAATTTTGCTTACATAATGACATGATTTGTGTTGCATTCTAAATGTCATTTGGTACTGTTTTGCATTTTCTTTCATTAAGTTTGTTCTTCATGGACAAGCTTAATCTTGTTTAATCAACACCATACCTTTTGCTTTAATGATTTTTCAATGCATTTTGGAAAATTATTAGCATACTTCTCCCTTTTGATTAATTAATCGAAACTTCATTTCGATTATTGATCCTCCCTTTGGCGCTCCTCTTTAGGCTTCCTTTAGAGTTTTCTCCCTCTTTCTCCCCTACTGAGTCAGAGATTCACACGTCGCACGACACTGGAGCACTGTACAACTTGGAGCTGCTACGCTATCCGTTTCAACTTCTACACTACACCCTGTGCAGAAGGAATGAGAAGGGAGAATTCCTACTCTCATTCTGACTACTTCAGGTTGGGGACGAATGACCCTGTGCTTGGCTTAGTCACCTCTATCTCCAGGCGGTAGTGTATCTTCTTCCCCTAGTCGAGTCGATCCTTGATCACTCATATCTCTTGCAATCTCCCTTGGTCAATCACTGCGTTCTTGGTTAAGATCATTGTCTTTGGGTTAGCAAACTCTCTTTGTTTCAATACCCTACTTTCTTTTCTCGTGGTCAATCATTGCTTTTGATTCCCCAAGAAGAGTTTCATTTCCTTTTTCCGTTAATCACAGTCTTTCTATTAAAATTGTATCCTCAGGAGTTCGCAACCTTCTCTTGGTTCTTCTCCCCTTGATTGGTTAATCAATGCCTGTTAGTTAAAACACCAATTTGCACGTCCTCTTAGTTAACCACAGTCTATCTGTTAATACACTGAGTTTCCTCTTGGGTTAATCACCTTCTCTCGGTTAATCACCCATTCTTTCAGTTAACCACATCCAGTCTGTTAAAACACTGAACCCCTTTCGAGTTAATCACATTCTCTTAGTTAATCACTCATTTCTTTTGGTTGATCACACTCTTTCTGTTAAAACCAAATCCCTAGCGGTTAACAACCTCTTTTGGTTAAATACCCTTTTTGTTGGTCAAGTATTGTTGTTCAGTCAGTACCAATACTCCTTCTTTGGGTCACAACCTTTGCTTGGTTCCACACCCTTTCTTTGGGTCACAACCTTCGCTTGGTTCTACACCCGTTCTTTTTTTTAATCATAGTTTATCTGTTAAAACCTTTATCCCAGCAGAGTGCAATCTCTATTCTTCTCGGTTAACCATTATTTATAAGTTAATATACCAAAACCCTTTCAGAGTCAAACACCTTATCTTGGTTTAGTACTCTCTCCTTTTGGTTCATCACAACCTGTCTGTTGACACCAAGTCTTTTATCCCCACCAGAGTCGTTATATCCTTTTTTATCGGTTAATGAATGCTAGTCAGTTAACATACCAAGTCCTGTTTCTCATGGTTTTGACACCATTCCTTTCATTTTCCCCAGCGCGGTCACCCTTTTTGTTCGGGTTTTCCCAGTAGAGACCCCTTTTCCCCATCATAGTTTTATCTCTTTTCCTCTGCAGTTAACCACTGTCAGTCAGTTAATATACCGAGCCTTTATCCTTTTGATTCCCCAGTAGGGTCACTACCCTCTGGTCCCCAGTATTGTCGCTTTGTTCTCTTACCTCCCCAGTGAAGTCTCTTCTATCTTTTTTCTTCATTTCTCCTGTCTTGGTTTTGACACCATTTCTTTGAAATCCTCGGTGGAGTTTTTTTCTTCTTTCTACTTTTGGTTTTTGACACCACTTTCCTTTTCGGTTTTCCGTCTTAGTTCCCCGAACTACGGAAGCTCTGATTCTGCATTCATTCGAATTTATGATACGTAGGCACGAGATCGCGATGATCTTGGCGAGCGCACTTCCGCCCTTCCACCCTTCTTCCACCTTCTTCCTTTCCTCTTCTTTTCCCTGGTTCCATGAACTACGGAGCTCTGATTTCCTTATTGCACTATGAGGGTACATAGGCACGATGGCCCTAATCCTCCGCGAGCACTCCCTTTTCTCACTTTCTTTCTTTCTTTCTTTCTCTTATCTCTCTCCTTTTATTTTAGATAGAAGCATTTAGATAAATAACCCATCCAAGCCTAGAAGTAAGCGAAATGGTTCTCGTCGAGTATGACGGATGCGTAAGGTGCTAGTACCTTTCTTTCACATAACCGACCCCCGTTCCCGTTTCTCTTCCCCTTGGGTTTTATCGATATTTTCCCTGTCCTTTGGGACTAAATAAAGTTCGGTGGCGACTCTGTTGTATCTTTGAGTGTGCGATTCACTTAAGTATAAACCAACCATCTTCATCTGGAGACTCTGCAGGGGAGTCCTTGCGCTTGCAGGTTGGGGTCTCGCCTAGTTTTGTTTGGTTTCTTGCTTGCTTGGGTGTTTATCTTTTGCGCTTTACTCACTTTCTTTTACTTGCTTTAGCTTTATGTTTATTTACTGCATTTCTTTACTGCTTTGAATATACATATGCTGTATATTATGGATATATGCTATATTCTGCTGCTGTTGGGATGGGTAGATATTATTGGAGAGAAAAGTTCTAACACCGGACTTAACATACACATAGGCTAGAACGTGGATAGTCATGAGGCCTGCGTTTCGTGCATTGGGTTACCACGAGAGCCACATCCCAGATCGTGATTTGCTTGAGAATACTTCTGTCCTGTGAGAATTCACTACGGCAGGAGGTTTTCACTCTGAGTCCTATGGTTTGGGCGACCTTTCTAGGGACCACCTTGTTGTGTCTAGATCACACATGTGAGGGGGATGGGTTTTTGCAGGAAACCAGGCCACTTCATACCTTTGTTCTCTCACACATGTCAGATTTTGCACTGACACATCAGATTATGTTGGACCGACACAGAATTATATGCAGATATCCAGATTGTTCAGATTTGATTGTTTGGACTGCGTTGGATTCTTGTTGCTTGTGTTGCATATCATTTCATCTGTAAATTAATTGGTGCATGTGCATTTCCAGGTTATTCGAAGACTTATCCTTTGTTGACATTATCATAGAGATGAATACTGGTTGTCGAGGCATTTTTAGCTTCAAGTTTGTGGAGTCTAAGCTGGGTACTTTGAGAGGTCTAGCATCTCGTGTGGTTGAAGATAACAGAGGGGTTTTCAAAGGAAGTTATGGTAATCTGTTGTCCATCCTCAACACAGAAGTCAACATCACTGCCATTCATACTCTGGTTCAGTTCTATGATCCGCCACTTAGGTGCTTTACATTTCAGGATTATCAGCTAGCACCTACACTCGAGGAGTATGCTTATATTCTGGGGGTTGATATCAAGAGCCAGGTTTCTTTTATTTACACCAGTGGTTGTCCGAAGTTTCCTTTTATTGCTGAAGCTCTTTGCATTAGTAAGAAGGATGTGGAAGATAATCTCAAGACCAAGGGGAAAGGTATTCGAGGGTTTGCTTCGAAGTTCTTGGTTGACAAAGCCACTTCTTTTGCTACAGATGGAAACTGGAAGGCTTTCAACGTCGTTCTTGCTTTGCTGATATATGGGATTGTCTTGTTTCCGAACATGGAGGATTTTGTAGATCAGGCTGCCATCAGCATATTCTTGTCCAAGAACCCTGTTCCGGCCCTCCTTGTTGATACCTATCATTCTATTCATTCCAGGAATGAAAAAAAGAAGGGAACCATTGTCTGTTGTTCTCCTCTGCTGTACCGATGGTTCTTGTCTCACCTTCCACGGAAGGGTCCCTTTGTTGAGAATAAGGGTAATCTCAAGTGGTCTCAACGAATCATGTCTCTTACTGCTGATGACATTTATTGGTATTCTCGAGTCTTCGACGATACTATGATCATTCTTCATTGTGGGAAATTCTCCAATGTGCCTCTCCTGGGTAAAAAGGGTGGAATTAACTACAATCCGAGACTTGCCTTCCGATAGTTGGGATATCCTATATTTGCCAAGCCAGATCCTGAGGTAGTGGAAGAGTTCATCTTTCATGAAGGGGTTGATGACATGGGATTACTGAAGAGGTTTAGTGCCACTTAGACTCATATTCACTTCGAAGGAAGAGCCAATTTGGGTAAGAAGAATTGCATAGCCAAGGAAGCTTACACACTTTGGGTCAAAGAGCGAGTCAAAGAGATCTTGTTGCCATTCTCTTTTGAGCCTTCCATGAATTCCTAGCCTCCTGAACTTGCCATTGTTCCTCCTTCTGAAGTCGACCAACTTAAGCTAACCATCGAGATGTTGAAGAAGGAGAATGCAAATCTTCGTATCAATCTTGTTAGAGTCACTTCTGAGAAGGATAGCCTACAGATTGAGCTCCATCAGAAGCGTGAGCGCATGCTCAAAGAAGTGGAGTTTGAACAGAACAAGCGAAGAAAAGTGGGTGATGCTTTGAAGAGCACCTATGATGGACTTACTTCAAAGAAGAGACAACTCGCCGATACTCAATATCAAGCCTACAAGGACGAGTTGAGCTACAAGAGGCAACTTGAAGAGCTTCGAGGGAAGTTATCTGAGTTCAAGACAAAGTGGTAAAGTGAGCAAGATCGTGCTAATCAGTTGGCAAAGGATTTTTCTCAGTGTTAAGCTAAGCTCGACAAAGTCTTCGGTGATATTCAGAAGCTGCAAGATCAAGCACATCAAAGCCGAGAGCAGATTAGTCAGCTCAACACGGAGAATACTCACTGGGAGCAACAAAGTCGTCATTTACAAAACCTTTTAGATCAGAAAAAGGCCTTTCTTCAGGATATGCTTCAGGGACCTAACCATTCTTTGCTGCGCAACCTCATAAAGGATGCGAAGTATTGGAGTGAGAGGCATGACCGTCTAGCCAGATTTTCTGAGCACGCGCTGGAGGACTTACCTGGGTTGTTGAGAGATGCATATGCCAATGTGTTGCCACACCAGCTTCCTTGGGCTGTTTTCCATTTCTTGTCTGTTTGCAGGGTGGTCTTTGATAGGATCCATGCTAATTTTATTGTAGCCCAAAAGGCAGATATTTGATTTGTGCTTGACTTGTACTTCTTTCCTTTATTGATGAATGAATGACGTTTCTTGCCAATCTTATCGTTTGCACCTTTACTCGTATGCTTTATGATTATTGTCAACAAAGATAAGTTAAGAATTCCTGGAATTTAAAACTTTATTTTTGCATGCATAACACACATTCATTTGCACACATATGCACGTCCCTTCATCCAAAAACCGTTGCTCATCCTTGTCCATCTTCCGCTTGTAGTAAGACGATGACTCGACATCGGTATTTCACTCGATCAAGCAAATCCAGAAACATGGCTGACTTCGAAGCTGAGAACGCTGCTTATAAGGAAACTCTGGCTCAATTCCAAGGTCAGATGGATCAGTTCCAGACGAACATGGATGTTATTATGGAACTCCTTCGTGCTCAGAAGGACGCCGCTGCTGCTACTTCTGTTATCGCAGATGTCACTGATGCAACCGTTATCACTCCTGTTGTGACTATGTCTCCTGTTGTTACGGCTACTCCTGATGTTGTTCCTTCTCCTGCTACGGTTGAAGTGCCAGTTGAACATGTGATTCAGTCTGTTATTCATCCATCAAATTCTCAATCCGGTTTGAACAAAATGCCTGCTGCTTTTCCTTGGGGCATGCCTCCGAATTACACTCCTCAGATTGCAAATAATGGTGCCTTCGCACCATATCAGCCCTTTGTTGTGCCCATGCATAATGGGAATACTGCTGCATATCCATGGGGTATGCCTACTCCGGTTCCGCCTCTAGTGGTGAGTGACAATCATGAGAATCTTCAGGTTCAGACGCGTCAGACTCCTATTGAAATGCCCGATGAAGAAGAGCATGTGTACAGGGGTTCCCCTATTCATGTTCCGATTTCATCTCAAGCTGCTCAGACTGCCGTTCAAAATGTTCCTTTTGTAATGGCCTACCCTGGGGAATTTTCATCTATTGTGGTACCTCCTCCGAATTATCCGTTTGGTGTACATATGGGTCAGAATGCTGGTCAGATGGCTAACCCAGGTTTGGTATATCCTTCTCAGTTTGCTACTCCGCAAGTGCATGTTCCAGCCGCATCTCAGCTGCCAAATCCTCAGATTCTTGTCAGACCTGCTAATCAGAATAGACCTGCTGAGTACAAGTTATTGGAAGACCGTATCAGAGCTATTGAAGGGTTTTCAGCTTTTGGCATGGAGGCCAACGACTTATGTTTGGTTCTGAATGTGGTACTACCGCAGAAATTCAATATACCTGAGCTTCCAAAGTATAAAGGTTTGAGTAACCCGCGTAGTCACATCACTATGTATTGCAGGAAGATGGCATCCTATATTAATAATGATGAATTTCTAGTTCATTGTTTTCAAGATAGCTTGTCCGGTGCTTCATTGGATTGGTACATGGGCTTGGAACGCAACAAAATCCGTACTTTGAGGGATCTGTCTGAAGCGTTCTTGAAACAATACAAATACAATCTTGATCTAGCACCTACCAGATTACAGTTGTAGAACCAGTCTTAGTGCTCGGCTAAAACATTCAAAGAGTATGCACAAAGATGGCATGAGATGGCATCTCGTGTGCGACCCGCCCTCTCTGACAATGAGTTGGTTGACATCTTTATGGGCACATTGCAAGGATCCTATTATGAGAAAATGGTGGATAGTTCTTCATCGAACTTCACTGATGTTGTAACCATTGGTGAACGGATTGAGAACGGTTTGAAGACTGGAAATATTTTTTGAGCTGCTTCCCAGCAGCCGGCCAATAGAAAATCTCATAATAGCCAGTCAAAGAAAAAGGAAGGTGAAGCCAACGTTGTGACAGCTCAAGTTTCTCCTCAGTATCAAGCTCCCATGGCTCCTATGCCTTACTATCCGTATCCGTACATTGCTACTGCACAATATCAACAACTTCCATACCAGTATCATCCGTAACAACCAGTTCAGAATGCTCAGAATCAGCAACAACCGCAACTTCAGCAACAAAATCAACAGAATCAACAGAACCAACAGAACAACAAAAATCAGCAGAATCAAAACCGACAAAACAATAACAATCAAGGAAATCGCAAGTGTCCGAATTTCGACAGAATTTTTGTGTCATACACTGAGTTGTTCCCTTACTTGGTTCACCAAGGGGCAATTGTTCCCAAAGAGATCGTACCTGCAATTCCTCCGTTCAACCCGAAGCATAATCCAAATGCGTCTTGTGCTTATAATGCTGGATACATAGAACATGCGACAGAGGACTATTTTGTCTTCAAAACTAAGGTTCAGGAACTCATCGACCGGAAGATTTTGACTTTTACTGAGGAAGGTCCTAACATTCAACACAATCCGTTGCCCAATCATAGTGGACCTACGGTTAACATGATTGAGGGTAATCCAAGGGATGAATTGATCATGGATGTCGACGAGGTAAAGACTCCGATGACTGTGGTTATCAAAAGATTGAATGAACATGAGCTGTTGAAAGGATTGCATGGTAAGTGTCAGATTTGCAACAATAATCCCAACCAGTGTCGAAGGCAGAAAGGTTGTGTCTAAATTTTGATGAATCTAGGTGAAGTTCAATTTGCCAGATCTAAACCTGCTGAAGAGGTTGCTACCATCGAGCCATTCACCATCGTCTATAGGAAGGTTCCTGTTGAATCTCCAAAGAAGAAGATACAGCCTATCATTATTTGCCCGCCAAAGCCGTTCCCGTATCAGAATTCTAAGGAGGTACCTTGGAGGTATGTGTCTACTGTGTTTTCTGAAGGTCAAGAGATAAGGTTTGCTGAATTTAAGATTGTGAATGTTACAGCCTCTGGAGGTATGACTCGTAGTGGACGTGTGTTCGCTTGGAAAGTCACTACAAAGCATGTTCAGGTTCCAACTATTGTTCCTCCCAAGGAGAAGCCTGCATCTGTAACCCCTGTTGGTCAACAAGGGGCATCTACTGCAGTACCAGTGCCAACTATTCTGTCTGAGGATGTTCAAAGGACAAAGAGACACTTGATGATCAAGAGTTCCTAAGGTTGATTAAGAAGAGTGACTTTAAAATTGTGGATTAGCTGGGGCAAACTCCCTCGAGGATCTCAATCTTGTCCTTACTTATGAGTTCACCTGCGCACAGATGAGCCTTATTGAAGGTCTTGAACACTGCTCATGTTATGCATGATATATCCGTTGTCGAGTTCGATGATGTAGTGGCCAATATAACTGCAAGTCGATACTTTGGCTTTAATGGATCAGAATTGCCTCCTGAAGGAGCTGCCCATAACAAAACACTGCACATATCCGTAACCTGCATGGATGCCTTGTTATCTCGTGTTCTGGTGGACACCAGTTCTTCCCTCAATGTGATGCCCAAGGGCACAGTGAGTCAGTTACTGGTAGAAGGAAGCGAGATGAGGCCGAGCGCCTTAGTTGTCAGAGCATTTGATGGTTCTCAAAGGCAAGTCATTGGAGAAGTGGATTTACCCATTAAGGTTGGACCGCATTTATTCATCATTACTTTCCAAGTGATGGATATCAATCCTGCATACAGTTGTCTATTGGGTCGCCCGTAGATTCACGCCGCAGGGGCAGTTACTTCCACTTTACATCACAAATTAAAGTTCATGTTCGACAATCAGCTAGTCATTGTCTGTGGTGAAGAGGGTCTGATTGTGAGTGAGTTATCGTCTTTTCGATACGTCGGGACTGCGGAAGGCATAGCTAAGGTGCCGTTGCAGTGTCTTGAGTTCGAAGATGTTAGCTCCGCTTCAACTAGTCAAAATAGATCACCACAAGTGACTTTAGCATCTGCCAAGAGTGCTAAAGAGACCATCGAGAAAGGTTCCTTGCCAGGCTGGGGGCATGTGATTGATGTGGTTGAAAAGCATAATCGATTTGGATTGGGTTATCATCCTGGTTGACAATCTAGCTCACACGGTCAGAAACAGTGCAGCTTGATCAAGTTCAGTAGCGTGGGTTTTCAAAAGGGTGACATTGTGGTTGTCATTGATTATTCTGGTCCTAGCAACCAAATTTCAAGCTTTGTCCGCAAGTTCCCGTCGGGTTTCGAGCTCAACAATTGGACATCTACCGTAATTCCTGTGGTTTTTCCAACAAACATGTAATGCATTTTGCTTTCTCTTTCCCTCGTCCTCACCCGAGACGAGTGGATAGCTTGTAAAGGGCCTCACGCTTTTGCAATATTATATGAACAACAAATAAAAGTTTTTTTTTGCATTCAAAATCATGCTCTATTTTCTTTCTTTATTTTACTTTTTCACAAACAAATGGCAAAAGTTTCTTTTATTTTTACCTTTCAAAATAGCTCATTCTAAACATATTCATAAACATGCAGAACTAATCAATGCATTGATAACAACATGGCAACCATCCTTTGTAATTTTGGGGTTCCAATTAACCAAGCCGAAGGAGATGGTGAGGAAGATTGTGAATTACCGGTTGAACTAGCCAGGCTCCTTGAGCACGAGCATAAAGAGATTTAGCCACACAAAGAGCTAGTGGAAGTTGTTAATCTTGGTACTGATGAGGTCAGGAGAGAAGTCAAGGTTGGCACATCCCTCGTAAAACATGTACAATCCAAGTTGGTCAAGTTATTAAAAGAGTATGTTGATATCTTTGCCTGGTCTTATCAAGATATGTCTGGGTTGGATACCAACATCGTTGAACATCACTTGCCACTCAGGCCCGGATGTCCTCCTGTCAAGCAGAAACTCAGGAAGACTAGACCTGACATGGCACTTAAAATCTGAGAAGAGGTAAAGAAATAGCTTGATGTTGGGTTTCTGGCCACTTCTGAGTATCCTAAATGGATTGCTAACATCGTCCCGATTCCAAAGAAAGACGGGAAAGTCAAAATGTGTGTGGATTATAGAGATCTCAATAAGGCAAGCCCGAAAGATGATTTTCCTTTGCCTCATATTGATGTCTTGGTGGATAACACAGTGCAGTTCTCTGTCTTTTCTTTTATGGACGGTTTCTCAGGATATAATCAGATCAAGATGTCCCCAGCTGATATGGAGAAGACTACTTTCATCACGCCATGGGGTACATATTGCTACAAAGTCATACCATTCGGATTGAAGAATGCAGGGGAAACATACCAACGTGCCATGACAACCCTCTTTCATGACATGATCCATATAGAGATTGAGGTTTATGTGGACGATATGATTGCCAAGTCCAAAACTGAAGATGATCACTTGATTCATCTAAAGAAACTGTTTGATAGACTCCAGAAGTTTAGGCTACGGTTGAATCCTGCGAAGTGCACCTTTGGAGTTCGATCTGGTAAACTGTTGGGCTTTGTTGTGAGTCAGAAAGGCATTGAAGTTGATCCTGACAAGGTTCGAGCAATTCAGAACATGCCGCCTCCCAAAACAGAAAAAGAATTACGTGGCTTTTTGGGCAGACTTAATTACATCTCAAGGTTCATTTATCACTTGACGGCTACCTGTGAACCGATGTTCAAACTGCTAAGAAAAAATAAATCGGTTGAATGGAACAATGATTGTCAAGAAGCATTTGACAAAATAAAACAATATTTGCAAGAACCACCGATCTTAGTACTGCCGATTCCTAGTAGGCCTTTAATTATGTATCTCACCATTCTCGATGAATCAATGGGATGTGTATTGGGTCAACATGACGACACTGGCAGGAAAGAACATGCAATTTACTATCTAAGCAAGAAGTTCACTGATTGTGAGACCATATACTCACTATTGAAGAAAACTTGTTGTGCTCTGGTTTGGGCTGCTCGACGCCTAAGACAATACATGATTTGCCATACTACTTTATTGATATCCAAAATGGATTCGATAAAGTACATATTCGAAAAGCCTACTGTCTCTAGAAGGATTACTCGGTGGCAGATGCTGTTAACTGAGTATGATATCCAACATGTAACCCAGAAAGCAATAAAAGGGAGCGTCTTGTCTGACTATCTTGCTCATCAACCTATAGAGGGTTATCAACAAATGAAGTTTGACTTTCCTGATGAGGATGTTCGGTTTATCAGAGATTATGAGACTCTGGACCCTGACATAGGACCCGAACCAGGGGCGCGATGGACGCTCGTGTTCGATGGTGCCTCCAATTCTAAAGGTCGTGGGATTGGTGCTATCCCCATCTCTCTAACAGGTTTTCACCTTCCCTTCACTTCCAGATTATGCTTTGCATGCACCAACAATATGGCTGAGTACGAAGCATGTATCTACGGTATTGAAGCGACAATTGACATGAGAATTAAGATTCTTGAGGTCTATGGAGATTCTACTTTGGTTATTGGCCAAGTCAGAGGGAACTTTGTGACTTGGGATTCCAAGTTGGTTATGTACCAACAACACATTGCGAAGTTGATTCCTTACTTTGATGAGATCTCTTTTCATCATATCCCTAGAGAGGAAAATCAACTAGCTGATGCACTTGCTACTTTAGCATCTATGTTCAAGGTCAAGTGGAAGAATGAAGCTCCTAATATCCGCATTGATCATTTGAACGAACCAACACACTGTTTAGCAATCGAGGACGAGTCTAATGACAAGCTTTGGTTCAACGATATCAAGAGATATCTAGAAAAGCAAGAATATCCCGAGGGTATCACCATCCCTGATAAGAAAGCTCTTAGGCGGCTCTACGCCAAATTCTTCTTAAGTGGTGGTGTACTGTTTTTTGCTTGGAAAATTAGCAAACAACTGCTGGTCTCCTAATTTTGTAAAAATTAGTTTACTTACAGGATCGACCATACAAATCCTAGGACAATGTACTTTAAAAATTTTGACAATTCGTATAAAAATTAAACCTTTTGTGCGTCACATTCGTCATTGTTTTCATAAATCAATAAGATTCAGACGAAATAATAAAGTTTTGTTCTTAAAGATGAAATGGCGAAAAACGTAATACAAATGCAAAAAGGAAATTGCAAGAAATGTAAAAGAAATTGCAAGTAAATGGTTTAAAACTTCATTGAAATGTAAATAAAGAGACTGGTGTTTTTCAAATGTACATTTTCTCAATAACTACTCTTTTCTCTCTCACGGTTACTTTGAGTATTCTTGAGTAACTTGTACAAATTTTGAATAACCACAGAAATCTAACAATATGACTCCCTATTTATATACAATCAAATAACTGTCAACAACACCTATTTCTCCTAATGGCGACAAATGGCATTCTGCATGACTTCGACTCTTAGATACATTCCACGCGTCCTGCTTCCAAACAAATTTCCCTCCTGGATTTACATTTCAAAATATCCGTCGAAAATAGGTCTTCATAACATTATGTCGAAACATCTCCAATACTTAGAAAAAATCTTCAACTATTCCATTCCAACTGAACACTTGTTTTCAACTAACTTTCTTTCACCAAAACTGAACTTCTGTCGAAATGTCCTGGCCAATCTCAAACTTTTAATCTCCTGAACAAAATCCAGGCGTCGAAATTAGGAGCCTACAAATTGCCCCCAAAAAATGCATTTTCGACAAAGGAGGAAAAGCATTTTTTGACAACATAATTTGACGCCTTCAATAATTCGACGAACGACAGTTCACATGACTTGACATTTGTGACGTCAGAGTCATTATTACACTTTTTCTGAAATGTCTCTTCAGCCCACGTTCTTAAGATCTTTTAATCATCACGATCCTATTCCCTAGTAGATCGTGGATCAAAAATAACTACCACCGTCTACTCCATCCATTCATAGCTACCACGTATCCCACAACTCTTTTCATTAAATGGGAACTTTCTTGAGTTTCAACCGCTTCCGTCTTCTTTTTTACCATCTATAAATAAGTGGAAATTTTTCTCTATTCACTTTTCTCACTCCTCTTTCTCTTAAATAAGAACCCACTTCACGTAATCTTCATCTTCTTCATTCTCTCTCTGAGCTTTCTACGATTAGCCATGGCTTCTTCCACAGCTCCTCAAGGAAAGAGCAAAGACTCCCAAAAATCCAAAGCCTTGCCACCTATTCATAGGATTCTTGGCCCAAGTGTTGTGGGAAATCAACAGTACATACCAGAACCCCCAAATGAAGAGGAGAAAAGACGCATTTACCAGTCACAGGTGTTGATTCCCAGTTTAATTTTTGGTAAATCCCATGCAATGTTAGGACCTTTGCCTGATTTAACGTTAGATCCCTTAAAAGTAAAGGAATTTTTTCCAGCTTATCATCGTTATAAGCCAATAGCCAATTAGGTTAGGCCTAGGACAGAGCAAGAAAAAGCCATAGATGAGAAATCCAAAGTAGATGGTCAAGGATCACCCTCCGGGGAAGCCATAAATCTAGAGTACATGAGCAACTTTAGGATATTTAGGTCTTGCCCTCTGTCGAAAGACCCATCTGATAATTTAGCTTGGCTAGAAAAAATAGAGGCAGCCAAATCTGAAGCTTGGAAAACCATGGGTATTTTTGATCTTATCCAGCTGTCGAAAGTAGGACCTAGATATTGTCCATCTATGCTTTTGGCTTCCCTTTACTTTTGGGAAAGTACCTACAATAATTTTCATCGTCCTTGTGGAATGATCACTCTTACCCTTTTTGACGTAGCTGCCATTACTGGCCTTAGCTCACTTGGGGTGGATTATGATCCCAACCTCTTGTCTGATGAGTCCATAGGCTTCGACACCAATAAGGCTACCTTTACCTCCTACATCGTGAATTATCATGATAAGGAAACTGAAGAGGTTTCTGACCAAGAACATGTGGCATTCTTAGCACTCTGGCTGTCGAGATGCATTTTCTGCTCTAGGCCTCTACAAGTGGCGAAAAGATATATCACCATGGCGAACCAACTCCATGCTGGACACCAACTATGTCTCAGTGAAATCATCCTAGCCAATATGTATGAGTCCCTTGGCGAAGGAGTTACTTTACTGAAGAACAACAAAGATAAGGGCAATCTTTTGTTGTCAGGATCATTTTGGCTCCTACAACTGTGGCTCAATGCCACATTCGAAGCTTCTCTATCTAACAAAAACCATGTGGACAAAGATGCCCTGAAGGATAGAAGAGTCGAAGGAACTAGACTGGCACTGTTAACGCCTAATGACGAAAGTCTGAGCCTTCAACAAACCTTTACTGGCTATGTTATGATGTTTGCTAAACGTCATAACTTTACTTCCAATATGGCTCCTTTCGCCACCAAAAAAATTGGACCAGAATGGTTAACCAGGAAGCTCCCCTTAGAGCCAAAAACCCAAGAAGCAGAATTCCTCAATGTATGGGAATCTTTTCTAACCCCCGGGCTCTTAGCCTCCAGGATCAACCCCGCAAAGTTGAAAATTTTACTTGTCAACTATCAACCCAATCTAGTCTCTCGACAGTTTGGGTTAATTCAAATAAAACCCAAACCCCTCTTTTCAAAGAAAGGTTCTCTGATCCATTACAACATGACCCATAATGAAGCTGAGTGTGCCAAAATGATGGAGAAATACTCAAACTTGGTCGAAATTCAACCAGTGCCCTTCAAACCCAGCTTTCTCTGCACCAAAGAATTTGATGACTGGTGGAGAGAGTACTATTAGTCACAATTTTTTGACGTGCATTCCTTTACTATTCAACTGATCAAAGCTTTCGCCCTTGTATAGGACAAATCAAAGAAAGGTACTTCAAGACACATCAAAGAGATCCAAGCATTCCAGAAGTACTTTGAAACTGCCTATAGGCCCAATGAACTTAGTTGAACCATAAGCGAAGACGCCGTTACTTTGAAGGAGAAATTTACAAGAAAACTAGATGAGTTAAAACTACCTTTATACGTTCGACCAGATCAATGTTATAAGTTAGCTTTTAACCTCTATCCACCAAAATTCCCTCCTCTACCATCTGCTGAATTTGGTGTGGCTTTTAGCCCTCCATTTCCAGATTGGTTCACTTGTGGGGATTCCATGAAACTTCTTCGCCGAGACTATCAAAAACGCGCTAAGCGAGTGGTTCCGACTAAGTACACTTTGGATAATTTCAAAGGCCACCTTCATATTGGCATAGAACACGTTCGCGTGGAAACTCCTATATATGAAGGTGTGGAATGGGAAGATATTCGACACCACTTATTTTTATTTACATACATATACATATATATATATATATATATATATATATATATATATATATATATATATATATATATATATATTCTCTTAACTTATGTTTAACATTTTCCTTTCTTCTTAGCCATAAAAATTCCTGCTAAGAAGTCGACTACCGTCGAAGGGTCCACTGCAGAGGATGTGGAAGACCAAAAAGACACTACCAAGAAACCCGTGGTGAGGGTATGGTTTCGCCTTTTCCTTGATCACAATCCTTATATATTATTATTTTTCTGAGACATACTAACGAAATCTCTTTTTTTTTACAGGGAAGTCGGAGACCTCCTTCGACACCAAAGAAAAGAAAAGAAAAAGAACCTGACGCTCCAGTTGTTGAATCTGATGATGGTGAGGAATCATTCGACCAAACTAAACCCACAAAAAAGAAGAAGAAACCATCGAAGCCTTAACAACCCAAACCTTCTGCCTCCAGAATATTGGAGAAGACCCCTCACAAAAACCCTGTCGAGCAAGTCACCCTAGCTACAGCAGAAAGTGAGAATTCTAGTCTCAAGACTGAAATTCCCAAGGTATGTTTTTTTCGTACTTTGACAGTTAAAGCCTCTTTTCCTTATGATAAAGTTTTTTGACTTATTTATCCTCCAGGTTCTTGTCGACACCATGGACATCCCATTGTCCAAGTTCTTCCCAAGACAAGCAGCGACCCAACTTATAAACCAACAAGCTTCTCCAAGCCTTCCCCAAAGGATTCGACCAAAGAATCTGCCACTGAAGTGAATCAGCCCACCACTGCTTCTAAAAAACTTCCAAAGATCACTACCATGACCCCTACTCAGGATGTGATCGAAGAAGAAACTGGTCCTGATGATGACATCTTAGTTGATGTTGGTGGGGACACTGTGATGCCCAATGCAACACTCACCACAGAAGGTGATCCTAAAGACAACTCCCCCATCAATTTAAAAGAGGATGACGAAGAGAAAGATGGGGAGGTTGAAACTGATGACGAAAAGGAGGAAGAGAAAGAAGGCAAAAGGCAAACCACTCCAAAGGCTGCTGCTGACAAAGAAGGAAGAAGCGACAAGAAAAACCTTGATGATCATCTCAAAGCTGCTTCAAAAAACACGACTTCGACCCGTCTCTCTCATGAAGAACTTGAAATTGGAATATCTGAAGGCCATGCTCAGTACACGTTACAACTTTGGTGACACCACTACCAGCAGTTCGACCACCTCAGGGACTATTTATGGCGCAAAATCCACGGACGAAGTGCTAACCCAGATTCGAGAGAAAATCCTCAACATTGATTTGTTCAAACTCCTAGAGAAGGATTCGTCAGCTCAATTCGACTTGAAAAAGATCTTAAAACAAATCAATGTTCTGGAGGCTCCTCCTGAAGTGACTGATGTTGTTGTGGATCTGACCACTCTAATTGACCTTGTGGTGGCAGACTTTAACCGGCTTCGAGATTACTCAAAAAAGCTTGAAAATAAGTCGGAAACATAACTTGCTGAGTGGGATGCCGCCTCAAATTCTACTAACAAAGTGACTGAATTGGAGAAGACCTCTGAACAAAATAAGAAAGAGGCAACAAGCTATGACGAAGACATTCTCAAATGGGAGAAATAAATTGCTGTTCTTCAAAACAAAATTTCTCAGGCTAAAAAGCGCAAAGAAGAACTGCAACAAATCAACCAAGAGGAAATAGCTAAAGAGCTTGAAGTTGGGGTGCACCATGTCGAAAGGGCTCAAAAACTTGGCAAAGAAATCGAGGAACTTTCGACTAGCAAGGCCCTTTGCGAGCGTCGTCTTCAGATTCAGAAGTCCAAATTTGAAAAAATGAAAGAGTCTTTCCCTGTTTAAAATTTGTAATTTTATTTGGCCTTTTAAGGCCTAATTTTGTAATGACTTTTAGCCATGTTTCTTGGCGAAAAGAATTTTACTTCACCAAGTTACTTGTTTCTTATGCATGATTATTCGACTACTTGTAGATAATCTATTATGGGCTTCCCCCAGTCTCTAATCGTCGAACTATCTATGTTAAAAATTTCAAAATTCTCTTCATCAGCGTATCCTAGCTTTATCGTCTCCAAATCTGATGGGGATAATCTGGCTGACACGACTCTTCCTCTAACCTCAATAGCTTTTTGCAACTTTTCTTTTGATACTTTGTAACCAGAAGCAATTTGTGCTAAGTCATTTGCCTCCTGGTTTTCTATTCGAGGGATATGTCGAATCGTTACCATATCGAATCTTTTCAAGAGTCGATTGGCTATTACAAAGTACATAATTAAATTTTCTTTGACACACTTGTACTCCTTTGTTATTTGCTTTATGACTAACTCAGAGTCGCCCATTATTTCGACCCGAGTTGCCCCCAATTCCAATAAAATTTCAAGTCCGACTATCAAAGCCTCATATTCTGCCTCATTATTTGAACATAGGCCTTTGACTTTGTACTTGAATTTTGTTGGAATTTTGTTAGGAGAAATAATAAGAACTCCTATTCTAGTCCCATTTTTATGACTAGAGTCGTCGAAGTATAACTTCCATGGTTCTAGTTCATTGTAGTCCAAAGACTTTTCATTTATAGTGTGGTCGACTATGAAATCAGCCACTACTTGTCCTTTGACAGCCTTTAAAGGTAAATATGTCAAAGAATACTCAGGTAATGCTAATGCCCACTTTCCAATTCGACTGTGCAAAATTGGTTTAGATAACATGTATTTTATAACATCAAAATGATAAGATACAAAAACATCCACTGGATTTATATAGTGCTTCAATTTCATACATGAAAAGTATAAACATAAACCCAATTTTTTGACTACACTATATCTAGTTTCCACATCGTTCAAGACCCTACTGAGGTAATAAACGGCTCTTCGACATCATTCTCATCCTCTTGAGCCAACATGTTCCCTAATGTCTTGTCCGACGCGGATATGTACAGCCTCATACTCCTACTTCTACAAGGTGACATTAAAATTGGAGGATGCGTCAGGTATTCCTTGATCTTGTCGAAGGCATCCTGCTGCTCTTGCCCCCATTCGAAGTCTTCCTTCTTCAGTCGAAGTAGAGGGGAAAAGGCTTGCGTCTTTCCACTAAGGTTGGAGATGAACCTTTTGAGAAAGTTGATCTTGCCAAGTAGAGACTGCAATTCCTTCTTTGTAGATGGCGCTTTCACCTCCATTATTGCCTTGGCCTTGTTTTGATTGATTTCGATCCCTTTCTTGTGGACCACAAAGCCTAGGAAGTCTCCCGCCTGCACACAAAACGCACATTTGAGAGGATTCATCTTTAAACCAAACTTCCTCATCCTTTCAAAGGACTGTCGAAGATGGTCAATATGACTCTTTCCTGAAACAGACTTAACTACAATGTTGTCAATATAAGTCTGCATAAAAGCCTTAATAAAATCATGAAAAATCGAATTCATTGCTCGCTGATATGTTGCCCCAGCATTCTTTAAGCCAAAAGGCATCACCACCCATTCGTAGGTGCCTAAGGCTCCAGGGCATCGAAATGCTATTTTAGGAACATCTTCCTCAGCAATAAAAATTTGATTATAACCAAAGTACCCATCGGCATACTAAGGTACTCATGGCCTGCGGCAGAATCGACAAGCATTTCCGCCACTGGCATAGGATATTCATCCTTTTGGGGTAGCAGAATTCAAATCTCGAAAATCAATGCATACCCTTAGTTTGCCATTTTTCTTTATTACAGGAACTATATTGGCAATCCGTTCGACATACCTGGTCGGGCAGATGAACTTGCATCTGAGGAGCCTTTCGACTTCTTCTTTAATCTTTGAGAGGATCTCTGGTGCGAATCGCCTTGGAGTTTGCTTAACAGGTTTTCTTCCATGCTTTATTGGTAGCCTTAGTTCGACCAGATTCCTATCCAGACCGGGCATTTCGTCATAGTCCCATGCAAAACAATCCTTGAATTCCTTCAGCAACTGGACTATTTCGACCTTGAGTTGGGGGCTAACTTTTGCACTGATGTAGGTTGGTCATTTTTCTGCCCCCGACCCCAAGTCGATTTCTTCGAGTAGATCTTGTGCCATCATCTTGATGTTTGCTGCTAATGGATCCTTCTCAAAGCCCAAAGACTCATCATCATAAATCGCGTCGAGCCTCTGGTTTTGCAAATCTCCTAGATCTTTGTCAGGTGGATCCATATCAAAATGCTTTAAAAGACCTTGTTGATCTGCTTCGATCTCGTTGGCTTCGACAACCATGTACTTTACTTCGGCCTCTAAGGCCACTTTGAGTTTATTCTCGAATATATAAGCTGCGATCTTTTCAAGAACTAATGACTCATTCATTGTCAAATAATTCGTTGCCCCAGCCAGTTGGCTGGATGTGTGAGGTTCCAAAAATATAATCTTCTTCGCCAACTACCTCTCTATTCCACTGAAACCCATGGGTGGGATGAAGGTATAATGAGCAGAAGGCGTTGTCGGTTGGAGTCATGTCGAAGGTTGCAGGACTACAAGGCACAATATGAGCCAAGTTTTTGTCAAAGCTTCGCCTGTCAACCTGGTTTACTTCCGCCAGAAAGTAACTTTGATCAACTTCTATATTCTCGAAAATCCTGCTCCTATGCCATGTATCCATTCCCTGCCTAGTAGTAGGTTATAATTCGCCTTTGAAGCAATTACCATAAACATTGTCAGCCTTGTGATGGTTCCGACTGTCAGATCTACTTGTATCATACCCATGGTGGTTCCCACTTTACCCTCGTAATTCGACAACACCATGTTATGAGGTTTGGTGTCGGAATCATCTTTTCCAGTCTTCTTAAGCATGTAATATGGCATCAAATTGACTGCCGCTCCTCCATCAACCAGAATCTTGTTTACCCCTACATTACCCACATTTCCTTTAATAAACAGGGGTTTTAAGTGACTCCTCATTGAATCATCTAGTCTTTCAAAGAATGCGTTTTGTTCTTCCACGCATCCATTGTTCATGATATAATAACAAACAGGCTTGTGTCTGGCCGTTTCGACTTCCATAGCCTCTTCCTCTTCTTCGAATTCTATTATCTGGTCATACTCCCTGGGGAGCACAGAAACAACATTACAAATCACGTCGAAAGATGCCTCTGACTCTGAGTTAAAATCGTCCGTCATTTCGTCATCCCTAGTTACGTCCCCCTTCGACGACACTTGTTCTGGAGCAACGGGTGGCTTTTCGACCTTTGACTCTTCTTTCTGATTCGAAGTTTGAACATTACAGCTGGTTTCTGGCTTGGCTTTTCCCGTAACCTCCTTCTCTACTTTCTTTCGACGTTGATACCTCCTCCATTGTGACTTCGTCATAGGTTTCTTGCCCTTGTAATTTTCAGAGGGGTAAGTCATCTTCTTAGACTTTTGGAATTCTTTCCTGTATGATATAGAAGATCCCCGTTGCACTTAGAAATCCTTCCACTTTCCTTGTCCTTGGGCTTGTCGGATTGGATTAACCCATTTATCATCTGGAGCCTCGTTGGTAGGTTTAAATGTGTTAGGGTACCTTCCTCTTAACCTCTGCCTACTTTGGTCTCCTCTCTTGGGGTCGAACCTTTCTTCTGTTGGTTGGGAAGGCTTCTAATTTCCCCTTCTTTTTGCTCTCTCCACTCCCTCTAAGTTTTATGCTGCCTTTTTGTCAAAGACGTCACTACAACGAGGACAGAGCATTACTTCAGACCTCTTTCTTTGGCATCTGTGAATGAAATCTGCCAAATTTTCCTCCTCTTTGGGGTATGCTAGTTTGTGGTATTCCTCACATCGACGTTCTTCATCGACTTGCATCGAAATATTCTGAGACACCTCCACTATGTTCACATTGGCAGCTGTCTATGTGGTAATGCTCATTTTGTTCAACTTCAAACTGAGGCCTTCATTGACCTCGTGTTCCTTCTTGATACGGTTGAAACCCTCAGTGGCTTCCTTTGTTGGTGCCTTTAGAGACAAACCATTGGTAACCTGTTGGCTGACGAATCCGATAGTCTTCTCCTTTGGATCCTCCATGGTCCTCAGGAGGAAGCCAACAACAACCTGTTTGTAGGAACCCTCAGTAGTCCCTTTGTTAACCTGGACAAAACCATCAGTGGTCTCGTTATTGATTTGGACGAAACCATCAGTAGTTTCCTTGTTGATTTGGATGAAACCATCAGTAGTTTCGTTGTTAATTTGGACTAAACCATCAGTAGTTTCGTTGTTGATTTGGACGAAACCATCAGTAGTTTCATTGTTGACGCCATCAGTGGCCTCAATAATGTAGTTCTCTATGATCTTTCCATCAAGGTCTTCAGTAACCTTAACCATCACAGCCTGGTTCACGAAGTCATTGGTAACTTCGACCATATCACATTTGTTGGCGGGATCCTCAGCAACCTCCACCATATTCACGTTGTTGTCGAAGCAATCAACAAACTTGATCATATCCACGTTGTCGTCGAAGCCTTCAGCAACCTCGACCATGTTCACCATGGATGGCTCAGCGTAGTGGGCCTCCGCCAATTGCAAAGGGTTTGAATCCACCTTCACCTGGGACTTCGACTTGTCGCCGAATTTGAGCCTTCCATCTCTGATTGCATTTTGCACTAGATCCTTGAAAAGGAAACATTGAGACGTTTTATGACCCAAAAAATTATGGTATTTGCAAAAACCTCTCTTTTTCTACTGTTCTAAAGGAGGCACTTTAGTACCAGGTGGCACTATCATTTGGCCATCCTTGACTAACAAATCAAATATTTCGTCCCACTTTGTGACGTTGAACGTATAAGTTCTTTTGGGGAACTTGTCGTTCTTTTCCGATTCGATTGGGTTTTTCCCATTAGACGGAGCCAAGACTTTGCAAGCATATGGAGGCCCCTGTTTTAATTCTGCCAAATTGACTTCTTGTTCGTCGAAATTTGATGATTCGTCTTTGTCATCGTCCAGACAAACTCCGACATACGCTACCCTTTCTTTTTTATTAGCCCTAGATTTTTCGACTTTTAGTCGTTCGATCTGTCTAACCCTATCAGCCAATTGGGCCATGTCTCCTAAGTACAGGGTATCTAATTTCTTTCTAATTGAATAGTCGAGGCCACCAGCGGCCATTTCGACTAACTCGTGTTCAGGCACTTGTGTAAAACACCTTGCCTTGAGCAACCTAAACCTGTTCAGGTAATCATCAATTGGCTCTGAGAATTTTCTCTTGACGCTAGCAAATTCCTTCAAACTTATCTTTGTTTGTCCCATGTAGAATTGTTCATGGAACAATCTCTCCAATTGGGTCCAAGTATGTATCGAATTTGCAGGTAATATGGTAAACCATGTAAAAGCGTTTTTCGTTAGTGAACTAGGGAAATATTTTATTTTCAAATTCTCATTGTGCGCTATTTCGCATGCTTTAATCAAATACCGCGCCACATGTTCGACCGTCGATTCACTAGTATCCCTTGAAAATTTTGTAAACTTGGGCACCTTCCATCTATGGGGTAAATCTTGCTGCAAAATATATTCAGATAAAGGGGAATTATAAGTGGGCCTCTGCAAACCTACATTCATCCCATTTCGCGCCATAATCCTTTCGACCATGGCTGCCAAATTATTTTCTGCTGGCATATCATTACAATGCATTTGTTGTATAATATTATCAGCATTTTGGTTTCTATTTACTAATAAAGCCCTTGGTTCTTGTTGAACAGGGATTTTGACCCCTGGTGGTTCGACTACTCCTCCTTGGTTCAAAACTTCCGCCTGAGGGATATTTGGTTGTCTTTGATTTATAGTAGGTTCTTCTTCGACGACTACCCCTGGGTTCTAAATTACATGTTCCCTTTGGGGAGGTTGAGGGACGCCAAAGAAATCGGCAATGCGCGTCATCTGCGCTGCCAATTATTGATTTGTTTGTGTAGAGTTTTGGATCAAAGGGTTAAATATAACCCCCATCTGTTGGGCTAGCATCTGAACCATATCATGGTTGCTCTTATCCATTTGTTGCCTAATTACTTGTGAAAAATTATTAGTAATGTTTGGCATATATGTTTGATATCCCATTCCTAAAGGCTGACTAATCCTACCCATATGGTTTACACCAGAACCGGATCCTTGTAAAGGCGAAGTTATGTTAACCGTTGGTTCCGTAAACGCTGATGACGCATTATGTAAACTTGCCATCACAGATGTTGGCATTCAATATGGCTATTCTCGATTTAGTGGAGGCATGGAAAAGCCAGATATAAAAGACCTGTACATACTCCCTGAAGGAGGAGGAGTCATTTGAGGAATTTGGGGTCCCATAGTTGAAAAACTAGGCGACTCTGGGGAATTGAATGCGCTGGTGTCGAACCCGCTGTTGATGGTATAGCCTCTCATACTGATATTGAGGCCATATTGCCCCTAGTCGAAGGAATAGGGGGTGGTACTCCATCATTTGTGGAATTCTGATTGTTTGGCGGATTTGGATTCTCCATTCTCCTTACTCGTCTTCTTCTAGGTCTTTCTTCGTTATTTATGGCTATCTTACCACTCCTTAGTCTTATGCAACGAAGGGAAGAAAGTTTCGTACGAGTAAAATGTAAAATAAAGGTTTTAAATTGTCAATAGCACAAGGTCCCACTGGGCGTGCCAATTTGTTTTCCTGGAAAATTAGCAAACAACCGCTGGTCTCCTAATTTTGTAAAAATTAGTTTACTTACAGGATCGACCATACAAATCCTAGGACAATGTTCTTTAAAAGTTTTGACAATTCATATAAAAAATAAACCTTTTGTGCATCACATTCGTCATTGTTTTCATAAATCAATAAGATTCAGACGAAATAATAAAGTTTTGTTCTTAAAGATGAAATGGCGAAAAACGTAATACAAATGCAAAAAGGAAATTGCAAGAAATGTAAAAGAAATTGCAAGTAAAAGATTTAAAACTTCATTGAAATGTAAATAAAGAGACTGGTGTTTTTCAAACGTACATTTTCTCAGTAACTACTCTTTTCTCTCTCACGGTTACTTTGAGTATTCTTGAGTAACTTGTATAAATTTTGAACACACGCAGAAATCTAACACTATGACTCCCTATTTATATACAATCAAAATAACTGTCAATAACAGCTATTTTTCCTAATGGCGACAAATGGCATTCTGCATGACTTCGACTCTTAGATGCATTCCACGCGTCTTGCTTCCAAACAAATTTCCCTCCTGGGTTTAGATTTCAAAATATCCGCCGAAAGCAGGTCTTCATAACATTATGTCGAAACATCTCCAATACTTAGAAAAAATCTTCAACTATTCCATTCCAACTGAACACTTGTTTTCGACTAACCTTCTTTCACCAAAACTGAACTTCTGTCGAAATGTCCTTGTCGCGGTTAAAATTGGATACCATAGTTATTTGTTAACTAGGATCACATTTCTTTTATGTCACCCCCGTCTTTGATTTTATCCAAGGGAAGGGAGAAAAAACCGAATTCCCACAATGCAATGCAAATGCACTAAGATTCTAAGTTCGGGGGTTGGTTATACCTAGGGAAGGTGTTAGCATCCTAGATATCTGTAGTACTCTACAGGAACCTCTTGATTTATTTTATGTTATTTGTTATTTGTTTTGCTAAGGGTTTAAGGGTAGGTGATTTATTAAGTGTGCTCGACAAGATATCGCATCTTGTGCCTACATATCCTGTCAGGAGGGAATCAGAGCACTTGTAGTTCCTCATTAAGGATACTAAATGTTTAAAGGTTTAGGAAAATAAGATGAGTCATCATCTTAAGAAAGACCACCACACTTTTGAAAATGTTTGAATTTTTGTGGGGTATGAGATTGTACGTCCCTTTCTTTGAGATGATTAACATCTAATTCTCTTGGGTGGAGAATTAGGTGGGCTAAAGTTTGATTTAAAAAATCAAAATTGTGGGGGGACTAACCTAGGAAATCTATCCTAAGTTGTCTAATAGACTTATCTTAAGGGTGTCGATTATGAATACAAATGATGTGCACCATGCGCAATAACATGGTTATCATTCTTGGGATTTTCCCTTGGATATTAATGCGATTAATTATTATTATTTAGGCGAGGGTGCTAGCAAAGTGATGCCAGACTTGTGTCTAGTGACCAAAAGGTTGAATGCGATGCCCGAAGGCAATCGACTTACATGGGTAGAAAATGGGCTCGACGTTGGATCGAGAATTTTGATATTGTTTTGAAAGGGTTTGAACAGAAATAACAAGAAGCAAGAGTAAACATACAAAGGCATGATATCAGGATAAGATAAACAAGCAAGCGTTTCACTCGGGCGCGAGAGATTTCTAAACGAGTTTTGATTAAGATTTTTATTCAGGAATTAAGTTAGAGATTAAAATTTTTATTAAAGGGATTCTTTATTATTTTAGTTTTAAAGTTGTATTAAGAAAATTAATAAATAAAAAGTTTTCTTTAGACGCTTAATTATTTTAAAAGTTCTTATTACTATTTTGGTTTTAAAGTCATGTTAAGAAAGAGTTAATTAGAGAAAAAAAGTTATTAAAGAGTTTTCTTATTAATTTAATATTTTTATAAATAAAATTTTTTATTGGTATTTAATTTTAATATTAAAAAGTTGATAAAGTTTTTATTAATTGAAAGGATTTTAATTTTAGTAAAAGTTTTCAGTATTTCTAAAAAAGGTTTATCTTCAAAATAAAATCTATAAAAAAGGCTATCGAAAAAAAGGTTTTATTTTGTTATAAAAGATATACTATTCTAAAAAAGTTATTAATTTAAAGGAGGTTTTACTTTTTGTATTATACGAAACCTAAATTTTTTTACATATTTTAATTAAAAGTTATATTAATATTAGAAAAGGGTTATATTTTAATATATAAAAGAAAAGTTATTTAATATAAAAGGTTATAAAATAAGTTATATTTTAATATGAAAAGTTATATTTTAATATAAAAGTTAATAACAATGTTTCTAAAGAAAAAAGGTTTGATTAATAAGTAAAACGAAAGGCTCAGGTGCTGCAAGGGAGAGAGGGTCCATCGTGGACCCTCAGATCTCAACCGTGCGAAGCAAACGAGGTGTGATCAACGTGTAAAGTGTGAGGGTGCATAATAACCCCGGGTGTGCGTACGATCACAAAAAAAACAAAAACAAAGGGAAAAGAAAAACGGTTTCTCTTCTCTCGATTCCATTCTCTCCCTCGCCTCTCGTTGAAAAGGGGTTTTTGAAACCCTAAGCCCTCAAATCGCCGCCACTTTCCTCGCCGTCACTCTCATCTCTCTCGATCAGCCATTCGATACAAATCAAAACCCTCACCCCAGCAGTCCCAATACCCCAATCCACTATTTTTTTTCTCAGACGATTACAAATACAATGATTGATCGAAAGAAAAATGCGAAAAACGTAAAGGAAAAATAGACAGGTCGTCGATTGTAGACGAAGGGGCGCGATCACGGCTTCAAGGGTTTCTGCTGCAAGATGAGTCATCTATCTCTTTTTCGTCTCTGCGTGTGTGGGTTGTTGTGAAATCCTCCGATCTATTTTCCTCTCCTTCTTCTGTGATTGAATGCTCTAGTGACTTGATTGAGGTCTGGTGAACTTGTTTGGCGATGAGGAAACTCAGTTTCTGAGCTTCTGAGTTTTTTTTCTTTAAAACTGTGTAATTGCTGAGTTTTTTTTGAATTATATGATTGATGAAAGTTTTCTGGTATGATTTTGGGAGGGTTTGATGAATTATTTTTGTGGAGACTTTGTGACGTTTGGTTGCCGGTACGATGGATTGGTGTTGGTTTTGTGGCTTTTTTTTTAATGCGTATTTGTTGTGTATTGGATGTGGAATTTTTTTTGTGTAGCGACAATTTTGAAGAGAAAATTGCGTATACTGCTCTGTGTGAGTTTTTTAATCTTGTGTAAATTCTTGATCCCCTCATTTTGGAACGAGCTTGTGATAGTAGTGTGTAGGCATGTATAGTGCTATTATTCTTACTGTGACTTTTATGAAGCAGGTGCGATGATAACGTGAAAGCTGGCCGCGGGACCCAAAGAGAAAATACCAATTTGGGGACTTGCAATAGACAGATGGAAAACACGTTGTAAAGAGTCCTATCATAGTTAAGCGCAGATAAACAATCTCTTCAAAACTTATTCTGTCAGGATATTGCAGTGTGGATGCACATGCCAATGTACTTGAGTATTAGGACTTCATGTTATCGATAGATAGTGTGTTTTGTTACTTTATCCTTCATTGGTTATGAATATGGTGTGTTTTGTAGGTGCAGGATTCTGTGCTGGTAGCTTGGTTAGACATGTTTTTGGCGTGGATTTTAGAGTATAGAGTTGAGATCGTTCATCCTTCCATGAAGCCATTAGTATGCTTCGCTTTTCTTATTTCGGAAGCTGTCGGTTACTCTAAAGATCATGACTCTGAACTTGTTTTCACGAAGAACTCATATGAAGTTGTTCATGACCTGACAGAGATTCGGGGAACTTATGCGAACATGGAGCTCGTCGAAACTGCGGTAGACTGTGAACCGGCCTTAAATGGAAGACGCCGTGCTGGTTGCGAAAGTGAGAAACTCTTGCAGCAACAACTCGTTAGCTTAGAAAAACTGTGCCACTTTATGGTTGCTCTTGAGAGGGATTCACATGATTTCTCTTTGTGGTATTTGCTCCGGAACTCGAGATTATTTGCATATGTCCTTGAATTTTCCTTGAATTTGAATCCAATTATACAGTTGCGATACGAAGTGTTTGCATCGTTAGCATTATTTGGTTCAACCGTGTTATAAATTAATTGTTGGGAACTGATCTCTTTGACAGGTTACGGCGACATGTTGTAAAGCTTGGCTTGAGCATGACAAAACAAAAGGACTCATGGACATTCTGGTGTTTAGGATTCTGATAGATCTGAATTATGCTTCTTTAGAAAAATTTTGTAATAGGGATCTTAAAGATTGATCAGAAAACAAAATTTTGTGACTCGAAATGCTTGTAATGTTCTTTGAGTCTTTTTGGAATCATTTGTCACAAAGTTTGAGAATGTATCGTTGAATTAGTTGGGTAAGGGGAATCTCAAATTTTGCTTATTGTAAACTTCATCACCAAGCCTAACGACATAGACCCCTTCTGGCACAACTAAAAGCATGTCACCTTGTTTTTATCCAATCGTCATTAGTGATTAATGTAATTCTAGAGTATTGATATCATAAAGAAGCATGAAACCACGTTTCAAAATTAAATAAACTCTAAAAGCCTTTTTCAACTCAGGGAACATCTTATCACGTTGTTCCATTCGCCTTATGTACACAACTTGTAACAAGTTTGTACTTAGAACCAGAACCTTGTGTATCTAATCATGGGCTTAGCTTGTGAATAGAATATTAAAACTTTTGAACTTGGAACAAAGTTCTTATTTCCAATTCTTCCACTTATCTTGAAACTCTCAAGAACCAACCTTGAATCTTGAATAATTAATTTGAAGCCTTGAACTTGTACTTCGGGTTTCAAATTTCTACTTCCTTCCAAACTGAACCTCATTACTTAAAGAACATAAAATCAATAAGCAAACACAATTCTTAAATTTTGAGGAGTTGACAAAAGGGGGAAGATGCCGTCTTGCAGTAACTTTACCACACAGCCAGTGACCAGTCTTCAGGGGATCAAATTTCATATCAGAGAGTATAAAGACTTAACCTTTGGGGGAAAACTGAGGAGTCTGAAGGAAGAAAGGGCTTGGTAGTGGTTTGGGGACCAGAGAGGGAAAGGGCACAGTCACATAGAAGTCCAATACACATCTTGCAAAAGCCAGAGAAACTCCACAAACACACACACAACACCATCTCCGAGACCTCTAGCTCTCAGCAGCAACACCTGTCCTAAAAAATAAAAAAAAACAGACGAAACTAGATAAAACGGTTAGTTATGCACGAAAGAAAATGACCTAATATGCTATGCAAAGAGCAGAACGGAGATCTTAGGGTCAAAAATTAGGGTGCAACAGATGCCCCTATTTAAGTTTCTCCTATTCGGAGATATGGAGATCGAAATCTTCGTCTCGACGAGATAGGAGGGACTTAAATAAAAACATGCACAAATTTTTGGCCCTAAGATGCCGCCAAATGCACATGATATGGTATGAAGAAATGCAAGACAAAGGTCCTGTGAGGAATAATGTCACAGGGGATAATCGTCTGAAACGATGGAAAAGAAAGACCCGACGAGGAACGACTTAGCAAAGAAAGACTCCACGGGGCAAGATATTACTCCACTGGGGGAAAGAGACCACCAACTGACAATCACAGAGCACCTTGATCAGTAGGGTGTTCCTCAATGAAAACGATAGTGTATATTGCAAAGATAATAAGAAAACATGTCTCCCGATATGGTTAAGCTCCTTAATTAACTGGATGTTGCAACGTCTTGAAATAAAATGCTACGAGGTAGCCAGCCTCGGGCCAAAATCTTGAAATGTATGCTGCGAGGTTGTTTGCCTCGAGCCAAAATCCACTTGAAAAGGGTAAAAATAAACCCCCTAGTCTCGGGTCATAAGCCACAGACTGGTCTCAGTTTCTTATTTAATCAAGCATTTCACTTGAAAAGGGTAAAAATAAACCTCCCCTAGTCTCGGGTCATAAGCCACGTATTGGTCTCAGTTTCTTCTTTAATCAAGCATTTCACTTGAAAAGGGTAAAAATAAACCTCCCCTAGTCTCGGGTCATAAGCCACGGACTGGTCTCAGTTCCTTCTTTAATCAAGCATTTCACTTGAAAAGGGTAAAAATAAACCTCCCCTAGTCTCAGGTCATAAGCCACGGACTGGTCTCAGTTCCTTCTTTGGGGATAGAATATCCACTGCCGGTTTATTGGGTAGTTCACAAAGAAAATATTACCTGCTACCGATTTATTGGGTAGTCGGCAAAGAAAAAGATTGTCCGCTACCGATTTACTGGGTAGTCTATAAATAAAATATTACTCGCTACCGGTTTACTGGGTAGAAAAATATTACTTGCTACCGATTTACTGGGTAGGAAAATATTACTTGCTACCGATTTACTGGGTAGGAAAAAAATTACTTGCTACCGATTTACTGGGTAGTCAAGATTGTCTGTTGCTGATTTACTGGGTAGTCCACAGAGAAAAAATTGTCTGCTACCGATTTACTGGGTAGTCAGCAAGAGGTAATTCTGCTAGGGATAGACAAACTGCCTTGAGGGGACTGCCATTTGTCGTAGAAATCTTGATAACCAAACTGCTCAAATAAAGAGCTGCTACTTGCTGTATGGCATATATTCCAAGGAAATGTAGTAATAACCGTCGGAGAAATAAATTATGTCTTCCATAGAGATCTTCAAATAAACTCTTCTTGGGGAGACAAAGTGCAAAATAAATGCACGCTCGATCTGGGTTCAACATCTCAGAGATATCCAAAATTGTGATTGTCAGGGACTAAAGTTCGATCCAGGGAATAACTGGAAAGAAACGGTCAAACAAGACTCCATCCATTGAGGATTGAGCTCAACGGGTTTATCCTTATCCAAAAATGGAAAAGAAGACTAAAGCAACCATCTTCCACGAGGATTGAACTCCGTGGGGAATTAGAAAGGGTGAGCTCTTTCTGCCTAGGGCTGGCGATTCTACTTGGAGGGAGAAGACAAACCCGATCACTTGGGGATAAACACGACCAAAGTGAAAGAACAAACACAAAAAAACTCAAAGATGCAAAAATGCGCACATGCCATAAATCTATATGAATGCTATGCCTATGCTTATGCTGACAAAATAAAACAAGGAGAAGCAACCAAAGATGGAGATGAAAACAGGCATCTCGATACGGATACTCGGCCGATCTTTGCAATATAGGAAGCATCATTGGGGATGAATGGAAAGCCATATATGGAAATATGTCTTGCTTCAAGAGCTTCAACTCTGGGGAAAAGAGAGTACTCCACTTGGGGATGAACATCGTGACCTCACTTAGGATTGTTAAGATGAACCTTGTGATTCCGTTGGGGGTGAGAAAGATTCACTGAGTACGAATTAAACTCATTGATCGAAGAGACTTCATGGGGGATAAAATAAATATCCACTGCGAGCCGAAATAGTCTGGATGAGCGTTGTAACTAAATAAAATAAATATCCGCTTCATCGGGGGACCTTGGATCAATAGTAGTTGAAGATATCAGGGGTAAAATTTCGAGAGGATGAAATAAACATCCGCCTTCACTGGTGAAGATTGAGATAGTGAGAAGATCCAATGAGGAGTGAAATATACACTCGCTTCACTGGGAAAGGTTGAAATCAAAGAAATTTACTGAGGATTCTGAGGTTCCCGACTGGGGAAATTTTGCGTCAAATGTGCCATACCTTCTTGAAGCGGAGGTTTGCAAGGGAATGGTCGTGACTACCTGAAGAAAAGACTTACTGGGGAATCATCACACCACTTGAGATAGAAACTCTTCGGGACACGGGTAAAGAATGTTGTGAGAATAATATAGTTCTGCATTGATGCATTGCTTGGTGGTCGCCATTTTAAACAACAGTTGTTGTGAATGGGGAAAATAATCTTCAATTCTCAAATGCCCCAGAGTACATGGTTTATGAGAATAAGTTGTCTCAAGAGGATTTTACAGAAAGCATGGCATCCAATTGTTCCAACGTCTTCCAACACTTGGAGAGGTTTATCAAATCTCAACGTGACTGACCCGGAATGACTGTATTTTGTAAACCAAAGTCTTCGAATTTGGAGAGATTTATCAAATCCCGGGTAACCGCCCCAGATTGATTGTAATCTGTAAACCAGAGTCTTCAAATTTGGAGAGATTTATCAAATCTCGACTTAACTGCCCCTGATTGACGGTGTTCTGAGTCTTCAAACTTGCCCCTTAGGGTCAGACTGTGGAAGAAACAACTGGGAAACCCCTTGCCCTTGCTCAGGTGAGTCTTCAGGCAACATGCCCTGAGTATAGTCATCCTTTTGAAATGATTCGCCATTTGCTCATCTGAGTTTCAATTCTCAGAAGATAACTCATTGCTGATGCGCGTATGCTAGCTTCTATAATGTCAAGCAATGTTAGCAAGTAGAAAAATGTTAATTCTGAAATCAATATTGCAACTTATGTTTGTCTTGAAGTTTTATTTAAAATATTTTTGTGATTGAATTACCGATCTTATAATGCCAACACGGATTTGAGCATAGCTCATGGGAGTTAGGAAACGATGTCTCAATGAGTATGCTTTTGAAATAAACCCTGCTTCAACTAGGTCTTTTGAGGGTTGTATCGTGGATTGGTTCACGGTTTAAGAAATGAAGGATATAAGGCTCAAAGTTTGTTTGTGCCCACCCAATCTTCGTCGTATTTTACTCCTTTTTTTTTTGAAAATTACCCTGCCCCAGGTTAAGAATGAGGGTTTTTTATTTGGAGAAGAAAACTCCTACTTCAAAGGCTCAAAAGGGTTAACGAGGGTCTATCTCCTTATATCTCCGGTGTTTAGGGATTTGGAACAATGCCTCATATCATTAGCGGTATTTTATTCAAAAGCATACAATAAGAGATCTTGCGTTTGATTTCATCATCCTCCATTCAATTCTCTGCCAAGGCAAGAAATTGGGCAACATTGGCATTATAAAATAGAAAAAGCATTTAAAAATGAGTGAAACGAATGGATTTCTTCAAGACAAACATTATTCATTGCATCGATCATTCAAAATAACAAGTTCTTGCATGCAAATAACAAATGAATTAGCAAATAAAAGCGTTACATACGAAAAGCAGAAATTAACTAAAGCTTTAAGGAGACTGTCTCAGTCTGAGCTTATAGTTTTCACATTAGGTCCAGAGTTATCAAAAGACAAGACACCGCGTCGCATTAGCCTTTGTACTTCGTGTTTCAAAGGAAAACAGTCTTCGATGTTGTGTCTGGGCGCACCTTGATGGAAAGCACAACGAGCCTCTGGCTTATACCACCACGGGAGATCCTTTGGTATGGCTAGCGGAGCTCGTGTCTGCACCATATTCCTTTGTATCAAATATGGATACAATTTCGCATAGGTCATCGGAATCGGATCAAACTGTCTTTGAACACGGTTTTGATTATTGAATGATAGACGAGCCTGTGGTTGATGAGCAGTAGTGTTGGTGACGGGAGATATAGCAGCGATATGTTGAGGTCACTGATACCTTCTTATTTTTTGTCGTCCTTGATGCACAACATTTACTTATTGTTCCTTTTTCTTTCCAAAATTACTTCCATACTTTTTGACATTGTTGGAAGTATTCCCTTCCTTAGCTAGTCTTCCTTCACAGACACCTTCTTCCAAACGCATCCCCATGTTTACCATCTCGGTAAAATCACTAGGGGCGCTTGCTACCATTCTATCATAGAAAAATGGGCTCAGTGTTTTCAGAAAAATTTTGGCCATCTCCTTCTCCTCCAGAGGTGGAGTAACTTGAGCAGCTAGTTCAAGCCAACGTTGGGCATACTCCTTAAAATTTCTCTTTCTTTTTGGGCCATGGCTCTCAACTGGTCTCTATCTGGTGCCATGTCGACATTATATTTGTATTGCTTAATAAAAGCATCACAGAGGTCATTAAAACTGCGGACCTTTGAACTATCTAGTCCCATATACCACTTGAGGGCTGCACCAGTCAAACTATCTTGGAAATAATGTATCAATAATGGGTCATCATCCTTATGAACAGACATTTTCTGGGCATACATAACTATGTGACTATGTGGGCAAGAATTTCCTTTATACTTCTCCAAATCAGGGAGTTTGAACTTTGGAGGAACCTTAACATTAGGAACCAAGCATAGCTCAGAGGCACTCTTCCTAAATAGCTCTTTCCCAAGAAGGGCCTTGATTTCTTTTTTCATTTCTAGAAATTGGTCTCGGAAATCATCCATTCGTTCTTCCATTCCAATACTTTCACTAGGAGTAGCATGGAACACGGGCTCTTTTAGCTGGAAAGGAGTAATATTGACCACGGGTGGTGGCACAGTCAATACAGCAGTTGTAATAGGGACCTGAGATGCCGGTGGGTGGTATCCAGCTGGAGTAAAGTTAGGAGGCATACCCCACGGATAACCAGGAGGCATAGAATATTGCACTTCACTTGTAGTGGGAACCACTGGGATCGGTGCAGATATCATTATAGTTCCTTGCTCTGGCACATTATGTGATGACTGATTCTAAGCGGCCATCAATGTTTCCATCATCCCATTGATCTTCTCCATATTTCCTTTCAGTGTTGAAACCTCTTCCCGAAGTGCTCTGTTTTCCTGCTCGAGTTAATCCATTCTTTTCTTGCGACCGGCTCGAGTATTGTATCGATGATTCAGAGTCTGAGAAGAGAGACACGAATGAGAACCTGGAATGCAAGGAAATGCGAATGCAAATGCAAAATATGTGTATGATGCAGCATGATGCAACATGCATTTCAAGGAACTCAAAAGTGTATTTTAAATATCGTAATCGGAAACTTATTTTATTTAAAAAATTTAAACTTTTATAACAATGATACACCTTCAAGGCTTTATTATAATAAACAAACAGAATATAAATAGGGAACTAGGGTTTCGATCCACTGGATGATGCTCCCTTCCTTTCACTGAGTTCTACCATCAACTTGTCAATCCTTTCCTGCAATATAAACTTGTCTAGGGTCAGCTTCTCTACTTCTTCTTTCAACCTTGAAACTTCATTTGATTCCACTACGAGAGGCTTGGGTCGAGGGTACGACATTGTCAGAATGAGAGCTCGTTTGCGTGACCACTCCAGGTAAGATTCCGTAATCGTACAGTAAGGGTTTGTTGTCGCAGTCATCCCTTGTCTGTTGATACGACGCCAAGCAAACATAATCTGAATCTTCAGCTGAAGGTCCTCTCCATCATAGAGGAAGATTCTTTTTAGGTTCTCTGGATCAGGTATTTCGTTCATCAGATGTCCAAGCTGGCGACGGGCGAGAACAGGATTGGAGCTAGTGCATCCTTTTGTGCTAAGGACAGGCACGTTGGAAAAATCTCCACAGCTGTGAATCATTGGAATTCCTCCGTACATTGGATCATGCCAAACAATGTCCAAGTGAGTAAGAGCCATAAGTTTAACGGTCCATTCAGAACCATCTTTAACATCCCAAAGGGTCACGGGCCTCGGCAGGTGCGAAATAAACCACTTATAGAGGATAGCAGTGCAGCAAACAATCTGACCTTCTCCTTTCAGAATCTTTGAATGAATCGAGTGGTAGGCATCGGCCAATAGTGTTGGAACAGGATTCTTGAGCATGAAAATTCTGATTGTGTGGACATCGACAACATCTTCGACATTAGGAAATAGAAACAAACCATAAGCTAGTAACGCGAACAAGTTCTCAAAGGCCTCAGTACTCCCCTTGTTGGCGAATTGTCGAGCTTTCTCGAATAAGAACTGAGCAGGCAAGCCGTCGATTCCTCCTCTAACCGCCATGTGAGTCTGGATCTCCAACAGCTTGATGCGGGTCACTCTTGTGATGTCTTCCTGACTGGGTCTTCCTTCTCCACCATGGAACGGAGGTGAGTCTTTGACGGGGATTCCCAATAGAGCGGAATATTCTTCCAATGTGGGCATCAACTGGAAATCTTGAAAGATAAAGCAATGGTAGATTACATGATAGAGTTGAACCAGCGTCTCCAATAAACCAGCAGCTACTCGGACCTGCAATAGAGAGAGGATATGTCCATGCTTTACGGCGAAGGCTTCCGGATCCTTTATCTGACCTCCTAGTTCCCTTAATTGTTCCACATTAAGGACCCTGAAGGTGTATGGCAAAGTTCCTTTTCTTCTATAATCCATTTTACGATATCTAAAAAAAACAAACTTTGAGTTCTTTGAAAAAGAGAATGCAAATGCAGATGAGATGCAAAAGATTCATGGAAACTTAGCTATTTATAATCCTTTTGGGATATCAGAAGTCTCTTTCTTAATAATCATAAAAAAATGGTTACAGTCATTAGTATCGGAATACTAAATGATTGATTTAATACAAAAATTAAAACGCGCATGTACGCCTTACAACAGTCATAACGTAAAGCTAAATAAAAGCTAATAATGATGGATCTAAGGAGACTCTTCCAACGGTCTTCTTTGAGTCCTTCGGCTTCTTCCAATTGAGCTTCTTCTAGAAATGTTGACCGAAGATTAGAATGGGATAAGGTGTCTTGGACCTTTCCTTTCTTTCAAGCAATGGTTTCTTTCCAATATATCCTCCTTTTGTAGTTATCTTGGCTTGAATATGAACCTAAGATAGGAAATGAACTTTGGTCCTGAAATAGTAACTTGGTCAGCTAAGAATATTCTTCATAAGGTTTCACCAACTAGTCTTCAGGAATAATGGTAGGCGGCAGTAGAATAACTTTTTATCTTGTCTTGAATTCTTCTTTGTCTGGCCGCAAGGTCTCCAATCTCCTTAGATCGTCCAAGTTATGACTCCTATAAAGGCACTTCAACGTTTTTTTTTTGTTTTTTTTAGAGTCCATGATATCCTTATGATGTTTTATAAACAAGACTAAGTTCCATGAGTATTTATGATATGATGCTAATGAATGCAGGGATGCAAGCACACACAAGCAATCAAACAGACAAAAGTCCTAGGTTTGAAAGGTCACAGCATGGAGCCAAGGTCTACCCACCCCAATAGGTGTGTACTACGGTTTCAAATGTACCTGCCGAACGGGTTCTACAAAGTTCCCAGAGTATACAACCCATCTTTCGGATATTATCGATTTCCCAAATCACTTGGTAGTCAAAAATATTCTCAAGAGAATCTCGTCTGAGTGTAGTATCGCATAGCAACTATCGCAGAAATAGACTCCCGCATAGTCCCCGCACTACGCCCTAATAGGCCAAGTTGGGTTAAAGGTAACTACGGTCCCCAGTCCCGAGGGCCTTTAGATCGAAACCATACCGTCTTCACGAATGAACTTGTTGGACAAATATTTTATTCGAGAGGGCCTAGACTGAGTGGTGATGTCTCAATTTACTTTTTCAGGAATTGACTCCCTCAAAGCATCATTGAAGTCTCACCGTTTTCCTATCTTAATGTCACTCTAGTCCGGGTGTAGGACTTTGTCTCACCACACAAGTAATAACCCAAGCAAACATAACAGATAACAAATATATAACAAAAACATAATTAATCAAGTTAGGGGGAACCCTCTTATGAGAGTCCCTAGTGAAGTCGCCATTTCTGTCGCGGTGAAAATTGGATACCATAGTTATTTGTTAACTAGGATCACATTTCTTTTATGTCACCACCGTCTTTGATTTTATCCAAGGGAAGGGAGAAAAACCCGAATTCCCATAATGCAATGCAAATGCACTAAGATTCTAAGTTCGGGGGTTGGTTATACCTAGGGAAGGTGTTAGCATCCTAGATATCTATAGCACTCTACAGGAACCTCTTGATTTATTTTATGTTATTTGTTATTTGTTTTGCTAAGGGTTTAAGGGTAGGTGATTTATTAAGTGTGCTCACAAGATATCGCATCTTGTGCCTACATATCCTGTCAGGAGGGAATCAGAGCACTTGTAGTTCCTCATTAAGGATACTAAATGTTTAAAGGTTTAGGAAAATAAGATGAGTCATCATCTTAAGAAAGACCACCACACTTTTGAAAATGTTTGAATTTTTGTGGGGTATGAGATTGTACGTCCCTTTCTTTGAGATGATTAACATCTAATTCTCTTGGGTGGAGAATTAGGTGGGCTAAAGTTTGATTTAAAAAATCAAAATTGTGCGGGGGGGGGGGGGGGGGGGGGGGGGGGGTGGGGTGGTGGGGGGACTAACCTAGGAAATCTATCCTAAGTTGTCTAATAGACTTATCTTAAGGGTGTCGATTATGAATGCAAATGATGTGCACCATGCACAATAACATGGTTATTATGCATGGGATTTTCCCTTGGATATTAATGCGATTAATTATTATTATTTAGGCGAGGGTGCTAGCAAAGTGATGCCAGACTTGTGTCTAGTGACCAAAAGGTTGAATGCGATGCCCGAAGGCAATCGACTTACATGGGTAGAAAATGTGCTCGACGTTGGATCGAGAATTTTGATATTGTTTTGAAAGGGTTTGAACAGAAATAACAAGAAGCAAGAGTAAACATACAAAGGCATGATATCAGGATAAGATAAACAAGCAAGCGTTTCACTCGGGCGCGAGAGATTTCTAAACGAGTTTTGATTAAGATTTTTATTCAGGAATTAAGTTAGAGATTAAAATTTTTATTAAAGGGATTCTTTATTATTTTAGTTTTAAAGTTGTATTAAGAAAATTAATAAATAAAAAGTTTTCTTTAGACGCTTAATTATTTTAAAAGTTCTTATTACTATTTTGGTTTTAAAGTCATGTTAAGAAAGAGTTAATTAGAGAAAAAAAGTTATTAAAGAGTTTTCTTATTAATTTAATATTTTTATAAATAAAATTTTTTATTGTTATTTAATTTTAATATTAAAAAGTTGATAAAGTTTTTATTAATTGAAAGGATTTTAATTTTAGTAAAAGTTTTCAGTATTTCTAAAAAAGGTTTATCTTCAAAATAAAATCTATAAAAAAGGCTATCGAAAAAAAGGTTTTATTTTGTTATAAAAGATATACTATTCTAAAAAAGTTATTAATTTAAAGGAGGTTTTACTTTTTGTATTATACGAAACCTAAATTTTTTTACACATTTTAATTAAAAGTTATATTAATATTAGAAAAGGGTTATATTTTAATATATAAAAGAAAAGTTATTTAATATAAAAGGTTATAAAATAAGTTATATTTTAATATGAAAAGTTATATTTTAATATAAAAGTTAATAACAATGTTTCTAAAGAAAAAAGGTTTGATTAATAAGTAAAACGAAAGGCTCAGGTGCTGCAAGGGAGAGAGGGTCCATCGTGGACCCTCAGATCTCAACCGTGCGAAGCAAACGAGGTGTGATCAACGTGTAAAGTGTGAGGGTGCATAATAACCCCGGGTGTGCATACGATCACAAAAAAAACAAAAACAAAGGGAAAAGAAAAACGGTTTCTCTTCTCTCGATTCCATTCTCTCCCTCGCCTCTCGTTGAAAAGGGGTTTTTGAAACCCTAAGCCCTCAAATCGCCGCCACTTTCCTCACCGTCACTCTCATCTCTCTCGATCAGCCATTCGATACAAATCAAAACCCTCACCCCAGCAGTCCCAATACCCCAATCCACTATTTTTTTTCTCAGACGATTACAAATACAATGATTGATCGAAAGAAAAATGCGAAAAACGTAAAGGAAAAATAGACAGGTCGTCGATTGTAGACGAAGGGGCGCGATCACGGCTTCAAGGGTTTCTGCTGCAAGATGAGTCATCTATCTCTTTTTCGTCTCTGCGTGTGTGGGTTGTTGTGAAATCCTCCGATCTATTTTCCTCTCCTTCTTCTGTGATTGAATGCTCTAGTGACTTGATTGAGGTCTGGTGAACTTGTTTGGCGATGAGGAAACTCAGTTTCTGAGCTTCTGAGTTTTTTTCTTTAAAACTGTGTAATTGCTGAGTTTTTTTTGAATTATATAATTGATGAAAGTTTTCTGGTATGATTTTGGGAGGGTTTGATGAATTATTTTTGTGGAGACTTTGTGACGTTTGGTTGCCGGTACGATGGATTGGTGTTGGTTTTGTGGCTTTTTTTTTAATGCGTATTTGTTGTGTATTGGATGTGGAATTTTTTTTGTGTAGCGACAATTTTGAAGAGAAAATTGCGTATACTGCTCTGTGTGAGTTTTTTAATCTTGTGTAAATTCTTGATCCCCTCTTAAGCGGATGTGTGATGCTTTTATAGGCACAAGGCAATTAATCTCCAATTGAATGCTGTTGATTTTGAGTGACTGCTGCAATAAGTGCTTTCCATCTGTAGGTAGATACGTCTGTACGACTTTGGAAATTTTTTGAATTTGTATTGAATTGGTTTTGATCACGATTTAATCACATTTGATGGCTTTCCAATTTAGCTTGATCAGGAATGTTTGGTATCCAATTGTTTAACTGCTTCAGTGAATTCCTCGATCTCTTTCCATGGTTTGGAACTTTCTAAAACTTTCCTTTAGTGTTTTTCACGACTGATGACTTTTGATGAAATTTTATTTCATTTCAAAACCAACTTTCCATGGTTTTCACAATTTCTGACATCCCTTTTTCCCTCTTAATTTCATTGTATGAGGCTTGGGAAGCATGGATGTGCAAGGAGGGTACACGAGACGAAGCTTGGACTCAGGACGGATGCTTGAAGATTAATGGTGGAGGTAACATGTTGTTCTCTTTCTAACAAAGTTTTAAGAATTTTTTTGGCTTAAATCGTGTAATTGAGGGTAATGAAATTTGTGGTTTGACAGTGAATGGCGACAGGAGTCTGACATGTTGATTGGGAGTCTCATAGAAGTTCTGTCACATTCTTCAGCCCAGCGAAAGAGAATAGCTGTAAACTCCACTGGTTTCCGTTTCTGGTTCGTCTACTTTTGTTGATTGTTAACAGGGAACAAAGTACACCAGAGTCTAAAATTCTCCTGCCATGATCGATTTTTTTAGTTGGTACATCTATCCCTCCCTTTGCCTAGACGGTTCTGTTTCATTCGATCTGGGCTTATTTTAAGTGAAGATATATGTATGAAGCTCCAAAATCAATTTTCTTCCGGCTGCATTTAAGATGGTGAGGTTGTTTTTGAAATGAATTCGGCTCTCCACTGTGATTTCGTATGGCTATGTTGATGGTTTTTTGTGATTGCATAATTGATGAACTTCCTATTTTTATCATTCTTGAATATTGATGGCACTCTTCCAGTAATTTCTCTTTGTTGATGACGTCTGTCTTAAAGCTATGATTAATCAGCTTCATTCATTTTGGAACGAGCTTGTGACAGTAGTGTGTAGGCATGTATAGTGCTATTATTCTTACTGTGACTTTTATGAAGCAGGTGCGATGATAACGCGAAAGCTGGCCGCGGGACCCAAAGAGAAAATACCAATTTGGGGACTTGTAATAGACAGATGGAAAACACGTTGTAAAGAGTCCTATCATAGTTAAGCGCAGATAAACAATCTCTTCAAAACTTATTCTGTCAGGATATTACAGTGTGGATGCACATGCAAATGTACTTGAGTATTAGGACTTCATGTTATCGATAGATAGTGTGTTTTGTTACTTTATCCTTCATTGGTTATGAATATGGTGTGTTTTGTAGGTGCAGGATTCTGTGCTGGTAGCTTGGTTAGACATGTTTTTGGCGTGGATTTTAGAGTATAGAGTTGAGATCGTTCATCCTTCCATGAAGCTATTAGTATGCTTCGCTTTTCTTGTTTCGGAAGCTGTCGGTTACTCTAAAGATCATGACTCTGAACTTGTTTTCACGAAGAACTCATATGAAGCTGTTCATGACCTGACAGAGATTCGGGGAGCTTATGCGAACATGGAGCTCGTCGAAACTGCGGCAGACTGTGAACCGGCCTTAAATGGAAGACGCCGTGCTGGTTGCGAAAGTGAGAAACTCTTGCAGCAATAACTCGTTAGCTTAGAAAAACTGTGCCACTTTATGGTTGCTCTTGAGAGGGATTCACATGATTTCTCTTTGTTGTATTTGCTCCGGAACTCGAGATTATTTGCATATGTCCTTGAATTTTCCTTGAATTTGAATCCAATTATACAGTTGCGATACGAAGTGTTTGCATCGTTAGCATTATTTGGTTCAACCGTGTTATAAATTAATTATTGGGAACTGATCTCTTTGACAGGTTACGGCGACATGTTGTAAAGCTTGGCTTGAGCATGACAAAACAAAAGGACTCATGGACATTCTGGTGTTTAGGATTCTGATAGATCTGAATTATGCTTCTTTAGAAAAATTTTGTAATAGGGACCTTAAAGATTGATCAGAAAACAAAATTTTGTGACTTGAAATGCTTGTAATGTTCTTTGAATCTTTTTGGAATCATTTGTCACAAATTTTGAGCATGTATCGTTGAATTAGTTGGGTAAGGGGAATCTCAAATTTTGCTTATTGTAAACTTCATCACCAAGCCTAACAACATAGACCCCTTCTGGCACAACTAAAAGCATGTCACCTTGTTTTTATCCAATCATCATTAGTGATTAATGTAATTCTAGAGTATTGATATCATAAAGAAGCATGAAACCACGTTTCAAAATTAAATAAACTCTAAAAGCCTTTTTCAACTTAGGGAACATCTTATCACATTGTTCCATTCGCCTTATGTACACAACTTGTAACAAGTTTGTACTTAGAACCAGAACCTTGTGTATCTAATCATGGGCTTAACTTGTGAATAGAATATTAAAACTTTTGAACTTGGAACAAAGTTCTTATTTCCAATTCTTCCACTTATCTTGAAACTCTCAAGAACCAACCTTGAATCTTGAATAATTAATTTGAAGCCTTGAACTTGTACTTCGGGTTTCAAATTTCTACTTCCTTCCAAACTGAACCTCATTACTTAAAGAACATAAAATCAATAAGCAAACACAATTCTTAAATTTTGAGGAGTTGACAAAAGGGGGAAGATGTCGTCTTGCAGTAACTTTACCACACAACTAGTGACCAATCTTCAGGGGATCAAATTTCATATCAGAGAGTATAAAGACTTAACCTTTGGGGGAAAACTGAGGAGTCTGATGGAAGAAAGGGCTTGGTAGTGGTTTGGGGACCAGAGAGGGAAAGGGCACAGTCACATAGGAGTCCAATACACATCTTGCAAAGGCCAGAGAAACTCCACAAACACACACACAACACCGCCTCCGAGACCTCTAGCTCTCAGCAGTAACACCTGTCCTAAAAAAAATAAACAAACAGACGAAACTAGATAAAACGGTTAGTTATGCACGAAAGAAAATGACCTAATATGCTATGCAAAGAACAGAACGAAGATCTTAGGGTCAAAAATTAGGGTGGGACAATCCTGGCAAATCTCAAACTTTTAATCTCCTGAACAAAATCCAGGCGTCGTAATTAGGAGCCTACAACTATACAAGAGGAATTATGATTTCGTGTTGTTCAGATGTGTGGATAGAAACGAAGCGAACATGATCATAAGGTCCAAACATGAGGGTTGCGAGGGTGTACATGCTAAAGTTCCTGCTATGGCCAAAAAGATCCTTCGAGCTGGGTATTATTGGACAACAATGGAGGTAGATTATTACAACTTTGCCAAAAGATATCACAAGTGCCAAATCTACAGAGACAAGATCCATGTACCTCCAACTCCATTGAATATTTTGACTTCACCTGGGCCATTCTCTATGTGGGATATAGATATTATTGGAATGATTGAGCCGAAGGCTTCCAACGGTCATCGATTCATTCTAGTTGCTATCGACTACTTTACCAAGTGGGTTGAAGCTGCTTCTTACGCCAATGTTACACGACAAGTGGTTTCCGGATTCATTAAGAAAGAGATAATATGTCGCTATGGTATTCCTAGCAACATTATCACTAACAATGCAAGCAACCTAAACAACAAGATGATAAAGGAGTTGTGTCAAGAATTCAAGATCGAGCACCACAACTCTTCACCATATCGACCCAAGATGAACGGTGTCGTCGAAGAAGCAAACAAAAACATCAAGAGGATTGTCCAGAAAATGGTCAAGACTTACAAGGATTGGCATGAAATGCTTCCCTTTGCACTACATGGCAGTCTGCATTTCTACTGGGGCAACTCCGTATTCACTTGTGTATGGTATAGAGGTTGTTCTACCCATTGAAGTCGAGATTCCTTCGCTCAGAGTCATCATGGAAGAAGATCTTGATGAAGCCGAATGGGTTCAATCCAGATATGACCAGCTGAATCTCATAGAAGAAAAGCGCCTTATAGCCGTTTGTCATGGTCAATTGTATCAGACACGCCTCAAGCGAGATTTTGACAAGAAAGTTCTCCCTCGAGCGTTCCATGAAGACGAACTCGTGCTCAAGAGGTACTCACCTGTTCACTCGGATCCACGAGGCAAGTGGACTCACAATTACGAAGGACCTTTTGTTGTCAAGAAGACCTTCTTAGGCGGAGCCCTGATCCTCACCACCATGGATGAGGAGGAGTTGCCATCGCTCTTGAACTTCGATACAGTCAAAAAATATTATACCTGAATTTTTTTTTAATAAAGAGCCTGCTAGATTGACATCCGCAAGGACAATCTAGGCAAAAATGGATGTCCCGATGGACCAAAAAAAAGAAATGTCCATGCAAAAGTTAGGACAATGAAGAAAAAAGGCAAAATACCCTTTTTGGTCCTTTAACTTTACCTCGAGGTTCATTTTGGTCCCTTAACTTAAAAAAGTATCATATTGGTCCCTTAACTCTTCAAAACGTTCCATATTCGTCCTTTTCGTCTTATTAGTCACGGAAAAATTAAAAAATCAGTCACTAAATTCGTCGCTAATAAGACAAAAGGACTAATATGGAACGTTTTGAAGAGTTAAGGGACCAAAATGACACTTTTTAAAGTTAAGGGACCAAAATGAAGCCCGAGGTAAAGTTAAAGGACCAAAAAAGGTATTTTGCCAAAAAAAAAAAACAATAACAGCCCGCTAAGTTGAAAACTCGAAAGGGCGACTTAGGCAAAAATGGGTATCCCGGTGGACGAAAAAAAATAGAAAACATGTCCAGGAAAAAATTAGGGATAAAGGCATTTGACTATGAACACTTGAGCCTCTCTTCATCATAGCTGGACCTCAGACGGTAACAGAGCAGTCGAATCATCATCAACTAGTGCAAGGTGTTGGAACCTAGACTTACAGTGGATGGTAGCCAATGTTGTAATCAATGCAAAGCATGATTTCCCTTTGCCATTTACATTTTTTTTTTTCAATTTTATTGCAAACTACCTCATCAAGGAGTTTTGCATCCTTGTACACATCTTATGTACACATGCTTCACATTTCAATAAAAATGCATCATTTAATTTCTCAATTGTCTTCTTTCCAGTATTTTATTTGCAAAATAAATGATTATTTGTGATCACATAATACTATAAAGTGTTGAGAACAATAAAAAGCTAAAATCAATAGAGAAAGCATTATGCATTGCATATTTTACTGGTAAATCATGCAGGATAATCGGTAATGTCCATTGGCAAGCCTAATGCCAGACTCTCACCATGATGATTCTTTGAAGAAGTTATTGTTTCCTCAGTGGAGCCATCATTTCCCCAACAGATCCATAAGATTCCCAGTAAAGTTGTCATGATGTACTCCGAGAAGAGACTTGGTTATTCTTTTCCCCAGCAGGGGTCGTGCGTCATCCCTAGCATGTCGAAACTGTCACACACCAGCAGCAATATGATTTGGTCCTCATCTTCCTCAAGCAAAGAAGATCCTCCGAGCCTTGTGAATTCCCTGCAGCAGAGTCAGTGGCAGCTTAGAAATCAGAGTTTCTGATTTTATTCCCCAGTCAGAGTAAGTCATGGTGTAAATATTGGCCTAATTCTCTTATCCCCGACAATGACTATGGTGATGGTTTAGAAATCTGAGGTTTCTCAGTTTCTTTCCCCCAGCGGAGTCTTCACCATTTTTTGGGCTTTTCCATAACAGATTTATCACTCATCATGGACTTTTTCTCCAGCAGTCTGTCTTCATCTGTGGGTCCTCTCCCCAGCCGAGGATGTCGAGTTCGTTTTGCTACAATCTTTGCCTAACTGTCGTGCAATACCTCAACTCGCACCTTTGTATTACATGATATCAAGCATCATGTAGAACACATACATAACATATGCATCAAGCATACTCCCTTTCTTTTGGCCTGATTCATCTCTCCAGCAGATATTCAGCCAAAACTTCTTTTCGCACTCTCTACATTTACAACTCTTCTTTTGTCACCGTCGACCAAATTTTCGAGCTACTCTTTTATTTAATCCCCTTCTACCTCGAATCATCGAAAAGCTGGCATAATTCGTACATTCAGGTCCAAGAGGATTAAATAGGGGCAGCTGTCGTAACCCGAATTTGACCTCCTTCTTTTGCATTTTGCATAAGCACGTGCATTCACATCGCCGACATACTCATTCGCACTTGTTCCCTATGTGTTTCTTGTTGCAGGATTCTCAGGTTTTTCAAGCCCGATTAATCAAATCTTTACAAGATCATCACATCATCAAAACAAGCACAAAACAATGGTTTCCATGCCTACTCATCAAAACAAGAGGTGGAAAATCGAAACCGGGACCTCAGCACTTGTTTTTGAGTGACCTAGGCAATTTTTGCCTAGAGTAACCGGTTACTCAATATAGGGTAACCGGTTACTCAGTACAAATTTGCAGTTCCTGCTGCATTTTTTGGGACATCAACTATGGAGACTTTTTGGTCTTTGATTCTACATTTTTCTAGCAGCAGGTGGAATATTCTAGATTCTTCAAGTGATTTATGAGCATTTACTACAATATTTCCTTTCCATTCAAGACTACCATACACCTCATTCTCATAAATTGTGAACCCTTGGATGTGAAGCTTACATTGGGATTGTTACCGAGTTAACTTCATAACTAACCGAGTTAACCGCTTGACTCGGTGAGTCAAGTATAACTAACTCCTAGCCTAATTCCAAACCACCCAAAGCTAATTCCTAGCCTAATTCCAAACCTCTCACAATCCAAACCAAAAGTCTATATAAACAAGCCTTCATTCACTTTTTCAAGGATCCACAATCTCTTAATCATTTCACACAAATATCTCACACTTCACTCTCAATTCTCTCACATTCTCTCTGATTTTTTTCTACAACTTCTTCATCTTCATCTCATTTTTCTTTCCAAACCTCACCATAGCTCTTCACCATTGAAGATTAATCACTTCTACATTGGAAGTGATTATTTCTTGAGCTTAACCTTTATCATCTTGCAATTATACTTGGATTTCTGGAGTTTTACTAGCTTTTAGATTCATTTCAAGTGTTTGCTTCAAGATTCAACGGTTCGAATTCGTATTTTGGAGTTTCGTTGCAATTTGCTCGGTTTCGATACGTTTCGACTCTAATTGAAGATTCCTCTGGTTTTCTTTGATTATCTTCATCAAGATCACTTTGCAACAATCACCAAGCCAAATCTCCAGCTTGTAGGTTGGTAGATCTCACTCATTTTATTGTTTTACACTTTTTCGTATCATTCACGATGTAGTTTTGATATTTTTTGTGTGTGAATTGATTTTGCATTGCTTGATCCATGATTTTGATGTGTTAATTGATTCCATCACTGTTTATTTGCTGTTTTCAAGCTTGATTTTCGTGCACAAATTCATAACCTAGCATGTGGTAATTTAAACAAGTGATTTGGATGCTTTAAGTGCTTTTTCAAAAGCTGTTTTTGCCACTGTTACAGTGGTAACCGGTTACGCAATACAGGATAACTGGTTACTCTTCACAAAATTTGCACCAGCGCTGCCTTTTTCAACTGAGTAACCGGTTACTCAATATAAGGTAACCGGTTACCCTTCACACTTTTCCCAAGATATGTTTTTTTTCAAGCAAGTAACCGGTTACTCATTCTGAGGTAACCGGTTACCACTGTAACAAAGTGCCATTTTTGTTTTTTTTTCAAGCTTGTTTGTCATGCTTTCTTCTTCTAACTTCCATGGAATGATATGCTTGATTTTTAGGGATGTTTTAAGTGACGTTTAACTTCTGTATGAAGCATATTCATGAACTTTCGATGCACGCTTTCGATTATTCAATTTGTTCATATTCTTAACATTGCATACACATGACCATTCTTGCACAATTTTGCTTACATAATGACATGATTTGTGTTGCATTCTAAATGTCATTTGGTATTGTTTTGCACTCTCTTTCATTAAGTTTGTTCTTTATGGACAAGCTTAATCTTGTTTAATCAACACCATACCTTTAGCTTTAATGATTTTTCAATGCATTTTGGAAAATTATTAGAATACTTCTCCATTTTGATTAATTAATCGAAACTTCGTTTCGATTATTGATCCTTCCTTTGGCGCTCCTCTTTAGGCTTCCTTTTGAGTTTTCTCTCTCTTTCTCCCCTGCTGAGTCGGAGATTCGCATGTCGCACGACACTGGAGCACTGTACAACTTAGAGCTGCTACGCTGTCTATTTCAACTTCTGCACTACACCCTGTGTGTTAGAGAAGGAATGAGAAATGAGAATTCCTAATCTCATTCTGACTACTTCAGGTAGGGGATGAATGACCATGTGCTTGGCTTAGTCACCTCTATCTCCAGGCGGTACCGTATCTTCTTCCCCCAGTCAAGTCGATCTTTGATCATTCGTATCTCTTGCAATCTCCCTTGGTCAATCACTGCGTTCTTGGTTAAGATCATTGTCTTTGGGTTAGCAAACTCTATTTGTTTCAATACCCTACTTTATTTTCTCGTGGTCAATCATTGCTTTTGATTCCCCAAGAAGAGTTTCATTTCCTTTTTCGGTTAATCACAGTCCTTCTGTTAAAACCGTATCCTCAGGAGTTCGCAACCTTCTCTTGGTTCTTCTCCCCTTGATTGGTTAATCACTGCCTGTCAGTTAAAACACCAATTTGCATGTCCTCTCAATTAACCATAGTCTATCTGTTAACACACTGAGTTTCCTCTTGGGTTAATCACCTTCTCTCGGTTAATCACTCATTCTTTCAGTTAACCACAACCAGTCTGTTAAAACACTGAACCCTTTTTGAGTTAATCACCTTCTCTTGGTTAATCACTCATTTTTTTGGTTGATCACAGTCTTTCTGTTAAAACCAAATCCCTAGCAGTTAACAAGCTCTTTTAGTTCAATATCCTTTTTGTTGGTAAAGTATTGTAGTTCAGTTAGTACCAATACTCCTTCTTTGGGTCACAACCTTTGCTTGGTTCCATACCCGTTATTTGGGTCACAACCTTCGCTTGGTTCTACACCCGTTCTTTTGGTTGATCATAATTTATCTATTAAAACCTTTATCCCCGTAGAATGCAATCTCTGTTCTTCTCAATTAACCACTGTTTATCAGTTAATATACCGAAACCCTTTCAGAGTCAAACACCTTATCTTGGTTCAGTACTCTCTCATTTTGGTTCATCACAGTCTATTTGTTGACACTAAGTCTTTTATCCCCACTAGAGTCGTTATCTCCTTTTTTTCAGTTAATCACTACCAGTCAGTTAACATACCGAATCCTGTTTCTCTTGGTTTTGACACCATTCATTTCGTTTTCCCTAGCGCGGTCACCCTTTTTGTTCGAGTTTTCCCAGTAGAGTCCCCTTTTCCCCATCAGAGTTTTATCTCTTTTCCTCTCCGTTTAACCACTGCCAGTCAGTTAATATACCGAGCCTTTATCCTTTTGATCCCCCAGTAGGGTCACTACCCTTTGGTCCCCAGTATAGTCGCTTTGTTCTCTTACCTCCCCAGTGGAGTCTCTTCTATCTTTTTTCTTCATTTCTCCTGTCTTAGTTTTGACATCATTTCTTTGAAATCCCCGGTGGAGTTTCTTTCTTCTTTCTGCTATTGGTTTTTGACACCACTTTCCTTTTCGGTTTTTCGTCTTAGTTCCCCGAACTACGGAAGCTCTGATTCTGCATTCATTTGAATGTATGATACGTAGGCACGAGATCGTGATGATCTTGGCGAGCACACTTCCGCCCTTCCACCTTTCTTCCACCTTCTTCCTTTCCTCTTCTTTTCCCCGGTTCCATGAACTACGTAGCTCTGATTTCCTCATTGCATTATGAAGGTACGTAGGCACGAGGTCCCTAATCCTCCGCGAGCACTCACTTTTCTCACTTTCTTTCTTCCTTTCTTTATTTTCTCTCTCTCCTTTTCTTTTAGCTAGAAGCCTTTAGATAGATAACCTATCCAAGCCTAGAAGCAAGTGAAATGGTTCCCGTCGAGTACGACGGATGCGTAAGGTGCTAGTACCTTCCTTTCGCATAACCGACCCCCGTTCCTGTTTCTCTTACCTTTGGGTTTTATCGATATTTTCCCTGTCCTTTAGGACTAAATAAAGTTCGGTGGCGACTCTGTTGTATCTTTGAGTGTGCGATTCACTCAGGCATAAACCAACCATCTTCACTCATAAAACCTGAAAGACCAATCATTTATTGATAACCACCAAAAGTCCACGCTCGTTGGCACCCTCCAAGTTACCCTTTAAAGTCCAGTTTTCATTGGCAACCATAAAATTCCACAGTTGTTAGCATCCTCATAACACCTACAAGTCTAATTTATTGGCAAACACAAAATAAACAAAGCCCAATTTCAATTGGAAATTACCAAATTCAGTCCCTGGTGATACCCTCGATAAGAAAACCTATCCCCAGTGCGCCCGATCATTTGCATCGTCATGTGCATAACATGCAGGCATAACATCATATCCAATCATACCCGGCATTACATATTAGTCTTATGTATTCATACGAGCATTAGATTCCCCAGCAGTTGCATCTTAGGGTGCATCTCTGTGCATCATGCAATGCATGGTACCTCCATCTCCAACATAGCATAACAGGATCCAGGATCAGTTCGCAAGCATCTTGGCAGTGCTTCATCAAAGTCGGAAGTATTCTTTTGAAAAGATACCCCACATGTACTCAAGGAATTCTATTCCCCAGCAAGTCATCCTTCAACCATGCAGTTGATAATGATAATCCCCAACAACTGTTGCTATTATTGCTCCCCAAGCAGAGGATATTGTTGCTATTATTGTAATCACAGTCTTAGTTTATTTTGAAAGAACGGAGAGACTAGAAGAGAAGATTTTTTTAATGTTTTAATGTTTTTTTTAAATGAATGCATGAATGCAGCACACAAAAACATAGAAAAAACATGGGGTCAAAGGGTCGTTGTCATGAAGTCAAGGCTCTACCCATCCCCAAAGGTTTATACTAGGGTGATTTTTGTACCTGTACTCATTATCATTAGCTCCTCCCAGGAAAGCAAAACAACAAGCGGATCGCCAGCGAGTTGTAGAGCAATCTTAGAGTAAGTGCCATTCACCGAGAATAGATCACCAGCCTCAAATGAGGGTAGTATCGCGTAACAACTATTTCCGATAGTTTCCGCACTACGAAAGGGTTTGGCTCCTCAGCTTCTCAGACTTAACAACCGGCCCATTGTCTAGGTGAGAGAATGGGTTGCGTTGGTCAGCCTCCACTGAGGTTGATGGTCGACCCCGTCGCCATCACTTATCTTAGGTGTATACTCATTCTTTCCACATGCGGCATCACACGCATTCCCATTATCAGAAAAATAAACATGTATAGCAATTAGGAAAAGCAGTATATATATTTGTCCTAATCATCCTAGACCTATGAAGCTAAGAATCCTAAGTTCCTGACAGAAAATGGGTTCCCCGGTGGTAGGCCCAATCTGTGGTATCATACAAAAGGTGAAAAGGAAAAAGGAACACAGAGACTGGCCCCATGGTGGGCGCCATTTTTCTGTAGCCAGCGATTTTGGAGGCGGTTCTTAAGCGCTGGTCGCTCTCTGCGGTTGAGCTTAAAACTACAGGTCGATTCATTTTTTATCCTATTGTGAGCTGAATAAGGAAGGGAAATAGATGTCTCCAATTAACCCTGCTTTGCATACTGAGTTTAAACAGCGGTCTGTTAGGTTACGAATGCTATCAATGTGGGGGGGCCTTTCTTGTGTTATTTTGATAGACAGGTTTCTGGCGAGGAACAAGGATTAGGATGTTAGGACTGATGGTTTTGAATTACTGCTTTTGATATGGGATTTTGGGTTTTTGTTTAGTGTGCTCGCTAAGATTTTTCTTTCAATCTTATGCCTACGTATTCCCGTTTATCCAAAACAGGGAAATCAGAGCGTTCGTAGTTCCTCCTATTCTATGGGAGGAAATGATTGTTTTTGGTGTCTTGTTCAAAGCCCAAGACGTGAAGCGAAAGGTAGTTTGTATCTTGTTCAAAGCCCAAGATGTGAAGCTGAAAGGTCTATTTGTATCTTGTTCAAAGCCCAAGATATGAAGCTAAAGGGTTTTTTTTAGAGAGAATTTGTCATCTCTAAAGAGAGAGTTGTATGTCACAACTGTTTATAAAGGAAAATTACTTTAACCGGGATACGCGGATCCTAGCAATGCCATAATTTCCTTTATAGGGGGTTTTAACCTGAAGGAGAAGACTTTAACTCAGTTTAGAGCAATGCCATCTTTCCTTAGGAATTTCTCATACTAAAAGAGGGACAGTGGCATGGATGTAGATGATCCAGAGGCTTGCCGCTTACAGCGATTAGATGAAGGGAGTTGTTTGATGTTTGTTTACTGTGAACGAGGCACAGTTTTGATGCTAAAAGGTTAATTGGATTAACCAATGATTTTCTTATACAAAGCCTAAGAGGAGGCTGATATGTGTCTCGTACAAAGCCCGAGAGAGAGGCTAAAAGGTTTTGACTCGACGACGGAGTCTTTTGGTATCTCGTATAAAGCCCAAGATGGAGGCTATCGTTTATTTGGCTCAATAAGAACCTTTTTGTATCTCGTACAAAGCCCGAGAGAGAGGCTAAATGTTGTTTGACTCCGCTGAGGAGAATCATTGTACAAAGCCCAAGAGGAGGCTATGGTGACTGTTCAGTTAAGTGACAGGTCCAGTATACTGATTTTGAAAGAGAAAATCAGTTCTTATATGAGCAACACTGTACTCAGGGATTTGATTCAAGGATCTGGGTTATTCATGTTCTTTAAGGAAGTGGGAAATCCAAAGGATATTGAGACTATCTGAGTCTGCGGGTTTCCTTCCTATTTTACGAAGGGGTCACTTGAGAATGTCTTTGAGACTCAAGGATGTTAGACTGTCCGTGTCTAGAGTTTCATCTTTTGTACTATGCTTTGAGAAACAGTAGTAGACTCTATGAAAGGACTGTTCTATGCAAATGACTAAGTTCTGTTCCTATACCTCTAGGAGGTCGTCGGGACAATTTGTACGAAGCCCAAGAGGAGGCTGGAAACTTTTAAGAAGCCGACGGGTCCTTGTACTAAGCCCAAGAGGAGGCTATCATTCCCGGAGGAAGAGATCATTATACGTAGCCTAAGAGGAGGCTGTGAATACTTCTAAGAAGTCGTGGGGTCCTTGTACTAAGCCCAAGAGGAGGCGGGGTTGCTTTTAGGAAGCCTGTGGGTCCTTGTACGATGCCCAAGAGGAGGCCGATGCTTTTAAGAAGCCCGTGGGTCCCTAAACCCCGAGAAATTCAAGGCAATGCTATTCACCGAGAATAGATCAAAGTCAGGAAAATTCGAGAATTTGGAAGAAACTCAAAGATGCCATTCACGGAGAATACATTCATCTCCGGGAGTAGAGTTTCTTGACAATTCCTAATGAGGACAGCCGAAGAGAAGACTGTATCTGGTGATCCTATTGGGGATCTAGTTGTCTATTTCTATGAATAAACGAAACGGCGTCACCTAGTTCTAGACGTAGTTGCCGGGGAAACTCAAAATATCTATACTATTATTACACAGTTGATATGAGTTTATGAAAGAAGACTTACAGTGAAACAGCCCCACAATACAGTTATATGTATATGAAAGCGGTAAATGAAAGCGTATAAACACTTACTCGGTTGTAGAGCTTCCATGCTGTTTGGTTAGTTGTTCAACAAAGAAAGATTGAAAACAACAGTATATTCAAAATCAAAGGAGAAAGTGCTTTGAAAAAGAAAGATTTGGGGCTTACAGCTCAAGGAGAGGCCCAGGGTTTTATCAGTGAGCGCACTGTGTGAATTTGTACAGAGGGACTTATACAAGTGACTGAGGCCCAAAATGTTTTTTGTACAACGGGATGGGTCTTACACTCTCTCAAGAGGCCCAAAAGGTTTAAAGAAAAAGAGTGGGGCTTATAACACGAGAGTAGGCCCAGATGATTTTTCCGTTTGAAATGGCGATCGCGCCGAGATTTTCTTTTAACGCAAAGGGACTTATACAATAAGTGAGGCCCAAAATGGTTTGGTTAAAAGGGGATTGGGTCTTACACTCTATTAGAGGCCCAAAGTGTTTTTGAATGGGTCTTATAGCTCAAGGAGAGGCCCAAAAAGTTTTGAAAATGATTTATGAGGGTTGAATTAATCCAAAAACCCTAATTTGTTTTCAAAAATGTGTTTAATTGGATAAAAATTCAATTAAAATGATCAAAATTGTTTAACATGTGAAAAACAAATTGTGATTTTGGATTAATGCTTCAAAAATTAAGTATTGACCTACAAAATAATTAGAAAGCATTAAAAGTTGCAAAATCAATGTAGAAAAAATATTTAATATGTCAAAAACAATTAAAATATTAATTCTTTGCAAAAATATCAATTATATGAAATAAATAATATTTTTGGGATTTTTTGATAAAATAAAATATTTTAACATTTTTGTGAATTATTAAAAAAGGAATCAACTCAAAATCATTAAAACTCAGAGAGAGATTAATTTTTGAATCAATTAAATAAAATCACAAAATTCAAATATTTGAATTATTCAAAAATGGCGCCAAGAACACACCAAGAACACGCGCGTGTTCTTGGTTTGGCCAGATTTGCATTTTCTCTCCAATCTCACTGAATACTTGATTATAACATGCAATCCACATATCATTATGCTCGTCTCAACCTCACGATCATGTCTATGTCAATTAATTTCATTTAAATTAAACATATAACAAGAAATCATGAAAAATCCTCAAGAACCCTAATTTCTGCATGAAGGCTAGGATTTTTGATACACGATTCAAATAATGCAATTAATTGAGGGAAAACATTCCATGCATGATTATGAACATATGGCCAAATTATTGTGCGAGGAAATATGCATAGATTGAGAGATGACCAAGTATATGCTTACTTCTAAGCCGTGACAGCAAGTGCAATGTGATTTTTTATTTGGAGGTGTTACAGATGAGTGGTGATGATCTGAACAGCTTCCCTACACCCTATGGAGTGTGTTTGAATGGTTGGACTTGATTGAAATTGGCTGGATCAATTTGTGGTACCTCAGCTGCAAATTGATTGAAAATTTGAGCAACGAGCTGGTGATTTTGTGAAATTGGTGTTTCAGAAGTGATCTAAGTGTTTGATCAGCTCATATGTGATGTATGTGAGGTGTGTGAGTGATTGGTTTGATTGGAATTGCTCTCAAACTCAAAACCCGATAGTGACTTGCCTTAGAAGGCAAAATTGGAGTGAAAGAAGAGATTTTGAGGAAAGCATCTGTTTGATGGCTTTGGTGTACTCAAACTGATCACAATTGAGCTCTATTTATCGTAGAGCAAGTTTGTTTTGCAAGGAATAGTGAATGGCAGCTGCTAAGTAGGTTTGGCCAATGTTGGCAAATGAAAATCCAAGTCTCCTCTAGCCATTGACTAGAGGTTAGGGCACATAGCTTTGGTTACCTTGGTCTTGGATAAGTCTTGACTGATTTCAGATGAGAATGGCTCAGTCCATGCCACCTTGATGCTTCCATTGAATGCTTCAATCCAAATTTGGAGTCTTGTCCCTATTTTGGCCATTCTAGGTTCAACATGCTATTTCTTGTTCCATGGACTTTGGAGGCTTGGCTCAGTGATTGTCCCCTTTAGATTCAATCCTCAGATGTATCCAAGTGGATAGGAGCATTTGAATTTGGCTGATTTTGGCAAATCGAGTCAAAATGCAAAATCTGTCTTGCCTTTGACAGATTTCAGCAAGGCAACTTGACAATGTCATATCTCATGGGGTAAGTTGAATTTGGCAATGTTCTTGGCCATTTTGGAAAGCCCTTACATGATACAACAACTATTTGAACAAGTTTGATTTTGATCTCTTCTGATTCCAAGTGAAAAATCCCTCTACATTTGGCAAAAAGTGAAGCAAAATCTGACTTAGTGAAATTTTCACTAAGTGTTGGAACAAAGTGTGATTTCTTGATTTTGATCACTCCATAACTCAAAATCCATGAGGAATTGGCCTTAGGTCTAGTTGAAGTTTTTGTAGAGGGTAATGAGGGCTACAAATCCATCTTTGGATGAAAAAAAATGGCCATGTGGTTTAGGAGTTATGATCCTCCAAAGTTGGTGCATTAGTGGTACTTTTTCCATAACTTAGAAAAATTTCTAAGTTTTATGGTTACCCCTTTTACAAGTTATCCCACTTTCTTTGATTTTTCTTGATGAATGATGATTCAAATCATAGATTAACATCATTTTAGTGTTAAAAATCCATTTTGGTGAAAAATCTCAAAAAGTCAAAGTTGACTTTTGTGCACAGTTGACTTTTTATCAGATGAATTCCAAATTGTGCAATTCTTCAGGAAATCATGTCCTTGACCTAAATCAAACTTGATGGACATGTTCCATGGGTGTCATAGGGTATATTGGGGCATGTCCTAGGGTTTGGGAGCATGTCCTGGTCAAAAGTCAAAGTTACAGTTGACTTTCCTCGCGAAACCCTAATTGTGGTGCAGATGAAAATGAGACTTGTTGCTCAAGCTTCTTGGATTAATCCATTGTTCCAAATGGATCAATATAGTTCATTAGAGACCCTCAAATCATGTCTTGAGGTCTTGGCTCTTGATTTGTCCCAAAAGTCAACTTAGGGGTGAATTAGGTCAAGAAACCCTAATTCCTGATTTTTTATGTATGCATCCCCTGAGGTCAAATTGACTTGATGCTTGGGTCCATAAGGTTCCATGGAGTACATTAGGTTGTGTTTTGGATATTTGGCTTATGCCCAGATGAAACTTTCCATCTAGAGGCCCTGGTCGACCAAAACCCTAATTTGGTGATACTGGCGACCTTGAGACTTGATCCACCTAGAAGGGAGCAACCTTGTGCTTAATCCTTGAAGTGGGAGTCCTTTTTGATCCATTGTGGATGTTTGAGAGTTTAAACAAGTTGAAGATCATGTCATTTCTTGATTGATCCTTTGTCTAAGGCTCTGAGAGGACTTGAAACCCTAATTTTGATTGTAGTGAATGCTCAACAACCCTTAAGGCATCTGATGAGGCATGATGGTTCATCCACATTGTGATGATGATTTGCACAATGATGGGAAATCTTAGTGGTCAAAATTTGGGGTATGACAGATGCCTCTATTTAATCTTCTTGGACCCGAAGGTGTGAATGACGAAGGTATTCGGGCATTCGGGGTGCAAGAGGATTAAATATCGGAATACCCGAAATTTTGATGGTGGTTATGAATGGTAGCTTATGCATTCATCTTCTTTTGCTAAGCAATGATGCTTAGAAAAGGTAAACTTCCCCTCGATCCTGGTCTTCAGCCAAGGAACTGGTCTTAGTTGCGGAAACAAACTTCCCCTCGTTCCTGGTTTCCTACCAAGGAACTGGTCTTAGTTTCTTTTGTAAACTTCCCCTCGATCCTGGTTTCCTACCAAGGATCTGGTCTCAGTTTCTGATATAAACTTTCCCTCGATCTTGGTTTCCTACCAAGGAACTGGTCTAAGTTTCTGATTTAAACTTCCCCTCGATCCTGGTTTCCTACCAAGGACCTGGTCTTAGTTTCTTTTGTCAATAAACTTTATTGACAAGGGACGCTATTTGTAGCTGTTTTCCTCAAACTACTTGCTGAATTTTCCTGGGGAGATGCCATTTGAGTGGAAAAAGTTTTGATGTCAGACTTGTTGGGGAACCCAGTCGTTTGAGTTGTAGAGGTGCACAAACTTCTCTGTTGGAGACGCCATTTATCGATTCTACTGGGGGAAAGCGAGTATCTTGAGAGACTGTTTCCACTTGGGGATCTTACATCATACTTTTCTCGGGATCTTCCCAGAGAAATGCCATATGATGGGGTCCAATTTTGAGGTGCTGATGACCTTTTCATCAGCGGATTTTTGGAGAAATACTGATGCACTGCCAAACCCTTGCTTAAGAGGCTTTCTATGGGGATTTTCTTTAATCCGGGAAAGCAAGGATATCATCTTCAATGGCGAAGAGTGACATCTGTTGAAGGTTCTCTGGCCTTTCAGAGGTTCAAGTTATCAAAGTGGTCTAGTGCCGACTCTGATCTAGAGATAAACGGGAGAGAGATTGCTTAGATGATTCACTTCCCAACGAGGAAAGGTCCGACAACTCGATTGAGAGAACTTTTATCACTAGGGGATAAGACCGACTAGAGTGATAGCGATGCAATATGAAATGTAAATGCAAACCAATAATGCATGATGTATGTATGTTTATACTGACAAAACTGACGCGACATACAAAGTGACGGATGAACACGACGGGATACTCGGCCACTGCGGGGCGTATAGAGATATCGCTGGTTCAAGATAGCAATTCCACCTTGCTTAGGAGAGATAATCCCTGTGGGGAATACCGTTGATCGGGCTTAGGAGGTAAGAACTCTGTCGTGGATGTCAGACGAAACAAGGTCTCTGACACAGTTGATCCCTTTATTCAGGCGTACTGGTCTAGAAGGAGTACTTTGATTCTGCACTTTAAGGTTCGAACACCTTTGGAGACGCGATTGATGTTCTTTCGATGTTTAACAGTCAAAAGAAATTACCATCTTTATTTTAAAAGCAGAAAAAGTTTTAACAAGTAAATTCATTTTTGTTTTATTTCAAGAATCGTTAATCATGTTAACAACGTCGTTCTGTAAAGCTAAAACAAGCAAGAATTACAAACAAAAGCACAAGGCTCAAATTTTATTGATAAGATGGAGATCAGCCAAACGCGTGATTCCATTGAGTATTTACAAAGTTTAAAAATGGTAATTTACAGGGAAAAGGGCTACGTTGAAACATAACGACCACTATCCTTCTACCAACTTTGAATTCAGGGCATCCTGAGCTTCTGTCGAAGATGACCTTAACTGGAGTTTTCTTCCGATGATGTAACTACTGCTGCTGAGAGACTTGCCTCTGTTGAACATAGTTACTTGCCATTATCCCTAATTTTTTCCTGGATTGTACTATGATGTTTCCAATCCACCGGGATGATTTTTTTTTTATTTTGTCTCTAACTTTTGCCTGGACCACCCTTTCGGGTTTTCCATCCACCGAGACATTTTTTTTTAGTCGAAGTATTTCTTGACTACATCAACATTCGTGGGATAGGAAAATTCCTCTCCGTCCATGGTTGCAAGCCTCAAGGCACCGCCTGAGAAAGCTTTCGTGACCACATAGGGGCCATCATAATTTGCGGTCCACTTGCCCCGAGAGTCAGTGAGAAACGATTGTATCTTCTTGAGCACGAGGTCTCCTTTTCTGAAGACACGAGGTCTGACCTTTTTGTCAAACACCCTCTTCATTCTTTGCTGATACAACTGACCGTGGTATAGTGCCGTGATTCGCTTCTCTTCGATCAGATTCAGTTCGTCGTGTCGACTTTGACACCATTTAGCTTCGGTGAGCTTCGCTTCCATCAATACCCGGATTGATGGGATCTCTACTTCTATGGGGAGAACTGCCGGCATGCCATATACAAGAGAGCAAGGGGTTGCCCCTGTTGAAGTGCGGACAGATGTACGATAACCGTGAAGAGCAAAGGGTAGCATCTCGTGCCAGTCTTTGTGGGTTACAACCATCTTTTGAACGATCTTCTTGATGTTCTTGTTAGCCGCTTCTACCGCTCCGTTCATCTTGGGTCGATAGGGAGATGAGTTATGGTGTTCGATCTTGAACTCATCGCACAACTCCTTCATCATCTTATTGTTCAAGTTAGATCCATTGTCAGTAATGATCTCGCTTGGAACACCATAACGGCAGATGATATTGTTTTTGATAAATTGGACCACCACTTGTTGGGTTACATTAGCGTATGATGCTGCTTCGACCCACTTGGTGAAATAGTCAATGGCTACCAGGATGAATCGATGTCCGTTTGAAGCCTTAGGTTCGATCAAGCCAATCATGTCGATTCCCCATATGGAAAATGGCCATGGGGAAGAAAGAACTTTGAGATGTGATGACGGTACATGAATTTTGTCAGAATATATCTGACACTTGTGACACCTCCTCATGTACTTGTAGCAGTCGGATTCCATTGTTAACCAGTAGTACCCTGCTCTCAGAATTTTTCTCGCCATTGTGTGTCCATTGGCATGAGTTCCAAAGGATCCTTCATGAATTTCTTTCATAAGCATGTCTGCTTCTGGTCTGTCGACGCATCGGAGCAAGACCATGTCAAAATTTCTCTTATAGAGAGTGTCACCGCTCAGGAAGAAGTTTCCAGCCAATCTTCTGAGGGTTTTTCGGTCTTTTCGGAGTGCCCCATATGGGTACTCTTGTTTCTGAAGGAAACATTTGATATCGTGATACCAAGGTCTGTCGTCTATGACTGCTTCAATCGTGAAGACGTAGGCGGGCCGTTCAAGGCGCATTATGTCGATCTTAGGTATGTCATTCCATTTACCTACACTAATCACGGAAGAGATAGTGGCTAAAGTGTCAGCCATGTGATTCTCATCACGAGGGATGTGATGAAACTCAATTCTATTGAAGAAAGGTAACAACCTTCTTGCATAGTCTTTGTAAGGAATCAGTCCTGATTGGTATGTGTTCCAATCTCCTTTTATCTGATTGATAACCAAAGCTGAGTCACCATATACGTCCAAGTTTTTGATCCTTAAATCAATCGCTTCCTCGAGACCCATGATACAAGCTTCGTATTCGGCCTCATTGTTCGTACATTTGAACGTAAGTCTAGCAGTGAAAGGAATGTGGGTGCCCTGAGGGGTAACAATGATTGCCCCAATTCCGTTTCCATAATGATTAACTGCTCCGTCAAAGATAAGTCCCCATTGGGAACCTGGTTCTGGCCCTTCACTGGGTAGTGGTTCATCGCAGTCTTTCATTTTTAAATACATGACATCTTCGTCTGGGAAGTCAAACCCGATTGATTCTTGATCGTCAATCGGTTGATGAGCTAAATGATCGGCTAAAATACTTCCATTAACGGCTTTCTGAGCGTGGTACTCTATGTCATATTCTGATAACAGCATCTGCCAACGGGCAATTCTTCCCGTAAGAGCAGGTTTTTCGAAAACGTATTTGATTGGATCCATTTCGGAGACCAACCAAGTAGTATGACGAATCATGTACTGGCGAAGACGTTTGGCTGCCCAAGCCAAAGCGCAACAAGTTTTCTCAAGCATCGTGTACCGAGTCTCGCAGTCGGTGAATTTCTTGCTCAATTAGTAGATGGCAGACTCTTTCCTTTTGGTTTCGTCTTATTGGCCAAGTACACACCCCATCGAGTCCTCTAGAACTGTGAGGTAAATGATCAGTGGTCTTCCTTCCACTGGAGGTGATAGAATCGGCGGATTCAACAGATATTCCTTAAAACTGTCGAAGGCAGTTTGGCAATCTTCTGACCAAACGCAATCCTAGTTCTTTTTCAGTAATTTGAAAATCGGCGCACATGTGGCGGTCATAAGGAATATGAATCTGGAGATGTAGTTTAAATGTCCCAAGAATCCTCTGACTTGTTTTTCAGTTTTCGGAGAAGGCATTTCTTGAATGGCCTTGACCTTGTCAGGATCAACCTCAATTCCTTTCTGGCTGACGGTGAACCCTAGTAGTTTCCCTGAACGGACACCGAAGGTGCACTTGTTGGGATTCAAGCGGAGCTTGAATTTTCTCAAACGTTCAAACAATTTTGACAGATGTTCAACGTGCTCACTCTCTGTTTTTGATTTTGCAATCATATCATCGACATATACCTCGATTTCCTTATGTATCATGTCATGAAACAGAGTAGTCATGGCCCCTTGATAGGTTTCCCCGGCGTTCTTCAAACCGAACGGCATTACCTTGTAACAAAAGGTACCCCATGGGGTAATGAACGAAGTTTTCTCCATGTCTTTCGGCGCCATTTTGATCTGGTTATAGCCCGAGAATCCATCCATGAAGGAGAATACTTTGAACTTTGCTGTGATGTCAACCAACATGTCAATGTGTGGTAAAGGAAAGTCGTCCTTTGGACTTGCCTTGTTCAGATCTCTGTAATCAACACACATTCTGACCTTTCCGTCCTTTTTGGGAACGGGTACGATGTTGGCTAACCATTAAGGATATTCAGCTGTAGCGAGGAAACCCGCGTCAATCTGCTTTTGTACCTCCTCTTTGATTTTGATGGCCATGTCTGGGTGAGTCCGTCTCAACCTTTGCTTTACTGGCGGACATTCCGATCTTAACGATAAGTGATGTTCCACGATGCTGGTATCCAACCCTGGCATATCCTGATAAGACCAAGCGAATACATCGGGAAATTCTCTGAGAAGCTTTATCAAACTCTCTCTGGCAGTTGGACTGAGCAGTGCCCCAATCTTGATTTCTTTTCTCTCTTGCTCTGAACCTAAGTTTACCGTTTCCAACGGTTCTTTATGAGGTTCAATGAACCTTTCCTCTTGTGTGAGTAGTCGAGAGATCTCTTCTGGAATTTCGTTGTCATTTTCTTCTTCAGCCTCGAATACCGGGAACTCAAAGTTGGGAGAAGGCATCGGATCGTATGTTTCAACTGGGTTTAAAACAAGCAATCTGCATGACGTGATGATTCGTGTTTAGAAGAGGTAGAGAAAAATGCAATTGTCTGCAGTGTTTTACTTTACTGCTTGTTTTTTATAGTTTTGTTTTTTAGGATTACCATTTTCTTTGAAAAAGCAAAAAGAGAAAACAGCAATTAATGCGGAAATTACAGAACGACGTTATTTTATTAATGAACAAGTCGAATCTTGAAACTACAGCCCTATAAAACAGAACTCTGTCGCTTTGGGCAAAGCGAAGAGGGAAATTTACAGAAAGCGAGCCCTATCAAAACATCTGTTTCACCTGGGCAGGGTGAAAGGTTAAAGATGGAAATTACTTTGACTGGTTCACGACCTTCGGAACCTCGACAGTAACCCATTGACGGCGACCTCCTCGATGAATCACAAAGTCTGGTACCTTCCTTGATTTGTCTTCAGAAATGACGCTGATTTCTGGTGGAGCGGGATCATTGGAATCTGTCTCCCAGGCAGAATTGTCGTAGGAGAATTCCTCTGTTGTATTTTGCATAGCATTTGTGCTCTCAGCTGTATCTCCCCATCCAGTTGCCTGGATATCCTCGATCCTGATACGAGAGCTTTCGGGAGCGGTGTACTTGACCATATAGACGAATTTTCCACTTGGTTCTCCCAGAGTGTCCCAAACTTCTTTGGAACTGGAGGAGTCATCTCTCTCAATGACGTTGACCTCGGGAAAAGCATAGTTGATGAACTCAAGTCCTGCAAACGTTGCAAATTCATCTTCATGTTGAGTAGTTTCTGAATGAACTGAGTGTTTATCCCATGACATGGTGGGGACACAGGTATTCTGTTTAATGATGCTCAGCTGAGTTTCATTGTTCGGCTGACTGTCTTGCCCCAAGTTTCCTGGGTAAGGTTGCCACATTGGCAGACCATCCATTGGGCCATAGTAGGTGTAGTCAAAATTATCTTTCATCGAAGTGTCTTCCTCTAATGAATTTGGCGGAGCGCGGCATCCTTCCAGATCACAATCCCCGTAGATCATTTCGACATCTGATCTTGGTATAAATCTCAGACTTTCTGTAGGAAAGCAAAAAGGCATAGGCACCTCTTCCTAAGATATATAACCGTCCTTGTTAAGGTAGGACTTCCATTCTTCATCTGTGTCAGAGGGATCTTCCTCATTAATAGCATGAACTGTCTGAGACACTGGGTGGAGGAAACCTCCACTGTGGAAGAAGTTTTGAAGGGGATGAAGACTTTCATCGTTGGCAGCTGTCCGGGTACAGGTTGCAGAAAAACCAAGACCCTTCTTTTTTTTATTGTCAATGGGAATGACAAGCTGCCCCCTTCCTGTTGTATCGGTACTCTCGACCGCTTTGATAGCATCTTTGTATGAGGAAATCGAGGTTCCTCCTCTGAACTGATTATTCTCGCTTACCGACAGTGCTTGGAACTGAGTTCCAATAACCTCCTCGGGTTCTATTCCAGTAGATGATGACAAGTTACTCACAAGCAAGGCTTGTTCCCCACAAACCGTGACAAGTTGATCGTTCTTGACGAATTTTAGCTTTTGGGGGAGGGTCGAAATGACCACTCCAGCCTGGTGTATCCAAGGTCTTCCTAATAAACAACTGTATATTGCCCGGATGTCCATGACCTGGAAAGTGACTTGGAAAGTGTGAGGACCAATAGTTATGGGAAGATCAACTTCGCCGATAACTGTTTTTCTGGATCCGTCGAATGCTTTGACGACAACCTCGCTAACCCTCATCGGAGGTCCTTTGAATGATAATTGCATCAAGGTGGACTTCGGCATAACATTCAAGGCTGACCCTGTGTCTACTAGTACGCTGACCAAAGCATCGTCCTGGCAGTTAACTGTAATGTTGAGTGCCATGTTATGACGACGACCCTCTTCAGGTAATTCTTCATCACTAAATCCCAAATTGTTGCAGGAAGTGATTTTAGAGACAATGCTATCGAACTGTTTGATTGTTACATCCTGTTCCACAAAGGCTTGCTCCAAGACTTTCTGTAGAGCCTCCCTGTGGGCTTCTGAACTGAGTAACAGTGATAACACCGAGATCTTTGAAGGAGTTTGTAATAGCTGATCAACAATGTTATATTCACTCCTTTGGATGAACTTCAGTATCTCATCATTATTTTTCGAAAGGTCAGGATTACTGGATTGACCGACTGGGGGATCGGGAGCTTCTGTCTGAAGTTCTTTTTCCTTGTTAAGTTCCCCAACCCCTCAGTTGAAGATTCTACCACTCCGTGTTACTCGACTGATGTCTGCAATGTTCACAACGGAGGGTAATGGAATTTCCTTTCCATTTTCAATTATTGTTGCACCGTATTTGTAAGGGATCGCCTTAGCTGATTCATACGGTAGCGGTCCTGGTAGATAGATGACTACAGGAGCCTTCTGATTTTTCTGACCATCATAAGTAATCTTGATTCGTTCCCGGTTGGGAACTTTAGATTCGTCAAGTAGAGGAATAATGGAGAAAACATCCCTGGTCTTGTGATGACCAGAGATCGTGACAACATCCTCAACTTGCTCGGCAAGGTAGTTCGGCGACCAGTTGATGGGTCCAGAACCCGAATAGGGACGAATTTCTCCACGATCGACCTGACCCTGAAGAGCTGCTCTCACAAGGTAACACCCTTGGTTACTTTCCGAACAGACGCTACAACTATCATAGTTGTGTGGTGGCACCTGGCCACGCCCACTTTGAATACAATGTAACCTCACTAGGTTAGCTTCCACTGATCGGACATCCTGACTCTGACGCCGAGTGGGGTTTCTATTACTGATACTAATCTGCTGAGTACCTTCATCCATGTAGATTGGCATCCACCAATGATTTAACAAGTGCTGAAGTGTCTCCTGGACAAGGGTACAACCTCAATCGTTTTCGCAACCCGCTTTACAGCTTTGATAGTCATGTGATATTAAGAATCCGAGTCGGACCTGCTCAGCATGTAACTCTACCAGGTTGGTATTCATTACGCGAATATCGAAGATCTGAACCATGTTGATTTGATAGGAGTTCCTATCATGGTAGTCTTGGATCCATCTGACGCTGGAGGGCCTCTTGTATGAAAGAGCATCCCTATTTGTTTACCGAGCAAATCAGACAGGAACTATAATCGTGCCACGGCAGATTATGATACTGGCTTTGCCTTGAGTGCATCGCCACCACGTTGACATTCATTGCACGGATGTCGTGGTTCTGAATGACGTTAGAATTCGTGTAGACCATGTTAACTCCACGAACTTGGTGCTCCTGGATCCATCCGAGATCCATTTGTTCCTGTAGAGCTGCTTGCACTACCGAACATCCTTGATTGTCTTTAGAGCAGATATCACACTGATGATAATTATGAGGTGGCACATGGCCATATCCACTCTGTCTACAATGCATCTTAACCAGATTGGTTTTCAACAAGAGTACATCATAAATTTGATAGACATTGTTAGTCTCTCCTTCTATCAAATTGACTGCAGCCTTCTCGTGTTGAGGTAGCAGATTCGTGAGAACATTAGGATTTGTATCCTTGAAGGATAAGACCCCACTCCTAACAAGTTTTTGCACGCCGGACTTGAAATTGAGACAAGTCTCTATGTTATGCCCTGAACCTCCTTGATGATAAGGGCAAGTTTGATCCACTTTAAACCAAAAAGGCGGATTTTCTGGTACTGTAAGAGGAGATTGAGTCTGAATGTGCCCCTTAGCCAGTAGTAATGGAAACAGTTCTGCGTACGATACGGGCATAGGATCAAATCCTGGCGGCCGTGTTGTACGGTTGTTGTTATATGGAGGATGAGCCTACTGAAGAGGTTGTTGTGTCCTTTGCTGGTCAGGTTGGCTCTGCGCAACCTGAGGTTGATACGTAGGAATAGACGCAGGGTTGATAGTAGGAGTCACAGCTGCTACCGGTTGGTAACGTCGTCTTTGCTTTCCGAGAGAGATATTCCCAATATCTTGCTCTTTTTTCTTAGGGAGAGCACTACCATATTTTTTAGTACCGCTCGTCGATCCAGTGTCTTTTACCAAACGTCCTTCTCGGACGGCTTCCTCAAGACGTACACCCATGCCGACCATTTCGGTGAAATCACTGGGCGCACTGGCAACCTTTCGGTCATAGTAAAATGAGTTTAAGGTCTTTAAGAAGATCTTTGTCATCTCTTTTTCCTCAAGAGGCGGACAATTTCACGCCACCTTTGAGCATACTCCTTAAAGGTTTCCTTGTCCTTTTGTGACATTGATCTGAGTTGATCTCTGTCGGGTGCCATGTCCAAATTGTATTTGTATTGTTGGACGAAGGCAGTACCAAGATCTCTGAATATGCTGATCGTAGTACGGTTTAAACCCATGTATCATTTGAGTGCGACACCGGTTAAACTATCCTGAAAGTAGTGAATCAGTAGGTCCTGATTCTCCATCTGGGCTGACATCCGCCGAGCGTACATCACCAGATGGCTTTGAGGGCAAGAGTTACCCTTATATTTTTCAAAGTCGGGCACTTGGAACTTGTGCGGGACTTTCACATTTGGGACCAAGCAGAGATCTGCGGCGTCCTTTCCAAATAAATCCTGACCGCGAATGGCCTGCAGTTCCTTCTGCATTTCCAAGAACTGTTCCTGGAATTCATCCATTCTGTCAAACATAGTTTCCTTCTTACCAGAAGGTGTTGGTGGAATTTGTCCTTCCGGGACAGTGTGCACCACAGGGGGTGGTACCGTGACTACGGCAGTGAGTATTGGCGTTTCCCAAAGTTTGTAACCTTCAGGAGTCTTCAACATGCCCCTGGCATCTTCGCTTTCCCGAAGTTTGTAACCTTCAGGCCCAGTGGCTTCTGCTGTGATTCCCTGATCCTCAGTGATCGGCGGGACATATTCTTCCGGGATATAGTTGACAGGCATGCCCCAAGGACGATCTTTCGGTATCTGATACCTAGGATCATACCTCTCCACTACGGGCGTTGAGGTGATCTCTGAGATCACAGTTCTTTGTAGCTGAGCTTCTGGCATGGCTTGCATGTCGTTACGAAGCTTTCTCATATCCTCTCTCAGAGCGTCGATCTCTTCTTTCAACTCTCTATTTTCTTCCTCAAGATCATCCATCCTTTTCTGAAGATTGGCCTGAGTATTATACGAATGAGACAGTTTGACTCTAGAATCGAGACACAAACATGAGATTCGTAGGGAAGAAGAATACGCGATGTGAGAATGATGAATGCAATGATTATATTAATTATTTTTTTGGTTTAATCAAAATAAACTTCGACAATTAGATTGCAAATATCAAACGGTGGGGAAACCCCTTTTTATTGAAATTCAAAAGATTACAGAAGTGGAAATACAGTAGATTACAAAGTGCAGAAACAGAAACCTAAACTAATGGGTCCTGAGTCCTCTCTGAAGAGAAATCAGGTGCTGATTCTGGTATCTTCTTTTTCTTTGACCGGGGCTCTTGGGCCATTGTCGGGTTGTCATTCCTTTGCCAAGTGAAAGGAGCGAGCAAATTCCTTTGGTCATCTTGATTATCTACAGCATGTTGCTCCAAAATTTCAATCAGAGCATCTTTTTCTTTCAGTAATTGCTGTATTTTGATGCACTCTATGTCGAGGGTGCGGTACTTGTTCTTCCAAGACCTTCTCTCCTTTTGAATTTTGTTGAGAGTAACCTAAAGCTTTTTAGTTTCCGTCATGAAGTACATGACAGATTCCCTCGGCAGAAGAATTCCGTAACGAGGATAAGGCATCTTTATCTTGAGAGCTCTAGTTTGTACCCAATGGAGATAAGGCTCCTCAGAGACACAGTCCAGTTTTCCCAGAGACTCTCGTCCTTTCTTATGAACATGCTTCCAAGCGTGCACTATTTCCATCTTTAGTGCTCTGTCGTTTTCTCCTTCTTTGAAGAAAAGACCTTCCAGATGAACACCCAGTGGGATATGTCTCATTGGGTATCCAAATTGACGGCGAACCAATACCGGATGGTAGTTGATTCCTCCTTTAGTTCCTATAAGGGGTAAGTTGGGGAAGTTTCCACAACGGTCAATGATCCTAATTCCCTCATAAATCCTAATACACCAATCTATATCAGAGATGGTAAGAGACACGATCTTCTGCGACCAACGTAAGGCACTCTTGCAATCCCAAAAAGCAGCAGACTTGGGCAAGTGAGAGATAAACCATTTGTAAAGCAAAGGTACACAGCATGTGATCTCCCCTCCGCTGTACAAATTTCCCAGGTGTACAGAATGATACGCATCTGCGAGCAAAGTCGGCACAGGATTTCCAATGAGAAAAACCTTAATGGAGTTAATATCGACGAAGTTATTGATGTTAGGAAACAAAAATAACCCGTAGGTGAGCAAGACAAAGATGCTTTCAAAAGCAGTCACGTTTCCTATACTGGCGAAGTACATGGCTTTCTTTGTCAAGAACTGGGCTGGAAAACCTTGGATGCCACCCTTAGCGGTCATGTGAGCCCTGACCTTAGACTCGTCCAAATGAATTGCTCTTGCAATAGTCTGATTCTTTGGAATTTATTCCAGTCCAGAAAATAGAGCTCGATCCGTAATGTGTAGATCGATCAGGTGAGAATACTCCTCCAGCGTTGGTGCAAGCTGGTAATCCGGGAATGTGAAACAGTGATAAACCGGATCATAAAACTGAATGAACGCATCGATGATTCCCTCAATCACATGGACTCTTAATAGTGGTAGCAAATCTCCGTGCTTGGCTCTGAAAGCCTCTGGGTTAGTGATCATCCTAGATAACCTTCTCAAATCCTCTAGTTTTGGAACCTTGAAGGTATACTGGTGAGTTCTCCTTCTACCAAAATCCATTAGTGCAATCCTTTTCTCTGATATTTGCAATCACAGTCTTAGTTTATTTTGAAAGAACGGAGAGACTAGAAGAGAAGATTTTTTTAATGTTTTAATGTTTTTTTAAATGAATGCATGAATGCAGCACACAAAAACATAGAAAAAACATGGGGTCAAAGGGTCGTTGTCATGAAGTCAAGGCTCTACCCATCCCCAAAGGTTTATACTAGGGTGATTTTTGTACCTGTACTCATTATCATTAGCTCCTCCCAGGAAAGCAAAACAACAAGCGGATCGCCAGCGAGTTGTAGAGCAATCTTAGAGTAAGTGCCATTCACCGAGAATAGATCACCAGCCTCAAATGAGGGTAGTATCGCGTAACAACTATTTCCGATAGTTTCTGTACTACGAAAGGGTTTGGCTCCTCAGCTTCTCAGACTTAACAACCGGCCCATTGTCTAGGTGAGAGAATGGGTTGCATTGGTTAGCCTCCACTGAGGTTGATGGTCGACCCCGTCGCCATCACTTATCTTAGGTGTATACTCATTCTTTCCACATGCGGCATCACACGCATTCCCATTAGCAGAAAAATAAACATGTATAGCAATTAGGAAAAGCAGTATATATATTTGTCCTAATCATCCTAGACCTATGAAGCTAAGAATCCTAAGTTCCTGACAGAAAATGGGTTCCCCGGCGGTAGCCCCAATCTGTGGTATCATACAATAGGTGAAAAGGAAAAAGGAACACAGAGACTGGCCCCATGGTGGGCGCCATTTTTCTGTAGCGAGCGATTTTGGACGCGGTTCTTAAGCGCTGGTCGCTCTCAGCGGTTGAGCTTAAAACTACAGGTCGATTCATTTTTTATCCTATTGTGAGCTGAATAAGGAAGGGAAATAGATGTCTCCAATTAACCCTGCTTTGCATACTGAGTTTAAACAGCGGTCTGTTAGGTTACGAATGCTATCAATGTGGGGGGGCCTTTCTTGTGTTATTTTGACAGACAGGTTTCTGGCGGGGAACAAGGATTAGGATGTTAGGACTGATGCTTTTGAATTACTGCTTTTGATATGGGATTTTGGGTTTTTTTTTAGTGTGCTCGCTAATATTTTTCTTTCAATCTTATGCCTACGTATTCCCGTTTATCCAAAACAGGGAAATCAGAGCGTTCGTAGTTCCTCCTATTCTATGGGAGGAAATGATTGTTTTTGGTGTCTTGTTCAAAGCCCAAGATGTGAAGCGAAAGGTAGTTTGTATCTTGTTCAAAGCCTAAGATGTGAAGCTGAAAGGTCTATTTGTATCTTGTTCAAAGCCCAAGATATGAAGCTAAATGTTTTTTTTAGAGAGAATTTGTCATCTCTAAAGAGAGAGTTGTATGTCACAACTGTTTATAAAGGAGAATTACTTTAACCGGGATACGTGGATCCTAGCAATGCCATAATTTCCTTTATAGGGGGTTTTAACCTAAAGGAGAAGACTTTAACTCAGTTTAGAGCAATGCCATCTTTCCTTAGGAATTTCTCATACTAAAAGAGGGACAGTGGCATGGATGTAGATGATCTAGAGGCTTGCCGCTTACAGCGATTAGATGAAGGGAGTTGTTTGATGTTTGTTTACTGTGAACGAGGCACAGTTTTGATGCTAAAAGGTTAATTGGATTAACCAGTGATTTTCTTATACAAAGCCTAAGAGGAGGCTGATATGTGTCTCGTACAAAGCCCGAGAGAGAGGCTAAAAGGTTTTGACTCGACGACGGAGTCTTTTGGTATCTCGTATAAAGCCCGAGACGGAGGCTATCATTTATTTGGCTCAATAAGAACCTTTTTGTATCTCGTATAAAGCCCGAGATGGAGGCAAAAGGGGTGATTGACTCAACGAGGAAGTCTCTTATGTGTCTCATACAAATCCCGAGAGAGAGAGGCTAAATGTTGTTTGACTCCGCTGAGGAGAATCATTGTACAAAGCCCAAGAGGAGGCTATGGTGACTGTTCAGTTAAGTGACAGGTCTAGTATACTGATTTTGAAAGAGAAAATCAGTTCTTATATGAGCAACACTGTACTCAGGGATTTGATTCAAGGATCTGGGTTATTCATGTTCTTTAAGGAAGTGGGAAATCCAAAGGATATTGAGACTATCTGAGTCTGCGGGTTTCCTTCCTATTTTACGAAGGGGTCACTTGAGAATGTCTTTGAGACTCAAGGATGTTAGACTGTCCGTGTCTAGAGTTTCATCTTTTGTACTATGCTTTGAGAAACAGTAGTAGACTCTATGAAAGGATTGTTCTATGCAAATGACTAAGTTCTGTTCCTATACCTCTAGAAGGTCGTCGGGACAATTTGTACGAAGCCCAAGAGGAGGCTGGAAACTTTTAAGAAGCCGACGGGTCCTTGTACTAAGCCCAAGAGGAGGCTATCATTCCCGGAGGAAGAGATCATTATACGAAGCCTAAGAGGAGGCTGTGAATACTTCTAAGAAGTCGTGGGGTCCTTGTACTAAGCCCAAGAGGAGGCGGGGTTGCTTTTAGGAAGCCTGTGGGTCCTTGTACGATGCCCAAGAGGAGGCCAATGCTTTTAAGAAGCCCGTGGGTCCCCAAACCCCGAGAAATTCAAGGCAATGCTATTCACCGAGAATAGATCAAAGTCAGGAAAATTCGAGAATTTGGAAGAAACTCAAAGATGCCATTCACGGAGAATACATTCATCTCTGGGAGTAGAGTTTCTTAACAATTCCTAATGAGGACAGCCGAAGAGAAGACTGTATCTGGTGATCTTATTGGGGATCTAGTTGTCTATTTCTATGAATAAACGAAACGGCGTCACCTAGTTCTAGACGTAGTTGCCGGGGAAACTCGAAATATCTATACTATTATTACACAGTTGATATGAGTTTATGAAAGAAGACTTACAGTGAAACAGCCCCACAATACAGTTATATGTATATGAAAGCGGTAAATGAAAGCGTATAAACACTTACTCGGTTGTAGAGCTTCCATGCTGTTTGGTTAGTTGTTCAACAAAGAAAGATTGAAAACAACAGTATATTCAAAATCAAAGGAGAAAGTGCTTTGAAAAAGAAAGATTTGGGGCTTACAGCTCAAGGAGAGGCCCAGGGTTTTATCAGTGAGCGCACTGTGTGAATTTGTACAGAGGGACTTATACAAGTGACTGAGGCTCAAAATGTTTTTTGTACAAATGGATGGGTCTTACACTCTCTCAAGAGGCCCAAAAGGTTTAAAGAAAAAGAGTGGGGCTTATAACACGAGAGTAGGCCCAGATGATTTTTCCGTTTGAAATGGCGATCGCGCCGAGATTTTCTTTTAACGCAAAGGGACTTATACAATAAGTGAGACCCAAAATGGTTTGGTTAAAAGGGGATTGGGTCTTACACTCTATTAGAGGCCCAAAGTGTTTTTGAATGGGTCTTATAGCTCAAGGAGAGGCCCAAAAAGTTTTGAAAATGATTTATGAGGGTTGAATTAATCCAAAAACCCTAATTTGTTTTCAAAAATGTGTTTAATTGGATAAAAATTCAATTAAAATGATCAAAATTGTTTAACATGTGAAAAACAAATTGTGATTTTGGATTAATGCTTCAAAAATTAAGTATTGACCTATAAAATAATTAGAAAGCATTAAAAGTTGCAAAATCAATGTAGAAAAAATATTTAATATGTCAAAAACAATTAAAATATTAATTCTTTGCAAAAATATCAATTATATGAAATAAATAATATTTTTGGGATTTTTTGATAAAATAAAATATTTTAACATTTTTGTGAATTATTAAAAAAAGAATCAACTCAAAATCATTAAAACTCAGAGAGAAATTAATTTTTGAATCAATTAAATAAAATCACAAAATTCAAATATTTGAATTATTCAAAAATGGCGCCAAGAACACGCGCGTGTTCTGGGTTTGGCCAGATTTGCATTTTCTCTCCAATCTCACTGAATACTTGATTATAACATGCAATCCACATATCATTATGCTCGTCTCAACCTCACGATCATGTCTATGTCAATTAATTTCATTTAAATTAAACATATAACAAGAAATCATGAAAAATCCTCAAGAACCCTAATTTCTGCATGAAGGATAGGATTTTTGATACATGATTCAAACAATGCAATTAATTGAGGGAAAACATTCCATGCATGATTATGAACATATGGCCAAATTATTGTGCGAGGAAATATGCATAGATTGAGAGATGACCAAGTATATGCTTACCTCTAAGCCGTGACAGCAAGTGCAATGTGATTTTTTATTTGGAGGTGTTACAGATGAGTGGTGATGATCTGAACAGCTTCCCTACACCCTATGGAGTGTGTTTGAATGGTTGGACTTGATTGAAATTGGCTGGATCAATTTGTGGTACCTCAGCTACAACTTGATTGAAAATTTGAGCAACCAGCTGGTGATTTTGTGAAATTGGTGTTTCAGAAGTGATCTAAGTGTTTGATCAGCTCATATGTGATGTATGTGAGGTGTGTGAATGATTGGTTTGATTGGAATTGCTCTCAAACTCAAAACCCGATAGTGACTTGCCTTAGAAGGCAAAATTGGAGTGAAAGAAGAGATTTTGAGGAAAGCATCTATTTGATGGCTTTGGTGTACTCAAAATGATCACAATTGAGCTCTGTTTATAGTAGAGCAAGTTTGTTTTGCAAGGAATAGTGAATGGCAGCTGGTAAGTAGGTTTGGCCAATGTTGGCAAATGAAAATCCAAGTCTCCTCTAGCCATTGACTAGAGGTTAGGGCACAAAGCTTTGGTTCCCTTGGTCTTGGATAAGTCTTGACTGATTTCAGATGAGAATGGCTCAATCCATGCCACCTTGATGCTTCCATTGAATGCTTCAATCCAAATTGGGAGTCTTGTCCCTATTTTGGCCATTCTAGGTTCAACATGCTATTTCTTGTTCCATGGACTTTGGAGGCTTGGCTCAGTGATTGTCCCCTTTAGATTTAATCCTCAGATGTGTCCAAGTGGATAGAAGCATTTGAATTTGGCTAATTTTGGCAAATCGAGCCAAAATGCAAAATCTGTCTTGCCTTTGACAGATTTCAGCAAGGCAACTTGACAATGTCATATCTCATGGGGTAAGTTGAATTTGGCAATGTTCTTGGCCATTTTGGAAAGCCCTTACATGATACAACAACTGTTTGAACAAGTTTGATTTTGATCTCTTCTGATTCCAAGTGAAAAATCCCTCTACATTTGGAAAAAAGTGAAGCAAAATCTGAATTAGTGAAATTTTCACTAAGTGTTGGAACAAAGTGTGATTTCTTGATTTTGATCACTCCATAACTCAAAATCCATGAGGAATTGGCCTTAGGTCTAGTTGAAGTTTTTGTAGAGGGTAATGAGGGCTACAAATTCATCTTTGGATGAGAAAAAATGGCCATGTGGTTTAGGAGTTATGATCCTCCAAAGTTAGTGCATTAGTGGTACTTTTTCCATAACTTAGAAAAATTTCTAAGTTTTATGGTTACCCCTTTTACAAGTTATCCCACTTTCTTTGATTTTTCTTGATGAATGATGATTCAAATCATACATTAACATCATTTTAGGGTTAAAAATCCATTTTGGTGAAAAATCTCAAAAAGTCAAAGTTGACTTTTGTGCACAGTTGACTTTTTATCAGATGAATTCCAAATTGTGCAATTCTTCAGGAAATCATGTCCTTGACCTAAATCAAACTTGATGGACATGTTCCATGGGTGTCATAGGGTATATTGGGGCATGTCCTAGGGTTTGGGAGCATGTCCTGGTCAAAAGTCAAAGTTACAGTTGACTTTCCTCGCGAAACCCTAATTGTGGTGCAGATGAAAATGAGACTTGTTGCTCAAGCTTCTTGGATTAATCCATTGTTCCAAATGGATCAATATAGTTCATTAGAGACCCTAAAATCATGTCTTGAGGTCTTGGCTCTTGATTTGTCCCAAAAGTCAACTTAGGGGTGAATTAGGTCAAGAAACCCTAATTCCTGATTTTTGATGTATGCATCCCCTGAGGTCAAATTGACTTGATGCTTGGGTCCATGAGGTTCCATGGAGTACATTAGGTTGTGTTTTGGATCTTTGGCTTATGCCCAGATGAAACTTTCCATCTAGAGGCCCTGGTCGACCAAAACCCTAATTTGGTGATACTGGCGATCTTGAGACTTGATCCACCTAGAAGGGAGCAACCTTGTGCTTAATCCTTGAAGTGGGAGTCCTTTTTGATCCATTGTGAATGTTTGAGAGGTTAGACAAGTTGAAGATCATGTCATTTCTTGATTGATCCTTTGTCTAAGGCTCTGAGAGGGCTTGAAACCCTAATTTTGATTGTAGTGAATGCTCAACAACCCTTAAGGCATCTGATGAGGCATGATGGTTCATCCACATTGTGATGATGATTTTCACAATGATGGAAAATCTTAGTGGTCAAAATTTGGGGTATGACAGATATCATATAAAGTTTATTGTGATCTTTCCCCTGCAGAGCCAACGTATTTCCTTCGACAGGAATCTTGCTCAACTATTCCCCCAACAAATTTACCGCTTGAGATAATGCTTTGGTATCATTTGAGAACCTTAGTGGATAAGGGTCTGCTTTGACCACACAGAGAATCTCATGCCTTCAGAGATACTGCTTTGGTATCATCGAAGAACCTTAATGGATAAGGGACTGCTTCGGCAACCCAAAGAATCTTCTGTGTTCTTGAGATACTGCTTTGGTATCATCAGAGAACCTTAGTGGATAAGGGACTGCTTCGACCACCCAGAGAATCTCATGCCTTCAGAGATACTGCTTTGGTATAACCAGAGAACCTTAATTGATAAGGGACTGCTTCGACAATCTAGAGAATCTTATGTGTTCTTGAGATACTGCTTTGGTATCATCGGAGGACCTTAGTGGATAAAGGACTGCTTCAACAACCCAGAGAATCTTATATGTTCAAAGATACTGCTTTGTTATCATCGGAAGACCTTAGTGGATAAGGGACTGCTTCGACCACCCAAAGAATCACATGCCTTCAGAGATGCTGCTTTGGTATCATCAAGGAACCTTAGTGGATAAGGGACTGCTTCGACAACCCAGAGAATCTTGTTTGTTCAAAGATACTGCTTTGGTATCATCGGAGGACCTTAATGTATAAGGGACTGCTTCGACCACCCAGAGAATATTCTGCCTTCAGAGATACTGTTTTGGTATCATCGAGGAACCTTAATGGATAAGGGACTACTTCGACAACCCGAAGAATCTTCTGCCTTCAAAAGATACTGGTTTGGTATTATCGAGGAACCTTAATGGATAAGGGACTGCTTCGACAACCCAGAGAATCTTCTGCCTTCAGAGATACTGCTTTGGTATCATCGAGGAACCTTAATGGATAAGGGACTGCTTTGACAACCCGATGAATCTTCTGCCTTCAAAAAATACTACTTTGGTATCGTGAAGAACCTTAATGGATAAGGTGCTGCTTCGACCACCCAAAGGACCTCAAGTTATTGTGTTCAGTTTAAACCCAGCTACCTCATTCTTTCAGCTTTTACTCTATAGCACTTTACATTTTGTCAGATAAATTTTGGGGTCTTCTCGTATCTAATTGACTTCTACCCTTAAAATAAACGCTTTGCAGCAGTTCATTTTCTCAGGTTCAAGACAATTAGAGATAGGCATCTGTCATACCCCAAATTTGTCCCACCCTCTCAGTTTTTCTTATACTAAGCATGTTGTGGTGTCATGGACTTTTCTCAAGGTCATCATATAAATTTTGACCATAATCTTCTAAAGTTTAGGTCATGGAGATCTGGTTTGTGCTCTTTGTAATTAGAGGTTCTTGCAAGTGTGTTGAATTTAAGGGGAAGCAAGAGAAAAGATGTGTCCTCATGGTTAACCAGTCAAGACGTGATCAATTGGTTTCAAAACGATATCAATTTGTGTTAAAGTCTTTGAGACTCAAGTTAGGACGAACCTAACCCACTTTAGGTCATGAGATTGAGATTAAGCAAGCTCTACCTTAAATCTATTTATATTGCAAAATAGATGTTCAAATCCATGTGTCAAGATGAGATGGGAAACCTTATAGCTTTGTCTTAAATTTCAATTTGGCAAGTCATAAACGGGTTTTTGAACTCATGATCAAGAAAATGAATCAATTCATACAAAGACCGGATTACTTAGATTGTTGCAGGTTTTGAGCAAAGTCTTTAAGTCGTGATTAAGTTTAAATCCAATTCTCAATTCGTGTGTTAAGGACTACTTAGAGTGAGTTTTGATAATTGGTTAAAGATCAATCTCAAGTTATCCAAGGGATTCTAAAGTTTATTCCAATCATGGACATATCACAATTCTTTTTGCAAGATTAATCCAAAGCCTTAATTAGAATATATACAAGTCATTATTAGGCCACATATGGCCATGTGAGGAAATGGACGCCAAGCTATTTTGTCAAGTATGACTTTGTAATGTATGGAAATTTCTAAAGGCATGATCACCAAGACTATTTGAAAGTTTTAGCCCAGCTTGGTCAAGATCTGCTTTGAAATTTTTAAGAAAGTGCCATTAATTCATTCCGGGTGAGAACTTGTGGACAAATTCAAAACGACTTTTGCTCAATCATAATAATAATGTTATTGAACCATAAAAAGATTGAGCTCAAGTTAAATTCCAAAGGTGTTGTTTTCAAAATCAAATTGGGTTGGAACTATGATGTTGAATGGATTCATACAAAATGTAAGGGGCAAAGTCACAAAATTTCATTGGTTAAAGGCAAATGAATATAAAGGTTCCAAAGCAATAAAGTCCATGACATGATCCTGAAAGTGCAAGGCATGAAATTGTCATGAGTTTTCAAAATTCCACATTAAAATCAAGTCAATCTCAAGGTCGTGACATTACACCATCAAGGTTACAGAACAAATTCAAATTATTCCAAAATAAGGCTCAGATTAATTTGATTCATAAGCTGCCACATAACTACAAAGTGCAGACTGCGTTACAAGTATGATCAACTAAAAACTCAATTTTAAAGTCACCAAAGCTAAGCCTAAAATATTCAAACTTCATGGTTATTTCCATAAGTCATATGCAAGCCGCCGCCAACCACCTCCTTCTCCGGTATTCATCTCATTTTAATTCCATGCGCATCAGCCCTTGTTTCCCCACAGTATACGCGCGTCCCTGACCGTGCGATTAGGAGTCAGCCTTTGACTCCACTCTAAATCAACGCCCCAGATTGACTGAGGGTCTACAATGGACCCTCCCACTCCCTGCGTTGGGCTTTCTTAGTGGGCCTGGGGTAATTTCTGACTACACCCCCTAGTTTCCTACTCAGTTTGGCCCATTTGCACTTTTGTTTTATTATTTCTTTCTTATTTGTTTACTTATTTATTTTATAATAACATATTCAATCTAGATCTTTATTTTATATCTTCTGATTTTTTTTAATATATATGAAAAATACAAAAACTTTTTTACTAATTAATTTTAATTAATTTCATTAAACTCTTTCATTTAATAGTAATTAATCTATTAAGATTAATTTTATTAAATGTTTGAATTTAATCTAATTAATTATTTTCTTTAATTCTAAAAATCCAAAAAATACTTTTTCTAATTAATTTCTAAACCTTTTTAATTAATCAATTTTTAATTAATTTTATTAAACCATTTTATTTAATACTAATTAACTTTAATAGTTAATTTTATTAAATATTTTAGTTTAATTTAATTAATTATTTGGATTTTCTTTTTAATCCTAAAAAATCTAAAAATCCTTTTTCAAAAATTAAATTGATAATTAATTTTATTAAACCACTTTATTTAATACTAATTAACTTTAATAGTTAATTTTATTAAATATTTTAGTTTAATTTGATTAATTACTTGATTTTTCACCATTTTCTCTAAAAATCTAAAACAAATTAGTTTCAATTTCTCCTTTAAACTAACCTTAGGAATTTAGGATATTAATTAGACTAACATGTTTGATTATATTTCTCCCCCGTTTTATTTGGTTTATGATCTTTGTGTGATGTTTATAATTTTCTCATATGGATTGTTATTGTGCCTTGATTATATTTATGTCACTCATCATATGCTTGTCCAAACCTTTTTCAAACTAATACCTTGACTTGATGTCAAGCCCTTTTCAAACACCTTGTAACTCGATCATTTTCACGATCGCCATCAACCTCACATAGCCTCCTCTTCGGCTTTATACAACGATACTTGTTGCACATTTCACACTCTTGTTTGCATGCGTATGTGTGATTGTCCTACTTTAATTGTGGCTTGATTATCCCTATTTGAGTAAGTGTATCCCTCTCCCATAAGATTAAAATCAACCATTTTTAAAAGAACAAACAAGCTTGATCCAACGTCAAGTATTTTTCAATCTCAATTAATCATTAACCTATCCTCAAACACACTTGATCCACATATCAAGTCCCCTTACCATTTGTAAGTCGAGAGCTTTTACCTCGCCATCAACCTTACCTTGAACCATTAGTACCTCCTTTCCATTAGTCCTTAACCTTTTCGTACGCAAATTCAAACATCGATTCACATCGAGCATTTTCCTCAAATTAAATCAAAATACTTAACCATACTTAAACACTATTTCTTAAAAGAAGAAAAGGGGGTGGAATGGAATCTTCGATTCCTCTCCTCAATTGTTTGGGCCCGAGGAATCTTTCTTAAGTTCAAGCAATTGTCTTCTTTAAAATATTCATAACTCGATTATACATAAAACCTTTTTACAACAAACAACATCAAACTTTCTTTTCCCAAACACTTGGATGAAAAGAGAGAGAGTCGGTTCTTCGACTCGCTTTCCCGATTACTTGGGCCCGAGGAATCTTTCTTAAATTCAAGCAATCATCATCTATTTAACATACTCTAACTATATATAACTCTTTCATAATTAAGGGTGAAAAAGAGAGAGAGAGAGTCGGTTCTTCGGCTCGCTTTCCCGATTACTTGGGCCCGAGGAATCTTTCTTAAGTTTAAGTAATCGTCACCCAATCAAAATACCAACACATTAATTCAACTTCTCGCCGCCACGCGATTAAAACTCTTTTAAAAAATAACAATGTTTATCCCCCTCTAAACACTTATTCACTTAAAAAACACCAACAACCAACCGTAGTCCCACGAACTACGAATGCTCTGACTTTTCCATTGCACGAGGGAATACGTAGGCATAAGGGCCCCAATCCTTGGCGAGCACCCTAATAAAAAACCACCCATTTCCCCCTTAGAAACCAAATCCTTATCCCTTAGAAGATAACAAATAAACCATAGCTAACATTTCTCACGAATTGAATCAATAGGTTCCCATTGAGTACAACGGACGTAGAGGGTGCTAATACCTTCCCTCTTGCGCAACTGACTCCCGAACCTAGAATTTGGTTGCGATGACCATTTTCACATCCTTTAAAGGTTTAATCGATATTTTCCTATTCCTTCCTTGGAATGAATAAAGTTAGGCGGTGACTCTGTTCGAACGATTTTCCGCGTCCATCGCGAGGATCGTATTTTTTGAGGTACGACAGTAGTTTCTTGAGGCATGCCAGAATTGATTCTGATGAGATTTCTAGAGAGTTATCCAGAATCAAATTAAAATTTATATATGCACACTTCCGAAAAATATTAGAGCACAGAATTGTTACATATAAAATATATGCATTGTTATCATAAAAACTAGAGATTATTGTCGCTACGCAAAAAATGCAGAGAAGTCGCCATCGAATGTTATTTATCCCAATAGAGGGAAAGGAAAACATTGAGAAAACCTAGGGAAAAAGATAGTCTCACGACCAAGATATGGGTTCGGAAGTCGGTTATACAAGGGGAAGGTATTATCACCCCCTCACATTCATCGTACTCAATGGAAACCATCTAGGTAGTCTACACGTGACTAGGTGTCATTATCTAAAGTTTACTTGCTAAAGAGAAATGGAGGGGTTTAAATAAAAGAGGGCTCGATAGGATCTCGCAATCCTATGCCTACGTATTCTCTCGTGCAACGGGAAAGTCAGAGTCATCGTAGTTCGGAGGACTACAGGTGAATTGGTGAGAGGTTGCTCGCCATAGATTGGGGCCCTTGTGCCTACGTATCTTCATTGACAAATGAAGAATCAGAGCGTCTGTAGTTCGTGAGACCACGGATAGTTGTTCTCGATCGCACAGGGACGAGAGAAGGTTTGATGTATTTGGGGGTGAGATTAACACCCGCGTTCTAGCAGTTAAGTGTTGCTTGTATTGCGGTAGAACGGAGGTAAGGTGCCTTTTTGGAAAGTTTTAAGGTGATGCCCTAAGGCAAATGAGTGGTGAAAGTTATTTGTTTTGGAAGGTGTGAGGCGAGTCTAATTGTCGGTACTTAGAGGGAGACAAGTATTCAACCATAGGCTAAGTACGGTCCACGATCAAATACTCGAGAGTTGAGGGGACAATGGTATCCCAACCACTCATTTTCACCCTAAGAGGACCAGATTAAACTCTTGTTTTATTAAGTGTTTTGAAAGGTGATAGGTGTGATAAGAAAGAGTGATGATTGAATGGAAGACGAGAATGGATGGAGGTTGATGGCGATGCCTAAGCAATCGACTTACGGGTGTGGAGGGTGAGAATTATAGGAGTGAGATAGAGATAGAAGTATGAGAATGGAATGGATTGAGATACTTGACGTTGTATCAAGTACTCGCGTTATGCTTGATTGATTTTGATTTTGAAAATCACTTGACGTTGGATCAAGTGTGTTTTATTCTCTTGAAAGGATGTTTTTTATCGTTTTGATTTTATCTTATTTATTAACATGTGTGGTAAGCAACAAAGAAGAGAAAAGTCTAAGCTATTACATGCTCATGGGAATGGGGGACATACTACCCACAATGGAGGGATGGATCATAAACCATGTAAGAATTAAAAATACCATACAAGCATACAAACCATACAACTATAAAAAAGTCAAATGAAAGAGGTGAAAGAATTAAATTTGAATGAGTTTTAATTGAAAATCAATTCTAAGACTAATCTTAATTAAGATGCTAATTAAAGTCTAATGTAAATTAATTTCTAACTAAGTTAATGAATTAATTTCTAATTAAACTAAGTGAAGAAATTTTTAATTATGCTAAGTGAATTTCTAATTAATTTTTAAACTAGTTATTTATTCAAGCTAAAATTAATGGTTATTTATTCTAGCCTAAGTAGCTAATGTATAAATTTCTAATTAAAACTAAGCTGATTATGCTAATGTATATTTTAGACTAAGGTACTAAATTATAAAAAGGAAGGCTAAAGTATCAATCCAGGAAAATGCAAGTGTGGCGCTACATGTATGTCGGTATTGCTGTTGTTGTGTTTATTGATGACGATACCGTACGCATAACAGCTAGAGGGCCAGTGTGAAATCATTATAAAATTACACTAGATACAACCACTGTATTAATAGAAAAATGTTATAATTTCTACTTTCTAAAATGTTTATTCATATACTTATTCAAATTCAAATTAACTGCAGGCATTAGGAAGTTCTAGTACTAATTTTGTTTTATTTTAATTGTACAGATTTTCAAATAGTACTAAATCTATAAAAAATAGAAAATCCAAAAGTACCTGCATGAATTTCCAAACAGTTAATACATAGTAGTATGAAAATATCTGTTTTGCACAAGTTTTCGGTAACGGTCAACGGAATCGAATTTGACAAATTAACATATTGTTGGAATTGGAATTGCACAATAAATTAAATATATACTACAAATTACGAAATAAGTTACAAATATACCGAAAAAGCAACAAAAATGGATGAAAATTCAATCAAAGAATGCGTCGGTTCGTCTAAACTATACACCGGAACGAAAAACTAATTATATTTTCACGATCAGCACGAAAAACTGGTCCGGATGACATATTCACACGCAATTATCCGTTAAAAGTTAAAAATCACTATTTTTAAGTTCATGTTAAAATAAGTGATTATTTCAATAATCAATTTCAAAACAGTAGCATAATTTAATGACTCTACCACATGCAATTAATAATATCAAACACATAAGAAGATTCATGGCAATGCCATGGAATTGGTGAAAGTTCAAGGCTTACCGACGGAGCCGGGATTCGCTCCGGTACGAGTTGAAATTTTATCGAAAAGAAGTGAAACCCGGAAAACTTCAAGAGATAATCCTTTATTATGCTTCTAATTAATCTTTTATTTAATGATAAGATGAAAAGTAGAGAATTGGAAAATAATAGAAAATTGATGAATCCTTGAATCTTGAATATGATGGAAATTGAGTGTTGAATATCCTTGAATATGATTATAGAAATTGATTGTGGCTAAGTTCCACCAAGTTTAGGATTTCAAATGTGAAATCCTAAATGGTGATGAAGATGAATTTTTGTGAAGGTGATGAAAAATGGTGGCAAAGTGTTTAAATTGGTTAGAAGCAAAATGGGAGAAAAAATGATTAAAAATGGTTCATAGTGGCTAACCCCAAAAATAGGGAAAAAAAGAAAGTTTTTATAGATTATTTTGGTTAATTGAGGTTCGTTAGATCGTGATCCAAGTCACCACTTCATCAATGGTTAAAAACTAATTTAAATGCTAGTTGCGGATCACCAATCTTAGTCGTTAGATCGATTATTATCAATGGTTGAAGTTTGGTAAAATTAGTTTGATTTTGTGTTAGTTTGTGAGATTTAAGGAAGTTAGAGTTTGTTAATTAGTTTAAGGGCAAATGGGTAAATGCATGAGTTTGGGGGTAAATAGGTAGTTAAGGAAAGTTAGAGACAAGACATGTTGGAGTTTAGCATAAGTATCAAGTCTCAATGTAAGACTAATGGTCACTTGAAATAACTTGAATTTAAATGCTTTCGCCTTGATTTTTCTACCACATTTTCCTTGAATTTTTGCGACTTAACCCATGATTTTAGGTGTCTTTGGGAAGTAATTTTATGTTGGAACTTCTGAATTAAGTGACAATCCTTCCAATCTCTCCACTAGCCATTAATCTCAAATAAAGAGATGATCCGCACCAATATGGGAAATAAACCCGAATAATTACCAAATAAAATCCGCCTTGAAGGTACGCTTAAACCGATTACATCTACTATTACCGAACCGTGACCTAATGATTGTGCTATGTAAAATGTGATTAATGGTATGCATGACCTAATGAAGGGCATGTACATGAGGACTATGAGATGCACAAGCCAGATAAGGTTAGTAATAGTGAGGGCAAATTTTGGGGTGCGACAATTATATGCAGAATCAAAATCTTGTTCTAACAATCTCCCCCTTTTCGATGATGAAAAAATCATGTATTTTGATGGAACAATGTGTACGAGATTATATGCAAAAATTATCAGAGTTAAGTTTAGGGAACTCCCCCTGAGATAAACAAGCTCCCCCTGAGTTTATGACTTATAAAGATATTAACATATAAGGGGTATCTGAACCTGATTGACTTGTCAGAGCTTGAATTATCAGAGCCTTTTGCAATACTTTATCAAAGCATGATCCATAAGCTACTTTCACAGTGTTCCTGAAAATCATCACTTATTCTACTCTCCTTTTTTGTCATAATAAAAAAGCTAACTTATATTATAAATGAAGTAGAATGTTACAGGTGAGAGAAAAAAACAACCTAAAGCATAACAAATAAGAAAGCTAAAGGGAATCCTAAGGTGCCTAAGGTTGAGAAGGAGGAGGGATTCTCTGAACAAGTTGAGTAAGTAAGTTCTGAATGCTGTTGTTGACTTCATCTTGTTTGTCGAGCCTGGTTCTAACCAACTGCTGTTCTTTCTGCATCTCTTCTAGTGACTTCATCATAAGAAGAAACAGATCAGCTTCAGAAGTAAGTGCCTTATCAGAACCTTCTGCAGTGTCTTTTTTAGCAGCTACCTTTCTGGCAGTCTCTTTCTCAGCTGCTTATCTCTCAGCGGCTTCTCTTTCAGCAGCTTCAATAACTTCTCTCTCGAAAACTTCTCTCTCAGCGGCCTTCTAAGCTTCTAACCTCTTTTCAGCTTCCTTAACAAAATTCTCTTTTACTTGGACAGAGAGATTTTTTATTTTGTTGAACTCAACATACATCCACCTATTAAACCGATTCCAGCTAGCACCCAAGTGAGAAGGATTATTATTAGATCTGGACTCCTCGTAGAGATTCTTCACTCTCCTTTCTGCATTGTCCTTGAAACTAGAAATTACTTCATCAAGGTTTAAGCAATGAGTTTGAAGGTCATAGGTCTGATGAGTTTCTTCATCAGAGTTAGGTTTATCAGTAAGAGTTTTGTCAGAGTCTTCGGTACCATGGGTCAAGTTTTGGTCTATGTTCAGATTAAGTGAGTTAGGGTTAGAATGTTTAGAGATGTTGGTGAGAGCTTGGAATGCTGAAGTGGTGTTGGTTGTAGAGATGGAGAGAGGTATATGTTCTGAAGTAGTTATAGGTTCTGAAGTAATTATTTTAGAGATTGGTAGAGTGATGATTATGGAGAAGGTATCTGGGAAAGGTGTGGAGTTAGTTTTAGTGGCAGATGAGAAGGCAAAGGAAATTAGTGATTCAGAGATTACTTGGGTGGAAGTGGTTGTGGGTATGAAGGTTTCAGAAATTGTTGTTGTTTGTGGGATGGTTTCAGAAGTTGTTTTTGTTTAGGGGATGGTTGATTGAGGTGATGTGGGTGTCACTTTGGATTTTCCAGAAGGAGCTGAAATAGTAGATGATGAAGGTGGGATGAAGGTAGTTACAAATGTGGTCGAATTTAGTGGAGGAGGTGGAGGTATAAATGAAGCAATAGTTCTAGTATCAGAATCAGAGGTAGTAGATTGAGAGCCAGAAGAATTACTTGATGAAGCTGGATAGGAGGCAAATACAGAAGAATTCTGAGATTTTCCAGATTCTCCCAAATGCAGAAGCTTCTTCTTCTTCTTTTTTTCAGTCTTCTTCTAAGATGATTCATGCTTCCTTTTCTTTAGAACACGAGGAACGTCTGGAAGATCCTCATAAGAAAATCCAGACATGTTGTAGCCTTCAGCTTCAAGTATTGAGATACTCCTCTATAACTTCTGGTGGATCAATCTTTGTGAAAAGAGGATATCCATTAACAATCATCCTTTGATCCTTTAAATTGTCCCAGTCTGTAGGAATGCTTGGTGTAACCAAAACCTTCTCAATGATGGCCATGCTTTTGAGGTTCTTACCATTCAGCGGTTTTCCAGTATCCACAACATCATCATCCATCAGATTTAGACTAATTAAATGATCCACAAGACCATTTTCAATCAGAATACCTGAGATAAGTCTGCCCATAGGGATGTAGTTTCTAGGATTTCCATGGTTTCTAGTCTCTTTAACATAATCTCTGAGATATTTGAAGAGAATAAAATGAAGGTACATATGTTCTCCTTTCATCAGATAGTATAGCAACAATTTCTGATCAGTGTTGACATAGTCATATGAGCTGGATGGTGGTTTGTGGTGAATGCATCCCAGAATGATCTTGAACCACACCTGGAGGTTCTTATGTAGTTCATGATTATTAGAAGCTGGGTTGCCTTCAGATACTTGTGTGAATATTGCATGGTTGACTTCCTAAGTCAGAGCTTTTGACCTAGGGTTCATATTGTAGATCCTCTTTCCTCTTGCATCCTCCATTCCGAGCAAGGTAGCAATGGACTTCTCCGTGAGGACATATTTAACATCCAAAACATGGGATACAATGTATTTGTCATCAGTATCTGCAAATCTCCAGAATTCCTTTACCAAATTTGAGTAGATAGGATCGTCGAGACGATCAAAGTAGTTACCCCAGCCTTATTTATTTAGTTCCTCTGTCAAATCCACACCATTATCCCTCAGATTATCAAAGTTTACTTGAAGTTCATAGAGTACCTCTAGTTGATCAGCCGGTGTTGCCAAGTTAATGTGAGCAGGACGATCAACAATGTGTTGAACATGAGGTTGTTAAAAAGTAGACAAGGATTAATGCGAGGTTGAAGATTCTGGTGGCATGGTGTTGGTGGTCATATGTTGAGACAATTCATCTTGTTGTTGCATTTGTTGAGAGAATTTGAAAACTTCTTCTTGATGAACATCCATGGTGGAGATAATTGCAGAGAACAAGGGTTCAAGTTAAAGGGATTAAGAGTGGGGAGTGAAGTAGCGTAGTGTGTGGCAGTGAGAATAATGAATATATATAACAAATATTTGAAATGATTACTTTGCATTGAAAATGAACAAGAGGGAGAGTAATAAATAGTAATGATGACTTTAAAACCTAATATCAAGACATCCCATTGCTCGAGCTGTCGCTTCAACCAGTAACTTATGATTTGAAATAGACATGCGTCTAAGCAAATCATAGCCATACGTTTGAAATGACACGGTTTGATGTTCTCAGAGTCAAGAATACCAAGAGGTTTCTGACTTGAGATATTTCTGACCAAGACATTTTATAACTTGTAGAAGTATCATTGAAAAGAAGGATTAAAAGAAAATTATTTGCTCAAGGTCAGAATCATATTTATACAGAAAGAATTGAGCATATTAGAAGGAGAATTCATTCTGGACAAGGTTCCATTTTTAAATGTTTCAGAATGAACAGAAACCTATCTTCAGCTAAGGGTTTTGTGAAGATATCATCCCACTGGTGGTCTGTATCTATAAACTCTAAAACAATAACCCCTTTTTGAGCATAGTCTCTAATGAAATGGTGTTTGATTTATGTGTTTAACTCTAGAGTGTAAAATAGGATTCTGACTTAGGCAAATAACACTTGTGTTATCACAGAAGATAGGGATGTTACTCTCATATATCTGGAAGTCTTCAAGTTAATTTTTCATCCAGTGCATCTGAGTGCTACAAAGTGATGATGAGATATATTATGCTTCAGCAGTTGATAGAGCAATGGTTGATTGCCTTTTGCTTGCCCATGAGACGAGATTGTTACCTAGAAACTGACAGTTTCCAGAAGTACTTTTACGTTCTAATCTATGTCTGGCATAATCTACATCATAAAAACATGATAGCTTGTATTCTGATGTTGTCTTATACATCAAGCCAAGGTTGGATGTTCCCTTCAGATACCTTAGGATTCTCTTAACAACTGTTAAGAGAGTTTGCCTTGGATCTGATTGAAAGCGAGCACAAAGTCATACACTGAATAAAATATCTGGACGAGAAGCAGTTAGATAGAGAAGAGAGCCTATCATACCACGATAAAGCTTTTGACAAATCTTTTTACTTACCTCATCTTTCTCCAGAATGCATGTAGGATGCATAGGAGTCTTTGCTGGTTTACTATCTGACATATCAAATTTCTTTAGGAGCTCTTTTGTGTATTTGCTTTGATGAATATATGTGGCTTCTGGAGTTTGATTTATTTGAATTCCCAAAAATTATTTTAGCTCTTGCGTTAGGCTCATTTCAAACTCTACCTGCATTAGCTTAGAAAATTCTTGACAAACAGATGGATTAGCAGAACCAAAGATTATGTCATCTACATATATTTGGCATATCATTAGATCGTTTCCAATGTTTTTACAGAAGAGAGTAGTGTCCACTTTGCCTCTGATAAAGTCATTTTCTAAAAGAAAATAACTTAGTACATCATACCAAGCTCTGGGAGCTTGTTTCAGATCATACAATGACTTTTTAAGTTTAAAAACATGTTCTGGAAACTTGATGTTTTCAAAACCTGGAGGCTGGTGAACATATACTTCTTCAGAAATGTATCCATTTAGAAACGCGCTTTTGATATCCATTTGATATAAAGTTATACCATTATTAACATCAAAAGATATTAATAGACAGATAGATTATAACCTGGCGACTAGAGCAAAGGTTTCATTGTAGTCAATACCTTTTTATTGACTGTAACCTTGTGTAACCAGTCATGCTTTGTTTCTAAAAACTTCTCATTTCTCATTCAATTTGTTTCTAAACACCCACTTGGTTCCAATGACATGAGTCCCCTTGGGCTTTGGCACCAGATCCCAAACATCATTACTGGAGAACTGATTCAGCTCTTCTTGCATCGCCTGAATCCATTCATTGTCCTAGAGTGCTTCTTCACAATAGGTTGGTTCTATCAGAGACACCAATCCCAAGAGCATTTCCTCAGTTTGTTTGAACGTGGATCTTGTTCTGACAGGTGCAACTTTGTCTCCTAGAATCAATTCTTCAGAAACGGTTTGTTTATGCCTTTGCCTTTTCTGAACTGCTAGACATTCAGTTGCTTCTGATGTATCTTTATCAGCGTCCTTTGAGTCTTTGTCCTCAGGTTCTTTTGCCTTTTCTCCAGACCCTGCAAGGGTTATTTCTAGATCTGCAAAACTCTCAACTAGCTTTGACTTTTCTGAGTCAAGGTTATTGCTGAATCTAACGTGGATTGACTCTTCCACAATACGTGTTTCTGTATTGTATACTCTGTAGCCGTTAGAGCATTCTGAGTATCTCAACATAATACACTTCTATGCTTTAGAGTAAAACTTGTTAAGATTCTCTTTAGCATTCAGAATATAACAAGAGCATCCAAACGAATGGAAATAAGAAATGTTAGGTTTTCTTCCTTTACACAATTCATAAGGAGTCTTCTCCAAAATAGGTCTGATATTGATCCTATTCTGAATGTAACATGCTATATTCACAGCTTTTGCCCAAAAGTGCTTAGCCACGTTAGTTTTGTTGATCAGGATTCTGGCCATCTCTTGCAATGTCCTATTCTTCCTTTCTAAAACTCCATTTTGTTGTGGAGTTCTGGGGAAGGAGAACTCATGGGATATGCCATTAGAGTCAAATAACTCTTTACACAATTTATTCTCAAACTCACCACCACGATCACTTTTGAATCTAACGGTCTTAAAGTCAAACTCATTTTTCACTTTAGAACAGAAACTAGTAAACATAGAATGTGACGCATTCTTGTGCCTTAGAAATTTTACCCATGTCCAACGACTGTAGTCGTCTATGATGACGAGTCCATACTTCTTACCATTGATTAGCGCTATTTTTACTGGACCAAACAAGTCAATATGTAGAAGCTCTAAAGGTCTAGAGGAGGAAACAACATTTTTAGTTTTGAAATATGTTTTGGAAGACTTGCCTTTCTGACATGCTTCACAGAGAGCATCTGAAGTAAACTTCAGCTTAGGCAAGCCTCTGACTAACTCAAGTTTATTTAGCTGAGAAATCCTCCTTATGCTAATATGACCCAAGCATCTATGCCACACCCACTACTTTTCGTTAACAGACGTTAATCATTTAACATCTTAGTTTTTAAGATCAGAAAGCTTTATTTTTTAAATGTTGTTTTTCCTCTTTCCAGTGAAGAGAACTGTGTCATCTTTCTGACTAACAACCTTGCACATTTTTTGATTAAAAATAATGTCATAACCGTTATCACTTAATTGACGTATGGACATTAGATATAGAAGGAAGAGATCCATTACCAATTGTTCCAAATTCTTTGATTCTTCCTTTCTGGTTTCCTCTGAAACCTACGTACCCAGAATCTTTAAGTTCTAGGTTTTGGAACATATGCTTTCTTCCCGTCATGTGTCGCGAGCATCCAGAGTCCAGGTACTATGACTAGTGTTTTGACTCTGTTGCATAGGATATCTGCAACATATACTATTTTATCTTTTGGTACCTATAATCTTTTAGGTCCTCTTGGGTTAGTTTTCCCAGAGCTTCCGACAATCTTGGGTTTTCGTGCATCATTAAATTTTTGTGTCTGTGCTGGTGTATAGTGATAAGAGAAGGGAGATTTTGGTTTGTTTTCTTAAAGTGGGATCTGATCATCATTATCAGAATCATAACCAATTCCTCTCTTCCCATTGTGACTAACACCATAGATCATGGAAGCCATTCTTCTTCTGTTTATGCTATTGTTCAAGAATTTTTGAAATGCCTTATCATATTTACATAAGGTGGTTTTAGAAAACAGAGTAACTTTAGAAAGAGTTTCTTCAAGTTTTAAACATTTTTTGTTAAGAAAAGCATTTTCTTTTTCCAAAACAAGATTGTTATCTTTTTGTTTAGAAACTTCTTTCTCTAGCTTAATGCACTCTTCAACTTCAGATTCATGAGCCTTTTTTAGGTCCTTGAATTTGCGTTGAAGTTTCTGATACCTATTCAGAGATTATGACAGACATAGTTCTAAATCAGCATGAGGAAATTCAGAAAATACCTTTTCTGAGTCAGACTCTGTTTCTATTGTGTTTCCTTTCGATGTGGTACCTGTGAATACTACGTTGGCATGCTCCTCTTCAGAATCAGATTCTGATACTTTAGAGTCAGAGTCATCCCATATTGCCATGAGACATTTCTTCTTGCCTTTGAACACATCCTTCTTGAAGCTTTCTTTTCCGGAGCTTTCTTTCTTAAGCTTTGGACATACATTTCTGTAATATCCGGGCTCCTTGCATTCATAGCATGTTACTTCCTTTCTTGTTCTACCCTTTGAAGATGAATCTGGACGATCTCTTCTGTTTCTGGACCTTCGAAAGTTGTTTTGTCTTTTCTTCCATATTTGTTTTATTCTTCTAGAGAGAAGGGACAATTCATATTCGTCATTAGAATCTTCTTCGTCAGAATCTTCTACTTCTTCTTCCTTAGCTTGAAAGGCTTTGTTCTTTTCTGACTTGTTTCTTTCTGATCTAGATCTTAGAGCGACAAATTTACCCATTTTCTGAGGCTCATCTTCCTCTAACTCTATTTCATGACTTCTGAGTGAGCTAACCAACTCTTCAAGGCTTATGGTGTTCAAATCCTTGGATATATTTAGTGCAGTAACCATTGGTCTCCATTTCTTGGGGAGGCTTCTTATGATCTTTTTGACATGATCTATTGTAGAGTAACCTTTGTCCAGAACTTTAAGTCCTGCTACTAAGGTTTGAAATCTTGAGAAGATAGTCTCAATAGTTTCATCGTCTTCCATCTTGAAGGCCTCGTATTTCTGGACTAATGCCAGAGCCTTGGTTTCCTTGACTTGAGTATTGCCTTCATGTGTCATTCTCAACAAGTCAAAAATATCCTTTGTTGTATCTCTGTTGGTTATCTTTTCATATTTATTATAAGAGATAGCATTGAGAAGGATAGTTCTGGCTTTGTGGTGATTCTTGAACTCACGCTTTTGTTCATCATTCATTTTGTTTCTGGGAATGGGGATACCAATCGCATATACAAGTATTTCATAGCCATTTGTGACAATGTCCCAAAGATCTGCATCATAGCCTAGAAAGAAACTTTCTATTCTATCTTTCCAGTAGTCGAATTTCTCTCCGTCAAAGACAGGAGGCTTGGCATTGTAACTATCTCTCTCATTTGTGTTAGCATCATCCATAGAGTATTTTTCTCACACCAAATCTCTCTACACAATTAAGTGCTTGAAAAACAAATCAATAACAGAGCCGAAGCTCTGATACCAATTGAAGGTAGAGACAAACACAAGAAAGGGGGTTTAAATTGGGGTTTTCAAAACTTTTTCAGAGAGATGCTTTACACACACACAAACAAGATATATAAACCAAGAAAGAAAGTGACATGTTTGGTTTATACAAGTTCGCCTATAACGAGGCTACATCTTGTCCACCTGCCAAGGTGATTTTGCCTTCAATAAGGACTTAATCCACTAATCTTGAAAGATTACAAAAGTTCATCTAAGTGTTAGAAAACACCTTAGCCCTCTCAAGTATATAGACTAACACTTAGTCACACGAGGAAAAAAATAAATTCAAATAGATTACAAAGAAAGTGTTTACATTAGTGCTTCTAAAAATCGAATGAAACAATTAAGAACAATACACAAATATGAGCAACAACTCTTTGTGTTTAAGAATTCTCTCCTGATAAAATTTTGAGATTTTGCGTTTTCACTCTTGCAGTGTTGTTCGTTGTTAGTTGATTTTGCAGTGAAGTAGTGACTCCTTTATATAGGCTCAATGGTATAACGTTGGAGGGTAAAAATGTCACTATCAGTGCCATCTTCCATAATGATAATCCGAATATTGTGGGAGACAGGAGTAGTAAAGTCTCACAAACATTTCTTAACAATTTTAACTCACAACCAATTATTTCCAATTTGGGATTGTATTGTTGTACGAATTATTTCTGCGAGGAGATAATGAGTCCATAAGATAAATGTACTGAGAAGTATCAGATTCTTCAGAGTCAGAAGTTGTCTTCACTTAAGTCTTCTAAAAATGATTCTGTCAGAGTCAGAAGCTTGATTATCAGTACAAAGTGGATAGGTCTTCAGAACCCAGAGACTTTGACTCCAGAGCTGGAGGCAAAGCTTTATCTGTGAAGCACACAACTTTCTTTTTCTTTAGAGACATTCAGCATTCATCAGAACTACCAATGTTTCTTCAGAAGCAATCGAAGTAGTTTCTTGATGTGTGCCATAATTGATATTGATGAGATTTCTAGAGAGTTATCCAGAATCAAATTAAACTTTATATCTGCACACTTTAGAAAAATATTAGAGTACAAAGTTGTTACATATAAAATATATGCATTGTTATCATCAAAACTAGAGATTATATGCAAAACCAAAATCTTTTTCTAATATCTTATTCTCGTCTTCCGTTGAGGAGTTCGAAAGCCTTCTAAATTTCATTAGGTTTTTATCGGAGTGTTTAACTCTATTATTCCGTATGTAACTATTGTACCTTTTGACGAACAATCCCATTACTTCATCATCAGAATTCTCGTTATCACTTGATTCACAATCACTTTACTCATTTATTGAGGACTTTGAACTTGAAGTCTTTAGAGCAATAAACTTATTCTCTTCCTCCTTGTCCTTACCTTTCTCCTTCTTCATCTTCTTCTTAAGCTTTTCTCATGCTTTTCCAAGCAAGTGAGTTCTTGCTCATGTTCTTCTAGCTTGCCAAATAAACTTGTGAGATCAAGTGTTTTAAGATTATTTGCTTCTTTAGTCGCGGTGACGTTGGGTTTCCATTCCTTATTAAGACACCTCAAAACTTTATTAGTAGCTATATTATTGGAGATAGGATTACCTAGAGCTTTCAAGCAATTTATAAGATGTATGAATCTCTTTTGCATTTCGGCAATGGTTTCACCATGCGTTATGCGAAATAGTTCAAACTCTTGATTTGAGGTATTGATCCTAGCTTGTTTGAACTCATTAGTTCCATCATGGGCAAATTCTAATGTGTCCCACATAGCTTTGGCGGTCTCACAATAAGAGACACGATAATATTCATCAACACCAAATGCGGATGTGAGAATATTGTGTGCCTTCTAATCATGTGACCATAATTTCTTATCATTATCATCCCATTGAGCTTTCGGTTTAAGTATGACGACGCCTTGAGCATTGGTTATTGTAATTTGATTAGGACCATTGATGATGGCATCCCATACATCCTTATCAACAGATTTGATATGGATAGGCATACAAGCTTTCTAATAGCCCTAGTTTTCACTGGTAAAAAATAGCGCTCTATTGTACGCCCTTTTAGGTTCGGTAGCCATTTTCTAATAAGCGAATACTGAAGCAAGGAATTTACCGGAGCTCGTGATACCACTTGTTAGATGAAGGAGACTTATCTAGAGGGGGGAGGGGTGAATAGATCTCCAAATTAAATTTCTTTACAAAAAGTGTTTTAAAAAAAATGGCTAGCGGAAGTAACTTGGATCGATTCGTCTAAACTAAACCACTATCGAAAAGCTCGGATATGCGTATGTGAAAACAAATCAAAGATAATGATAAGCTATCCAATCAATACTTTTCAATCACAATCTCTTGAAATCTACTCAACAAGCAATGTTACATCCAATGATAAATCACACAAAAATCAATTGAGACAAATTATCGAACACCTTGTGTGAAATCAATTTTGTTTGGAAATTTGTATGGTTTTGTTGATCTTAAAATCCAACCACAATCAAAATGATTGTGATCAATTCAACTAAACATTTTTCAAATGATTTTCAAAAGAATTTACCAAACGAATTAATTGCACAAATGATGAACTCATCAATTTACTAACGAAATGTAAAAGAGATAGAGAGTACACAAGGAATTGTTTAGGCAGTTCTCCAATTTGGCCTCGATATGGCTATGTCTACCCTTAATTCGAATTCGAATTGAGATCATGAAGTTAACCTTACTTTGAAAATGTAGTTTACAAGAGAAACGTAGCAATGCAACCCTACAAACCCTAAGCTTGACGTTGATCCTAACACTTTCTCTTCCCTTGATCCGAGCTTGATCAAGTCACCCAACAATACCAATTTGATTCACCGTCTCACGGTACTCCTTTGCAAGAACCGCAGCTCTTCAAAGCCTTCACTCGATCGAATCCAAACTTGAGTAATTTTGTCCAAAACCTTCAAATCCCTACTTTGATCTTGGAGGAAAACCCCACCTTGGTTTTATTATTTGAAACCCCCCTAAAATCTCAACCCAATTTACAATACCACAAGCTAAATTGGACGTTATCAACATGATTCTAGATGGTACCCAAATAATGAATGATTATGTGTACTTTGTTTGTATGTATGCATAAAACCAAGGTTGAAGATGAAGAATACTCTTAGTATGTTCCAGGTTTCGTTTATGATTTTACCAAAATCATTAAAAAAATATGATGCATGTATGAATCATTTATATGTATACAAATTTAGAAGCAAAAGGAATGTAAAAGAATTGAAAAAGTTATGAATTTTTGGAAAATTTCATTGAACAGGTCAACCTATGAAAGCCATGTGCCGGCTATTTCGACGCATGTGTCGACCTGTGAAGGTCTTGTGCTGACTTGTAAAGGTGGAACATCTAAGGAGTCTACAGACTTTAATATTGTAGTAAATGAGTCGGCCTGTGAAGCGGATGTGTCTACACATAGAAAATGTTTTTTCTATGTGTCGACCTAAAATATGTATTTGTCAAACTATAGGTTGATTTTTCACAAAAAAAAATTTTGATGCATTTTTGATGCATGAAACCTTTTCCAAGTTGTTCCCAAATGCTTTTATGCTTCCTAATGCTAAGACGCACATTGAGAATCAGAGGCTACTCTCCAATATACATTAACGCTAAAGTATCCTAGTTTTTCCATCATGCAAAATACATCTAATGTCATGGAAAGTTGCACTCACATATTGAATCTTACTATCTATGTCTAGATGTGCATCATCATAATAGGACATTTAAATTCAGATTAAATAGGTCATTACAAGCAAAAAAATATGAACTTTCATGAAAAACTAGTCAATGGGTCGATACACACTGGGTATGTATCGATACATACTTAGTGGCTTTTAAAAGGAAAAAAGTTTCGATCTTAATGTATTGATACATAAGTCATATGGGTCGATACATCATGTGAATGAGTTGACTCTTTCATGTTGAAGTTGACTCGAACTAAATGGGTTATCAACTTAATAATCCCTGCCCTCAATGTATCGATACATTGATGGTGTGGGTCAATACACCAGGCTGATGAGTCGACTCCCCCGTGTTTGGAGTCGACTCCTTCTAAAGATTTGTTTTAAACATAAATACTCTGCCCTTAATGTATCGACTCCCTTGTTCAATGTATCGACTCCTTCAGCATATGTATTGACTCATTCTAATTTGAAGTCAATACAATCTGCTCTATTTTTCAAATTTTGTATTTTTGGCTAAAAATGTTGTTTGCTTGTTATTTTTCTACACATAGACACACACACACACACACACACACATACATATGCATATGCATTCATGCATCCTTTCTTAATAATTGAAACCAAGAACACACTTAGAATTTTCTCATCATCTTTAACCTTTATTTGCATACATTCAACAACTACACATAATCATTTTTGCTGAGTGTCATGAAGATAAAATTGATAAGGTTCGATTTAGGTTGTTGTAATAAAATTGGGTTGAGTTTTTCTTTGGGGGTTTCATTGATAAAACCGTTAGGGTTTTTCCTCCAAGATCAAGGTTGATTTTGGGGGGGGGGGGGGGGGGGTTACACATGTCTTTGCAACTTGGATTCAACTGAAAGCTTTGAAGAACAGGGGTTCTGTCAAAGGAGTAACGGTAACCGGAAGATCAATTGAAATACTTGGGTCAAGATTTCACAATTTGGATTCAGCTGAGTGAAAGATTTGAAGAACGGAGGTTTGGTCAAAGGAGTAGCAGTAACCGGATGATCAATTAGAAGTCTTGGGTGACTTGATCTAGCTAAGATCAAGGGAAGATAAGAAGTTAGGATCAACATCAAACATAGGGTTTGGGGGTTTTAATTTCTACTACTTCTCTTCAAAACTACTCTTGCAAAGTTTATTTACAATATCACAATTCTATTTGGAATTGGGGGCAGACATACCCATAGTGAGGAAAATTGGAGAACTACCTAAACAAATCTTAGTCTCTCTCTCTCTCTCTCTCTCTACAATTTGATAACACACTTAGTGAGCAATTTGATCAGTTGAAAATTCTGGTTGTGTTGAAGTATCTTAAACTTTTTTGTAACACAATTGCAATTGGATTCTAATATTATCAACACAAAGGGAATTAAGCTTGGTGTGTTTTTCACACCAAGTGTTTGATAAATTGATTACATACTAAGTGTTCGATAAAATTCCTTAGCCAAGTTTATTTTTCTATTTCATTGGAAATCATTTAACATTGTGTGATTTAAATTCAAAAGTATTTTGTAAAACAATTTTTTTCTCATCATTAGCATACTTTCGTTACGGTTTATACACATATCCGATTCTTTCAATAATGGTTCAGATAAACGAGTGTCGATCCGAAATAGCTTCCACTTGCCATAGCAAATATTTTTTAAAACATAATTTTTAATTGGTGAAAATTTTTATTGATGATCTATTCAACCCCCCTTCTAGATTGTTGCCCTCATCTAACAAGTGGTACCACGAGCACCGGTATATCTTGTGCTTCAAAATTGCTTATTATATTATGCCTTCTGAACCAAAAAGGGGCGTATAACAAAGTGCCGATTTTCAATGGTGAGAACCATGATTATAAGAAGGATTGTACGCATATCCATATCAACTCTATTGATAGAAATGTATGGACACCATCCAAAATGGTCCATTTGAAATTATTATGACCAATGCAGATGGTGTTGTTGTACATAAACCAGAAGCACAATGGAATGCAAATGATAAAAAAAGTGGTCTTGTGATTGGAAAGTAAGGAATATTCTAATCTCTGCTTTAGGAGTTGATGAATATTATCGTGTTTCTCATTGCAAAAACTGCTAAAGCTATGCGGGACTCATTACAAGTTGCCCATAAGGGTATAAATGAAGTTAAAAAAAATCTAGAATAAATACTTTGAACCAAGAGTTTGAACTCTTTCATATGAAGCATCATGAAACCATTGCCGATATGCAAAAAAGATTCACTCATCTTGTAAACCGTTTGAATGCACTTGGTAAGCCGATTTCCAATGATTTTGCTACTAAATTTTTTTTGAAATGTCTTAATAGGAAATGATAACCTAAGGTCACCGCCATTAAGAGGCCAACAACCCCTTGTCGTTAGACACTACTAATTTGTTTAGTAAGCTTGAAGAACATGAGCAAAAGCTCATTTTCTTAGAGAAGTGTCGCGGCTGGAAAATTTATAGAGTCACCGTCATCCTTTATTTGTTCCTAAAGAACAAGGAAATAATGATAAAACCTAATAAATAAGGGTGAGAGACTAGGTTCAGGAGTCGATTAAGTAAGGGGAAGGTGTTATGCACCTCTCACTTCCATTGTACTCAATGAGATCCTTCTCTAATTCTAGGGCTACTATGTTTGCTTACTTACTTATTAACCGCTCAATTTATTTATTTACAAGGGATTATTTTATTATTAAGAGAAAAAATGTTTAAATAAGAAGAGGACAAAGAAAATGGTTTTTATGATTGTACTAGCTAGAGTGTTACAACTTTATGCCTACGTACCCTCAAGTTTATTGAAGGATCAGAGCACCATAGTTCGTCTAGAAAATGTTTGTTTGTTTTGTTGATTTTAGATCTTGAAAAGTTCTCAACGCATCGGGGGCGGAGTAGTGTTTGATTCGAAAAATGCCTCAATGCACGAGGGCAGATGACTTATAGTTTAAATGTGTGGAGTTGATTTTAATTGATTCGTTAATTGCAAAATATGGTGGTTAGTTTGATTTAAGAAAATAAGTTAATAATAGGAATATCATTATTTTAATTAAATAAGAAAATTATTATACAAATTAATTAGAAAAAGATTAATGTTATGTTTTACCCCCTCAACCTTAATTATTATCCCTAATTAGAGTAATCAAATCCCTAAACTTACCTAAAAAGCGATCTCACTATCCTAGAATTATCCTAAAGATCAAACTTAATTAACTCTAACTATCTTAATTAATCAAGACTAATTACACACGCACGCACGCACGCGCGCGCACACACACACACACACACACACACACACACACACATATATATATATATATATATATATATATATATATACTGTATTTCTTATGTTAATTATTATAATCTAAAGCATTTTAATAAAATCTAATGAAAATCAAATTAATTAACCACACTTGAAATTGAGATTTTGTATTTTTATTTCCTTATTTTTATTTTTATTTTTTATTTTTTTAATTATGGAAAAGAGAATACTTATTTTTAATATTTGTGGAAAAGAAAAAAAATAAATATTTATGATATTTTGATGCTTAATTAGCTAAAATGGAAATTATATATATTTTTCTTAGAATTTTAATAAAAATATTTGGTGATTATATGCAAAAGGGTAAAATTATTTATGTACAATATTATACATGATGTTGATTTTATTTTTATTTGATATTTATTTAATTTAATAGGAGAAACTAATAAATCTTAATTAAACAACTGATTAAAAGAGTTAGATATTTTGAGTTCTTAGAATTTCATAATATTTTTATTAATTGAAATCAAGTTTGAATAAATATTATTATTTTTTTAATTGTTTTTCATTTAATTTCTTTTTTAATAATAATAACTTAAATAAAAACTTAATCATAAACAAAAATATTAATTGAAATAATTAAAAAAACTAATTAGTTAATTATATACTGTTCTAGACTGGACCAATGGTTAGAATTGGCCCAATCCGCCTCTGCTCCAGAGTGACCCAAATTGCCTTAGTCCAATCCACAGAGGGGCAAAAATTACCTTTCTGCCCCTCCCATCGGGCGAGGAACACAACGTCCCTCCCCAGAATCACTGCCCGTTACATACGGCTTCGCTGCCCCCGAACTGCTAAGAGCAGGTGCCCGAAACCACGCTTATGCCCGGCATAACGGCTAGTTTCGGGCACCCCTGCCCGACATAACGGCTAGTTTGGGTAGTTACCTATTCTTCGGGAAAACGGTTATTTCGCCCCGAAAATAGGACCGTTGGCCACGCGCTGGGGGCTCTACATAAACCCTCTCGCTTGAGAGGGTCAGGTATCCAATATTCACCCTAAGAATTCATACTTTGTACTTGCCCCTTTTCTCTGACCCTTTCTCACTTGAGCGTCGGAGTGCCTTGCAAGTACACCCCCCTCCTCTCCATACGACCAGCATCCCTGACGCACTTGGCAGCCTGATTCTACAGGATCTGATCCAGCCTTCACGATCAGTGGCGCCGTCTATGGGAACATTTTGTTCTCCTCATCTTTCTTTAACCAAAGATCAAAACAATTCTCAAACACCATCACGATCATGGCCTCCCAAGATCGACCCAAGGATGCTCTCCAATCAACCATCCTCCCCGTCAACAAATCTAACGTCGACGGCCAATCATCTTTCCTCCGAGATGCCCGTTTCCTTAGGGACGGAGCCACTGCTTCTCCTTCCCCTACCCCTGCTGATCGCAACAACGATCAACCGTCTCTCGACCTCCAATCCGTTCCTGTTCCGCCCAATGCCAACCCGGCCGTGGCAGCCCTCCTGGAGGCACTCAACAAAACCAACACCCTGATCCTACAGCAAAACGAGAGGATCGGGGCACTGGAAGAGTCTCGCAGTCCAAGATCCCCTCCTACGCGGAGGAACCAACGACGATCAAGAAGCCCGCAGCCACGGAGAGAAATCGACCCAAGACTGCGCCAAGAGCACGATCCTCGCGTAGCCCTAAAGCGCGACCAGATCTCCCCGTGTGACCAGCTCGCTCATGACCACAAAAGGACTCGAAGGAACGAGGAATCTCCGATTAAGTCCAAAGGACGGGCACGCTCACCTTCTCCTCGAAGGAACCGCTCACCCTCTCCTCGAAGGAACCGCTCACCTTCTCCTCGAAGGAACCGCTCACCTTCTCCACGAAGGAACCGCCGACACGAGCAACCCGTCCGGTCACCATCATACACCAGTTCTAGTGACGATGACGAGCCTCGCGGCCCATTGTCCCAGGAGATCTTGGCCACCCGTCTCCCAAAAGGCTTGGAGAAACCCCCGTCACTTGGCACATACGACGGGACCACCGACCCCGACGAGCACATCGAGAACATCGTTGCGCTGCTAGACTATCGCGGTGTACGGGGCGCCATCAAATGCAGACTGTTCCCGACCACGCTTCGGAAGGGAGCAATGACCTGGTATAAACAACTGCCCGAGGAATCCATCACCTCGTGGAAACAACTGGGCAGGATGTTCTCGCGGCACTTCACAGCATCTCGCCGCCATCCAAAAACTGAGGCCTCCCTTGGAGCCATAATCCAGGGGAAAGACGAACCTCTCCGCGCATATATCGAGAGGTTCAACAAGGAAGCTGTGTAGGTCCCGACGACAGATAAGATGAAGAAGTTCCTGCTTGAACAAGGGGTCCGCCCGGACTCCGAGTTCGCTAAAGCCATTGGCCTCGCGCCACCGAGAAACTTAGACACCCTCCTCCTCAAAGCCCAATCTCATATTCAGTATGAGGAAAAGATTGAAGCCAGTAATGTCCGAGCGTCTCGCCTCTAGGAGAACGCCCGGGCTTCCAAAGGAGAAGAAGCCTCGACATCTCGTCGGGGTGAACGAAGGCACGAGGACCGTCCCCGCGACTCCCGTGACAGCAAAGGGCCCTCCGGGAGTTTCCATGATTACACTCCCCTGACCGTTTCCAGGGAGAAGATTTTGACCGAATGTGCCAATTTGGAGTTCAAACAAGCCGGGGTCTGCTTCCCCAAACAGCTGCCGAACAGACCAAATGTGGACAAGTCAAAGTACTGCCGCTTCCATAAAAGTCACGACCATATTACGGAGGACCGCATCCATCTGAAGGATGCCATTGAAATACTGATCAGGGACGGCCACCTGAAGCAGTTCGCGAAGAAGAAGGACACTCCTCGGCAGGACGCCTAGGGGTCCAAGAAGGTCGTGGAGGAGGTACCCTCCTCGGAAGACGCCAACATACAAGTCGCTATGTCCATATCGCGACCCGAGGACTTCAACGTCCCTGACGGGCTCAGCGCCCCTGCATATTTCGTGGCCCACAACCCATGGGAGACCTTCCCCTCCGCCATGGTCATCTCTGGTGGGGGTTTCAACAAAGTTACTATGGGATCTGTGAAACGGAAGTTCGAAGACCTGATCAACACCAGCTCAAACAAAGTGACCACGCTTGATCAGGCCCCAAAGGGTTCCATCCCCATCTCCTTCTACAGGGAGGAACTCCTCGGCGGCTCCCCAAACTCAAGCATTTCGTTGCTCGTCAGAGCCCAAATGGCAAAGTTCGACGTTCGCCGAATCCTAGTCGACCAGGGCAGCTCGGTCGACATCATGTACTCCCAGCTGTTCTCAACACTGCAGATGGATGAATCGCACCTTACCCCCTACGTAGGGTCCGATTTACAGAGGTTTAACGGGTCTGTGACCAAGCAATGGGGTTACACCGAGCTGATTGTGACCTTCAGAGCAGCTGAAACGGCCAAATCCATCAAAGTACAATTTCTGGTAATCGACTGCCCGTCACTTTACCAATGCATTTTTGGAAGGCCAACTCTAGCCGAGTTGGTAGCAGTGCCATCGACCGTCCACCTGAAGATGAAGTATTACACTTCGAAAGGAATGGTCGCCACCCTCCACGGTGATATAGAAGCTGGCCGACGGTGTTTTGAAGCAGCTACAAAGGGGCTCAACGCCATTGCACCCAAGCCTAAAGCGTCGAGCAAGCCAGCACTGCCAAACAGCTCCAAGGAGGCTAAGCCTCTGCCCTAGGTCGACTCTATCGACCTCGACAGTCGCTTCCCCGAGGACCAACAGGAGGAACGAGCACCTTCAGCCGGCCCATCCGCGTCATCCAGCAGCAGCTCCCATCCAATGCGCCCAATCCCGGATGGCAACTTCGTGCTAGTCCTGTTCGGCGAAGACCCCCAACGGGGAGTAAAGATCGGAGCAGACCTGCTTGACATCGTGAGGAAGCAGCTCAAAGCGTTCCTTCGAGAGAATACCGACCTTTTCGCATGGAGTGCCGCAGAAATGCCCGGCTTGGATCCATCCGTCGCATGTCACCAGCTGACCATTGACCTGGCCATCAAGGCCGTAGCACAGCATAGGAGGAAGCAGTCTCCGGAGAAGACGGAGGCTGCCGAAAAAGCTGTAAAGGACCTCCTCGAGGCCAAATTTATTTCGGAGGCCAAGTACACCACTTGGCTGTCCAACGTTGTATTGGTTAAAAAATCTAATGGAAAATGGCGCATGTACATTGATTATACCGATATCAATAAGGCATGCCCGAGGGATGCCTACCCCCTCCCCAATATTGATAAACTTGTTGATAATTCCGCTGGTTTTAAACTCTTATCGTTCATGGATGCCTACTCGGGCTACAATCAAATCCCAATGGCAATGTCCGACAAAAAATATACGACCTTCATGACCGAATCGGACAACTATTACTACAATGTAATGCCCTTCGGCCTGAAGAACGCCGGAGGAGAAATAGGCGACATGCTCGAAGTCTACATGGACGACATGATCATAAAATCCCACGAGGAAACCGATCACACCGCCCATCTACAAAAAGTCTTCGAACAGGCAAGGAAATACAAAATGCGTTTCAATCCGGAGAAGTGCACGTTCGGTGTCCGGGCAGGAAAATTCCTCAACTTCTACTTAACAGAACGAGGAATCGAGGCCAACCCCGACAAATGCCGGGAATTCTCTGAGTTTCCTATGCCCAAGTCCAAAAAATCCATCCAGTCCCTCAACAGGATGCTCGCGTCACTATCTCGTTTCGTGGCCAAGTCCGCCCAGCACGCCCTGCCATTCTTCAAACTCCTCCGCAAAGAGGCAGCATTCGAATAGACCGAGGAGTGCGACAAGGCCCTTCTCCATCTGAAACGGGCACTCTCAGAGCCGTCGGTCCTCTCTCGACTGGACAACGGCGAAATGCTATACTTATATCTGGTCGTTGCGACCGAAGCAGCGAGTGTCGCTCTCATCCGTGAGACGCCTGACGGGCAGAAACCTATTTACTTCACAAGCAAAGCGTTACAAGGACTAGAGTTAAGATATCAGCAGATAGAGAAAGTGGCATTGGCCCTCATCAACGCAGCCAGGAGATTAAGACACTACTTCCTGGCTTACACGATTGTGGTTCAAACAGATCAGCCCATAAAGCAGCTGCTCAGACGACCAAATATGGCCGGCCGAATGCTCAAATGGTCGCTGGAGATGTCTGAATTTGACATCCAATACGAAGGAAGAAAAGCCCTCAAGGCCCAAGCTCTGGCCGACTTCTTCGCGGAGATGACATTCGCTGACTCCCCCGCGAGCGAAGCGTGCAAGTGGACCATCTTCGTCGACGTTGCCTCAAGCTCGGCAGGAAGCGGCGCGGGGATCCTACTGGAGAGAGGCGAAGGAATTATCGTCGAGGTATCACTCACACTGTCTTTCCCAACCTCCAATAACCAGGCGGAATACGAAGCCTTCCTCGCTGGGCTACGCCTTACCGAAGACCTGGGCGCACAAGAAGTCGTCATTTGCACGAACTCACAACTCGTGGCCCTCCAGGTCCGGGGTGAATACCAAGTCAAAAACGACAACCTGACCGAATACTTGGCCCTGGTAAAGAAGGAAATGGCGAAATTCACAACAGTGGAAGTGAAACACGTTCCCCGCGAACATAACGTACGAGCAGACGTGTTATCTAAACTGGCCACCACGAAGAAGAAAGGCAGAAACAAATCTGTCATACAGGAAGTGCTTCCTCGACCCAGCATCGAGAAGACCTCCCCGACACTCGACGTGCAGGTGATCGGTGACAACAACTGCTGAATGACCCCAGTCTACAACTATCTCGCCAAAGACGAACTCCCGTTCGACGCAAAGGAGGCCAGCACGATCAGGCGAAGAGCCTGCTCGTATGTCCTGGTCGAAGGTAAACTATACAGGCGGGGATTCTCCATTCCACTTCTCAAATGTGTCAAGGAGGAAATGGTCACACATATCCTGCACAAAATCCACGAGGGAATCAACGCCCAACATCTCGGAGGAAGGTCCCTTGCTCGCAAGGCTCTCCGAGCAGGGTACTACTGGCCGACCATGCAAAACGACGCGAAAGAACACGTGAAGAAATGCGACAAATGCCAACGGCACGAGGACATGCACCTGGCTCCGCCTAACGAGCTCAAGGCTATGTCCTCTCCATTCCCATTCGCCTGGTGGGGCCTAGACATCCTAGGACCCTTCGTGGTAGGATCAAGTCAGAACAAGTACCTCATAGTGGGTGTAGATTATTTCACAAAGTGGATAGAAGTAGAAGCTCTAGCCAAAATAACTGCCCTCAACATCATGCGTTTCTACAAACGAAACATCCTTGCACGTTTCGGTATTCCCCAAGCGATAGTAACGGACAACGGGACGCAGTTCACAGACAGGAAGTTTCAAGACTTCGTCGCCCAACTGGGCACGAAGCAACACTTCGCATCCGTCGAACACCCTCAAACAAATGGGCAGGCTGAGGAAGCTAACTGAGTCATCCTTCGAGGCCTCAAGCAAAGGCTGGACGAAACAAAGAAGGCATGGGTCGAGGAGCTACATAGCATGCTCTAGACATACCGTACAACTCCCCATTCAACGACCGGGGAAACACCTTTCCGTTTAGCATACAGAACCGAGGCTGTAATTCCCGTCGAAGTTCACGTGCCCTTTAGGCAGACAGAGTCGCCCCTAGACGAGGAGATGAACGACGAATCTTTAAGGGAAGAGCTCGACCTCGTCGAGGAAATCAGAACCGGGGAAGCTCTCCGCGAAGCCTCACTGAAACAAAAGATCACCATCAGGCACAACGCCAAAGTGATACGACGAGAGTTCGACGTGGGAAGCCTTGTCCTAAGAAGAAACCACAAAGACTCTCGCGAAGGAAAACTAGCAGCCAATTGGGAGGGACCCTATCGCGTCCGGGCAAAAACGGAAAATGGGGCCTACTACCTAGAACATCTCACTGAGGAAGAACTCGCTCGACCATGGAACGCTGAAAAGCTAAAACAATACTACAGCTAAATCCTCGGTTTGACTCGTCGCAACGACGAACGTCAGCCACTGACCACTATGCACGTCTAGGTACAAGCGTCACATACGATTAAAGCATAGCCCCGCTCAGTAACGAGCCGGGTAATTGCTTGACAGCGGTCCTCGATCGAGCATCGCCGTCGTCAAAGTACCACGATTGGCAGAACCCCAGCTCGCGATGGGACGTTTACGCCGCGAACTCAGGCCTCAAACGCGACCTGAGCTCCGCTCCCCGCCAGGATATTCCCCGGCACTTCCACCAGTTCCCCACACTGCCGAACACATCTATTACGAGCAATCCCCCCAGAAATAGTCACACAAGTCAAGTACCCCCTATTACGGGCAGACATACATTCACAACAAGCATGCATACAACACTTAGCAAAAATAAAAGCAAGTAAAGTCATGCAAACAACAAAACTAAATATGCGATAATTTAACAAGTGGCCGCAAAGACCACAATTGTACGTTGTTACATAAAACGGGGGCCATGCCCCCCAAAAATAAATTACAGTGATTCGACGGCACACAGGCCAGACTCATTACAACAACATAAAAAAATAACGAATTCCTCAGTCATCAGCGTGCTCGGTTGACTCTGGCTCGGGCCCCTGCTCCTCTGCGGGCTGATCCTCGGGGTAACGACAAGGAGACCTTCGGGCAAGACAATACAACCATCCTCAACATGCGCAAGATAGTGAGCACCCTTGGCAGAGATTTCAAGCCCAGGGTTCAACATACGCAAGATAGTGAGCACCCTCGGCAGAGATTTCAAGCCCAGGGTTCAACACGCGCAGTTGAGCCACGGCGTTTCTAAAAGACTCCTCCGCCACGGCGATGCCATCATCTTCAGCCAGTAGGATGCAGGTACTTAGCTTGGACCTAGTCTTTAGACCTTTCAAATCGTCCGGCTCGTCGGCACCCGGGGCATTGACAGCCCTCAGCTCCCCGATCAGCTCTTCGGCAGCCTTCTTCTCTGCCGCAAGCTTGGAAATCTCCTCCTTCGACTTGGCCGCTTCCTCTTCAGCCTTCCTCCGAGTCTCGCCGGCAGTCTTGACCTCTTCCTTAAGGGATGCCACAGAAGCGCGGGCAGAATTGAGTTCGGACTCAGTCGCGGAGTCTCCTTCAGCATACACAGCTGCTATCTCTAGCATCCTGACCAAGGCAGAAGCGTCTTGGGCCACCAGCGCCCTCTTACTCGGGCGATCCATACCTTCCAAGCGAAGAGATTCTGCCCGGGGGGACGACTAAAGAATTGCCTTCGAAAAACCTCCTATCGAGGATGCAGGGAGGAAGCTCGAACTTCCCTTTCTCCGCGACCCGAGTAAGGTCCACGACATCAGTTACCCTTGGCCGCTTGGAACGCCCAGCTAACGGCAGGGGAGATCCCCGAGAAGCAGGAGTAGGAGAAGTGGAGGTCCCCGCAGTAGATTGCTCCGGAGGAGGAACACGGGCACCAGCAAATCGAGATTTCGGAGGGGCCGTTCCAGCTTTGTTCCTTGCCAGAGCGTTCCTCGCAACCCGATCGTGAGCCTGAGGCATCTCACCTGCACAAACAAAACACGAACATGTTAGATACGAGGAAAAGAAATAACGTGAACAAAATCTAAATGACTAAGACTACCAAGCAGCATCTTAGCGTCCGAGGGAGTCTTGCACTCCAGCAGTGCCTTAATGTTGATGAACCGGCGCTCGACCCTCTGACTCCCATCTTCCTCGAAGATCGGGCTGCCCTTGCTAGTCTAACACTCAATGAGACTGAAGGAGTTGACCCACTTCACCAGTGCCTCGTAAGCCACGGCGTCCTGCCCGCGCAGGTCGCCCCGTTGAAAAACGTAATCGCCGGGCTTCTTGGCGAAATGGTCGGTGCCCAGCGGATGGGGAACTTGTAGAGCCTCTTCCCAATGTACTTCCCCTCCTCGTTAAGCAGCTCATTTCCGTCGTCATCAACCTCTATCTCCCAGACGTATGTGCTATCCTGGGCAACCTCGGACACGGGTTCAACAAAGAAGTACCGCTCCTTGAATGTCCGGATTGACTCCGAAAATGGTTTGAACAGCTTGCGAGGCTGCTTCAGAGAAACCCAGTCATACTTCTTCCCCATCAGCTGCCTTTGTAGATGGAAAAAGCAAAGAACAGAGGGAGAGTGGACCCCAAGGAAAGATGCTCGCACACCAATTTGAAAGCCCGGATGAAGGCCAGCAAATTAGGGTGCAGTTGTGTAGAGGCTAACTTCAGATGCTCGAACACCGACCGCTGAAAATCAGTAAAAGGCAGCCTCAGTCCCAGCTCTTTGAAGGCATACTCATACATTGTGAAGCGGTCCCCAAAGTCTGTGCAGACCCGCTCGTTCAAAGTAGGGAAATGCATCTTCCACTCCCATTCCGGTCCTACCTTCGTAAAGACGTCCGCCAAAGACTTTGCAAACGTAGAAATGTGCTCGGAAGGTCCGGTCACCTCCCACTCCTCCGCGGAGAACCCTTCGACGTCTTCCTCCATTACGTCCAACTCTTCTTCCTCCCCGGCATTGCTGGAGGAACTTGAGGTCGCCGAGCTCGAAGCCGTCGAGCTACTATTCTCCTCAGAGCCAGTTTCCTCCTCAGACGTATCTAGAATGACCTCTCTGTCTGGCCCCGTCGCCATTACGATCACCTGAAAAGCAGAGAAGATAGTGAATTCGATAGCAAATCAAATCCACCCTTCCACTGCTAAGTCAAGTGAAAGGGCGCGCAAAGGGCTGAGGATAACTTCCCTGGCCTAAGCCCTAACATCAAAAGAAAAGCTAAAACCTCCCCGCGAGGAGACACTCGAAACATATTGTCCTCTTGCGAGGAGCCTCCCCGCGTTCATACCCAGTTTCCGTTTGAAGCTCCACCAGAAATCGCAAAGCTTCACTGAAATCTGGGAATTACCGCCGGAAAATTCGTCATTCGCTCAACAGATGAAACAACACGATGGTCACGCATGAACAACTACCGCAACCACGCCATGGACCACCCTCCTCGCTGAACGTACTACATACTCCGGCGAAGTGCTGGAGGCAGAAAAATGGCACAACCACCGTTCACCACCAATACTCGCCAGAAACCCACCTATTTCGTCATCTAAAGCTAACCCTAACCGCATACAATCTACCACTAACAACAAAAAGGAGCAAAATAAGTTACAGATCGTAAAACTTACTTGATTTTAGAAGAAGGTAGAAGCTGCTCGAAGCTAGTGACGGTGGTCGGAAAGCCTAAAGACGGTGACGGGCAAGAACTGAAAGAGACGAAGAGAAATCAGAATGGAAAAGTTTCAAATGAAACGGTTTCCCTCCTTTTTATACAAAGGGGCACGTGCAACCACGCGCCCGTAGGCCATTATGACCATCCGCTAGCCATCATTGCCTATTAACTGCTACATAGAGCTCTAGGTACACGTGGCGCCCCAACGTTTCAAATTCTGTCTGACCATTAGTCTCCCCGTATACCGGGCAACAAGGTCACGACCACGAATCTCATGAACACCTGGGGTCACGAGCACTTTGAGACAACCTTCCTCGTCTACAAACGACGACTCTATCCTGGCTCCCCGGAGCAACGAGTAGTCCTTAAGTCATCACTCCCATGCTCGGGAGCAACGACTTGGGGGGCTCCTGTTCTGGACTGGACCAATGGCTAGAATTGGCCCAATCCGCCTCTGCTCCAGAGCGGCCCAAATTGCCTAAGTCCAATCCACAGAGGGGCAAAAATTTACCTTTCTGCCCCTCCCACCTGGCGAGGAACACAACATCCCTCCCAGGAATCACTGCCCGTTACACACGGCTTCGCTGCCCCCCAACAGCTAAGAGCAGGTGCCCGAAACCACGCTTATGCCCGGCATAACGACTAGTTTCGGGCACCCCTGCCCGACATAATGGCTAGTTTGGGCAGTTACCTATTCTTCGGGAAAACGGTTATTTCGCCCCGAAAATAGGACCGTTGGCCACGCGCTGAGGGCTCTATATAAACCTTCTCGCTTGAGAGGGTCAGGTATCCAATATTCACCCTAAGAATTCATACTTTGTACTTGCCCCTTTTTTCTGACCCTTTCTCACTTGAGCGTCGGAGTGCCTTGCAGGTACACCCCTTTCCTCTCCATACGACCAGCATCCCTGACGCACTTGGCGGCCTGATTCTACAGGATCTGATCCAGCCTTCACGATTATATACAAATATTGAAATAATTATAAAAAGTAATATTAGTTATATACAAATATACACACTTAACTCATACAAAAAAATGTCAAATAAATTTCAAAGTAATATTGGAAAAATAAACAAAATATGCATATATTGTTATTAAGGCATGAAAAAAGAATTAACCTACTGGATCGAAGTCTATCCCAGTGAGCAAAATTGTTAACCTTTTGAACTCTCTCCCTTTTTTACACGATTGATCCATATCCTTTAATTCCTATCTTTTTCTTTTGTCTTTGAACTGATCTTTTTCTTTTACCCTTGATAGAATAGATGTCAATAGGAGTTTTAGAGTTTAGTTGTTGTTGTTCTTCAATGTGAAGAGTAACAACTTTATGGATTGAATTTGTGAATTGTGCATGACTTTCCTGTGGTAATTGTAGATCTATTTATAGGGTAGGATTAGGTCAAGAATTAAATGTCAGATTGAATAATTTAGGAAGGACTTTATCAAATTCGATCTTATTTATTTCTTAGGGACCAAGCCAATGAATCTGGATGGATTTATAACCTATGTACAATGTAACAGCAAAATATAAATTAGATTATTTTTTTTTAAAATAATTTTTAATGCTATAAGAATAGTAATGCAATAATATTAATTAATAATTTAAAAATAATAACTAGTATTTCAAAATGGTAATAATAATAGGAATAAAAAGATTTTGATTTTTTTATTTTGATTTTGATTTTTCTTTGATTTTTAAACTAAAATACATAAAAAATAAATAATATAATAATAATTAAAAATGATTTAATAAAAAATTAAAAAATTAAATAAAAAATAAAAAGTACCAATTTTAATTTTAAAATAATGTAAGTGAAGACAAAAACATAAAAAGGAGAAAAAACTTTAAAAGTACATAAAATTAAATCTGATCACAATTAATTAAAATAATCAAAACCTATAAACCAAATTTATTTTAATTTTTGATTTATGATTATTTTAATCAATCAAATTAATTCTTTCATAAAACTATATAATGATTACCTTAAAATGCAATAATTAGAAATATGAACACAATTTTAATATTGAGTGAATTGTTTAACTTTAATGACCAATTAAAATATAATATCTAATCGTAATAAATTTTTTATTAAACCCTAAATTCTAAAAGGTTAATACTAGTCCCAAAATGTAATAACAATTATACCTCTATAATATATTTTCTAGTAAATTAATCTCAAAATTTCCTAATGAAAATTATATGTTAGTTTTAACAAATTAGATTATAGCAATTGGACCTTAGTGTAGGAGCAAACTCGTTAAAGGAGAATAAAAAGTCAAAAAGGGGTCCCCTTTAACTTTTTAGGTAATTGGGATTGACTAAAGGACTTGTATGGACACTTGACATGTTAGTGATCTAAGCTATAAGTTAGATGAATAAGGGTGAAGAAAGGTGGTCAAAATTCAGGGTATGACAACTGCCCCTATTTAATCAGCTCCAATCTGAGATGACGATAACAATGAATCTTCATCTTCTCTGGGAGGAGATGATTAAACATAGAGACAAACCCTAATTTTGACCACAAAGTTAGTAGACTCTGGGGATTAGCAAGGATTGAACAACCTTTGACGTTATGTTGGTATCCAAACCAACCTTTGATGGAGCCCTGATGATACCATGTTGATTAATTTCAGCCCATCTAGGTGAAACTTACATACAATTTCTATGATCATCAGATCATGTTACCGAAATTGGGTAGAACTCTGACGATCCTCCGATCGTTGTTTGATAAAATCCTGGTAGAACCCATATGATCAGCTTCAACCCCTCCGGGTGAAACTTACACACGATTCCTATAATCATCTGATCATTTTATCGAAATCGGGTAGGACTATGATGATTCTCTGGTCGTTGTTTAATAAAATCCTGGTAGGACCCCTTTGATCAACTTCAACCCCTCCGGGTGAAACTTGCATATGATTCTTATGATCATATGATCATTTTACCAAAATAGTGTAGGACTCTGATGATCCTCCGATCGTTGTTTGATAAAACCCTAGTAAAACCCTTTTGATCAACTTCAACCCCTACGGGTGAAACTTGCATACGATTTTTATGATCATCCAATCATTTTAACGAAATCGGGTAGGAATCTAGTGATCCTCCGATCGTCGCTAGAGAAACCCCTGATAAAACCCTGGTGAAACCCTGATGAAATCCCTTGATGAAACCCCCTTGATGAAACCCCTGGTGGAACCCCTGAATTATATTTCTGATGAAACCCTTGATGAAACCCCTGATGGAACCCCTGATGGAACCCATAGTAAAACTCTTTGATGAAACCCCTTATACTTCTGATGAAACCCCTGATAAAAATCCTGATAAAACCCTTAATGGAACCCCTGATGAAACCCCTTATGTAAACCCCTAGTAAAACTCCTGATAAAACCCCTGGTGAAATCCTTGATAAAGCTCCTGAAAAACCCCCCGATAAAGCTCCTGATGAAACCCTGGTGAAACTCCTTGATAAACTCTTCTTAATGGAACCCTTGTAGAACCCTTGATGAAACCATGGTAGTTGATGGAACTTATCCCGTATTGAGGGATAGGTTGCTAAGCTGGGGATGTGAGAGGTGAAAACCTGTTCACTGGTTAATATCGATCTTTCATGATAACCTGCTACTAGATAGATTCTCTTCAAGACTCATAGTGAATGAGCTTGCTATGGAAGGTGTTTATTGAAAAGGCATTTGTAGGAGTGTTACTTATTGGGGAAGGCCAATAAACATTCTTACTTGTGAATTGTAATGGTATAGCTGGGGATTGGACTTCTAAGAGCGGTCACAAATCATTTGCTTATGTTATGTATGCATGTTATGTTATGTTATATATGCATGTTTAAAGTTTGTATGGCATAATGTTCCGCATTCATGGATATGCTACGCGTGCTATGCTATAATGCGTGAATGTGATGTTATGAATGATTCTTCCATGGATGATATATTCTTTTGAAGAATATGGCTTATTTTCTTTCGATGAAGAGTTAAGCAGGAACTTTGGAAAGTGGCTTTTGAAGGCTGGGTTTTGGCATTCTTAATGAGGATGGGGTTTTTTGTAGGGTGCCAAGTAAGATTGGGCTTTTTGGGTAAACTCCAAGTGAGGTTAGGCTTTTTATAGGGTATTGAATGCCAAGGGAGGTCGGACTTTTGTGAGGTTTCAAGTAGGAATGGACTTTTATACGGTGCCAAGTAAGATTAAGTTTTCGTGAGGTGTGTAGGATTCATGCTATGGGAATGTGCTAGATGAATGAGATGATATGCATGGTTTGACGCTAGAGCGTAGCGACATGATTAATGCATGACAATGGTTTGAATGTTTCAACAAGTTCCCCTGTGGTGAGTCGGGTACTGTTAAGGCTTAGAGAGGTTGTTTGAATTACAAGGCTATTTGTCAAAAGATGGTAGGGTGTTACGCTATCATGGCTTCCCAATGCTTGTTTTGAACTTGACAATTGCTAATGTATGGAATAGCTTGTTTCTGCAGTTTAGGGTAGTGAAGAGGGCTTATCCCTGCAATATCCTATAGTTGCCCTAGTCTATTAGGTCTTTGAAGAGATTCGTCTTGATATGCGTTTTGAAGCAGCTTGGCCATACCATGCACATGGGACGGCCTGCCATTGTATTAGCCTTGGAGAGATTCTTCCTCGACTAACCTACTCTTGGAATGAACTGCCCCTGATGAACTATTTTTTAAAGTGATTTCTTTTGATCAAGCCTTACAGCGGTCTGCTTCAGATTGATGGAGCCTTAGAGGGTATTGCCCTTGTTTGCAAGTCTTCTGAAGGATTTTCCTGAAAAGGAACTTGGATCCCACCATGCTTTGATACGAAGTTGATATGAACTGCCCAAGTATTTGATTCTTCAAAAAATATACCCCAATTAGATGAATTTTGGAGTGATTGGCCTCACTACGCCCTTGAGTTGGTATGCCCCAGTATGAGAGTCTTGAAAAGTATGCCTCTTATTATTAGGGCCATGGAGGTGATTTGACATAGGTGTGTCAAATCTTGAAATGTTTTGTCCCTAATCAGTAGGATCTTCAGATGATCTGCCCATGATTATAAGGATTTGCCCCCTAATTGGAAGGATCCTTAGGTGACTTGCCCCTAGTAAAATATGTCTAGAAATGGTGTACCCCTGATCAGAGCGTTGTTGATATTTCCTTGGTGCTAAGTATTGATTTGCGAGTAAAATGTTCCTTTATAAAAATAATTCTAACGTAATGCATATGCAAGTTTTTGAAATGGAGAATTATTATGGAAAAAGGATATGGTGTATACGGATGCCATGAGGTTGGCGTGAATGAAGACGTGATAAGATAATGTGTTTATCGATGATTTAACAAACATTCAAAGTCAGTTTAACAACAATTTACTGAGTATCGCATGTGGTTTTCACGCGAACAACCTCTGGCTTTCTGTCACAGGTTTACTTGTGGGACCGGCCACGAAATCCCAGGACAAAATGGTTGGAGTATATGTGATGTTTGTAGGATGGTTTTGATTTAGAGGAAGTTGGAAAAAACATGCAGAAAAGATGTATGCGAATTGATAAATAGACAAGTAAATAAGTAAACGACAGGATATATTTAAACTTGGTAATGTAAATTGCTTAAAAAGAAATGTGGACACTATCATACATCTTGCGGAAATGAACTTTTTTCTCGTAACGCTAGGTACTTCGAGTGTATTCCTTTGACAATGTTACAAATGCGACCCAAAAATGAAAATGGACATTGCTTAAATAGGGAAATAAAATAAGTGTTTTTCTCTCAGTGTTGGCCTTGGTTGTGACACGTGTCGCTCCACCATCTTTGTAACTTCCTCCACATTCTCAGCATTTCAAATCTCTTCCCGTCCAAAGACTTCTCATCTTTGTGTCGGTTTTGTTGCCCATCAGTCGAAACCCTTTTCCTTCTGAAGTCGACCTACATGTTGGCCTTCTCCTTATCTCTTATTCTCCCTGGTTATTCGAAATCTTCCAGCCAACACCAGGTCTTACTATTAAAGCATACATCACCAAATTCGGTTGTTTATTGCATCATTCTCCTTCTATGTTTATTAATAGGTGAAAAACAAAATGAAAAGGCGTTGATTTTTTTTACAGTGGTATAAGAAATAGTGGACACGAATGGATTGATTCCGAAAACATGCATGCTCATTTTATTAGAATTACTGATCAAAGAGTACAACTTTAAATCAAATACAAAACTTAGCAACAAAGAAATTACAAATGGAAATGATAAAGGCCTAATGACCCTAGAAGTGAGATTCCTTGTTGAGCCACTGACCTTAGAAGATGCTTCTTGAAGTTCTTACACTTTGTAAAAGTAGGGGTGACAGCTCACCAATGGGACTTCTTCTTTTAAAGTCAACTACTTGTCGATCAGGTCTTAAAATTTATACTCACATCAGGCATTCTCATCATGACTTGTAGGATATGGATGAGGAGGAGAATCAGGTGATTGTAGATTTACTAGGGAACTTATGAGTAAGTGATCAGAAAAATAGAAAGAGTACTATTTTTACCGATGTAGTAATAGTAGGGGTTATCCTCAGAATCGATCTCTCGAGGACTGCGTGTAATTATCAGTGCAGATGTTATTTCAATTGAACAAAAATTCCTTAAGGGTTTGTTTGTTTTGAAAATTATAATAACAATTAAGAAAATAAGCAGAATGAATAAAATGACTTAGACAAATATGAGAAGCTATGCTAGGGAGAGTATATAAATTGCTCTGCAATAAACCTAATTATCATTCAAAGAGACATGCATCAACCCTTAGCTTACCAAATCTCATTAGTATTTTTCCTTAATTCCTTAACAGAAAAACCTTTGATATTCTCCCATGACCCTAATTCCTTAGAGATCTCGGAATAACATCAAGCAATAGTTTTGACAAGATTTTTAAAGGTTATTAAGGGGTATCCTCATTCCTAAGCAATATCTACCGCAATATTATTTTACAAAAGCATTAGGTTGGTTTGTCCGACCTAACCCTAACCGTAAATCAATTTCAATTGGTCCGGTCGAAAAAACATTAAGAACATTGCAAAATAAAAGCTTAAAGGGAAAAGCATAATCTCATAGAATAATTCAAAATAGGTTCATTACATTGCAATTTAGGGACACCCCCTAGCATTGGGGGATTTAGCTACTCATAGTACTAAAAGAAATTACAATATGAAAACTAAACATTACAAGAATTCAGGATTATGTTGATCTTCAATTGCTCATACGCATGAAAACCTTTTGTTCTCCATTGGTTCTTGATCGCTCAATCTTTTATCGTAACTTTTCTTTTTTTTCCCAAAAAGTCATTTTCTCATTCTCAAAAGTGCCTAAAATACTCTCAGGTCCAATACATTAATGGGGAAATGCCCACAATACCCTCATGGAACACAAAGGTAAAAAATCCAAGAAAATAAGAAGATGAAGCGTCCAAGCCAACACGGGTCGTGTCAGCTGACACGGGCGGCCGTGTTGGCTCCCTGTTATTTCGAAAATAAAATTTTTCAGTGCCAGACTTGCTGACACGGGGGGCAGTGTCAGGTGACACGGGCAGTGTCAGGTAACACGGGCACCCGTGTCAACCCACTATTTTTCTTCATATTTTCGTTCTCTTGGCTTTTTCCTGACACGGCCAGTGTCAGGTGACACGGGTGGCCGTGTCAGGCCACTGTCTTTATTCCGATTTCATTCTGAATCTTGCGATTTTTCTCGTTTTTCGCTTCGATTCCTCCTGAATGTTTATATGAACCTGAAAACACTAAAGAACATAACCAAGGCATAAAATGCGGTAAAAGAGATATAAAACAAATAAACCCTAACAAAAGATTAACTAAAACAAGCAGTGAAATAACGTATGAAAACCACTGATCAAACTCCCCCAAACTTAAACCGTTGCTTGACCTCAAGCAAGAAGCTTGCATAAAGATTTTTCAGATCAAACGGTATATATCAAATGAAAGACTTGTGAAGGTAAGGTGTGTCGATACTCATACATGAGCCTTTGTTCCGATCGGCTAAAACTAGTTCTCGTGGTAATCGTCCGTTAACGAAGGTATTACACAAACACATACCGTGGTAAAACCACGGACCTAAATCCCCCTTTCAGTTACCTCTCCAACTATGCTTTGGAGTTAAGTCTTTTCTTTGATTTTCCACACCTTTCATTCGGATAATCAGATTAAGGCATTTTTTTCGTTTCCCTCACATGTACAAGATTGATCAAAACTTTTTCTAGGCACCATTATCTCTTATTTTTCTCGCTCATTGGTGTTTATTAGTCCACTTGGGGATGACAATTGAGACTCAACCGCCGTTAGGCTAAGTAACCGTGTGAGGGTTACCCAACTTAGAAGGACAAGTTGTTTTTATCGCCATTATTCACTTTTTTTTTCGGTGCCTTAAGTCATTCTCTCAATCAAACTTATACATGCAATTCTTTTTAGTCATGCTGGACTATCACTATGAACTCATCGGGGAATACTTCTCAAATCCAAGTACTATGGCACAAATCTACACGTTGGACTCGTTTTCTTACTCTGGGGAATCTAGGGTGTTCGGGTCATTCCTAAGTTTTCAAACTTTCCCAATGTCCCTAGTTCTAAATTTTCTTCCCTCAAACTCTATATACTTTCCTGACTACCTCACACATCACAGAATTCACAAGCAAAAATTTTCGGCTCTAATTCGAGGGGAAATTCAGAGTGGTTTTCATAAAACAACACACAAAACAGACTTGACCCGTACAAAAAGGAAAAACAAAAAGCAGTAAATCCTCCTCGAAACTTGAACTACACATTGGCCCCAATGTGTTAGAACAAGAGAGAGAGAGGTCACACACAGAGATTCTTCTCGGGATGCTGACGGGTAATGCAACACCACTGCTACATCATCGTTTGCACATGTATGATCCAGATTATTTCCTGCAACCAAAACAAAACAAACAGCAAAAAGAAAGAAATTAATCAAACAAGCGTGGGTTGCCTCCCACGTAGCGCTTCGTTTAACGTCGCATGGCTCGACAGGTTACTCCCCAATGCTATAGGGGATACTTCAGCTTACACATTTTGTTGCTTGACCTTTCCACAATAGAGCACTGGTCAGATTCAGGAATAAAAGCTACATTGTGATTCAACTCATATCCAACTTCCACATTCTTCCTTTGATGTTTTTTTCTCTTCTTTATTTGACGTTTCTTCCTTTTATTGACTTCTTGACTGGATTTTGGAGTCTTGCTAGGTGCAATAGATGACTCAGATGCTGCAACCTGATGGATTATTCCAGAGACTTTTTTAAGAAGAGGTTTTAAGCTTTTACTTTTTCCCATTGTTTGGATCATTCCAACTGATGGGTGATTACTTTCCTCTTGACCTTGCTTCTCGAGCTCCAACACTTTTAAGGTTCTTTCCTCCTCAAAATATTTCAAGGTTAGAGTACCAGCTTCAATATCTACACTGCACCGACTAGTCATCAAGAATGGTCGACCCAGTATGATAGTCGACTCCTCATCCTCAGGTAGATTAATGATCTTAAAGTCTACTGGATAGGTGAAGTTATCAAGGGTCTCAAGCACATCTTCTGCCAGCCCGTATGACCGCTTGGTAGTGTGGTCGGAAAACTTCAGATTTGTTCCAGTTTCACTTATTTTTCCTATACCCGACTTTTTGAAAATTGAGAGGGGCATGAGACTCACACTAACACCTGAATCAATCAAGACATTCTTAAAAGTTCTGTCCTTTATGGAACAGGGAATTGATACAGAACAAGGATCTTTCCGTTTGATTAGAATTCTCCTACCTTGTGATCCCCCACTGCTCTCCTCAATTATACTATTTAGCTCCTCTCCACTAGGTTTCTTTTTCCCAATGACCTCCTTCATGAATTTCTTATATAGAGGCATTTGTTCAAGTGCCTCAAAGAAGAGCATATTAATCTCTAACTTTTTGAACAATGAGCTGAATTTCTCAAAGTCTTTTTCTTGTGTCTCCTTCTTTATCACTCTTGAGGGGTACGGTAACTTGATCTTGTGTTTAACCGCTTATTTTATTTTCTCTTCGGTTGGCCTGGTTTCTTCTGATTCTCTCTGACTTTCTCGCACTTCCAGATCCACTTCTATACACTGATACTCATTAGTTCCCCTCTCTTCTTCTTCTGCAACTTTCCGGCTCCTTGTGGTAACAACATTGACATTCTCGTGATTCTTTGGATTAGGTATTGTGGCGCTTGGGAGGGCACCTGGTGCTTGAGAATTCCCAACTTGTTTAGCTATCTGACCCAATTGAACCTCCAGATTCTTTATGGAGGCTGTGGTATTCCTATAGCTATTCCTGGTCTCTGTCATACCCCAAATTTTGACCACTAAGATTTCTCATCTTTGTGCAAATCATCATCATAATATAGATGGGCCATCATACCTCATTAGTCTCCCCAAAGATGGGTGAGCATCCACTACAATCAGACTTAGGGTTTCAAGCCCTCTTTGAGCCTTAGACAAAGGATCAATCAAGGAATAACATGATCTTAAACTTGTCTAACCTATCAAACATCCACAATGGATCAAGAGGACTCCCACAGCAAGAATCAAGCACAATGTTGCAGCATTCCAGGTGGATTAAGCCTTAAGATCGCCAGTGTCACCAAATTAGGGTTTGGTCGACCAGGGCCTCCAGATGGAAATTTTCCTCTGGGCATGAGCCAATGCTTTAAAGTATAACCTAATATGCTCCATGGGACATCATGGACCCAATCATCAAGTCAATTTTGACCTCAGGGGATGCAATAATCAAAAATCAGGAATTAGGGTTTCTTGACCTAATTCACCCCCAAGTTGACTTTTGGGACAAATCATGATCCAAGACCTCAAGAGAGGATTTGAGGTCTCTAATAAACCACATTGATCCATTTTCAACAATGAATTGATCCAAGAAGCTTGGCTCCCAAGTTTCAGGTTCATCAGAACCACAGTTAGAGTTTCGTGGAAAAAGTCAACTGTACCTTTGACTTTTGACTAGGACATACTCCCAAACCCTAGGACATGATTCTATACACCCTATAACACCTATGAAATCAATCCATCAAGTTTGATTTAGGTCAAGGACTTGATTTCATAGAGGACCACACAGTTTGGAATTCATCTGATACAAAGTCAACTGTGCCCAAAAGTCAAAGTTTAACTTTTTGATTTTTTGGTCAATTATGGTTCCTTAACCCTAAAATGATGTTAATGTATGATTAAAATCATCATTCATCAAGAAAAATCAAGAAAAGTGGGATAACTTGTAAAAGGGGTAACCATAAAAACTTAGAAATTTTTCTAAGTTATGAAACAAAGTGGCTAGGGTACCAACTTTGGAGGATCATAACTCCTAAACCACAAGGCCATTTTTCCCCATTCAAAGCTGGACTTGTAGCTCTCATGGCCCTCTACAAAAGCTTCAAACACAACTCATTCCAATTCCTCACCGATTTTAAGTTATGGAATGATCAAAATCACAAAAAGTGAAAATGTCACTTTTTTCCAACACTTAAGTGAAATTTTCACTAAGTCAGAATCTGTCTTACTTTTTTCAAAATGTAGGGGCATTTTTCACTTGGATCCAAAAAGTATCAAAACCAATTATGATCAAACAGTTATTGTATCATATGAGGGCTTTCCAAAATGGCCAAGAACTCCATCAAATTCCACTTGGGCCATGAGATATGACCATTCCAATATGCCTTGCTGCAAACTGTCATGGCAAGGCAGATTTGGGATTTTTGCTCGATTTGCTCAAATTTTGCAAAGGGCAAGTAAATCTATCCATCTGAACACCTCAAGGGGGGACCAAGGAGGGACAAACCCTGATCTATAAGCCTCCCAAGTCTTTGGAACCAAAAGTAACATGCCAAACCTAGAAATGCCTAAAAGAGGGACAAGACTCCAATTTTGGTTTGGAGCATTTAATGGATGCACCAAGGTTGCATGGACTGAGCCATTTCCAACTGAATTCAGTCTAGACTTATCCAAGACCAAGGGAACCAGTAGCCCGTGCCCTAACCTCTAGTCAATGGCTAGAGGAGACTTGGATTCTCATTGATCAACATTGGCCAAACCTCTGCTGCAGTTGCCATTCACTATTGCAACCAAAACAAGCTTGCTCTACTATAAATAGAGCTCAATTGTGTTTAGTTTGAGTACACCAAAGCACTACAACACTTGCTTTCCTCAAAATCTCTTTCTCTAGGCAAAAATACCTTCTTTAGCAAGGTAACTCTGAGTTTTTGAGTTAGAGAGCAATTCCACCACAGCTCATGATCCAAACACATCCAATAATGTCATATCTAAGCTGTTCAAACTCTCACAAGTGACCTGTAACACCAAAATCACAAAGTCACATCTCAAAACCTCAAAATAGGACTTTTGTGCATTTTTCAAGCCATGTCTTGATTCAGTCACTTTCCAAACCAGATAAAACCTAAAACACACTCCAAATATCATCCTTGAATTGTCCCAAATGGTTCCCCCCATCTGGAACACCATTTGAGAGAGTTGCTATTTTGGCCACTTTTTCCCCTTTTGCAAGAAAGAGCTCAAATTTGTTCCTGAGGTTTCCAACTGATTCCAACCATCCTAAAAGCTTCTAAGGGATCATTTGAGGTTGTTCAAAGCATCAAATCATTTCTGGAACAAAGCCCTTGGCAGATTGCACAAAAGCTCCAAAAAGAGGTAAGCATCACAACTTGAATTCTTTGAATCATGCTTTCTTTTGATGTCCACTGATCATGCGTCTCTTATACATGTTATATGTGTTGTGTTTGCACCAATTTATCATGTAATTCATGCTTGTACCAAGAGATAGCACAGAAAATGCAAATCATGGCCTATTTCAAAACCACTATCGGGTTTTTCAATAGGAGCATGATCTGAAAAAAAACACCACCACCATTGGATTCCTTGTGAAATTCTAAGCAGGATAGACCTAAATTTTGTCCCAATTCATGGAGAAATGAGAAAGTTATGGCCTTCACATTTTCAACCAAAATCTTGCCTTGCCTTGCCTTGGGCCAGGCCAAAAACAAGGCAAGCATTGTATATTTGTGGTTGTATTTCAATCAACGGATGTATCACCACCCCAGTGGTAAGGCACGCGCCCTATACACAAGAGGTCTGGGGTTCAAATCCCCCTCGCCCCAGATCCTCTTTTTGCTATTTTTTCCACTTTTTATTGTTTTTCTTATTATTTTTAATGATTTGAAAAATTAATAACTCTCTCAATTTTAATTATTTTTTATTGGTTCTTTTTGAAAAAAAATCACAAAAATGTTGAAATATTTTATTACACAAAAAAATCAAATTTATATTAGTTATTTAATATAATTAGTATTTTTGTGAATAAATTCTTTTTTATTTGTTTTTAAACATTTAAAAGTGAATATTTACTTTGAAAATCAAAACCAAATGAGTTTAATTCATCTTGTGATTAAAACCTCATTTTTCAAACCTTAAACAAAAATCACAAGTGGTTTATTCAAACTTATTTGGTATTTTTATCATTTTATTTGATTTTCTTTAAATATTTACTTTTAAAGGAAAACAAAATTAGGGTTTCTTTGATTTTCACCCTCGCAAATCATTTTCAAACACTCATGGGCCTCTATTAGAGTGTAAGACCCATCCCCATTGTAAATACACCACTTTTTGGGTCTCAGTCATTGTATATGTCCCACTGCATTTTCAAAAACAACGGCGCGATCGTCGCCTTTTTTTAGCAAAATCATCTGGGCCTCTCCTTGAGCTGTAAGCCCCACCACTTGTCCAAAAATAAATCATTGAGCCTCTAATAGAGTGTAAGACCCAACCCCTTTTTTTAATCAAAACTTTTTGGGCCTCAATGCATTGTATAAGACCCAGTGTGTTAAAGAAATCTCGGCGCGATCGCCAATTCAAAAAAACAAACCCTTTGGGCCTACCCTCGTGTTACAAGCCCCATTACTTTTCTTTAAACACCTTTAGGCCTCTTGAGAGAGTGTAAGACCCATCCCTTTGTACAGAAAACCCTTTTGGGCCTTAGTCATTTGTATAAGTCTCTGTACAATTTCAAACAATAGTGCAATCACTGATAAAACCTTGGGCCTCTCCTCGAGCTGTAAGCCCCAACAACCTTTTCAAAGCACTTTCTCCTTTGATTTTGAATATAATATTGTTATCAAAGCTTTCTTTATTGAACAACTAACCAAACAGCATGAAAGCTCTACAACCGAGTAAGTGTTTACCCGCTTTCTTTATCCGCTTTCATATATATATATATATATATATATATATATATATATATATAACTGTATTGTGGGGCTGCTCACTGTAAGTCTTCTTTCATAAACTTTTATATACTTGTCAAATATCAATTATGCAATACTAGTATAGTTATTTAGAGTTTTCCCCCGGCAACTACGTCTAGCACTAGGTAAAGACCCGTTGGTCACTCTTAAATACAAACAAAACTAGATCCCCATAGGATTACCAGACACAGTCTTCCCTCCTCTTGGGGTTAAACAATATGGAGACGTGAAAGGCAGCATTCTCGGTGAACCCTTTCTCAGACTGTCACTCTTAGAAATCTTCAAAGAGACTCTACTCCCCAGGGATGATCTTTTCTCCGTGAATGGCATCTCTTGAGTTTCTTCCAAATTCTCAGACTTTCCTGGCTTGATCTATTCTCGGTGAATGGCATGTCTTGAACTTCTCGGGGTTTGGGGACCCACAGGCTTCTTAAAAGCATCCCCGCCTCCTCTTGGGCGTTGTACAAGGACCCTTCGGCTTCTTAAAAGCTCTCATGCCTTCTCTTGGGCTTAGTACAAAAACCCAGAGACCTCTACAGGTATAGGAACAGAACATAGTCATTAATTTGCTAGAGCTATCTTTCTGAGTTAAGTGTCAGACCTGTTAATGGGTTGACCTTCATCCCTTAACATACCAGCCTTCTCTTGGGCATCATACAAAGATCATTTCACTACCTGAGAATCGATTTCTCAAAACACCAGTAGACTTGGACAGTCTCAATACCCTTTGGATTTTCCATTTCCTTAAAGAAAAGGAAGTAACCCTGATCCTCTGATCAATCCCAAAGCACAACAATACCTTTAATCGTTCCCTTCATAAGAACTGATTTTCTCTTTTATCCAACATACTGGACCTGTCACTAAACTGAAACAGTTACTAGCACAATAGCCTCCTCTTGGGCTTTGTACAATGATTCTCCCCAGTAGAGCTAACCTTTTCACACTCTCTTGTTGAGTATAAAAGACTCTTTTATTGGGTCAAACCTGTTTAGCCTCCATCTCGGGCTTCGTACGAGATAAAAATCAATCTCTTATTGAGTATAAAAGACTCTCTTGTTGGGTCAAACCTGTTTAGCCTCCATCTCGGGATTCGTACGAGATAAAAATCACTCTCTTGTTGAGTATAAAAGACTCTCTTGTTGAGTCACTTCCCCTTTTAGCCTCCATCTCGGGCATCGTACGAGATACTAAATCACTCTCTTGTTGAGTATAAAAGACTCTCATGTTGAGTTAAAACCTTTTAGCCTCCGTCTTGGGCTTCATACAAGACACATAAAAGCACTCTCTTGTTGAGTCAACCCTTTCAGCCTCTCTCTCGGGCTTCGTACGAGACACATAAAAACACCCTCTTGTTGGGTCAATAGCCTCCTTTTAGGCTTTGTATAAGAAAACCCCGGTTGAGTCAATCAACCTTTTAGAATCAAAATCTGTGCCTTGCTCACAGAATACAAACATCAATAACTCCTTTTCCTTCATCTAATTGCTGTAAACGGCAAGCCTCTGGATTATTTACATCCACGCCACTATCCCTCTTTTAGCATGAGAAATTCCTAAGGAAAGATGGCATTGTTCTAAACTGAGTTAAAGTCTTCTCCTTTAGGTTAAAAATCCCCTATAAAGGAAATTATGGCATTGCTGGATTCACATATCCCAGTTAAAGTAATTCTCCTTTATAATCAGTCATCCAACAGTTGTGACAAACAGACCAAATATCCCCCTTTAGAGATGACAAATTCTCTTTAAAGTCAAAACCCTTTAGCTTCACATCTTGGGCTTCGAACAAGATATAAATAGACCCTTCAGCTTCACATCTTGGGCTTTGAACAAGATACAAACCACATTTAGCTTCACGTCTTGGGCTTTGAACAAGACACCAAAATAACCTTTTTTCCTCCCATAGAATAGGAGGAACTACGATCGTTCTAATTTCCCTGTTTCGTTAAACAGGAATACGTAGGCATAAGATTGGAAAAATCTTAGCGAGCATACTAACCCAAAACCCAAAACCCAGTATCTCCACCAAATCAACCCAAAAGCATCAAATCTAAACACATTAACATCTTACCTCACAAATAGTCCAGGCACTCTATTTTTTTAACAAAATAACCTAAGAGAGACCCACAATCTTAATAGCATCTGTAAACCAATCGTCACCTGTTTAAACTCAGTATGCAAGCAGGGTTAATTGGAGACATCTATTTCCCTTCCTTAAATAGGTTAACAGGATAAAAAATGAATTGAACTGTAGTACCCCAAAGCGATAGTGCTTCGCAACCACGCAAAAATTCGCGCTACAGTCTCTTCCTGAAATTGCATGTTATGAGCTACCATCTTCTCAATGGAAATCTCCCATTGTGTTTTTTGGGGAGCTTGTTGCTGCTGTGGGTATTGTTGTTGATTCTGATCTTTCCAGGAGAAGTTAGGATGATTCTTCCACCCTGGATTATAGGTTTGAGTGTAGGGAGTATTCTGCTTCAGGAATTTTATCTCTTCAATTTGTTGCGGAGTCGCAACATAATGTGCAGTATAATGGGGTCCACTACAAATCTCACAACTCATGGGTTGACCAGTTTGAACTTGTGCCACACTTTGCGCACCCACTGTCATAGCCTTTAACCTTCTTTCAACTCCCGCAGCAATCCGATCTTCTACCTTCACAACTTGATTATTCAACTTCAAGTCAATCACACCCTCAGATTTACTCACACTTCGATCATATAACTCCAAATGTTCATTGGCTGCAATAGCTTCAATAATTTTCTTGATACCAGTCGCGATGGTGAAGTTGGATGATCCACCAGTAGCTGTATCAATAAGTTGCTTAGTTTTCATTCGGAGGCCATTGACGAACACCTGCATCTGCTCAGTTTGATCCATGTTGTGAGTCGGACAGGCTACCAAAACCTTCTTAAACCTCTTGTATGTGTCTCCGAGAGATTCTCCGTCCTTCTGTTTAAAGTTCACAATATCATATCTTTTTCGAATATAAACAGAGGCCGGAAAATACTCATTTAGAAATGCCTTTTCCATCTCTTCCCAAGTGGTAATACTCCTAGCAGGTAACAACTAGAACCACTATTCAGCCTCTTCCGTAAAAGTGAAAGGAAACATTCTTAACTTCTTTGCTTCCTCTGTGTGCCCCTCAATCTTGAGAGTGGTGCTCATAGTAAAAAATCTTTGCAGATGTTTGTTGGCATATTCATTAACCTTTCCGGTGAAAGGTCTCCCCTCAAGTTGAGTGATGGTGCTAGGATGCAGCTGGAAATTTGACACATTCACCGGTTGGTTTACAATGGTCAACCTACCAGTCAGTGCATTTGCCCCACCGTAATCGCCCAGAAGTCTCTCTGCTGGTTGATTTCCAGCCATAAAAACAGTATCTACGTCCGCCTCTTAACCTGTTTCTGAACCGGAATCTGATTGTTCTGAGTGAACATAAACCTTTTCTTCTACTGGTGTTTGGATTGACGGTTCTGCTTCTGAAGCTGCCAGTCTTGCTTGTCTATGTAACGCCCCATTTTTATTTAATTATTATTTATGAATATAATAATGAGTTGTTGTAGTTGATTGTATGTTTGTTGTGTACTTGTTATGTTTCATGTACCCGTAGTAGGGGTAGTGGCCTTAAGGATAAGTCTTGGAGTTAGTAGGGGTGTGCGACTAAAAGCGTAGAGAATTGGTGGTGTAAAGTGTATGATTAATTAATCTACTTTTAATTAATTAGAATGGTGTAAAGTTGGATATTAGTGGAATTATGTGAATAATGTAAATTATTATTATTATTATTATTATTATTATTATTATTATTTGATAATATGAATCAAAAATATTAATAGTAATATAATGGGATAATATAATGAGATAATTAGATGTGTAAAGCTGTGAAGGGCATAGTGGTAATTGTATGAAGATTAAGTGAGGGCAAATGAGGTAATTCATTATTTGGAGTATATGTGAGAATGAGAGAGTGGGGAGTCATTATTCATTCTACGTAAAAGTGAAAGAAAGTTGAAGAGCTAAAGGGAGAAAGAGGGAGAAGAGGCTAGGGCAAGAAGAAGGAGGGAAGAGGGAAGCTCATCAATACAAGGTAAGGGTGGGATTTCTTTAATCACTCAAGGATTAGATGATGTAGGTATGTGGGTAGGAATCATTAGGTTGATGCCATGGATTGTTGTTTGTGGATTATTTGAGGTTTTTGGGAAGAATCTATAACAAAAAATGTTTGGAATTGATGAAATTGTTGTATTCGAATTGTTGTGATTGTTGTGAATAATGTATATGTGGTATAAACGGGTTTTGATGACTTAAATTGGGGTTATTGGGGTTAAAAATGCAATTTAAGGGTGTGAAATCACAGTGGGAGAAGTGTTGTCATCGCAGGAATTTTTGGCTGAATCGCAGAGCCCGCTCTAGCCCGCTTAGCGCGGTCCCCTCGGGCAGCTCATTTTAAAAACTTCGAAATTTCATAACTTTTGGCTCGTAAATCCGTTTGGGTCGTCGTTCGAATCGTTGGAAAGCTGACTTTATGTACTTTAGGTTAAAATTATTTTCAATGATAGATTTCCAACTATTCGACGTGCCATATGTGTTTCCGTGTAGGTTCCGATGTGTTGAAATGTGAAATGTAGGAGTTAGTCGTAGGAATGTGTGTTGTGATTGTTGCTTATGATGTTGCGTGATGTTGTTGAGAAGTTGTTGTAGCATACCATGTAATTGTAATCGTTGTGGCTTATAATATTGTGTGATGATATTGTTGACTAGTTATGGTATGATGTGTTGTGACTTAACTGATAAATGCAATAGTTGTTGTTTTATGAAGTTGCATGATGTTGTTGTTGAGTTGTTGTGACGTAACTTGTAAATGTACTGGCTGTTACTTATGTGGTAGTATGATGATGACGTTGAGTTGTTACGACATGTTATGTGGTAGGCATGTTTTGATGAGCTATATGCATGTTTCGATAAATGCGTGTTGATTGTCGAGTGGTGTTGACATGATGATGAATGTGCTAGGTGTATGCATGAGTCGTTATTGCATATTGTCATTGATGGTGCATGGCATATGCATATTTGTGGGATGGCGTGCCCAGGTGGGGTGTTATCGTCTATCCGAATTCCTTGATGGAATCGTTGTTGTTGCCGTGATTGTGTGCCCAGATGGGGTGTAAGCAATCACAGTTGTTGGTGCGATCATGAAAGAGGGGTCGTACGTGACCATGAAACAGGGGTCTTTGGTGTGATCATAAAATAGGGGTCATACTTGACCATGAAACAGGGGTCGAGAGTTCCGACGGGAACTGTGATCATGAAACAGGGATTGATTATGGTACCACATGCATTGAGTCTAGTTGGTGTTTCTTTATAATTCTTTTGATAGTTGTGTTGCATTGTGATTGGATTGATTATCTGTGTTATGTTAAATTGTGCGAATTGTGTTGGAAGTCGTGTTGTGGGTGATATACTTAATAATTTATGCTCTTATACTTATATCATATTTCTCTTTTGTTTGATTTAAGAACCTCACCCCTTCTATTTGAATGTTGCCTCCACGTGGGTAACGTGCAGGTAATCAAGAGTAGTGTGGAAGTCGTGGTCGGTGAAGACGAGGTGCTTCATTTTAGTTTGGAGTCTGCTCTGATATGTAACATTGGGAGTCGGGAACGCTTTATGCATGATTTTACTTTGTTAAAGAATTACAGTTGTCATTACATTGTTGAAAACTAATATTTCGATTAATTGAAACCGTTATATTTTGTTGATCACAATGAAGAATTTCTGCTGTGTAATAAAGATGATTTTTGGATTAAAGTTGCATTAATATTTATTATATGTTACATGTCTTATTTATGAGCAAGTTCTTGTTGAAAGTAATACCCTTTTATTCCGAGTTGTTTCGTTTTACTCTGATTTTTTGATTAAATTATTCGGGAGAATTTAGGGTGTTACAAAGTGGTATCAAAGCAGGTCGGTTCGTCCGGTCAGGTTGTCTAATTATGTTGTTCCCTATTATGCGACATGTGTGTGCCATTTACAGGTTGGGAATGAAACAAGTGGGGGAGAAGTGTCTGCTTCTCTTGGATGATCCAATTGTTGAAAGATTGGATATCACGTTACGGTAGGAGGGAGTGCAGTGTTGGATTGTTCAACTGTTGAGAATGGTGTGATCCTTGAGGGAAGACGGTAAGGTGTTTTCGTTATTCACTTCCTTGTGAGGGGGAAGGCGATGTTGTGGCTAGAGATGGGCCGGTGAGGTGTGGAGTATCCTGACGTGTTTTCTTAGGAGGTGCACAGTTATCTTTAGTTAGAACAGGATGATGTCATTTTTGGACGAATTGATGGAGATAAACCATGTGCTTACCAATTATTTAGATGAGTGGTGTAGTGTGTTGTTGAGACAAGTGTAGCTCCAGTGTTATTAGTTAAGAAGGAAGAAGGTAGTACGAGATGGTGTGTGGATTACCGACGGTTGAGAATGAATATCCATTTCAACGGGATTGATGATTTGATGGACCAACTGATGGGCTAGTGTGTTTTCGGTATAATGGAGTTGAAGTCAGATTACCTTCAGATTTGGGTGAAAAGTGAGGATAGTTGGAGAATCTTAGAAGTAAGAGAAAGAGGTGGAACTCATGTTCACAATTTCCAATCTTCGTTTTCGCACTTAAGTAACAACCTACACTAAACAGGTGATAACTTTTCGCTAGTAACTCCGATGGGAGCGATTCTGGACTTTTTGGAAAGCTTGCGAAATTTCCTACAGTTTTCATATAAACTTTGTCTTCTACATGTTTTTGAAGAGGGAGTTTGAAGATTTGGGTCTGATGCTGAATTTGGTGAGGACAGGTATACGGGATTCCTTGACCAGCCTCCATTACGCAGGTGATAACTTTTTAATCGAAACTCGGATTAAAGTGATTCTTGAATTTCTAGAATCTACAGGAAATTCCCTTCATTTTGGAATATAATTTTGTATCAAGAAAGTCTGTATCAAAGGAGATAATTGTGTTTGAAGTTGAGCGAGTCTTGCTGAAATGGTTGTGATGAGTTCATGTATAAGATGTTTGGTAATAGGAAGGTGGTGAGAATATCGGAGAAGCACATGGAGGTGCGGCGTATGCCAATATAGAATGAGTAGAGTGGAGATATTTTTGAGGAAGGAAGGAGGTTAAATAGTAAAGTGGATTGTGTGTCATTGATGACATAGTGTCGACATGTGTCGGGAAGACTTTGGAAAGTTTCTATCACCAACCAGATGATGAGATGGTACTGTTAAGATTGTGATTAGGATTAGACCGAATGTGAAACTATACGGATCATCGAGATTGTGAAATTAAAGAAAGGATGAAGGATTTATTAGTATTGTTAAAGTCCTCTATTTGGATAAGTGTTTCATTTAGAGCGGACCGATTTGGATTGTACTAGAAGTAGTAGCATTTCTGGTTTTGGGAGAATATTTAACAATTGTGTTGTGTTACAAGCGTGTATAGGAGAATATGTAATAGATTTTGGGTGTTTATATATCATTGACGAGGTTGAAAAGAAGGGAATTAAGAAAACGGTTGTAAGCCTTAGAGAGATAGTGGAGCATTATGCTTAGGTAACTTTGGGCACGAAGTAAAGGACGATATTGTAGTTGGGTAATGATGATTTATGCCACCTTTATGGTTGCCGGCTGTCTATTGACAAATTAAGGAACTGATCACCCTTAATCTCTTGTTGACAGTAGACGGAATCATGTTGGATGGGATAGACGTGTCTTGCCAGCTGGGATGGTATGTATAGTGAATTGTTAGAGTTAAGCCAAGTGCTTACAGATTGTTTTGATTAGTCGATACAGCTTCCTACATCTGAGGATGAGGCGGACTTGAGGATGATAGCGTGAGGTTGCGAGTTAATTGGTGAGTAGTATGGAAACTCACAGTTGTGTTTTGAATAGCTTGAGTTTTGATGTGTGATGAATCAAGAATCCGATTGACATGGGACTTGAAGCGTTGGAAAGATGATCTAATGAGGAAGTAAATGGAAATGTGAGACCATGATTTGACCAAGGATGTCGGGTAGAGGATGGTAGTGGGCTAGTATGCCTTGAAGTGTATGTAGAGAGTATGAATTATATCTCCCATACTTATTTGGATAATTTAGAACTGGTGTTCGTTGTGGATGTTCTGATCTATTATAAAATTAGAAGAAGAACGCGTAGAGTATTTGAGAATTGAGTTACAAGTATTGAAAGAAGTGGAGTTATATGTTAAGTTATCAAAGTGTGATTTTTGGTTAGTAGAGATGAGTTTACTTGGTTGTGTTAATTTAGATGAGGGTATTGTTGTGGATCCATCCAAGTAGATGTAGTTCTACAATGAGGAAGCTCTGCAGTAGGTTATGGGGAGTATAATATTCTTGGACTTAGTTGGTTATTATCACGGAGTTTGTAGCAGGAATCGTGAAGGGCGCTTAGCACCGTTGAGCGCGCCCAGCGCGGTCTGGAAGACTCTCGCCCTCTCGAGGCAGAAGCGAGCGCGCTTAGTGCGAGTCGGATGCCGCTTAGCGCGGCCTGGGAGTGAAAAAGGTGATTTTTCTTGTTGAAGTTAATTGGAAATGTGTATCCATATGCGGTCACGACATTGGGATGCTGTTATGTGTTTAAGATGAGTTTAGACAGTGTGATAATATAAGATGGTGAAGTTGTAGCTTATGTTTTACGATAGTTGGAGATTGATGAAAGTATCTATCCTATTCAAGGTTTGGAATTGGTTGAGGTTGTAATTGTGTTAAGTATCCGGAGGAATTATTTTTATGAATCTAGGTCCGAAGTGTTTAGTAATCACAAGACTGTAGAATACCTGTTTGGTCGGAATTCTCGATGAGTTAAGTCGAAAATCGTTTCTTATGTCTGCTTTAATGGTCGGAAGTTGGATGTGAACTTGGTAGATTTGATAGTTGCGAGTAATTCGAGCACAGTGAAAACGTGGTGTAGTGCAGTTTGTTCATATGTGTGTAACAACGACGTTGGTAGTTTGGTTACATTGAGGTTGTGTTATGGACTTTTGTGTTTTTATCTTTGTTATTGCCTCGTTACCTATGGTGATGGTTCGCGTGCGAGTAGCTAATTCCTATGATGGAGAATTAGGGGAGTGTGGCCTATGGTGATGGTAACGATCGTGTTGTGTTCTGGTTCATAGTGAACCTGTGAGTTCTTAACTTGGTTATTCTTTGTATCTTGAGTTGGTCGTCGAGTGCATTGCGTGAGCATTGCATCTTGTTGTTGTTGTCATTAATAAGGTAGTGTGTTGTTTTGTGTTAACCGCGGTGTTGCCTTTCATGGCATGGGAATTGATTAGTTGGATATGAGGACGTATCTGGGGTAGTTCGCATCAGGTAAATTTTCGAGGACGAAAATATTCTAAGTGGGGGAGAGTTGTAACGCCCCATTTTTATTTAATTATTATTTGTGAATATAATAATGAGTTATTGTAGTTGATTGTATGTTTGTTGTGTACTTGTTATGTTTCATGTACCCGTAGTAGGGGTAGTGGCCTTAAGGATAAGTCTTGGAGTTAGTAGGGGTGTGCGACTAAAAGCGTAGAGAATTGGTGGTGTAAAGTGTATGATTAATTAATCTACTTTTAATTAATTAGAATGGTGTAAAGTTAGATATTAGTGGAATTATGTGAATAATGTGAATTATTATTATTATTATTATTATTATTATTATTATTATTTTATTTTATTTTATTTTTTTGAAATAAAGAATATTTATATATCTCAAAAAAACAATACAAAGCCCAAAGGCGACCAAACGGTCCAGCCACTCTAGCAAGACGAACAAAACAAAACCAACCTAATTACAAAAGCATTTTTGCTAATTGGCTTCTATATTTGGCTTTTTGCCATCCTCTAAAAACTATACTATCCTTTATGTTTCTAATAACAGTATTTTTTATCACATTTACCCTCAAAAGTAATTTTATTTCTATACCCCCAAATTCCATAAACTACTTCAGTCGCAACAAGCTTTAGAATCTCTTTCCTCCAGCCTTTGCCTTTAGTAGCTCTCACTAGCCATGGAAGTTCATCCTTCCAATTCAGCGGCCTATGATGTATCTCTAACCAATCAAGAAAATATTCCCAAATGCTTCTAGTATCACTACACTCAAACAACAAATGATCAATAGTCTCCTCCTTATACTTACATATGCTGCAATTCACCTCATGGATTAACCCAAAATTCTTCAGTCTAGTTTTTGTAGCCAGCCGTCCATGACACGCAACCCATAAATTATGAACAGCCCTTGGTCATGCTAGGTTGTGACAGATTAAGGAATGCCAATTGACAGGATTATCATTCTCAACCAACTTCAAGTAAACCTTCATCATGTGAAACTTCTTTCTAACAATCATATCATCCCAATCAGTCTGAATTCTGTTGATCAAATGCCTCTGTTGTAGAATATGTTTTAGAATCCAAGAACATCTATTAGTATCCTCAGTACAATTGAGAATAGAATCACCTTTTAAGTAATAACTATGGACCCATTTAACCCATAAGTTATCACTTTTAAGGCAGATGCTCCATAGACATTTCAACATAGTAACCTTATTCCAAATCTCCAGGTTAACTATATTCAAACCACCATTCTTAATTGGGCTGCACATCTTCTTCCAAGATATAGGACTCTTTCTACTGACCTCATCTTTACCTGTCCAGATAAACGATCTACAAATTACATTTATCTTGTGAATAACTACCTTAGGAAGTGGTAAACAACTCATCCAATAATGAGCTATGGCCTGGGAAATACTTTTGACCAGCTGCACTAAGAAGCTTTATTGTCCAATGTTTTATTCTTGCAGTAATCTTGTCAATCAGAGGAAGATAGTGATTTACATTAAGTCTTCTACCAGATAAAGGGACTCCCAAATATCGAATAGGTAACTGCCCCTGATCAAACCCAGTTAATTCTATAATACTCTGAACTGTATCAGCAGACATACCACCACAGAAAATTCTGCATTTGTTTGGATTAATACTCAGCCCAGTAGAATTAGAAAAATGATGAAAAGCTCCCAGAATCATCTCAATTGACACTTTGTCTCCTTTGCTAAACAGCAAAATATCATCTGCAAAAGACAAGTGAGTTAAACCAAGTTTTTCACACTTGCTATGGTGATTAAAGTTAGGATTGATTTGCATCTTAGCCATGAGTCTATTCATATACTCCATCATAATCACAAACAATAATGGAGAGATAGGATCCCCTTGTCTAATACCCCTCTTAGCATGAAGAATATCAGACATCTCTCCATTAATGTTGAATCTATAACTGACAGTGTTGACAACTTTCATTATCCAAGATGTAAATTTGTGAGGCATTCCTATCTCATTGAGAACAATCTCCAAAGCCCCCCAATCAATCATATCCTATGCTTTTTGAAGGTCCAGTTGGAGCATGCATCTTGGAGTCCCTCCTTTTCTATCATAACCTCTCATTAACTCAAAGGCCAGAAGAATATGGTTGTGAATGACCTGCCCAGGAGTAAAAGCAGCCTGGCTTTGATGAATTACCTTTTGTAAGACCCTTCCAAGTCTATTAGTCATTATTTTTTAGATGACTTTGTAGAATGTAGTGCAGCCAGCAATTGGTCTATAATCCTTCACATATCTAGCAGTCTCACTCTTTGGAATAAGTGTCACAATAGTACAGTTAAACCCTTTCATCATATTACCTCTATCAAAGAATTCATGGACAACTTCAATGAAATCCTGTCTGATAATACTCCAGCTAGTCTTGAAAAACTTAGCTCCAAATCCATCAATACCAGGTGACTTCAAATCCCCTATATCCTTCAGAGCCTCAGTTATTTCCTCTTACCTTGTATTATTATTATTATTATTATTATTATTATTATTATTATTATTATTATTATTATTTGATAATATGAATTAAAAATATTAATAGTAATATAATGGGATAATATAATGAGATAATTAGATGTGTAAAGTTGTGAAGGGCATAGTGGTAATTGTATGAAGATTAAGTGAGGGCAAATGAGGCAATTCATTATTTGGAGTATATGTGAGAATGAGAAAGTGGGAAGTCATTATTCATTCTACGTAAAAGTGAAAGAAAGTTGAAGAGCTAAAGGGAGAAAGAGGGAGAAGAGGCTAGGGCAAGAAGAAGGAGAGGAACCCATTGAGGAAGAGGGAAGCTCATCAATACAAGGTAAGGGTGGGATTTCTTTAATCACTCAAGGGTTAGGTGATGTAGGTATATGGGTAGGAATTATTAGGTTGATGCCATGGATTGTTGTTTATGGATTGTTTAGGGTTTTTGGGAAGAATCTATAACTAAAAATGTTTGAAATTGATGGAATTGTTGTATTCGAATTGTTGTGATTGTTATGAATAATGTATATGTGGTATAAACGGGTTTTGATGACTTAAATTGGGGTTAAAAATGCAATTTAAGGGTGTGAAATCGCAGTGGGAGAAGTGCTGTCATTGCAGGAATTTTTGGCTGAATCGCAGAGCCCGCTCTAGCCCGCTTAGCGCGGTCCCCTCGGGCAGCTCATTTTAAAAACTTCGAAAATTCATAACTTTTGGCTCGTAAATCCGTTTGGGTCGCCGTTCGAATCGTTGGAAAGCTGACTTTATGTACTTTAGGTTAAAATTATTTTCAATGATAGATTTCCAACTATTCGACGTGCCATATGTGTTTCCGTGTAGGTTCCGATGTGTTGAAATGTGAAATGTAGGAGTTAGTCGTAGGAATGTGTGTTGTGATTGTTGCTTATGATGTTGCGTGATGTTGTTGAGAAGTTGTTGTAGCATACCATGTGATTGTAATCGTTGTTACTTATAATATTGTGTGATGATATTGTTGACTAGTTATGGTATGATGTGTTGTAACTTAACTGATAAATGCAATAGTTGTTGTTTTATGAAGTTGCATGATGTTGTTCTTGAGTTGTTGTGACGTAACTTGTAAATGTACTGACTGTTACTTATGTGGTAGTATGATGATGACGTTGAGTTGTTACGGCATGTTACGTGGTTGGCATGTTTTGATGAGCTATATGCATGTTTCGATAAATGCGTGTTGATTGTCAAGTGGTGTTGGCATGATGATGAATGTGCTAGGTGTATGCATGAGTCGTTGTTGCATATTGTCATTGATGGTGCATGACATGTGCATAGTTGTGGGATGGCATGCCCAGATGGGGTGTTATCGTCTATCCGAATTCCTTGATGGAATCGTTGTTGTTGGCGTGATTGTGTGCCCATATAGGGTGTAAGCAATCACAGTTGTTGGTGCGATCATGAAAGAGGGGTCGTACGTGACCATGAAACAGGGTTCGTTGGTGTGATCATGAAGTAGGGGTCATACTTGACCATGAAACAGGGGTCGAGAGTTTCGACGGGAACTGTGATCATGAAACAGGGATCGATTATGGTACCACATACATTGAGTCTAGTTGGTGTCTCTTTGTAATTCTTTTGATAGTTGTGTTGCATTGTGATTGGATTGATTATCTGTGTTATGTTGAATTGTGTGAATTGTGTTGGAAGTGGTGTTGTGGGTGATATACTTAATAATTTATGCTCTTATATTTATATCTTCTTTCTCTTTTGTTTGATTTAAGAATCTTACCCCTTCTATTTGAATGTTGCCTCCACGTGGGTAACGTACAGGTAATCAGGAGTAGTGTGGAAGTCGTGGTCGGTGAAGACGAGGTGCTTCACTTTAGTTTGGAGTCTGCTCTGATATGTAACATTAGGAGTTGGGAACGCTTTATGCATGATTTTACTTTGTTAAAGAATTACAGTTGTCATTACATTGTTGAAAACTAATATTTCGATTAATTGAAACAGTTATATTTTGTTGATCAGAATGAAGAATTTCCGCTGTGTAATAAAGATGATTTTTGGATTAAATTTGCATTAATATTTATTATATGTTACATGTCTTATTTATGAGCAAGTTTTTGTTGAAAGTAATACCCTTTTATTCCGAGTTGTTTCGTTTTACTTTGATTTTTCGATTAAATTATTCGGGGGAATTTAGGGTGTTACAGTCTACGCATTGCGTGTAAAGTTCTTTCGATTTCTGCGTCAAAATTAAAGTTTGCTAAGGGTTCTCCTCGCATAAAAATGTTAGACGCAAATTAGTAGTAACAGTAATAATCCAAAAGTTATAAAGGAAAAATAAAAAAAATAAAAATAACAATTAAAAATAACATAAAAATAAAATTTTAGTCATAGAGTGACAAAATTTCAATTGAATTAACACACGAACTTATAATTTGGCAGTCCCCGGCAACGGCGCCAAAAACTTGATCGAAAAAATAGCAAGTGTACTATTTTTACTGATGTAGTAATAATAGGGGTTATCCCCAGAATCGATCTCTCGAGGACTGCGTGTAATTATCAGTGCAGATGTTATTTCAATTGAACAAAAATTTCTTAAGGGTTTGTTTGTTTTGAAAATTATAATAACAATTAAGAAAATAAGCAGAATGAATAAAATGACTTAGACAAATATGAGAAGCTATGCTAGGGAGTGTATATAATTAATTGCTCTGCAATAAACCCAATTATCATTCAAAGAGACATGCATCAACCCTTAGCTTACCAAATCTTATTAGTATTTTTCCTTAATTCCCTAACAGAAAAACCTTTGATATTCTCCCTTGACCCTAATTCCTTAGAGATCTCAGAATAACATCAAACAATAGTTTTGACAAGATTTTTAAAGGTTATTATGGGGTATCCTCATTCCTAAGCAATATCTATCGCAATATTATTTTACAAAAGCATTAGGTTGGTTTGTCCGACCTAACCCTAACCGTAAATCAATTTCAATTGGTCCGATCGAAAAAGCATTAAGAATATTGCAAAATAAAAGCTTAAAGGGAAAAGCATAATCTCATAGAATAATTCAAAATAGGTTCATTACATTGCAATTTAGGGACACCCCCTAGCATTGGGGGGTTTAGCTACTCATAGTACTAAAAAAAATTACAATATGAAAACTAAACATTACAAGAATTCAGGATTATGTTAATCTTCAATTGCTCCCGCGCATGAAAACCTTCCGTTCTCCGTTGGTTCTTAATCCCTCAATCTTTTATCGTAACTTTTCTTTTTTTTTTCCCAAAAAGTCATTTTCTCCTTCTCAAAAAGTGCCTAAAATACTCTCAGGTCCAATACATTAATGGGGAAATGCCCACAATACCCTCATGGAACACAAAGGTAAAAAATCCAAGAAAATAAGAAGATGAAGCGTCCAAGCCAACACGGGCCGTGTCAGCTGACACGGGTGACCGTGTTGGCTCCCTGTTATTTCGAAAATAAAATTTTTCAGTGCCAGACTTACTGACACGGGGGGCAGTGTCAGGTGACACGGGCATCTGTGTCAGCCCACTGTTTTTCTTCATATTTTCATTCTTTTGGCTTCTTCCTGACACGGCCAGTGTCAAGTGACACGGGTGGTCGTGTCAGGCCATTGTCTTCATTCCAATTTCATTCAGAATCTTGCGAGTTTTCTCGTTTTTTCGCTCCGATTCCTCCTGAATGTTTATATGAACCTGAAAACACTAAAGAACACAACCAAGGCATAAAATACGGTAAAAGAGATATAAAAAAAATAAACCCTAACAAAAGATTAACTAAAACAAACAGTGAAATAACATATGAAAACCACTGATCAGTAAGTCATAAGACATTGGCATAGGATCCAATTTCCTTCCTAGCTTCCTTTGTTATGAAATAGATAGTGTTATAGACTTTGTTGCGAAGGCATCATCCTAGGTTGTTGTATTTGAAGCATTGGGTAGTCCTGTGGCTGGTATGGCGAAGGGTTGCCCTCTTTCTTTAATGGTACTTGCCCATCTTGAGTCCCTCCATAGTTTCTTGGGACATGTGGCAAGTTCGTTTGTGAGTATCAGGAAGTCCACTAGCTAGATAGTTGGAGGAAGGTAGAAAGCGGAATGGGTATGCAAATGTATGTGTATGTATACAAATTCATGAAAATTCATGGGTATGCAAAAATATTATTTTATTTATTTTGAAGGTATACTAAAAAGTTTTGAGATGCAATGCAATTGTCACATTAGGGTAGTGTCAAATAGGGATAATGGGAACCCACGTATGGGTTTAAGGATAATGTAGAAGAAAAGGGCACCTTATTTAGGAAGGCTCCTTGCAGGTAGGGATAAAGAGAGGTATGGGAACCCATATATGAGTTTAGGGATAATGTCAAGTATAAGGACACCTTACTTAGGAAGGCCTCTTACAAATAGGGATAATGACTGGAATGGGAGACCCAAATATGGGTTTAGGAATACGATGATGATAGAACAACCTATGGGAGGGCTCCCTATGATAGGCTGATTCTAAGTTTACTACCCAATTCCCTCACATGTAGGCTCTAGGGTTTCATTTGGTTGTTTTTAGAACAAATCCAAGGTCATGGACCCTAGACAAAACTGCATCATAATAGAGCATATCCCTCCGATGATAAAATTTCAACAGGGTCTCCCTTAGGAAGGCTTTGTATAAACAAAGTCTCGCGTTCGGGTTCTAGAAGAGGTCCTTAAAGTCATGGATCAAGCTTAAAGTTTTATCATGAAGAAGTGCTAGCCAACTCATGACAAAATCTTTGAACTGATCTACTCTAGGTGGAATCGTCATTAAAGACCCCATGGGATAAGAATCCACAGTGGCCAACACATGATGACCCCTTACTTAACTTATGATTTTCCCTCAAGCTTGGGTTTTATCTTCACACATAAGAAAATCCCAACCAAATGATATGCATAATAATAGATAAAATAGAAATAATAAAATAGAAAGAAAAAGTTAATAAATGAATAAATAAAATACAAAAATAAATAGAAGTAAACAGGCAAGGAAGACAAACAAAATCCTAGAACTAGAGGTTAGGATGAACTCTCTTTAGGGAAGTATGACTCCCTAGTAGAGTCGCCAGCTGTCTCGACTGGAAAATTTACAGAGTCACCATCATCATTTATTTGTTCCTAAAGAACAAGGAAATAATGATAAAACCTAATAACTAAGGGTGACATATTAGGTTCAGGAGTTGATTAACAAATGGAAAGGAGTTAGACACCCCTCACTTCCATTGTACTCAATGAGATCCTTCTCTAATTCTGGGGTTATTATGTTTACTTAAGAGAATGTTTGCTTACTTACTTAGTAACCGCTTAATTTATTTATTTATAAGGGATTATTTTATTATTAAGAGAAATTTTTTTAAAATAAGAAGAGGACAAAGAAAATGGTTTTTATGACTGTACTCGCTAGAGAGTTACAACTCTATGCCTACGTACCCTCAAGTTTATTGAAGGATCAAAGCACCGTAGTTCGTCTAGAAAATATTTGTTTGTTTTATTGATTTTGGATCTTGAAAAGTTTTCAACGCATTGGAGGCAGATAAGTGTTTGATTTGAAAAATGTCTCAATGCACGAGGGCAGAAGACTTAAAGTTTAAATGTGTGGAGTTGATTTTAATTGATTCGTTAATTGTAAAATATGGTGGTTAGTTTGATTTAAGAAAATAAATTAATAATAGGGATATCATTATTTTAATTAAATAAGAAAATTATTAAACAAATTAATTAGAAAAAGATTGATGTTTTGTTTTACCCCTCAACCCTAATTATTATCTCTAATTAAACTAATTAAAACCTTAAACTTATCCCAAGAAGTGATCCCACTATCCTAAAATTATCCTAAAGATCAAACTTAATTAACCCTAACTATCTTAATTAATCCTAACTAACTAACTAACTAACTAACTAAAAAAAAAAAAAAAAAAAAAAAATATATATATATATATATATATATATATATATATATATATATATATATATATATATATATATATATATATATTGTATTTTTTATGTCAATTATTATAATCTAAAGCATTTTAATAAAATCTAATGAAAATCAAATTGATTAACCACACTTGAATTTGAGATTTTATATTTTTATTTCCTTGTTTTTTTTAATTAGGGAAGAGAGAAGGATAATTTTTAATATTTGTGGAAAAGAAAAAATAAATATTTTTTTATATTTTGATGCTTTAATTAGCTAAAATGGAAATTATATATTTTTTTCTTAGAATTTTAATAAAAATATTTGGTGATTATGTACAAAAGGGTAAGTTTATTTATGTACAATATTATACATGATGAGGATTTTGTTTTTATTTGATATTTGGTTAATTAAGTAGGAGAAACTAATAAGTCTAAATTAAAAAAGTAATCAAAAGAATTAGATATTTTGTGTTCTTAGAATTTCATAATATTTTTATTAATTCCAATTAAGTCTGAATTATTATTATTAATATTATTATTATTATTATTATTATTATTTTATTTAATTACTTTTTTAATTAAAATAACTTAATAAAAAATTAATTTTAAATAAAAATATTAATTGAAATAATTAAAAAACTAATTAGTTAATTATATACAAATATTGAAATAATTATAAAAACTAATATTAATTACATACAAATATACACATTTAACTCATACAAAAAAATGTCAAATAAATTTCAAAATAATATCGGAAAAATAAATAAACTATGCATATATTGTTGTTAAGGCATGAAAAAAGAACCAACCTACATGATCGAGGTCTATCGCGGTGAGCAAAATTGTTAAGCTTTTGAGCTCTCTCCATTTTTTACACGATTGATTTCTATCCTTCAATTCCTATCTTTTCCTTTTGTCTTTGAAAAGATCTTTTTCTTTTGCCCTTGATAGAATAGATGTCGGTAGGAGTTTTAGGGTTTAGTTGTTGTTCTTTGTGAAATATGTAGGTCTATTTATAGGGTATAACTAGATCAAGAATTGAATGTCTGATTGAATTATTTAGGAAAGATTTTATCAAATTCAATCTTATTTATTTCTTAGAGACCAAGCCAATGAATCTGAATGGATTCATGACCTATGTACAGTATAACAACAAAATATAAATAAAATTGATTTTTTTAATATAATTTTTAATGCTATAATAATAATAATGCAATAATATTAATCAATAATTTGAAAATAATAACTAATATTTCAAAATGGTAATAATAATAGGAATAAAAAGATTTTGATTTATTTTTATTTTGATTTTTCCTTGATTTATAAACTAAAATACATTAAAAATAAATAACATAATAATAATTAAAAAATAATTTAATAATAAATTCAAAAATTAAATAAAAAACAATTTTAATTTTAAAAGAATGTAAGTGAAGGTAAAAACATAAAAAGGAGGAAAAAAATTTAAAAGTACATAAACTAAATATGATCACAATTAATCAAAACAATCAAAATCTATAAACCAAATTTATTTGATTTTTGATTTATGCCTATTTTATTCATTCAAATTAATTCTTTCATAAAACCATACAATCTCTACCCTAAAATGTAATAGTGAACAAAATATTTTTATTTTATGATTTTTTTTTGGATATTTTTATGAATAAGATGGAAAAAAGTAAAAAAAAAAAATTTTAAAAAATTCCTAAATAAGAAATATGAAAATTAATTAAAAAGATGATAAAAAAATTCCAATTGTGATTTTTTAATAAAACAAAGTTAAAAATAAATAAAAGGAAAAAAAACTAAAGGTGGGATTTGAACTCAGGACACCATGCAAATGTAACACCTTACACTTAAGTCCTTGCCAAATGGGTCATTTCAATCATTCAAAATGAAATGCCACTAACAATAATACTACCTCCGATCCTTTTTATAAGGAACATTTCACTTTTTTAGATTTATTAAATAATTAATGTATCTGGTCTATAATGCATACCAGATATATTAATTATTTAATGAATTTAAAAAGGTGAATTGTTCCTTATAAAAAGGACCGGAGGGAGTATAATTTTAATACTTAGTGAATTGTTTAACTTTAATGACTAATTAAAATATAATATCTAATCATAATAAATTTTTTATTCATCCCCAAATTCTAAAAGGTTAATACTAGTCCCAAAAAATAATAACAATTATACCTCTATAATATTTTTTTTCTAGTAAATTAATTTCAAACCTTCATAATGAAAACTATATGTCAGTTTTGACAAATTAGATTATAGTAATTGGCCCTTAGTGTAGAATTAAACTCCTTAAGGGAGAATAAAAAGTCAAAAAGGGGCCCCCCTTTGACTCTTTAGGTCATTGGGATTGACCAGAGAACTTGTACGGACACTGGACATGTTAGTGGTCTAAGTTATAAGTTAGATGAAAAGGGTGAAGAAAGGTGATCAAAATTTGGGGTACGACAAGAAGGATGAGAAGAAAGTTAAGAAAGAAAAGAACAAAGAAAAAGAGGTGGACAAGAAGTCAAATTCTCTTGTACCTTCTAGTTCTAAGTCCTCAAATAAAGAGCAAGATGATAGTGGAACCGATTGATGATGAATCTATGAATGATGAGGAAATTGGGTTGTTTGTTAAACGGTACTATAAGTTCATTAAGAGAAATGGAGTGAAGCACTCCGACAAGAATCTCATCAACTATATAAGATAATAAAATTCCTCAAAGCAAGATGAGTATAAGAAAGGAAAATCTAAAGGTTCATGTTTTAATTATGGAAAGGGATGTCATTATAAGTCGGATTGTCCACTACTTAAGAAAGATAATGGAAAGGGTCAAAACAAGAAGTCTAGCAAGCCTAGAAGAGCATACATAGCTTGAAAAAGTGATAGTGAATCCTCAAGTGAAGGTAGCTTAAGTGAAAGTGATGAAGCGGGAAAATTTTGCCTCATGGCCCATCATCATAAGAAGAAAAATGTAAGTCATTCTAAATATGAACCTATTGATGAAATGTCTTATTCTGAATTACAAATTGCTTTTGAAAATCTATATGGTGAAGTCGTAGATGCTTTTAAAATTTAGGCTTCAAATAAAAGAATTTTTTCATACGTTGAGGCTAAAATTTTAGAAACTAAAAAACAAATAGAAGCTCTTAAGAAATACATGTTAGATGCTTCAAAAGTTGATGTTGAGGAAGAGAAATCTTCTTGGATTGATTGTGAAACTTGTCACATTTGGAAAAAAGAAGTCATTACTCTAAAGGACAAATTGAACAAGACTTTAGAACCAAAAGTCACCTTTGCTATTGATTCCACAAAATTCAAAAGATCTTTAAATGCTCCTTACAAAAAGTATAAGTTTGTTGAAAAGGACTCAAATAGCAAAAATAATACTCATCATCACTTGACTTATCACTATTGTTACAAGAAAGGCCATACTATTGCTAAATTCAAATTTAGGAGATACCTTGTTCCTAAAGGTGTATTTCAATGATTGCCCAATGTAGCACCCCAAAATTTGCCTTTTTGTTTCTAACTCTAACTGGCTTATGCTTCATTTCACTTGCATCATCATTTTGCATTTGCATGGTTCTCTTGGACATGGGATCAAGGTATTTTTTTAGCAGCTCAGGGGGTCATCAGTTCCGGGGTTATTTCAGTAGTGTTCACAGCTTAATAGATAGTTTTCAAAGTCATTTCGAGCATTTATTTTGCTTACTGAATGATTTGATTATCAGAAGTTTCGGCATTTTCTTTTGCCCGGTGATTCAGTACCGGACAGTATTTTCCCGCAGGATATTTCGAGCGCGAAAAGAAATTCACAGCTTATTCTAGGCATGATTCAGTGGCAATATCAAATGGCAAGTGTCAGAGGTCTAACGTGGCTCAGAACAGGTGGAAACAGGCGATTCTTCAAGTTTTCCTCCACTTGGCGCCAAAAAATTTGAATTTTTGAAGGTGGTAATCGATTACCACATCTGAGTAATCGATTACCATGGGCGAATTTTTCCCAGTCTGCTCATTTTTCAGCACTGCAGAATTTGGTTCCAAAGGGTGGTCATGTGATTTACTTGTGCATTTGCTGGAAGGATCTAGAAATGCTTCATTTTCACAATTTAATTGCATTTCCCTCCAAAATTCAAACACTCTCATTCCTAATTCCACTTCTAATTTCCATTCCTCTTACTAACCCACACTCCAAACCACATTTTTATCCCTAACCTAGGGGTTATTTAACCACATTTGCTCAAAACCTCAAGGATTCATTCTCATTCACCCTCATTTTCAGAATTTGCTCTCAATTCTCTCTCACTTTTTCACTCACCATCTTCATCTTCAACCTCTCACCAAAGCTCCATATTCATAGATTCACAAATTCTTCATTGGAATTTGTGAATTCTTGAGCTAAACCTCCATCACCTTCTCATTTTTGGTTCAATTCTGCAGTAGCAACTTGTTTGAATTCAAATTCAAGGTTTTGGAATCACTTCTTGGAGAGCTTTTGTTTATTTGTGGATTATTGCTTGATCTTCAAGTGTTCTTGATAAAGCTTCATAAATCTCTAGATTTCTTGCTTTGATTCATCAATTATTTTCGTTTGCAACACTTACCAAAGCAATTCTCGCCTTTATAGGTTGGTGTTTCTTAGATCTATGCTTAATTTCAACTTATGCAATGTAGATACATGGTTTTCAATGTGATTTGATCCATTTGCTTGGTTTGATTTATGATCTTGTTGTTTGATTGATGTATTTTGTGTTTGATTACTGATATTTGATGTGAATTTCGTGCATAATTGATTACATGATCATTTGGATGATTGCATAAGTCATTTGCCATTGAAAAGTGCTTCTGAACTGGGTTTTTTGGCACTGTCTCAGTGGTAATCGATTACCCTGCCCTTTCAACGTGTATTTTTTCAAGTTTTCAAAGGGTAATCGATTACCACTGGGACAGATTGCCCTTTTCTTGTATTTTCAAGCTTGTTTGAGTTCCTTTTCATACCTAAACTTCAGGATTAATATGATGTTGATTTGTGGATTATTCTTGAGCTGTTTCACCTCACATGATGCTATGGATGTGATTCTTCGACACGCGACTTTTGGTTTCTGTAACGAATGTGCATGTTTATTTTGTTTTGCATTCTTGATGTGATGATCATGTTGCATAATCTTTTGTGCCACTGTGATTGCTTGTTCTTGATGTTTATCTTGCTGGATATATGATTCATGTTCATGTTTGCTTTCGATTCCATGATCGCGCATTCGTTTCAAGCGATTAATTGTTGATTTATTAAATTGTCCATGATGCTTTAGAGAATGTTCAAGTATGCAATGTCTTTGATCTGTTCATGCCTAATTTTTTGATGCTTAATTTGTATATGCATGTGAAGCATTCATTCTTGCATGGTGGTTGTACATGTTTGCAAGTCATGTGTTTCCGTTTAAATGTGAAGGCATGTTTGTGTGCGATTCTTTTGATACATGATTGTGCTTGGATATATGACATGTTCATCATTGTTTGATCAACCTTGGATGTATACTTGATATTGTATTGGTACATGATTGTGTATGATTGATGCCTTTGCTTATGCATTTGTCTTGATGCATTGCTGCCTAAGTTTTTACACCTGCTATTTTCGAGTTCCACATGCTGTTAATCGTGCATCCATTCTATTTGCTGCCTTTTATACCTATTTCTGCCTGAAAGTATGTGCTGTTGAAAGTAGTCTTATTTGTATGCTGGGTTTTACTGTTGCGTTGGTGCTGGAGCGATGTTGTAGCTGCTGTTTTTAGCTTGTTTCTCTTGGTTTTAGTTTGTTTTCGCATGATCCTTTAGGATTCCTAGCACCACTTAATTTTTTATTAAGTGGAGGTAGGATAGACATTAGGCTTTCAATCCATGCATGATAACAATTAGGATATTCCATTTTAAACCTTAACCTTAGGTCCATCTTTTTGCATGCTAACACTAGGTAGAATTCCCTTTCTATCTCAACTCTAGGACCATTGTGCATGACAACATTAGGATCTAGTTTCCTTAAGCTGTTTTCCTTTTCAACCTTTGAGTCCTTTCTCTTCTCATCTCAAAACAAAATCAAAACACTTAATAAATACAACGAGTATTGTGCGCCACGAGCCTTAAGTACATGGGAAATGAAGAATGAAGGGTCTCCCTTCACTTTTCTAGAGTGTTTAGCATACGTCTCGTTTAGGGGCGACCATGCGACGCATTCGCTCCAATGTCATAGACTTTAGTGCAATACAAGTTTCAAACTAACTTAACTCACTTCTGTCTAAAAAACATAAACTAGATGCAAATCTTTTTATCCTTCGGGATGGGTTTTAGATCATTTTTAAAAAAAAAGCATGTTATTTCTATTCTACCGCAAACAGACATCGACCCTAACTGTTGGAACGCGAACTTAACGTCGCTCATAAAAAACACTTATCGACTGCTCTGATTTCCTCTTTCTTGTCCGATTGAGGATACGTAGGCACGAGACGACGATGTCTTGGCGAGCACAACCGTCCCTCATTCACCTGTAGTCCTCTGAACTATGTTGACTCTGACTTTCCCATTGCACGAGGGAATACGTAGGCCTAGGACGACGAAGTCTTATCGAGTCTCCTTTTCTTCCTTTTGTTTTCCATTTCCGTTTACCAGTAGGCTTTAGATAACACACCCTTTGATTAGACAACAAGTGCGGATCCTGTTGAGTACAACGGACGCGAGGGGGTGCTAATACATTCCTCTCGCGTAACCGACTCCCGAACCCGGACTATGGTTGCGATGACCATGTCTTTCCCTTTTTTGAAGTTTTCTTCGATTGTTTCCTTTCCCTCTGTCGGGATAAATAACGTTCGGTGGTGACTCTTCTGTTTTTTCCATTCACTCTTAAGGACCCGATGAAAATTGGGTACCAATCACTCTTGTTTGATCTTGCAGGTTGAATGTCTTGGCTCCATGTAAAGAATGTGGTTTCTTGATAGTGGTTGCTCAAGGTATATGACGGGTGACATTTCTCTATTCATTGACTTCATGCCAAAGAAAAAGGATTTTGTGACCTACAGAGATAACAACGAGGGTGCAATACTTGGTAAAGGTAGTGTAGGTAATCCCTCTTCTACTTTTATCTCTAGCGTAATAATTGTTGAAGGCTTTAAACATAATTTACTTAGCATTAGTCAACTATTCTACAAAGGCTATAAAATACTTTTACAAATAGTGTTGCATAATCGAACACAATGATAAGAAAGATTATCCGTTTAAGGACTTAAGGTTAACAACATCTATATGCTTAACTTGAGTGATGTATCTTTAACAAATACTAAGTGTTTAGTAACCATGAGTGAAGAATCTTGGATATGGCATAGACGCTTAGCTCATGTTAACTTTGATCTACTCAATAAAGTAGTTTCAAAAGATCTAGTTACCGATTTATCAAATATTAAATTTTCAAAAAACCACCTATGTGATGCATGCTAATTGGGAAAGCAAACCAGGGTCTCTTTTTAATCCAAAAATATTGTTTCAACTTCTAGACCTCTCGAGCTTCTCCATATGGATCTTTTTAGTCCTTCTAGGACAAAAATATTAAGTGGTAATTACTATGGTTTTGTTATTGTAGACGATTACTCTAGATTTTGTTGGACTATTTTTTGTGTAGTAAAGATGAGAATTTTTAGCTTTCACATCTTTTGCAAAGGTACCCCAAAACAAATTAAGTTCAAACATAGTTGCTATTCGAAGCGATCATGGAGGTGAATTTAAAAACCACCTCTTTGAAGATTATTGTGATAAACCTGGCATTGAACATAATTTTTCCACTCCAAGAACTCTATAACAAAATGGTGTTGTGGAATGCAAATACATGTTTATATAGGAGCTGGCAAGAACTTTGATCAATGAGAGTAGTCTACCAAGATATTTTTGGGCCGATGCTATTAGCACGGTGTGTTATGTTTTAAATAGGATGCTTGTTCGTCCTATTTTGAATAAAAAACCTTATGAACTTTTAAAAGGTAGAAAGCCAAATTTATCACATTTTCATGTCTTCGGATGTAAATGTTTTATCTTGAATAATGGTAAGGATAACCTTGGAAAGTTTGATGTAAAAGTTGACGAATGTGTCTTTCTTGGATACTCTTAGTCAAGCAAAGCTTATAGAGTGGACAATAAGAGATTACTTATTGTTGAGGAGTCTGTACATGTCACGTTTGATGAATCATATACAAGAAATGTCGGAAAAGGTATTTCTTTTCATGATGCAGGTGTATCTTCAGAAGACATACTCAATGACACAGAAAAAGAAATTGATCAACCTGAAGCGGTGAAACCTGAGGAGGAGGAGGAGGAAGATAACAAAAGAAGAAGGATGAGAGTCCAACTAAAGTGGATGGCTTGAAGGTCTTTCAAGGACCATCTAATTGACAACATTCTTAGAGACATCACCAAAGGCATGACTACACGCTCTAAGCTAAGTAATTTTTGTTATCATTTTGCATTCGTTTCACAAGTAGAACCTAAAAATGCAAAAGAAGCCTTGATTGACGAGCATTGGCTAATGGCCATGCAAGATGAGCTAAATAAATTTAAAAGAAATGATGTGTGGGACCTTGTCTCACCTCCGCGAGATCATCAAATAATTGGCACTAAGTGGGTTTTTAGATATAAACTAGATGAAAACAGAGTGATAACTCAGAACAAAGCCCGACAAGTGGCTCAAGGATATAACCAAGAAGAGGGCATAGATTATGAGGAAACCTATGCTCCGGTTGCCTGCCTCGAGGCTATACACCTTTTACTAGCATTTGCATGCTCCGAAGACTTCAAATTATTTCAAAAGGACATGAAAAGTTATTTCCTTAATGGTTACATAAATGAGGAAGTGTATGTTTCTCAACCTCTCAGTTTTGAAAATCTTGAGTATCCTAATCATGTTTATAAATTAAAACGAGCTTTGTATGGTCTCAAACAAGCCCTTAGGGCTTGGTATGAGTGACTTACTAAATTTTTACTTGATCAAGGATACTCTAGAGGGAAGGTAGATACAACACTTTTCATTAAACGTCAAGGAAAACATCTTCTTCTAGTTCAAATTTATGTTGACGATATAATATTTGGTTATACTAACATGCAACTTATCAAAGAGTTTTCAAATCTTATGCAGAGCGAATTTGAGATGAGTCTAATGGGGGAATTAAATTACTTTTTTGGACTTCAAATCATGCAGCTCAAGGAAGGGACATTTTTGTGTCAAACTAAATACTGTCGTGAGTTGCTTAAACACTTCGGAATGGCAGATGCAAAGTCAATTAACACCCCAATGCCCACTAACGGGAATTTGGACAGAGATGAAAATGATAAGGATGTTAACATTAAAATGTATAGAGGTATGATTGAATCACTTATATATCTTACTTCATCTAGGCTAGGAGTGGCAAAACGGGTAGGGGCCCGCCAGTCCAGCCCGCTAACCAGCCAAAAAATGGCGGCTTAGGTTGGGACTTTGAGCCCACCTACCCGTTTTGCCTACCCCGCCAAAGCCTAAAAACCCAAGTGCTAAATACATAATGGGGCGGGGTTGGCCCGCCAGCCTGCTAATTTAAAAAAAAAAACATTTAAAAAGAATCTATTTCTTAAAAAATGAAATGGCCCAACCCAAGCCCAATACTGATTTATGGACATATCTATGAGATATTATCTGTCAGTTTCACATAATCACTTTCTCACTGAACAACACATGCGCTACACCTACGTACGACAATTCACAAATTGGAATCGTTGCATCAACGTGCCACCAATGCGAGCATTACGTCGCCTCCACTTTCGCTGTCGATCTCCTCCGATTCAGTTATTGCAGTGCTTTTGTTTTCGTTGTTTCATCATTGTTCATGTTGTTGTTGTTTTTTCTTTAAGTATTGATTAGAGTTATTGATGCTTTGTGAATCAAAATCTATTGTTGATGTTGATTTTGTTGTTATTTGTTGCGATTTGAGAGAACGAAATAGAGATGAGAACGATTGAGATTGTTGCGTTTGTGATGATTGTTGTTGTTTGTTTGTCGATTCGAGAGTAAGAAATAGAGAGGAGAGCCTTGGTTTTACAGTTGAAATATTGTATAATAGGAGCTGGAATAATACAGTATGATAGGAGAGCCATTTTGTTTCTTCAAGAGTTGGAATAAGACAATATGATAGTAGTATCACGTTCAATTTCATTCTAACCAAAATAATTGATGTTTAAGGATCTCTTTTACTTTGTAAACTAAAAACTATATGATGTTGTAAGAAAATATAAGACTAGTATCAATATTGGTTCAAGAATGGCAAGATGAAATGCAAAAGTTAAGTTGAAACAATGACTAGTACAAAATGAAAAAGGAAATGCATCTAATATGTCAGTAGCTTGGGTAGGAGGATATAAGAGAACAATGTATAACTTTTCTTGCAACTTTTGGATACAAAGTACATTTCCATGGAATTTTGCAGTACGTCAGGCATGGGAAAAAGATGATTTTAGGATTTCTATTTCTTGTAGTTTTCTTCTTGTGACCATTGCTGGTTTTTTTTTTGTGCTTATTCCTTTTGTTTTGGAAGAGTGAAAACTTGAATACTTATTGAATATATATTTCTAGTTATAGAACTGTCATTCCCAAACATGTTTGAGTATGTATCTAGCTCTCCTATGATATTGGAGTTAATATTTTCTTCTAATGATTGTCCAATGAAGTGTATTATTGTAAGATGCATAGTTCTGAATACACACATTACTCATTATTTTTCTTTTCTAAATTAAGAGAGTAACTCTCAATCCTCTACAACACTATACTTTACATATAGTATTCAAATAGTATCCTCTCAATCAATTTATTTTATTTCATTTCCCTTAATTCAATGCCATGCTAATTCATTCTTAGTTTAGCCATAGATTTATAGATATAATTTTGGTTGATTACTGTCTTACGTGGAAGTTTATAAAAAGTTATCATACTTTATTTTCTCTTATCTCATTAGGCATTTCAAAATGGTTTTTCAACCCTTAATTTTGAGTGGTTAGTAACATGGAAGAAAAGAGTACTATATGTATGACTAAAATTAAGGTTCATGGCAGGCCGAGAAATTAGACAAGTTAATTGTACATCTCTTTTTAGTGTGACAATATAATTATCATTGTTGTTATTATTGTTATTGACTTATTGGTATCTCTATTTGTGTTTATTGTGTTTCAGGACTTAGTTTGGATATGGATTTCTTAACTCCAATTGATGAGAGTGATGATGTAGATTTGGACCTAACTGTTAAACAAGATTGTGAGTCGGTGGAACCTAATAATAATGTGTTAGGGGAACCTAGTAAAATGAAGAACACTAAGAGAAAGCATAAATCTTAGGTGTGAAAGTTTTTTACTATGATAGAAGGGTTGGAAAATGAGGGAAGGAAAAGAGAAAAATGAAATGCATGTGGTACATCATATGCATGTGGAGGAAAACAATATGGGACAACTTCTCTAAAACGTCATCTTGAAGTTTGTAAGAAAGTTAATTTTTGAGATGTTGGTCAGATGATGCTATATATGCAAGGAAAGCAAAAATCATTAAAGGTTGATAATTTGGTATCTCGTGAAATGTGTGCTCGATTAATTATCAAGCGGGACCTTTCTTTTAAATTTGTTGAGTTTGAAGAGCTTACAGCTTGGCTTCGGTACTTGAATCCTGATTACATTCCTATCACTAGAAATACCGTCAAGGCTAATGTTGTGAGAATATAGTGTTGTTCTTGAATTTGGGGTTGTCTTAGATCCAAGAATGAAGTTAGACTCATTGTGATATTTTTATAAAGTAATTGATCAACTAAATTGGGAATTGAAGTTGGAAAACATAAATCTGAAATCGTACAACTGTCTGCAGAATATTCTATTTCTTTTTCCAATGCTTCAAGTACTCCTCATACTACCTCTTCGACTATGCCAATTGAGCCAAGCCTATTTGATGTAAGTTTTTTGTTCATGATTTACTAAATGGTTTCTTCCAAATAATATGAAATCATGATTTACTAATTGGTTTCATTTAACTTTGAGTTATTATTTAATTTTCATAATTTTAGAAAATTATATTGGATAGACAACAATCTAGTACGGCTAAAAGAAATGATCAAAGTCAGCTTGACATGTATTTGGAAGAGCCGACTTTGGATCTTGATTACACATAACATTTGGGTTTACTACAATGGTGGAAGAACACTAGAAAAAATTTCTCGAAGTTTCAATAATCGCTCAAGACTTATTAAGCATTCATATTACCACTGTTGCATCTGAATCTTCCTCTACTATTGGTTCTAGAGTGCTTAACAAGTATAGAAATCGACTATTGTCTGAAAAATGTTGAAGCATTGCTTTATTCTCGCAGTTGGTTGCAGGCCTTTGATGATAGTAATTATTTTTAGTATGAATATAGTTATCTACTATTTTTTCAATATTTTTTTTACTAACCATTGAATTTATTTCATTGTTTTGTAATGTAGATGGAAATGAAGATGAAAAAGAGGGTCCAACTTGTTCTAAGAGTGCATCTAATATTCTTGACCTTGATGATTAGGATTTAAAATTTTGAATGTTTCACTCTTGTTTTGTAAGGTAATGTTATTATGGTTTTGGTTGGTTGAACTTAAACTTTGATGTTGTACTTAATACTTATTATGATTTTGGTTGGTTGAACTTAAACTTTGGTTGCTTGATGGTTAAAAGTTAATGGTTGCTTGATGGTTTAATTTAAAATTTATTTTGGTTGGTTGAAAGTTAATACTTGTTGATGGTTATACTTCCATTTTAGGTGAATACTTGTTGAAGGTTTTATTTTTTGTTTGAAGGTTAATACTTGATGGTTTTAGTCTTTTGCCATTTATACTTTCTAATTGTTGGTTTGATGCTTTCTTATTGAAATGTAAAAAAGAGCCTTTTAATTTCTTAAAAAAATGAAAGAAAAAAATAAAATAAAAAAAATGCGAGCAAGCCCGCCGCCCGCCAACCCACCACCTTAGCGGGCATGCCTGCCCCGCTCTTTTTTTGGCGGGATTTAGGCGGGGCAGGGCGGGTAACCCGTTTTGCCACCTCTATGAACAGTAAAGTGTTGACGCAAGAATCCACGACTTTGATTTAATATCTTATACATAGATGATGATTGATGTCAAATGAACTAATAGCATACATAATAATTATAAAACACTGATAAATTCATTATTATCATTAAAACAAAACAAACTCATTAAAAAACACACATAAATAACTTATTATGATAAAACAAATCAAACTAAACAGCAAGAGGAATGAGATTTGTGTTTTTAGAGGCCTTAGATATAAAAAGCTTTTGAAACTTAGAATCCACATTTAAAGACACTTGTTGCACCAAAGGTGATAAGGCTCCCCAGATTGATGTCTTGCCGGCTAATTCTTCAAACAAAGGCCTGTAGTATGTTTACAATTTTTTTATCAGACAATCATGAATCCCCTGATTGTGTGAATGCGTGCAGTTTGTAATCACACAAATATGTTTTTTAAGAACTTTAAAAACAACTTACTTGGTTGTTGTCACAATAGAATAACTCTCCATCCCTTCATCACCTACAATTTGAGCGACTACAAAAAAATGTGGCACAACAATCAAATGACCAGCCTTAACTTGAGAATCCAATACACGTTTTCCATTTAATCCCACAATTTCAAATTTTCCCCTTCCTCTAACAATGTAAATTAGCTGAATCCCAGGAGTGTTTAGGTTTGATGGTGCCTTAATAGCATTAGGTTCAAGTTTCACTCTAATCACACTCAACCCCACCTCCTTAATAAAAAGAAAATCTTTCTCAGTTAAGGTTGTCACTAATCCCCCATTACGGGCCTCTATTTCTGGGACTTTAGTATCAATGTCGTAAACAAAATCGTTAGTTTGGTCTAATTGTGGTTTAGGCATTGGCTGGCCTTTCTCTAACTTGATTATCACAACCCCCTTTTGACTTTGTGTTAACTTGGTCACCTCATCTTTATTAAAATTGTATACTTTGCTTATTAATTCAGTAGAAAAATTTCCTAAAAGTCCTTGAAGACCAGTTAGAAAAAAATAAGTGAATTGTCCTGGAATATGAGCGGTTGAGGTTTCACCAAAAGATATAATGTTAAGGTTTGAGTGACCATCATTGAACCACCATGAAACATATCCAATAGGTAGAGGTATAACATCTCCTTGCTTAAGTTTCAAAACAACTTCTTTTCCAGTTTTGGGGAGCACCATTCAAACTACACCATTAGTTCCTGCATTTGAAAAAAATTAATTCAATAGTATTTTTATTAGATTCTCAATTTTAATTTTTTATTTATTTTTAAATTCAATATTATATAGTCTTCCATTTTATAAAACTTCATATGCATTTTCAAAAGACTGAATTTAAATAAAAAAAATTATTTTCAAAAAATACCATTATGTGATTAGGATAATAGTATTCTATTGGAAATCTTTTTTTTAATGCACTTTAAAATTTAAAAGTGATGGAAGACTATGTAATGCTGAATTACGAGCTGACAAATTAATAAAAAAATGTAATAATATATTATATTTTATGAAAAAACAAATTTTTTTGTTAGGATATATAATATTTTATTTTATTTTCTCAACAATCATTAATGATATAAAATATTAAATAATAAGATTTAATTTGCATATATATTTCTAAATAATTATAAGACTAAATCATAGTTTTAGGCTAAATTACAGTTTTGGTCCCTTCTTTTTACTCCATTCACGTAATCAATTCCCTTATATATATATATGATGTGCCATATTTTTTTAATAGGTGGCACAAATAACATGACACGTTCACTACCAATTAGTTAATCATATTTTCCATGTCATTAAAATATATTAGTTTAATCTAAATTTATTAATTATAATTTTATATATTTAACTATATTTGTTTAATCTAAATTTATTTAAAATCTAAATATTCATTTTTTCTTCTTAAATAATAATTATTGTTAAGAATGTAATTCATGGTGTCGAAGCATGTTGCTGTCGAAACACCTAGTTGTCGAAGTGTCGAGGAGTTAGCCTCGACATGAATTTTGTCTTAAACCTAATTTCCTAGTGTTAGCAGAATTATGTATTTTGGGCTTTACTTAGGGAGCAAGCAAGCTAAATCTATAAATAGGGAGTAACCCTATTATTGCAAAGTGATTCACAGGAATAAAATTGCAGTTTTTAGAGCAGAGAGTTACTATGCAGAAATTCCTCTTCTTCCCTATTTTGTGAAAACCTTAAACTTTTTCTTCCCAATTCATTTTTTGTTTTGTTTTCATCACCATTGTGTAATGATACAATTTTGCAACCAAGGTTGGTTGATTCACTCGAGTTAAGAGTGAAGAACAAGAGGGAATTCAATCGATGCGATTGAATCTTGTTCATCAAGATTGATTAGGTATTACTCAAAGTTTGGGTTTAATTCCAACATCTTGTATCTAAAGCACTGGTTGAACGATTTGTGGGAAGCTAAACAGATGGAAATGGCGATGAATCATCCGAATAGAAATTTTCCGACGAGTCTCCCAATTCTGAAGGGTTAGAATTATGAGAATTAGTGTAAATAGATGAAGGTAGTTTTATGTTGTCAAGATATATGGGATCTTGTGAAGGAAGGAGTGACACCACTTGTAGAAAGTGTGTCGAATGAAGAAAAGGATGCATACAAAGAATTGAAGAAGAAAGATTATAAAGCTCTTTTTATAATTCATCAATGTGTTGATTCAGACAATTTCAAAAAGGTTAGTGATGTAGAATCAACAAAAGAAGCATGGAAAATCTTGGAGAAATCATTTGGAGGCGTAGAGAAGGTGAAATAGGTGAGGTTACAAACTCACAAAAGAGCGTATGAATTGCTTCAGATGGAAGACAATGAAAGCATAATTGATTTTTTCACTAGGGTTACAAAACTGGTGAATCAAATCAAGGTATATAGAGAAGTGTTGACATAAAGATCAGCTATTGCGAAGATCTTGAGGTCATTGCTCCAAAGTTAGACCATGTGGTAGTATCCATAGAAGAGTCGGAAGTTTTATCAAAATTTACAAAGGAAGAGCTTCAGGGGACACTTGAATCTCATGAACAAAGAATGACTGAAAAAGCTGCAAGCAAGTCGAAGAGTGATGTGGCTTTGCAAGCGCAGTCAACAAGGAAAAAGAAAGTAAAAGGGAAGTGGTTCGACAACAAAAATAGAAAAGACTGCAACAATTCAACTGGTCAAAGTCAGCAAGAATGAGGTTGGTCAAATAAGAGAAAGTCCTCATACTAAAGAAACCAAAGAGGTGGTGCATTAGGTAGAGGAAGACGTGGTGGTCAAAAACCTGACAAAAGTTACATTAAGTGTTTCAATTGTCAGAAGTATGGTCACTACTCTAGTGATTGTCCTATAAAACAAAAGAACCAAGATAATGATGCAAAGTTTGCAAAGCATGAAGAAGAAGAGATGTTGCTGATGGTCATAAAAAGAGATGAAGAAAGATTCCAAGACCAATGGTACTTAGACTCAGGATGCTCACCACACACGACTGGTAGGAAGGATTGGTTTGTCAACATAAAATCCTCAATGAAGAACATGGTAAAATTTGCAAATGACAATACTCTAGCAGCTGAAGGTATTGGTAAAGTTTTGATTATGAGGAAAGATGGCAAGAGGTCAGTAATTTCCAATGTATTGTACATTCCAGGCATAAAGAGTAATTTGCTCAGCATATGGCAGTTGGTCGAAAAGAACTACATGGTGTCGATTAAAGACAAAATGATGAGAGTTCTTGACTTAAGTGGTAGGTTAATCTTGAAGACTCTCATACTTCGAAATTGAACTTAATGTGATGGAGCACAAGTGCCTTGCAACTAAAGCTAGCAGGGATGAAATGATATGACACTATAGACTTGGCCATCTCAATTTCAAAGACATCAGAGATCTGAAAAGAAGAAATATGGTTTCAGGGTTCCCAAAAACCAACATTCCAAATGAAGTATGTGAAGAATGTGTTCAGGAGAAGCAACACAAGAATAACTTTAGCAAGGATGCAGGAAGAAAGTCAAAGGTATTTCTTGAAGTTATATACTCTGATGTATTTGGACCTATCCAGGTGGATTCAATTGGAGGTAACAGATACTTTTTCACATTCATGGATGATTTCAGTAAAAAACTATGGACTTACTTGATCAAGAAGAAAAGTGAAGTGATCGAGGTATTTGCTAAGTTTAAATATATGGTCGAAAGATAAAGTGGTCGAAAGCTCAAGATTCAGAGGACTGATGTTGGCGGAGAATATGTATCGAAAGACTTCGACACATTGTGTGAGAAAGAAGGGTTTGTGCATGAGGTGGTGCCACCATAAACTCCACAACATGATGGAACTGTAAAAAAGGAAGAATATAACCATCATGAATATGGTGAGAAGTATGTTGAAGGGAAATCATCTGCCCAAAGAATTATGGGGAGAAGCTGGGTCGACTGTAACATACATTTTAAACAGATGTCTGACGAAAAGGCTAGAAGGAATTACACCAGAAGAATGTTGGTCTAATGTCAAGCCTAACTTGAGTCTTCTAAAGGTATTTGGGTCTATACCTCATAGACATGTGTCAGATCAGTTGAGAAGAAAGCTTGATGACAAGTTGAGTCAGATGATCCTAATAGGATACCATTCGACTAGAAGATATAAGTTGTTAGATCCAGTGAACAAGCTAGTAGTGATCAGCAGGGACGTGATCATAGATGAGCTTAAGGAATGAGATTGAACTGAAAATGCCAAGAAGGATTCAGTGAGAATCTTATGTGAAGAACCAGCAAGTGAAGTCGAAAGAGAAGTTTGAAAAGAAGAAGTCAGAGGTCAAGTAAGCCCAAGCAGACCTCAAAGAACAAGACACGTGCCTGCAAGGTTGCAAGAATGTGTGATTACATCAGATGATGTGGTCGATGATAAAGTTGAGCTGGTACATTATGCTCTCTATGTAGATGTCGAACCAGTCAATGCAGCTGAGGCATTGAAGCATTTGAAGTGGGTGAAAGCAATGAATGAGGAACTAAAGTCCAATAAAGTCAACAACACTTGATCACTTGTCGAATTTCCTCAAGACAAGATGAAAATCGATGTGAAGTGGGTATACAAGGTGAATTTGAATCCCAAAGGAGAAGTAACTCGACACAAGGAGAGACTTGTGGTGAAATAATTTCTTTAGAAAGAAGGAATTGACTTCAACGAAGTTTTTGCACCTGTTGCTAGAATCGAAACCATCAGATTCGTTGTTGGTCAAGCAAACATGAATAATTGACACATATGTCAGATGGATGTGAAATGTGAATTTCTAAATGGCCCCTTAGATGAAGAAGTTTATGTTGCACAACCTTCTAGGTTTGTGAAGCAAGGTGAAAAAAGAAAGGTGTACAAGCTACATAAAGCCCTGTATGGACTTAAGCAAGCTCCACGAGCTTGAAATAAGAAGATAAATAGCTTTCTAAGGAAGAATAAATTTGTGAAGTGCTCAACTGAGCATGGAGTATATGTAAGAAGAAGCAATAATGAATTGCTTATACTATGTGTCCATGTCGATGAGTTGTTAATAACAGGAAGCTGCAAGAAGGAGATTGAAGATTTAAAACATGACTTAAGTGAGGAGTTTGTAATGTCATTGTTGCACCCCAAAATTTGCCCTCACATCTTTGAGACAGATTGATTCAAGAAGCTTCCTCACACTCCTAGGAGTCTCAAAAGCTCAAGACTACTCAAGGATTGACTATACAAGCTCTCCTCCTAAACAATCAACCTACAACTAGGGTTTTATTTTTCTCGAAAGGAATTGAGCTCTCAATACCTCAGATGGACTTCATGGTTCTCTATGTGCTCTAGGGTATCCTCATGTCAAGTCTCAAGCCTTGCTTCACAAGTTTGCTCAGTCAATTGCTCAAATGATCAACAGTCGATTGTATTAGACCAAAAGTCAACTTTGACCAATTTACAGTCAAACGTCATCATTTCTTGCCAACAACAAGATTTTGAAGTCCCATTCATCATTTGATCAAGGGTTGATCATGGTTCCTCAAGAAAATCAAGATTTACTCAAAAGTCAAAAATTGCCAAATTAGGATTTTCCTAAGGAAAAGTCAACTGAACTTTGACCACGCACAACTTTCACATACTTCATCAGAAATTCCTCAACCAAGCTCATTTTGAAGGAAATTCAATTCTCTACAACTTTGTATCTCTAAGCTCAAGGCCAAAAATGCCTCGTTTGAGAGATATGGACCAAAACTTTACAGGTCGTTTTGAAAGTCAACAAAAAGACACTTTTTTCGTCAAAGCAATTTACAAAAAAATAAAGACTTCAATTGAAAAAGTGATCAACACGAAAGTTGTAGGGGACATCTTGAGGGTTCCAAAAAGTCCAAGATCACCTTCATATGACAAAAATTGTGAGAGTTACGATTCGTACAAGTTGAGCAAAATTTGAGAAACGCATGAAACCTACATTGAACATTTTTGAGCTTTTGGACCAATAGGCCTATCTTTTAAGGTTGAATAATGTTTATGACATATTCAAGGACCTCAAAGTTCACTTTGGTATTATTTTGAATTTTTATTTTATTTTATTTTGATTTTATTCAAAGAAATAAACAAAATTAAATAAAACAAAATAAATCAAATAATGGTGGGCACATGGATCCTTTTAAATGGAGTTTCTAGAAGGTTAAAACATGTCATTCAAGGCTATCAAAATCCAAATAAAACCGTGGGAGAGAGTGAAGGAAACATGGTTTTCAAAAAATTAAAATGGTTGGAAACATGTTCCTTGATCCTAGCTCTTCAATGATTCTTTGTCTACCATGTTTCTCCTATAAATACAAGGCTCAAACACAAGAGAAAATGGGCAAGAGGCTTCACAAAGGAAAGCTTCCAAATCACAAAATTCTTAAAAAAAGGTGAAAATTCAAAACTCCATTTCCAGTCATTCTCAATCCAAACCAAGGATTAAATACTCATCCTGAATGTTCGATTCCCACCCCATGCAATTTCTTTTTAACTATTTTCTAATCCCTTTATTTTATCATATTTCAAGTAATTTATTTATTTCTTTTCAATTAAATTAAAACAATAAAAAAAAAATCATAAAACCGTTAAAAGAATAAAAAATATAGTTTAGGTTATGTAATCATTTTTTTAGACTTAGATTATTTTTATTAAAATTAATTTTTCTACAAATGAATTAGAAATTAGGTTTATTTATTTCAAAAATAAAAAAAAAAACGAATATTGACTTAGATATTTAGGACATTTAACTTGACTTTTAATATGTAATTGCTTTTCGTTTATCATTTATTTTCTTAGAATAAATGTTGTTCTGGACTGGACCAATGGCTAGAATTGGCCCAATCCGCCTCTGCTCCAGAGCGGCCCAAATTGCCTAAGCCCAATCCACAGAGGGGCAAAAGTGACCTTTCTGCCCCTCCAACCGGGCAAGGAATGCAGCGTTCCTCCCCGGCATTTACGCCCGTTACGCACGGCTTCCTCGCTGCCCGGACAGCAAAGGACAGGTGCCCGGGACTACGCCTATGCCCGACATAACGACTAGTTTTTGGCACCCTGCCCGACATAACGGCTAGTTTGGGCAGTTACCTATTCTTTGGGGAAAACGGTTATTTCGCCCCGAAAATAGGACCGTTGGCCATGCGCTGGGGGCTCTATATAAACCCTCTCGCTTGAGAGGGTCAGGTATCACATTTTTCACCCTAAGAATACACTTTGTACTTGCCCCTTTTCTCTGACCCTTTCTTACTTGAGCGTCGGAGTGCCTTGCAGGTACACCCCCTCGTCTCCTCATTCACAAGCCGAACAACTTGCACGCCTGACGACCAACATCTGTCCGAGCACCTTGCCATCTAACGACCAGCTTACGTGGACCTGTTCGAATACTCCGGATCAGTGGCGCCGTCTGTCGGAACGCCTTGTTCTCCCCTTCTTTCTTTCCTCCTCGGAAACTAAAAGATCAAAACATACTTTCTTTGATCCGCCCACATATGGCTACTCAGAACTCCGCAAAAGGTGCTGACGCTACGGTTCTTGTTCCCGTCAACAAGATGGACGTTGACAGCAGTTCTTTGTTACTTTCTGATCCCCGTTTCCTCCGAGACAGGGCCACTGCGTCTCCAACTCCTCCTCCCACCAAGCAAGGAGGCCAACAGCTAACGTCGGGTGAATGAACAATTCCTGGCCCTCCCAGCGCCGACCTGGCTATTACAGCTCTTTTGGAAGCTGTCAACCGCACAAACCTCCTTATCTTGCAGTAAGGAGAAAGGATAGGAGCTCTCGAGGAAGCATCTCTTCCAAGATCCTCTCCTCCGAAGAGTAAACACCAGAAATCAAGAAGCCTGCCACCTAGGCGCGGGGAAGACCGTATGACGCGGCGTGACCCTGAATCTCAGCGCATTCGCAAGCGCGACCAGATCTCCCCGCGAGATCGATCATCACCAAGACACAAGAAAACGAGGCAAGATAGGCACTCTCCGCCGGTCAGACCTCGTGACCGTCTACGTTCACCGTCACCTCGCAGAGACCGCCGCCGCGAGCGCAGACAACGGTCACCATCAACTCCAAGTTCGGACAGCGACGACGAGCCTCGCGGCCCGTTGTCCCGCAGGATTCTGGCCACCCGCCTTCCTAAAGGACTAGAGAAGCCTCCGTCTCTAGGGACTTACGATGGAACCACTGACCCAGACGAGCACATAGAAAACATAGATGCTCTTTTTGACTACAGAGGGGTACGAGGAGCCATCAAATGCCGCCTGTTCCGTACCACGCTCCAGAAGGGAGCAATGACATGGTACAAGCAGCTACCAGAAGAATCCATTACATCCTGGAGGCAGCTGGGGAGGATTTTCTCCCGTCACTTTACTGCATCGCGACGCCATCCAAAGACCGAGGCATCCCTCGGAGCTGTCGTACAGGGAAGGGATGAGCCTCTTCGGGCCTACATTGAACAGTTCCACAAGGAGGCCATCCAAGTGCCAACGACCGACGAGATGAAGAAATTCCTGCTCGAGCAGGGGTTACGTCCTGGCTCAGACTTCGCGAAAGCCATCGGCCTCGATCCACCGAGGAACCTTAACGCCCTTCTCCTCCAAGCCCAGTCGCATATACAATACGAGGAGAAGGTTGCCGCCCACTCTGTCCGAGCCTCTCGAAACCAAGAAGGTGCCCGGTCATCCAGGGTTGAAGAACCCTCGACATCCCGTCGAGGAGACAAAAGACGCGATGATCGGCCTCGCGATGCACGCGAATAGAAGGGACCTTCTGGGCGGTTCCATGATTATACCCCCCTCACTGCCTCGAGGGAGAAAATCTTGTCTGAATGTGCCAACTCAGAATTCAAGCAGGCGGACGTCCGTTTCCCCAAACATCTGCCGGCCAGACCGGGTGTAGATAAGTCCAAGTATTGCCACTTCCGCAAGAGCCACGGCCATATGACGGAAGAATGCATCCACCTCAGAGATGCCATAGAGATCCTCATTCACGACGGCCACCTGAAGCAGTTCGCGAAAAAGAAAGAAGCTCCCCGGCAAGAAACCCAGGAGAGCAAGAAGGCTGCAGAAGAGACTCCGCCCTCCGATGACACCAACGTACAGGTCGCTATATCCATAACTCGGCCGAAAGACTTCCGCATCCCTGATAGTCTGCCCGTCTCGACGTTCCTCGCTGCTCACAGCCCGTGGGAGGCCTTCCCGTCAGCCATGGTCATCTCTAGCGGTGGATTCAACAAAATCACGGTCGGTTCAGTCAAGAGGAGATTCGATCAACTGATCAGCAAAAGCTCCAATGAATTCACCACGCTGGACACCACTCACAAAGGATCCGCTCCTATTTCCTTCTACAAGGAGGAGCTCCTCGGCGGGGCACCGAACTCGAGCATCCCGCTGCTTATCCGGGCAAGGATGGCGAACTTTGACATTCGCAGAATACTCGTGGACCAGGGCAGTTCAGTTGATATAATGTACAACCACCTGTTCGAAACGCTGCAGCTGGACGACTCTCACCTTACTCCATACGTTGGATCCGACCTGCAGGGATTCAATGGAGCAGTGACAAGGCCCCGAGGTTACGTACATCATAACCTTCGGTTCAAGAAAGATAACCCGAGCAATTAAAGCACAGTTTCTGGTAATCGAATGCCCGTCACTGTACCAGTGCATTTTTGGAAGGCCAACCCTGGCAGAGTTGATCGCAGTACCTTCCACCGTACATCTCAAGATGAAGTACTACACTTCTGAAGGGATGGTCTCCACCCTCCACGGTGATATCGAAGCTGCCCGTCGGTGCTTTGAAGCAGCATCAAAAGGACTAAGCACCATCTCAGCAAGATCGAGGACTTCTGGTCGTCCCCCCTCTGCCCAGCAGCTCCGAGCAGCCAAAACCGCTCCCCCAGGTCGAATCTATCAACTTGGACAGCCGTTTCAGTGAGGAAGATCACGCCAAAGACCCAACGACTTCGGGCAGCCAGTCCAACAACAGCGGCCATCTCCTGCGCCCTGTCCCAGATGGCAACTTCGAGATCGTTCCGTTCGGAGAAGACCCTCAACGGGGAGTAAAGATCGGAGCAGACCTCCCCGACCTGGCCAAGAGACAACTAAAAGTGTGCCTCCGGGAGAACGCAGACTTGTTCGCATGGAGCGCTGCTGAGATGCCAGGATTGGACCCCTCCGTCGCTTGCCACCAGCTTACAATTGATCCGGTCGTCAAAGTCGTTGCCCAGCGCAGAAGGAAACAGTCCCTGGAGAAGATGAAAGCCGCGGAGAAAGCTGTCAAAGACCTTCTAGAAGCTAGGTTTATTTCTGAGGCCAAATACACTACATGGCTCTCAAATGTTGTACTTGTAAGAAAAAATAATGGCAAATAGAGGATGTGCATTGATTATACCGATGTTAATAAGGTCTGTCCAAAGGACGCCTACCCCCTCCCCAATATAGATAAGCTCGTAGATAACTCAACAGGTTTTAAACTTTTATCGTTTCTCGACGCCTACTCGGGCTATAACCAAATCCCAATGGCCGCGAGCCATAAAACTTACACGACCTTCATAACCGAATCGGGCAACTATTACTACAACGTAATGCCCTTCGGACTGAAAAAGGCCGGCGCTACGTACCAACGAATGATGAACAAAGTCTTCCAAGGACAAATAGGCGACATGCTCGAGGTATACATGGACGACATGATCGTCAAGTCGCACGAGGAACTAGATCATGTCGCCCATCTTCGCAAAATTTTCGAGCAAGCAAGAAAGTATCAAATGCGTTTTAACCCAGAGAAGTGCACGTTTGGTGTACGGGCAGGTAAATTCCTTGGCTTCTACCTAACGGAACGAGGAATAGAAGCTAACCCTGAAAAATGTCGGGCATTCTCTGAGTTCCCAACGCCCACGTCTAAGAAGAACGTCCAGTCCCTCAACGGGGTACTTACCTCATTGTCCCGCTTCGTCGCAAAGTCCGCCCAACACGCCCTTCCTTTCTTTAAGCTCTTGCGAAAAGAAGCAGCGTTTGAATGGACCGAAGAGTGCGAAGCATCCCTCCTTCACTTGAAGCAAGCTCTGTTGAAACCGCCCGTATTATCACGGCCAGATACTGGGGAAGTCTTGTTCCTATACCTCGCCGTCACTGCCGAGGCCGTTAGCGCCGTTCTCATTTGCGAGAATCCTGGCGGGCAAAAGCCAATATACTTCACGAGCAAAGCGTTGCAGGACGCGGAGTTGCGATATCAGCAGATAGAGAAGGTAGCATTGGCCCTCGTCAACGCTTCCAGATGACTAAGACACTATTTCTTGGCCCACACGATCGTGGTAAGGACGGATCAGCCCATCAAACAATTACTGGGACGACCAGACATGGCCGGCCAAATGCTCAAGTGGTCGTTGGAACTGTCTGAATTCGACGTCCAGTATGAAAGCAGAAAAGCTCTTAAAGCTCAGGCCTTGTCCGATTTCATAGCGGAAGTAACCTTCTCATACTCCTCGTCCCACATAGTAAACAGATGGACCATCTACGTGGACAGAGCATCCAGCTCGAGCAGCAGTGGGGCAGGAGTAATTCTGGAAAACGACGAAGGGACCATAGTCGAGGCTTCCCTTCCATTGTCCTTTCCCATGTCGAACAACCAGGCCGAGTATGAAGCCTTCCTCGCCGGGTTGCGCCTAGCCGAAGTCCTAGGGGCTGAAGAAATCGTCATCTGCACGGACTCTCAGCTCGTAGCCCACCAGATATCCGGGGAGTATCAAGCCAAAAACGACAGTCTCTCTGAATACCTCACCCTAGTCAAGGAGAAAATGTCGAAGTTCAGAACGGTAGAAGTAAGACACGTTCCACGCGAACACAATGTGCAAGTAGACGTCTTGTCCAAACTAGCAAGCACTAAGAGGAAAGGCGAAAACAAGTCAGTCATCCAAGAGATACTTCCCCGGTCCAGCATCGATAAGGGATCCTCGGCCCTACATGTGCACGCGATCGGGGACAGCGATTGCTGGATGACGCCCGTGTACAACTACCTCACCAGGGACGAACTTCCGGATGACCCCAAGGAAGCCAGCACCATCAGACAAAGAGCTTGCTCGTACGTCATCCTCGAAAACAAACCCTACCGGCGGGGCTTCTCCATCCCACTACTCAAGTGCATAAAGGAGAAGGTTGTCCCCCACGTGTTACGAGAAATCCATGAAGGCATTAATGCCCAGCACCTGGGAGGAAGGTCCCTTGCCCGCAAGGCCCTCCGGGCAGGGTATTATTGGCCAACCATGCAGCAAGACGCCAAGGAGCATGTGAAGAAATGCGACAAATGCCAACGGCACGGGGATATGAACCTAGCTCCACCTAACGAGCTGAAGAGCATGACCTCCCAGTGGCCATTCGCCTGGTGGGGCCTAGACAGCCTAGGACCCTTCGTGACGGGTTCCAGCCAAAACAAATACCTGATAGTGGGCGTAGATTATTTCACAAAATGGATAGAAGCAGAAGCCATAGCAAAGATAACAGCACTTAACATTCTGCGCTTTTACAAGCGGAATATCCTTGCCCGTTTTGGGATTCCCCAAGCAATCGTCACGGATAATGGAACAAAATTCACGGACAAGAAGTTCCAAGACTTTGTCGCCCATCTCGGAACAAAGCAACACTTCGCTTCTGTAGAACATCCCCAGACCAACGGGCAGGAAGAAGCGGCCAATCGTGTCATTTTGCGTGGCCTCAAGCGAAGACTGGATGAGATAAAGAAAGCCTGGGTCGAGGAGCTCCACAACGTCTTATGGGCATACCGCACTACTCCTCAGTCCACCACCGGGGAAACACCTTTCTGCTTAGCATATGGCACGGAGGCTGTTCTACCCATTGAAATCCACGTACCTTCCAGGAGAACCGAATCACCTCTGGACGAGGAAATAAATGACGAAGCGAAGAGAGGAGCTCGACCTTGTCGAGGAAATCCGAACAAGAGCAGCCCTCCGCGAAGCATCTCTTAAGCAAAAAATAGAAATCAGGCACAACTCCAAAGTCTTACGACGAGAGTTCGATGTGGGCAGCCTTGTCCTGAGAAGAAACCACAAGGACTCTCGCGAAGGTAAACTAGCAGCCAACTGGGAAGGGCCATACAGAGTCCGTGCCAAAACGGGGAATGATGCATACTTCCTCGAAAACCTCAACGGGGACGCAATCCCTCGACCGTGGAACGCTGAAAAACTTAAGCAATATTACAGCTAAAGTAACTATAGGCTTCCTCGCATCAAAGGACCACCTAACGGTCATCATGCTCGTCCAGGTACAAATGACGCATACGTACAAAGTAGAATCCCGCTCAAGTAAATGAGCCGGAGATCTGCTAGTAGGCGGTCCTCAACCGAGCACCGCCTTCGCCCAAGTACCATGATTGGCAGAACCCCAGCTCGCGATGGGACGTTCACGCCGTGACCTCAGGCCTCGATCGCGACCTGAGATCCGCAACCTCGCCGGGACCTTCCCCGGTTATTCGACCAGTTCTCCGCACTGACGAATCAGCACACAACGAGCTATCTTTCAAAAAGAAAACTCCGTTAACAGACACACCCTCCAACGGGCAGTCATACATGCACAACTAATACAAAGTACAGCAATATGAACAAAAATCGTATAAATAACATAAACCGGGCATTAAATAAAAAAAGGGCCACAAGGGTTAAAGATTGTGCGTATTACATAAAAAAGGGGGCCACGCCCCCCCCCCCCCCCCCCCCCCCAAAAACCAAATAAGATTACAGACAAATCAACGGCACGCAGGCCGGACAAAATACAACAACACCAGAATAACAAAACTCCTCATTCTTCTGCAGGCTCGGTCGACGCGAGCTCAGGTCCCTGCTCCTCCACGGGCTGGTCCTCGGTCTGAACTTTGGGGGTATCAAGAACAAGGCCTGCGGGCAAGACGATGCAACCATCCTCCACTCGCGCAAGGTAGTGGATACCCTCGGTCGAAATCTCAAGCCCGGGGTTCACCACCTGCAACTGGGCCACGACACTTTCGAAGGACTCCACTGCCACGGCGATACCGCCATCCTCGGCCTAAAGAATGCTGGTGACCAGCTCAGCCCTAGTTTTCAATACTTTTATCTCATCGGGTTCATCAGCACCCGGGGCACTGGCCGCCATCAGCTCCTTGTTCAACTCCTCGGCAGCCTTTTTCTCCGCCTTCAGCTTGGTGACCTCCTCCTTCAGCTTGGTCGTCTCCTCTTCGGCCTTCTTCCTAGCCTCACGAGCACCCTTGACCTCCTCCTTCAAGGCCGTCTCAGAAGCCCGGGCAGCGGTAAGTTCGGCCTCAAGCGCAGTGTCCCCTTCCGCATAAACGGTCGCCATCTCCAACATCCTCACAAGGGCAGAAGCATCCTAGGCCACCAGCGCCCTCTTGCTCGACCGGTCCATGCCCTCCAAGCTAAGAGACTCTGCCCGAGGAACGACCAGGGTGTTGCCCTCAAAAAATCTCCTGTCAAGGATGCACGGGGGGAGCTCAAATTTCCCCTTCTCAGGCGCTCGAGTCAGGTCCACAGCATCTAACGTCCGCGGCCGCTTCGCCCGCCCGGTCAAAGGTAACGGAGAGTCCCGTGGACCAGGAGAGGGCGTAGAAGAGGTCCCCAGAGCAGTTTGAACGAGGGAAGGAGCACGAGTACCAGCAGCAGTCCGGGTCTTAGGGGGAGCCGCTCCAGCCTTACCCCTCGCCATGGCGTTCCTCACCACACGATCACGAGCTTGAGGCATCTCACCTGCACAAATGAAAACAAGCACGTTAGTTACGGGGAAAGGAAATAACACAAACAAAATCTAAGTAACTATGACTACCGAGCAGCTTCTCAGCATCCGCGGGAGTCTTGCACTCTAGCAGTGCCTTCACGTTGATAAACCTGCGCTCAACCCTCTGGCTACCATCCTCCTCGTAGATAGGGTTACCCTTGCTCGTCCAGCAGCTCGCGAGCTGGAAGGAGTTGACCCACTTCACCAGCGTCTCATAAGACACGGCATCCTGCCCGCGTAGCGCGCTCGGCTCGAAGACGTTGGCACTGGGCTTCTTTGAGAAGTGGTCGGGTGTCCAGCGGATCGGGAACTTGTACAACCTCTCCCCAATATACTTCCCCTCCTCGTCGAGCAGCTCCTCTCCGTTCTCATCCACCTCTATCTCCCAGACATACGTGCTGTCCTGGGCAGCTTCAGACACTGGCTCAACGATGAAGTACCGTCCCTTGAACGTTCGGATTGACTCCGAGAACGGCTTAAACAACTTCTTGGGCTGCTTCAAGGAAACCCATCCGTACTTCTTCCCCGCCAGCTGCCGTTGAAGATGGAAAACAGCAAAAAACAGAGGGAGAGTGGTTCCCAGTGTGAGGTTCTCGCACACCAACTCAAATGCCCGTATAAAGGCCAACGAATTGGGGTGGAGTTGCGAGGGCGCCAGCTTGAGATGCTCAAATACCGACCGCTGGAAGTCAGTGAAAGGCAACCTCAGCCCCAATTCCTTGAAAGCGTACTCGTACATCGTGAAGCGGTCCCCGAACTCCGAGCAGACCCGCTAGTCCACGATGGGAAAAAGCACTCTCCAATTCCCCGGTGGGCCCACCTCTGTAAAGGCGTCCACCACAGATCTGGAGAACGTGGAAATGTGTTCGGAAGGCTCGGCCACCTCCCACTCCTCTGGGCAGAACCCTTCAACATCCTCCTCCATGACGTCCAAATCCTCTTCCTCTCCAACTTCGCTCAAGGAGCTCGATGCCGTCGAGCTCGAAGACGCAGAACTCGAAGCCGTTGCGCTGCTATTCTCCTCAGAGACAGTTTCCTCCTCGGATGTGACTGGGATAACTTCTCTCTCTGGCTCCATCGCCATTACGATCACCTGAAAAAGTAGAGAAAGACAGCGAATTTGACAGGAAATCAAATCCACCCTTCCACCGCTAAGTCAAGTGAAAGGGCGCGCAGAAGGCTAAGGACAACGTCCCCGGCCTAAGCCCTAATATCAAACGAAAAAACCTCCCCGCGAGGAGATGCCCGAGACATACCATCTTCCTGCGAAGAACCTCCCCGCGCTCGTGCCCAGATTCCGTTTGAAGCTCCACCGAAAACTGCAAGACTCCACCGGAATTTGGAAACGTTCTACCGGAAAATTTATCATTCCATCAGAAGGTAATCAGACACGGTGGTCACGACTCGCAACCACGACATGGACCACCACGCTCACCAAACGCGCTACCTGCTCCGGCGAGGTGCTAGAAGTAGCAAAAGGACAGAACCACCGTCCACCACCAACACTCGCCGGAAACCTACCTATTTCGTCACCTAAAGCTAACCCTAGCCGCATGCAATCTACCACTAACAACAAAAGAAAGTAGAACAAGCTGGAAATCAGAAAACTTACTTGATTTGAGTAGAAGAGGGAGACTGCTCGAAACTTGGCAAGGTGGTCGGTTGCTCTGAAGACGGCGACGGTCAAGAACGCTGATGATGACGAAGAGAAATCAGAAGGGAAAAAGTGCAAAATGAGACAACCTTCCCCCTTTTATACTTAGGGGCACGTGCACACACGCGCCCGTAGGCAATAATGAATGCCCACTAGCCATAATTACCTATTAACTGCTACACATGGCTCGATGCACACATGGCAACCCAACGTTTGCCATTTTGTCTGACACTTTATCTTCCCGAATATCAGGCAATGCATTCTCGACCACGGATATCACGGACACAGAGAGCCACGAGCACCTCGGGACAATTGTCCTCGTCTCCAAACGACGACTCCGCGCTAGTTCCCCAGAGCGACGAGCAGTCCTTAAGTCATCACTCCCATGCTTGGGAGCAACGACTTGGGGGGCTCTTGTTCTGGACTGGACCAATGGCTAGAATTGGCCCAATCCGCCTCTGCTCCAGAGCGTCCCAAATTGCCTAAGCCCAATCCACAGAGGGGAAAAAGTGACCTTTATACCCCTCCAACCGGGCAAGGAATGCAGCGTTCCTCCCCGACATTTACGCCCGTTACGCACGGCTTCCTCGCTGCCCGGACAGCAAAGGACAGGTGCCCGGGACTACGCCTATGCCCGACATAACGACTAGTTTTTGGCACCCTGCCCGACATAACGGCTAGTTTGGGCAGTTACCTATTCTTTGGGGAAAACGGTTATTTCGCCCTGAAAATAGGACCGTTGGCCACGCGCTGGGGGCTCTATATAAACCCTCTCGCTTAAGAGGGTCAGGTATCACATTTTTCACCCTAAGAATACACTTTGTACTTGCCCCTTTTCTCTGACCCTTTCTTACTTGAGCGTCGGAGTGCCTTGCAGGTACACCCCCTCCTCTCCTCATTCACAAGCCGAACAACTTGCACGCCTGACGACCAACATCCGTCCGAGCACCTTGCCATCTGACGACCAGCTTACGTGGACCTGTTCGAATACTCTGGATCAAATGTATAGGTTTGTACATAAATTGTAATAGTGTAGTTTACATTTCTCGCACGATTATATTATGTAACTATTCATAAGCCTTGTAATAGTGTAGTTTACATTCTCGCACGATTATATCATGTAACTGCCCATAAGACGTGTAATAGTGTAGGTATTTATTTTCCGCACTTATATTTTATTTGCTAGATAAATAAGCATGTATGGCAAGATCTAAAATCAAACGTTAGAATAACCTATAACTCAAGATAATATAATTGAATCAACGCACATTGCACACATTCACCTCTAGGGTAGCCTCTCTCTGTTGCCTTACGATTAAAACGGTCATGTCCCTCGAAAATAGGGGTACTTTAGCAAAAGACGCTTACGAATAATATCATCATAGTCCATTTGATATAAAGATCATAGTCCCTCGATGACCCTTCGAGCTGCCTACAAAAAGATGATCTAGCCCCTTGACGACCCTATGGAAAAATGATGATAGTCCCTTCGCATTGCTAAGGTATCCTTACATGTTGCCTTCTATGACCATTCGATGACCCTTCGTTGTCCCTCAACATCCAATAGACAGTACTACCTACCCATTAATGGTATGGATAGTACTATCTCTCAAGGAAAATGATAAGTACAAGAAAGACCTTAAAAATTAGGGGTAAGTAACTTTTAAATGCTTGCTCACAACTCAAAAACAAATACTTTTCATATCTCACTTTTCCAAAAATATTTTCAAAAAAAAAACAAACAATTTGTATACATTCTTACACGAATTATTACAAAGTTAAACTTTTACAAAATATTTTCAAAAACGTTCACACATATTCAAAAAGTAAGTAAAAAAGGTGAGCTAAGCATTTAAGAGCCCATGGATAACCATGGATACAAAGGGTGCTAATACCTTCCCTTTGTATAACTTACCCCCCGAACTCAAAATCTATCAAGGTCTTTCCTTTTCTTTTCAGCCTTTCCTTATTGGATAAAAGAAAAGTCGATGGCGACTCTTGCTAACCGCAACATGTTTTGCGAAAAAAAAAAGGTCAGTTCTCCCACCGTGTTACAGAACTGGCGACTCTGCTGGGGATTCGAATAAAAGAGGGGTTACCTTAGAGTTAGATCACTTTACCACTTGCTTAAAATTGTTTGACTTATGAGCTTTATTTCTAATGGGCTTTGTTTTGGGGTTACTTGTGTGAAAGGTCCTACACCCGGACCTAGTGATTCCTTAGGTAAGTGATAATAGATCATGGAGACTGTACGACATGTACCGATATGGTTGATATGATGGTCACAGTCTTTAGAACCCTAGTTAACTCATCTTTGGCCATTAGAAGGTAGTGAGATGGCCGACTTTGGATTTAGACCAAAGTTGGTTGATACTCGAGGCTACGCTCATTGAGATCAGACTTTCGGGATGTTTTGGTCGGCCACTCGAGTGTCGCACTAAAATAAAGCCTTCGAGAAAGATCCATGATATGAGTCCTTTAGAACCCGGTTACTATTCTAGGACAGGTTTAGCCAACTAAACCTCAGTGGGGAATGGTACTTACCTTTGGACTTCATACAAGCCTTTAAACCTAAGGCTTTTGTATGACTTGTTTGTGTGTGCTACTTATTTACTATTAACATTTACATGACATCATAACATCATAACATATCATTTTCACTAACCATTTCAAGGACCAAGGAATTTATCTTTATTCGTCGTTGCAGGCCATGGCTTCCGCTCCTAGAAATTTCATCTGAGACAAATTTGTAAGGGTTCTTGCCTAGCTTAAAGAATTGGTCTAAAAGGTTCCCGATGGTTCTCGATTCACTGGAAGGCATGGTTTTCTACTCAACTTGGTTACCTCAGGTTTTGAAGAAGACATGATGAGAGTCCTATTCCAGTTCTTTGATCCTAAGCACCACTGTTTCACCTTCCCGGATTACTAATTGGTGCCCACGATGGAGGAGTTTTCTAAGCTACTTGGAATACCTATTCTCGATCAGATACCTTTTATCGGTCTAGAAGACGTTCCAAAGCCTGAAGTCATTGCAGCTGCTTTACATCTGAAGAGGTCAGACATTGTGTCCAATTGGGAAACAAGGAGTGGAGTCAAGGGGTTTCTTGCTAAGTTCCTGATTGAGAAGGCTCAATTATTCCTAAGCGCTATGAGTTACCATGCTTTTGAGGAAGTATTGGCTTTGTTGATCTATGGGTTGGTGTTGTTCCCTAATCCAGACCAACTCATAGACGTGCACGCTATCAAAATATTTCTGACTCATAACCCGGTACCTACCTTGCTCGGAGATATTCTGCATTTGCTTCACACTCGTACTATCAAGGAGCGAGGGACTCTCATGTGTTGCGTACCCTTACTATCCAGGTGGTTTATTTCGCACCTTCCCCAGTCAGTGTTGAAGAATGAACAAAGGTTGCAGTGGTCTCGAAGGATAATGTCACTCTCCCATTCAGATATCTATTGGTGTGCCCGGTCTCTTGAAGACTTCACTCTTATTGATCATTTTGGGGAATTCCCTAATGTGCCACTCCTTGGCATTAGGGGAGGCATCACCTATAATCCTTCGCTAGCTTTGCGCCAGTTTGGTTATGCTCGAAGGGATGGTCCTCATGATATGCTTATTCAGGGTATTGTGTTCGATTATGAAGATGATCCTCAAGGTTACCGTCAAAGGTTTATACGCTCGTGGAATAAGGTGTATAAGATTGAAAGCAAGACCTTGGGACAGAAGAACTCTATTCCTTTGGAGCCTTACCTCAGATGGGTGCGCACTCGTGCTCGAGATCTTATTATGCCATATCCAGCTGTCAGACCAGTGATTGTTGAACCTGGGTTTGAAGGAGATGTTCCTCAAGTCATTCTCCATCCGGATATGCCTACCGATCTTGAAGAGCTGCAGAAGTCCTGGGTTCAGATGAAAGAAGAAAGGGACACCTTTGAGACTCAGTTCTATGCTAGTGAGAAGAAGGTGTTGGAGTTGACGAAATTACTTTATGAGGAGCAGAGCATCAATGCTTACATCGGCATAAAGAGGAAGCGCCCGTGGGAGACTTGAGTCTTGAGTCCTAGGTCTTAGGCATTTTTGAATTTGCTTTTTGAAACTTCCTTTCATTGTAGCCCAAGAGGCATAAAAGAAAAAAAAAAGGAATTTTGAGTTTACTAATAAAAGTTTTCCTTTTGTTTTTGTTTGTTTGCAAAGATAAACTCTAAAGTCCTTGAAATCATTGCATATGCATCTACATCTCATAATCATTGCATAGCAGGTTTCTAAGACAAGTTTCTCATCTTCTCGCTGTTTATTTAAGAAGAAATGGCTCTCGAGCAAACCGTCAAAGATCTCCAGGCCCAGAACGCCCAGTTCCAAGAACTGATCCTAAACTTGTCCAAGGGGCAAGAAGAACTGAAAGCACTTCTGACCAAGAAGAAGAAGAAAGCAAGAAAATCAACTGGCGTCATCAACATGGGGAGGAGATTCAAAGGTCCGGCTAAATAGGTCAAGGAAATTGGGATCCTAGTAGACCAAGATGATGAACTGGATGACAACTATGAAAGTGACAAACATGAGGAAAATAGTAACCACAGCACCGGTGGACACTTTGAAGAGGAAAATGATTATCTGGAGGATCAGTATCCCCCTGGTGATGAGAAATACAAATTACTTGAAGAACGTCTGATGGCCATGGAGGTTCAGAAAGTACCTGGTTTGGATTTTGAGGACTTGGGCTTGGTTTCAGGAGTTGTCATTCCTCCTAGGTTCAAAATTCCCACGTTTGCTCAATATGACGGTGTGTCTTGCCCTAAGCTGCATTTGAGATCTTATGTCTGAAAGATTCAGCCACATACTACTGACAAAAAGTTGTGGATGCATTTTTTCCAAGAGAGTTTGTCTGGAGCTTAACTGGAGTGGTACTATCAACTTGAGAGTACCAATATTCATACCTGGAATGATTTGGCTGAAGCCTTCTACCGAAAATACCAATATAACTCTGATTTGGCGCCAACTCGAATTCAATCTAAAGCATGTCCATGTGCCCTAATGAAAGTTTCAAAGAGTACGCCCAGAAATGGAGAGATCTTGCAGGCAGGGTTCAGCCTCCTTTAGCTAACAGAGAGTTGGTTGACATGTTCATGAGCACACTAACCGGTCCTTTCTATAGTCATCTACTTGGTAGCTCGTCATCCGGTTTCACCGAGCTGATATTGACAGGAGAACGTGTTGAAAGTGGAATTCGAAGTGGTAAAATACAAGTGGCTACATCTTCAAACACTAAAAAGAAGCCACATAATGGTAAGAAGGAGTCTAATGTTGTGTACGGCCAGAAGGGTCGTAATAAGAATGACCACAACCAATCTGTTGGGGCAGTTCTAATCTCTGCACCGGCGCCACAACAACAATAGGGTAGTCAGCGTAAGCAGGATGCACCCAGGAGACAGTTTACAAAAATCAACATGTCATTGGCTCAGGCGTTGCAGCATATTTTGAAGGCAGAATTGATTACTTTGAGGGATCCTCCTAGGAATCCTAATACTTCCGCTCCTAGCTATAATCCTAATGCAAGGTGTGCATACCATTCTAATAGTCCTGGACATGATACGAACAACTGTTGGGCACTGAAGAACAAGATTCAAGACATGATTGACGCTAAGGAGATTGAGTTTGATCCCCCTGAGACTCCTAATGTGATTACCGCTCCTATGCCGAATCATGACAAGATCGTTAATGCTATTGACGATGGTTCTTGTGTTTCTACCGTGGTTGACTTGATTGTTCCTCTATCAATTGTTAAGAAGAAGCTGTTGCAAGCCGGTTTATTTCTGGGCTGCGTTGAAAACTGTTATTATTGTGCATCTCAATCCAATGGTTGTGTGAAGTTGAAAGAAGGCATTCAACGTTTGATGGACGACCGTACTATATTGTTTGAGAAGACTCCTTCTATGGAGAGCTTATGTGAAAATTTGTCCCGAGGTCTGAAGTTAGAGGATGTATCTGTGGTTACTAATTCCAAAACTCCAGTGAGGATCACCTCTAAAGGTCCTGTGAAGATTACTACCGAGCTTAGAGTGGCTCCCTTGATTATTACTACGCCCGGTCCGATTCCATATTCCTCTAGCAAGGCTATCCCTTGGAATTATGGTGCTGATGTTTACATTCATGGTGTCAAGCAAGAGCCTTTGACTGATGGAACTACTGAAGTTACTAATCCCGATGTCGACAATATCGTTGGGACTAGTAAGGTTACCCGAAGTGGAAGGATCTTCTCCCCAGAAATCTCTCCGAAGACTGTTACTACTCCAATTCGTATCTCTGCCTCCGAGCCAATTACTGAGACTCGATGTAAAGAACCGATGATTGAGCCTGCCCAGATGGAGGCCCCGGGTGGAACTGCTATCGAAGATTCCTCCAAGCAAGAAATGGAGGAAGTGCTGAAAATTATCCGCAAGAGTGATTACAATGTTGTTGAACAGTTGGGGCACACCCCCTCCAAGATCTCTATGCTATCTCTGTTGTTGTGCTCCGAGGCCCATGCTAAAGCTTTGGTGAAGTTTTTGAAATCTGCGCACGTACCGCAAGAAATCTCTGTTGACCAGCTTGAAAATTGTGTCGCTAGCCTGACAACTGATAATGGTATAGGCTTTTTTGATGCTGATTTGATTCCTGCCGGAAGGAACCACAATAAGGCCCTGCATGTCTCTATTGAGTGTAGGGGCCCTACCCTATCTCATGTATTGGTGGACAATGGTTCCTCATTGAATGTGTTGCCAAAGGCTGTTCTAGACAAACTCGACTATGAAGGGGTTGTGCTGAAACCTAGTGACGTCGTGGTAAGAGCCTTTGATGGTTCGAAGAGAATGGTGCATGGAGAGGTTGATCTCCCGATCAGAGTGGGTTCTCAAGTCTTTGATTCTACTTTCTATGTAATGGATATTCGTCCTGCCTATTCCTGTTTGTTGGGGCGCCCTTGGATGCATGGGGCAGGCGCTGTGACTTCTACCTTACATCAGAAGTTGAAGTATCCCGCGAAAGGCAAGATTGTCACCGTCTGTGGTGAAGAAGAGTACATGGTTAGTCATTTGAATACCTTCAAGTATGTTGAGATGGATGCGAATTCCTCGAGACTCCTTGTCAAACATTTGAATTGGCTCCTCAGACTGTTCCTATTGCTAAACCAGTTCCTACTGTTCCCAAGGTTACTAGAGTGCCTCCTACAATGGCTTCCCTAAAGGATGCTAGAGCTGTGGTTGAAGAAGGTGGTTGTACCATTTGGGGTCAGCTTCCTGACATTCCTTACAAGTCTGACAAATTTGGTTTGGGCTTCACTTCAGAGGCTCAGAGGGTTGTACGTCGTGCTCGTGCTATTCGTATCACCAACAAAGGAGTTCATAAAGATCAGGTCAACGCTGTGGAAGATGCTGATAGTGACTGTGACCTAGACAGTTGAATCTTTCCTACCATTGGCAGTGGGCTCAACAATTGGAAGACTGAAGACATTATTCCTATCTCCTTTAGTCAGGAGTAAATGCTATTTTCTGTTTTTCTTATTTTCAAAGTTTGGTTTTGTAATTTGAACAATAAAACTTTTAAGCCTTATGCCTTTCCCGGGGCACAATGGCCCATTTGTTAGGATTGTCATTTCATCGCATATTTTCATTCAATAAATCAATGGACGTTTTGCATTCAAATTTTGCACTCTTTGTCTTTTCTTTTACTTTATCTTCATCAAAATAGCTATGTGTTCTTACACACACCCACGCGACAAACTGCAAATCCACATCCACTCTGGATCCCATTGATAACGGTTCTGCTATTGTCAATTATGACTTCGAAAATCCGATCTACCAAGCCGAAGATAAAGGTGAGGAAGATTGTGAAGTGCCTAGAGAGCTTGCTAGACTATTAGAGCAAGAAGAAAAGACCATACAACCGCATGAAGAGCCAGTCGAGGTCGTAAATCTAGGTACTGAGGAGGATAAGAAAGAAATCAAGATAGGTGCTGGATTAGAAGACCGTGTCAAGAAAAGACTGATTCAAATGCTACGTGATTATGCTGAGATTTTCGCTTGGTCTTATGAAGATATGCCAGGACTTGATACCGATATCGTGGTTCACCGTTTACCGATGAAGGAAGGTTGTCCTCCGATAAAGCAGAAGGTTCGTCGTATGCGCCCTGAGATGTCTGAATAGATTAAAGCCGAGGTTATGAAGCAGTTCAATACAGGTTTTCTAGCTGTCACATCATATCCTCAGTGAGTTGCAAATGTGGTACCAGTACCTAAGAAGGATGGTAAAGTTCGTATGTGTGTGGACTACAGGGATCTGAACAGGGCAAGTCCCAAAGATGACTTTCCTCTCCCACATATTGATGTTCTGGTAGACAACACTGCTCAACACAAGGTATTCTCATTCATGGATGGTTTCTCAGGTTATAATCAAATCAAGATGGCACTTGAATACATGGAGAAGACTATGTTCGTTACACAGTGGGGCACCTTTTGTTACAAGGTAATTCCATTTGGTTTGAAGAACGCAGGGGCAACATACCAGCGCGTTATGGTTGCTTTATTCCATGATATGATCCATCACGAGATAGAGGTATACGTTGATGATATGATAGCCAAGTCTCAAAATAAAGAAGAGCACCTTGACCACCTATACAAGCTGTTTGAGAGGTTGAAGAAGTACAAGTTGAGATTGAATCCAAACAAATGCACCTTTGGGGTTGATCCGGTAAACTTTTGGGTTTCGTCGTCAGTGGTAAAGGTAATGAAGTCGACCTTACAAAGGTAAAAGTTATATAAAATATGCCCGCTCCCCGTACTGAGAGAGAAATTAGAGGTTTCTTGGGACGTTTGAACTATATTGCCAGATTTATCTCCCATTTGACCGCTACTTGTGAGCCAATCTTCAAATTACTGAGGAAAGATCAAGTAGTGAAGTGGAACGACGAATGTCAGTTAGCTTTTGATAAGATCAAGGAGTATCTCCAAGAACCTCCAATTCTGATGCCACCAATTGAAGGAAGACCTCTAATCATGTACTTAACAGTGCTAGAGAATTCAATGGGGTGTGTGTTGGGGCAACATGACGAGTCTGGTCGAAAAAAGCATGCAATATACTACCTTAGCAAAAAGTTTACCGACTGTGAAACAAGATATTCACTGCTTGAGAAAACTTGTTGCGCTTTGGCATGGGCTGCTCGCCGACTAAGACAGTATATGCTGACTCATACCACTTTATTGATCTCTAAGATGGATCCTATCAAATACATATTTGAGAAACTTGCTCTCTCCGGACGAATAGCAAGATGGTAGATGGTCTTGACAGAATACGACATCCAGTACACTATGCAGAAAGCAATCAAAGGAAGTGTACTAGCTGATCATTTGGCTCATCAAGCAGTGGATGACTATCAGTCTATGAATTTTGAGTTCCCAGGTGAGAATATTATGCTTATTACTGATTATGAAGAACCTGGACCATATGGAGGACCTGAACTGGGATCCTGATGGACTATGGTTTTTTATGGAGCTTCTAAGGCACTTGGCAATGGTATTGGTGCTATAATTATCTCTCCTAAGGGTTGCCATACGCCGTTTACTGCTAGACTTTGCTTTGACTGTACCAACAATATGGCTGAATATGAAGCATGCATCATGGGTATCAAAGCTGCCATTGATATGAGGATCAAATTCTTGAATGTATATGGGGACTCAGTCCTAGTGATCAGTCAGATTAAAGGAGAATGGGACACGAAGCATCCAAATCTCATTCCTTACCGAGAACATCTGTTGACTTTGATTCCATACTTTGAAGAAATCACTTTTGAGCATATTCCACGAGAAGAGAATCAATTGGCAGACGCGTTAGCCACCATGTCCTCTATGTTCAAAGTCAGATGGGACAACGAGGCTCCTAGGATTACTATTGACAGACTAGACGAGTTGGCATACTGTTATGAAGTTGATATTGATGGAGTAGAAGAGAAACCTTGGTTCCACAAAGTTAAAAGATATCTCAAAATTCAGGAATATCCTGAAGGGGCATCTATTAATGACAAGAAGTTTCTAAGGAGGTTCTCTGCCAAGTTCTTTCTGAGTAACGGGATTTTGTACAAACGTATCCACGATTCAACCTTGCTTCGCTGTGTAGACAAGAAGGAAGCAGAAAAGATTAAGGAAGAGATGCATGGCGGAATCTTTGGCACTCACTCCAGTGGGCATACAATGGCTAAGAAGATTTTGAGAGCAGGTTACTACTGGTCTACCATGGAAACTGATTGCCATCATCACTCCAGAACTTGTCACAAGTGCCAGATCTATGCTGACAAAGTACATGTACCTCCGGTTCCGTTGAATGTTCTGACTGCTCCTTGGCCTTTTGCAATGTGGGGCATTGATATGATAGGAGAGATTAAACCTACCGCTTCCAATGGACATCATTTCATCCTTGTTGCTATTGATTACTTTACGAAGTGGGTGGAAGCAGCCTCGTTCGCTTCTGTTACCATGAATGTTGTAGCTCGGTTCATCAAGCATAATCTTATCTGTCGGCATGGCATCCCTGAAAGGATTATCACAGACAATGGTACTAATCTAAACAACACTATGATCACTGAACTCTGCACGCAGTTTAAGATTAAGCATCACAATTCTTCTCCATATCAACCAAAGATGAATGGCGCAGTGGAAGCAGCCAACAAGAATATTAAGAAGATCTTGCAAAAGATGACGGTGACATGCAAAGATTGGCATGAGATGTTACCATTTGCTCTTCATGGTTATCGTACCTCAGTACGTACCTCAACAGGGGCAACCCCTTTCTCTTTGGTCTATGGTATGGAGGCAGTTTTACCTGCTGAAGTTCAGATTCCTTCCCTAAGGATTATGAAAGATACAGACTTAAACAAAGACAATGGGTTCAGACTCGACTTGATCAGATAAATTTGATTGATGAGAAGAAGCTCGCGGCTGTCTGTCATGGCCAGATGTATCAGAAGCGTATGATCAAGGCCTTTAACAATAAAGTTAAGCACCAAGTGTACCAGGCCGGTGATTTGGTAATAAAGCGTATCATACTACCACAGGGTGATCCCAGGGGCAAATGGACTCCCACATATGAAGGTCCATTTGTAATCAAGAAAATATTTTCTGGCGGTGCTATGATGCTTACTACTATGGACGGTGAAGATTTCCTGCACCCTGTGAACGCGGACATAGTCAAAAGATACTACGCATAAAAAGAGACCCGCTAGGTTGACTGGCCTAGGTAAAAATAAGGGCATCCCGGCGAACCAAAAGGGTTCGGGCAAAAATTAGGGATATATATACAAAAGAACTGTACACCCGGCAATTCGAAAACCTGAAAAGGCGGCTTGGGCAAAAAAAAAGGGTATCCCGGTGGACTGAAAATCTGAAAAGGCGGTCCAGGCAAAAGTTAGGGATTAAAGCGTACGTCTATGTCCCGTTGGATCACTTATCTGCTTCCAACTTAGTTTTGTTATCAATATCAAGTTCGAACGGCGCAGATCGATCCAGTCATCTTTCTTCCGACGGCAAGGGATGAGATGCTTGAAGATATAGTGGCAATAGCAGAGTTGAAACTCAATGGGATCATTTCCACATAGCTGTTTTTCTTTGTTTATCACTTTGTACCTTTTCAATTTTTACGACAATTTCCTCTTACTAGGATTTCTGTCTCCTTGTACAAAAATGCCTGTTTATAGGCCAATTTCAAAATCAATACAAGTCTACTTTCAAATTCAAAATTGTTTTTACTTGCCCTGTTTTGTTTGCGTAAACGTCCAATGGGTACTTTGAATGAACATATGCACTTGAATATAATTGAAGTTTACCAAAAATATACGTGAAAACAGGAATAACATTTACTAAGGACTCTAGGAATTGGGATAATGTTCAAGATGTCCACGAACCCCCATAGAGCCAGTTTTGTGAAAATATCCCCACAGAGCAATCTCCATGGAACTATCTCTATAGAGCTATCTTCACAAGCTCATCCCCAACAGAGATATATTCCCCGACAGAATTAGTATGCCCTCAGATAGAAATTGGGGCATTTTCCAGCGGTTCACTTCCATATATTTGATGGACAGCTTGGCATAATCATCTTCCCCAATGGGTCCCCTAGCAGATAAGGAAGTTGATCATTTCCCCAGCATATAACAGAAATTCCCTCAGCGTAGCCTATGAAATTCTAATCCCCATCAGAGATTATTCCCTCTTTGTAGTATACAGAATTCAATTCCCCGGCTGAGTTTATTCCTCTAACACTATAAATTCACCAACAGAATTCTCTCCCCCAGCATAGTTGACACTCATATCTGGAACCCGGGCAGATATTGCATCGGAGGATTATCCATCTCGTTTATCCCCAGTCAGGGTACATGTAGCCAAATTCTACTTGAACGCTTTTATCCCCAAGCAGAAGTCGAAGGTCCCCAGCGGAGTATTCCCAAGCAGAAAAGCGGGAATTCCCAGTACAGTCGTTCTAAACAAAAGATGAAGAGTGATATTCTTCATTCCCAGCAACAAACATGGATTTATTTTCCCCAGCCAGACGTTATTATTCAAAGCCACCGCTATCGTCAGCAACATTGACATCCATGTATCATGTACAGAATATCATAGCATATACATACAAAACATATAACATTCTCATTTATCTTGAGAGCATCATTACGCAATGCATTACATACATCATGACATTGCATAAAACTAACTTTGCCTTTTTCAGGTGAGTTCATAATCAGACAAACATTATCATCTTCTAGATATGGTGCAGAGATAATTGAGACAACGATTTAATTCTGACACTGATTCAAAGACAGATTTAATTCTGGTACTTCAACAATTCAGAAATAATCAAGACAGATAATTTAATTCTGATACTTCAACAGTTCAGAAATAATCAAGATAGATGATTTAATTCTGATACTTCAACAGTTCAGAGATAATCAAGACAGATGATTTAATTCTGACACTTAAACAGTTCAAAGATAATCAACCCAGAGATTTAATTCTGATACTTAAACAGTTCAGAGATAATCAACCCAGAGATTTAATTTTGATACTTCAACAGCTCAGAGATAATTAACCCAGAGATTTAATTCTAATACTCCAACAGTTCAGAGATAATCAGGACAGAGATTTAATTTTGACACTTATCCTAGAAGATTTTCCAAAAAATGGTTCAGAGATGATCGAGACGAAGATTTAATTTTGATACTTATTCTAGAATATGTTCCAGATTCAGTTCAGAGATGGTCAAGTATATTTTCCAGATACGGTTCAGATACGATCTAGATATAGATTTCATTCTGATACTCATTCCAATACATCCTCAGATATAATCAAGGCGTAGATTCATTCTGACATTCCCCAGCACATCTGCTAGATACAGTTGGACACAGACTCATTCTAGTATACTCCTCAGATACAGTCAAACCTAGACTCCTTCTGATACTCCTGTCAACAGTTACTTTGGATGGCATCTATAAGCCCATCTCCATCCTGTCATCTTTCCGAAAGGCATCTTTAAGCCCATTTAAGCAATACAATCAACCAACAGCGTTACTTCGTGCACCCGTGAGTGCAAATTTCTGGGCACTTAAGTGTTCAATCCTCTTCCACCTTCAGATCACGAATGACGGATGCGCCAATCTAACTCTTCCGGTTTAAGAAAATTGAACAGGGGCAGCTGTTGCACCCCAAAATTTTCCCTTACATCTTTGAGACAGATTGATTCAAGAAGCTTCCTCACACTCCTAGGAGTCTCAAAAGCTCAAGACTACTCAAGGATTGTCCATACAAGCTCTCCTCCTAAACAATCAACCTACAACTAGGGTTTTATTTTTCTCGAAAGGAATTGAGCTCTCAATACCTTAGATGGACTTCATGGTTCTCTATGTGCTCTAGGGTATCCTCATGTCAAGTCTCAAGCCTTGCTTCACAAGTTTGCTCAGTCAATTGCTCAAATGATCAACAGTCGATTATATTGGACCAAAAGTCAACTTTGACCAATTTGCAGTCAAACGTCATCATTTCTTGCCAACAACAAGATTTTGAAGTCCCATTCATCATTTGATCAAGGGTTGATCATGGTTCCTCAAGAAAATCAAGATTTACTCAAAAGTCAAAAATTGCCAAATTAGGATTTTCTTAAGGAAAAGTCAACCGAACTTTGACCACGTACAACTTTCACATACTTCATCAGAAATTCCTCAACCAATGATCATTTTGAAGGAAATTCAATTCTCTACAACTTTGTCTCTCTAAGCTCAAGGCCAAAAATGCCTCGTTTGAGAGATATGGACCAAAACTTTACAGGTCAATTTAAAAGTCAACAAAAAGACACTTTTTTCGTCAAAGGAATTTACACAAAAATAAAGACTTCAAATGAAAAAGTGATCAACACGAAAGTTGTAGGGGACATCTTGAAGGTTCCAAAAAGTCCAAGATCACCTTCATATGACAAAAATTGAGAGAGTTACGATTGGTGCAAGTTGAGCAAAATTTGAGAAACGCATGAAACCTACATTAAACATTTTTGAGCTTTTGGACCAATGGGCCTATCTTTTAAGGTTGAATCATGTTTATGACATATTCAAGGACCTCAAAGTTCACTTTGGTATTATTTTTATTTTTATTTTATGTTATTTTGATTTTATTCAAAGAAATAAACAAAATTAAATAAAACAAAATAAATCAAATAATGGTGGGTACATGGATCCTTTTAAATGGAGTTTCTAGAAGGTTAAAACATGTCATTCAAGGCCATCAAAACCCAAATAAAACCGTGGGAGAGAGTGAAGGAAACATGGTTTTCAAAAAATTAAAATGGTTGGAAACATGTTCCTTGATCCTAGCTCTTCAATGATTCTTTGTCTACCATGTTTCTCCTATAAATGCAAGGCTCAAACACAAGAGAAAAGGGCCAAGAGGCTTCACAAAGGAAGGCTTCCAAATCACAAAATTCTTAAAAAAAAAAGGTGAAAATTCAAAACTCCATTTCCAATCATTCTCAATCCAAACCAAGGATTAAATACTCATCCTGAATGTTCGATTCCCACCCCATGAAATTTCTTTTTAACTATTTTCTAATCCCTTTCTTTTATCATATTTCAAGTAATTTATTTATTTCTTTTCAATTAAATTAAAACAATAAAAAAATCATAAAACCGTTAAAAGAATAAAAAATATAGTTTAGGTTATGTAATCATTTTTTTAGACTTAGATTATTTTTATTAAAATTAATTTTTTAGACTTAGGCTTATAATTAATTAATTTTTGTACAAATGAATTAGAAATTAGGTTTATTTATTTCAAAATTATTTCTCAAAAATTAAAAAAAAAACGAATATTGACTTAGATATTTAGGACATTTAACTTAACTTTTAATATGTAATTGCTTTTCGTTTATCATTTATTTTCTTAGAATAAATGTATAGGTTTGTACATAAATTGTAATAGTGTAGTTTACATTTCTCGCACGATTATATTATGTAACTGTTCATAAGCCTTGTAATAGTATAGTTTACATTCTCGCACGATTATATCATGTAACTGCCCATAAGACGTGTAATAGTGTAGGTATTTATTTTTTGCACTTATATTTTATTTGCTAGATAAATAGGCATCTATGGCAAGATCTAAAATCAAACGTTAGAATAACTTATAACTCAAGATAATATAATTGAATCAACGCACATTGCACACATTCACCTCTAGGGTAGCCTCTCTCTGTTGCCTTACTATTAAAACGGCCATGGCCCTCGAAAGTAGGGGTACTTTAGCAAAAGACGCTTACGAATAATATCATCATAGTCCCTTCGATATAAAGATCATAGTCCCTCGATGACCCTTCGAGCTGCCTACAAAAAGATGATCTAGTCCCTCGACGACCCTATGGAAAAATGATGATAGTCCCTTCGCATTGCTAAGGTATCCTTACATGTTGCCTTCTATGACCATTCAATGACCCTTTGCTGTCCCTCAACATCCAATAGACAGTACTACCTACCCATTAATGGTATGGATAGTACTATCTCTCAAGGAAATGATAAGTACAAGAAAGACCTTACAAATTAGGGGTAAGTAACTTTTAAATGCTTGCTCACAACTCAAAAACAAATACTTTTCATATCTCACTTTTCCAAAAATATTTTCAAAAGAAAAAAAACAAACACTTTGTATACATTCTTACATGAATTATTACAAAGTCAAACTTTTACAAAATATTTTCAAAAACGTTCACACACATTCAAAAAGTAAGTAAAAAAGGTGAGCTAAGCATTTAAGAGCCCATGGATAACCATGGATACAAAGGGTGCTAATACCTTCCCTTTGTATAACTTACCCCCCGAACTCAAAATCTATCAAGGTCTTTCCTGTTCTTTTCAGCCTTTCCTTATTGGATAAAAGAAAAGTCAGTGGCGACTCTTGCTAACCAAAACATGTTTTGCAAAAACAAAAAAAAAAAGTCAGTTCTCCCGCCGTGTTACAGTCATACTTAGGAAATCTCTCATATTTCCTTGGCATTGAATTCTACAAGAGTGGTAGAGGTTTTATGATGCACCAAAGAAGATATGCAGGCGAAATGCTCAAGAGATTTGTGATGTAGGATTGCAACCCAACTTCGACTCCAGCTGAGCCTAGAATTCAACAGTCGAAAGACATAAATGAAGATTATGTAGATCCAACTTAGTACATATATAGAAGACTCATTGGATCACTTTGATACCTTTGCCACCTGATCTAGCATACAGTGTAGGTATAGTGAGTAGATTCATGTAGAAGCCAAAGGTATCACACCTAGCAGCGACGAAGAGGATACTAAGGTATCTGAAAGGAACTCTCGATTATGGCATTTTTCTGCACCTGATGAAGGAAAAGAATGCAAATTATTGGGATACATCGACTCAAGTTGGTGTAGTGATGCTGAGGATAGAAAATTCACAGCTGGCTATGTGTTTATGTTAGGTGGTGCACCAGATGTTTGGAGATCAAGAAAGGAACCAGTAGTGGCCATATCATCATGTGAAGCAGAATACATAGTTGATTCTCTTTGTGCATGTCAAGAAATATGGATGTTGAATTTGGTCAAAGAGATTATAGGGAAGAATCATGGAGCAATTACCATGAAGATCGACAACGTGTCTGCTATCAATCTAGCAAAGAATCTGATAGTACATGGACGAAGCAAGCGCATTTAAATAAGGTTTCATTATCTTCAAGAGCAGGTAACAAATGAGAAGATGAACTTGAAACACTACAGAACTGAGAATCAGATTGTAGATATCATGATGAAGGGAGTACAGGTCGAAGTGTTCAAGAAGTTAAGGTCTATGATGAATGTAGATAGCTTAGACACAATGAATTAGGTGGTGCATTAAGAATGTAATTCATGGTGTCGAAGCATGTTGCTGTCGAAACACCTAGTTGTCGAAGTGTCGAGGAGTTAGCCTCAACGTGGATTTTGTCTTAAACCTAATTATGTAGTGTTAGCAGAATTGGGTATCTTGGGCTTTTGTTTTTGGGATTTACTTAGGGAGCAAGCAAGCTAAATCTATAAATAGGGAGTAACCTTATTATTGTAAAGTGATTCACTGGAATACAATTGCAGTTTTGAGAGCAGAGACTTACTATGTAGAAATTCCTCTTATTCCCTATTTTGTGAAAACTTTAAACTTCTTCTTCTTCCCAATTCATTTTTGTTTTGTTTTCATCACCATTATGTAACGATACAATCTTGCGACCAAGGTTGGTTAATTCACTCGAGTGAAGAGTGAAGAATAAGAGGGACAACAAATCAGTCGTCCTGTATTCCAACAATAATAGGGGCTCGACCAAGTAAAATATATTGACATCAAGTTCCTAGTTGTTAAGGAAATGGTACAAAGTGGACAGATTTGCATAGAACACTTGGGGACAAACTCCATGATAGCAGATCCTCTTACAAAAGGTCTTCCACCTAAGGTCTTTCATGAGCACACTGCCCGCATAAGTGTTTTACTGTTAGAGGAGTCTTTGGTTTAGTGGGAGTTAGTCGATTATGAATTTTATGTTCTGTGTTTGGTATTATGTATGCATACTATGATTTTGGATATTTTTCAATTAATAAAGTTTGATGTTCATTAGTTTAAATTTTGTACAATAAATTTATTGAATGATCTCATTAAAGTAAAGTAAAACCAGTTGAAAATCGACATATACAGACCAACCTCATGTGATTTTCATGTTGCACATTTCATGATGGATCTATGTCATTTAGTTGTGTCACTATTAGTGTTATTGAAGAGTTTAGTTATGATTGATATAACAAAACTCACTTTGATTCTGTATACTGACATGACTAATGGACAAGATACTTTGGATATGCTTAAAAGAATATAATGGCAAATTTTGAGCTCATAAAGTCTAACACATTTGTAAAGTTACATATGTGACCAATGGGAGATTGTTAGAATTTTTGGGTCACAAATGTAATATTGCATGTTTTAGGGCCACTATTTAATTAGCCAAAATTTTAGTGGTCTAATTAATATTAAGTATGTGGTTAAAAGCATAAATGTCATGAAATATGAGATTATTGTGTAGATACCATAAGTCAATATCTAATTTGATGATGGGACAAATTAGAATATTGAAAACTAAGAAATAACCCGTTAGGTGCGGATTTGACCTAAAAATGACATATCTTTCTTTGCACTTTTTCCACTCTTTTCTCATGTTTTCATTGGTTTTGCTAGTGAATTGTTGTTGTTCTTCAAGCATTGTAATTATATCTTTGGTGCTTGTAATATGTGTGCTATTGTGCAGGAAAAGGCACTAAATGATCAAAGTGTAAGACACAAGAAAATGATGCAAGCTGCAAATGAGCAGAGGAAGACATCAGTAAGTTCGCTTTGCGAACTTGAAGGCGAGTGCCAGCGAATGTTCGCTTTGCGAACTCTGGCGAGGTTCTAGCGAATGGTCCCATAATTTGGCAAGGGCAAAAGGCACTAAAGTTCGCGTTGCGAATGGGAAAGCGAGTGTTCGCTTTGCGAGTGATCCTTCGCATTGCGAACTCACGAGAATTTCTGGGGCAGTTTAACTATTCAGAGGCACCTGAGGTGCCTATTTTTGACATTCGCTATGCGAATGAATCGTTCGCTTTGCGAACTGTGAAATTTCTGATTGCATTATAAATAGAACTTTCACACTTTTTAGATTAAGTTTTTGGATTTTTTATACAACTTGAAATTAAAGATCAGAACTTGATTTTTCTTCATTCCAAGGGAGAAAAGGTAGGATCTTTGATCTCTTGTTGGATGAGGATGTAATCTCTTGATACCTTATGTATTTCATCTAATGTATGTTTGCGAATATGTTTTGATTCTCTATTGTTTTTTGTCTTTGATTGATTATTTGTGGTCTAGACAAAACCTTTACAAATCCTTAATCTTAGATTTTCAACTATCAATGAACCAAACTTTTGACATGGTTTTGTGAGTTGATATTCATTTTATCTTTTGTTGTATTGTGTTGATTAAGTAGCATGGCTAGCATGAGTAGGATCGATACGGTATTGCGAGGATGCGTGATAATAATGATGAAAAACGGTATTCACATTCATTTGGAAAATTAGTTGAATACATGTAAAAAGGGTTAAGCGTATGTACGTATTCTGATCGATGGCATTTTATATGAAGCAGTCATTTATCTGATTTGAGTGTCATCTTTGTTTACCTGTTTATCTTTGATTTGAACCGCTATAGACATATACTCTTTAGATCTGGATCTAAGATGATTATCTATTTTGTTCTAAACTCTAGAAATAGATTTAGGCTTAACACTTGCGTGAGTATCAGCTCTTAATGCTCTATGTTGGTTTTTGTTGCGTGAGACGTCACCAATGTGGCAATACAGTCGATCTCTCGACGTTGCATTAGACATAACCTCTGTCGTGGGTGATACGTGAGGATATTAGGCGAATGATCAATTTATGTATAATATAATTAGAAGAATGCATGTGTTATCAATTGATGAGATCCAATTCCAACAAGGCTCCGTTTATAATTCAGTCTTTATTTTATATTTTCAGTCTTTACATTTTCTGCCTTTTATCTTGGTTCCTTCTTAAAACCAAAACTTTTGAACCATAAGTTTAGAAATGTAGATACTGTCGAATGACATTCCTTCCCTCGCACTGATCCCTGTGGAGTACGACAAAACTGGGTTTTGCTTGCTGCTATTTTAACTTCAACATAACCCTAAGATTATTTATAGGGGTTATGGTCCCCATTTGTAGAGAGATTAGAAAAGACGGCTCATCAGAAAAATTATCCCTTCATCCCCATCAAAGAAGATATAAGGAGCCATAAAGAGCTCTACAATTGGAAGATCACATACCCGACAACCTTCAACGATTTCCAATTGAAAACTCAGGTACGCTTCCGCTTTCATTCTCATAATTGTATTTGGATATGGGTGTAAGAGATACAAGTTGATGAGTTATCGACTCATAGGGATTAGTTAAAAATTCCGTTTTTGATTTCTATATCGATAGAAATCATAAGGTTATGAACAAATCTAGCATTGCTATCTTATTGGTCAAATATGATGTACAAGTTATTTCCTCATCCTTAGGGGTCGGTATATTGACTTTCGCTCTGCGTCTACCGGATGCAAAAATGTATTCCTCATTAGTTCTAAAACTGAGCATCTTCTGATTGTTTTATTTCTAGCCTTAATATAAAAAAAGTGGAATCCGACTTTTTTACCACCTTCTAGAAGGATCTATAGGTAGGGCTCACTCCTTTTTTTAGACTTTTCAGGCTCTTTAGTATCTCTAACTAGTAAGGTTGATCTGACAGTTAGGTGGACTATGAATAGGGATTCTAAATTGGGATTTAAAGTGGAAGAGATCCATATTTGTTTATAAGAGAAAATGATTTTTGAATGTTTCATTAGCTATTCGAGATGTGACATTTTCCTCGACTTCTGATATATGGTGGTGTTGCTATCATTTTAAAGATGGTGTGTATTTTGTTGTCTTACCTTACTTAGGTTTTCTATAGCGTGATATGTCTAGTAATCTTCTAATCAATCCTCCGATTTTGTTTCTTTCTTTTATTTTAGCTAGTAAACCCTCTCTAAAATGGTACTTCTGATATATGGTGGTGTTGCTATCATTTTAAAGATGGTGTGTATTTTGTTGTCTTACCTTACTTAGGTTTGCTATAGCGTGATATGTCTAGTAATCTTCTAATCAATCCTCCGATTTTGTTTTTCTTTTATTTTAGCTAGTAAACCCTCTCTAAAATGGTAGTTATCTCTTAATAACTTTTTCAAGATGAAGTCTATATCTGAGAGAACTTATTTAAATGCATGATTTTAGTGGCTTCTAAGGGTGTTTCTTGGTTGTTGTGTGGTGAGTGCATTGAGTCGAATATCCATCTTATTTGTGACATGTGATATTGCAGTGTTCTTATGATATATGATTTTTAAGTGGTTGAAATTCTTAGAAATCTTACGATTATTTTTATGATAGGTATGTCGAGGATAAGAGGTATCATTTAAAAGTGCTAATCACACCTATGTAAGCTTTATGGCAAGTTTAAAGTTAGAACCACGATAAAAAAACATAGATTCAATGATATAATTGAGTTTTGTAATGGAAAGCTAACATAAGATAAGATAATTACATTTCTTCTCTATTTAAATTAAAAGCTTACACACTGTCAGATCGCATATAAAATTAATCTAATCTAATGAATATTATTATCGGTTAGAAAGAGAGAGAAAAAAGTAATTAATGATTAGTAATTATCTAACCTTCAACAACATAAGCAACTTTAGATGAATCTGCATAATGAGGAAGAGCAAACCCTCGTGGTTGAAGAACAAGCTGACCAGCACCAACATTTGTTTCAGCCAAAACTTGAACTTCAGAACTTAACCAAATGTAGTAACTACCACCATCTCCCTCAACTAAAGGTTGTGCTGTCTTCGGTGTTAAGTCTAACTCTATTGGTTTCTGTAAAGAGACGAGCAAATTTGAAATAAAACACAGGATCACCAATATGTTTGAATATCTATTCATTTTCATTAAACTTTCTTATTAAAATGAAAATACAATACGACTTCTACATATAAATAGACATAAATAAGATAAAGAAAATAATAACTAACCTAACAAACATATATATAACTAACTAAATTTAAGGTTATGTTGGTTGTGCTTTCTTTGGTGTTAGGTCTAGCTCCATTTATTTCTTCTCTTCTTTACTCATCAAAATATAAATATTTCAATTTATAAATTAGAGATTCTTATCTGAGAAAAAAGAAAATGCACTGACAGTGTAAAACATCTCTGAGCGTATTCCTTAAAGGTTTCCTTGTCTTTTTGCGACATTGATCTGAGTTGATCTCTGTCTGGTGCCATGTCCAAATTGTATTTATATTGTTGGACGAAGGCAGTACCAAGATTTCTGAAAGTGCTAATCGTAGCGCGGTTTAAACCCATGTACCATTTTAATGCGGCACCGTTTAAACTATCCTAAAAGTAGTGAATCAGTAGATCCTGCTTCTCTGTCTGAGCTGACATTCGCTGAGCGTACATCACCAAATGGCTTTGAGGGCAAGAGTTACCCTTGTACTTTTCAAAATCGGGTACTTGGAACTTGTGCGGGACTTTCACATTGGGGACCAACCAAAGGTCTGCGGCGTCCTTTCCAAATAAATCCTGACCGCGAATAGCCTGCAGTTCCTTCTGCATTTCCAGGAACTGCTCCTAGAATTCATCCATTCTATCGAACATACTTTCCTTTCTACCAGAAGGTATCTGTGGAATCTGTCCTTCCGGGACAGTGTGCACCACAGGGGGTGGTACCGTTACTACGGCAGTGAATCTTGGCGTTTCCCGAAGTTTGTAACCTTCAGGAGTCCTCATTATGCCTCTGGCATCCTTGCTTTCCCGAAGTTTGTGACCTTCAGGCCCATCGGCTTCTACTATGATTCCCTGATCTTCAGTGATCGGCGGAACATATCCTTACGGGATATAGTAAACAGGCATGCCCCAGGGACGATCTTTCGACATTTGATACCTAGGATCATACTTCTCTACTATGGACGTTGAGGTGATCTCTGAGATCACAGTTCTTTGTAACTGAGCTTCTGCCATGGCTTGCATGTCATTACGAAGCTTTCTCATATCCTCTCTTAGAGCGTCGATCTCTTCTTTCAACTCTCTGTTCTCTTCCTCGAGATCATCCATCTTTTTCTGACGATTGGCCCGGGTATTGTACGAATGAGACAGTTTGACTCTAGAACCGAGACACAAACGTGAGATTCATAGGTAAGAAGAATACGTGACGTGAGAATGATGAATGCAATGATTATATTAATTGTTTTTTGGTTTAATCAAAATAAACTTTGACAATTAAATTGCAAATATCAAACAGTGGGGAAACTCCCGTTTTATTGAATTCAAAAGATTGCGGAAATGGAAATACAGTAAAATACAAGGTGCGGAAACAGAAACCTAAGCTAATGGGTCCCGAGTCCTCTCTGAGGAGAACTCGGGTGTTGATTCTGGTACTTTCCTTTTCTTGGACCGGGGCTCTTGGGCCGTTGTCGGGTTGTCATTCCTTTGCCAAGTGAAATGAGCGAGCAAATTCCTTTGGTCATCCTGATTTTCTACAGCATGTTGGTCCAAAATCTCAATTAGAGCATCCTTATCTTTTAGCAGTTGCTGTATTTTGGTACACTCCACATTGAGAATGCGGTACTTGTTCTTCCAAGACCTCCTCTCCTGTTGAACTTTGTTGAGAGTAACCTGAAGTTTTTCCGTTTCAGTCATGAAGTACATGATAGATTCCCTTGGCGGAAGAACTCCGTGACGAGGATAACGCATCTTTGGCTTGAGAGCTCTAGTTTGTACCCAGTGGAGATAAGGCTCCACCGAGACACAGTCCGGTTTTCCTAGAGACTCCCGTCCTTTCTTATGAACGTGTTTCCAAGCGTGCACTATTTCCATCTTTAGTGCCCTGTCATTTTCTCCTTCCTTGAAGAAAAGACCTTCCAGATGAGCATTACGCGGGACATGCCTCATCGGGTATCCAAATTGACGACGAACTAAAACTAGATGGTAATTGATTCCTCCCTTAGTTCCTATGAGGGGTACGTTGGGGAAATTTCCACAACGGTCAATGATTCTGATCCCGTCATAAATCCTATTGTACCAATCTATATCAGAGTTGGTAAGAGACATGATTTTCTGCGACCAACGTAAGGCACTCTTATGATCCCAAAAAGCGGCAGACTTAGGCAAATGGGAGATAAACCATTTATATAGCAGGGGTACACAGCACGTGATCATTCCTCCGCTGTATAAATTCCTTAAGTGTACAGAATGATACGCATCTGCGAGCAAGGTTGGTACGGCGTTTCCAATGAGAAAAACCTTAATGGCGTTGATATCGACGAAGTTATCAATGTTGGGAAACAGAAATAACCCGTAGGTGAGTAAAACAAAGATGCTTTCAAAAGCAGTCACGTTCCCTATACTAGCAAAGTATAGAGCCTTCTTTACCATAAACTTAGCTGGTAAACCTGGGATTCCTCCTTTGGTGGTCATGTGAGTCTTGACTTCTGACTCATCCAAATAGATTGCTCTTGCAATGATTTGATCCTTTGGAATTTCTTCCAGTCCAAAAAAGGGAGCTTGATCAGTAATGGGTAGATCAATCAGATGAGAATACTCCTCCAGCGTTGGTGCGAGCTGGTAGTCCGGGAATGTGAAACAGTGATAGACCGGATCGTAAAACTGAATGTGTGCCTCCAGGATTCCCTCAATTACATGGACCCTTAACAGAGGTAGCAGACCTCCGTACTTGGCTCTGAAAGCGTCAGGGTTAGTGATCATCCTTGCTAATCCTCTCAAATCCTCTAGTTTTGGAACCTTGAAGGTATACTTGTGAGTATTTCTTCTACCGAAATCCATTAGCGCAATCCTTTTCTCTCTAACATTTACAATCATTGTCTTAGTTTAATTTGAAAAAGAGAGACTAGAAGAGAGAAATTTTCTTTGCTTAATGTTTTTTAAAATGAATGCATGAATGCAGCACACAAAAACATAGAAAAAACATGGGGTCAAAGGGTCGGTGTCATGAAGTCAAGGCTCTACCCATCCCAACGGTTTATACTAGTGATTTTTGTATCTGTCTCTCAAAATCATTGATTCTTGGCGAGATAACATCAGCGGGCCGGGAACCGTGCTAGGTGATGTATTTCGAAGAATCTCAGAAGAGGGTAGTATCGCGTGACAACTATTTCCGATAGCTTCCGCACTACTGAAAGAGGTTTTTCCTAGGTGTATACTCAATCTTTCCACATGCGGCATCACACACATTCCCATTAGCAGAAAAATAAACACAAATATCAATTAGGAAAAGCAGTATATATATTTGTCCTAATGTCCTAGACTTTTTAAGAGCTATGAATCCTATGATCCTAACAGAAAATGGCTCCCCGGCGGAGTCGCCATTCTGTGGTACCTTCCCAACTTAAAGGTTTTTGACCTAAGATCCTAGTGAGGGCTAATCCTAGCAATAATGACATTCCCTGATGGAACTGTCATTCGGTGATACCTTGTGAACCTAAGGACTTGTCCTAAGAAAAGGTTTCAACCAGAGAGATAAGAGAGACAAGATTCCTTTGTTTGGCCCCACGGTGGGCGCCATTTTTCCTGTAGCGAGCGATTTTGGACGTGGTTCTTAAGCACTGTCGCTCTGGGGTACTACAGGTCGATTAATTTTTTATCCTATTGAAGCTGATGAAGGAAGGGAAATAGATGTCTCCAACTAACCCTGCTTGCAAACCGAGGTTAAACAGTCAAACTGTTGGTTTACAGATGCGGTTTTAGTTCGTGGGCCTTGTCACACCCTCATTTTCACCCTACCCCTAACCTTGCATATCTATGCATCCCATTAACTCATATCATACGACATGGGATCAGGAGGTCCTTTGAATCAAGATTTCTTATTTGTTTTGAGGTTCTTTCATTCAAGTCTGAAGCAAGGGTTGAGTTCTAATTGTCTTAACTCCTCATCAAGATTCATCAGGCTTGTCAGGTCAGATTATCCGTGTGTGGATCAAGTTATCAAGTTGTGTGCAAGTATTGATTGTGTGGTTCAAGTTCTTTGTCATTGATCCAGGATTCGTCAGATTTATTGTTCAATCAAAACCATGTTAAGACGGATTCGAGATTGTGGTGTCATTAATTAAAAGTTGATTCAAGGAGGATCTTCTTCGACTTAACTCAAGAATTGTGGTATGCAAGTTTCGTTTGTCAGAGGTTTTGAGTGTTGATCAAATGTGGAGGCACATTACCGTTATCCATATCCATTCCTGTAACCATTTTGTTATATACCCATTTTTCACTCCAAATTTTCATTCGACTATCCATTTTCATGTCCATTTCATTAACCAAATCCATCATTTCATATCCAAATACCATTTCCAATTTGATCCATATCCATTTCCAAATCCATTTCTAAACCATTTTATCATTTTCTAAATCCATTTTATTCTAACCATTTTCTAAATCCATTTCATCCAAACCACTTATCCATTTTAATATTCACTTTCTTTCTAACCATTTTCATAAATTAATAATCCAATAAAAAATCATAATTTCATGTTCCAAAAGTCCACATTCCATCACCAAAATTTACATAAAGGGTCCATTTCAAATCTTACCAAAGAAAGCCCATGTTCAAAGTCCATTATACTTCAAAAACATCATTACAATTTGTGAGTCCTTTTAATTCAAAAATAATTGTTACAAGGCCCGGTCAAACACGGCTAAAGAAAATATCATACTCAAAATAAGCCAAAGACCAATTACTTTTCAATGCATCAGCAATCCTTGCAACAAACAGGTAACACCTTGCGTTAAAACCTCCACGCCAACTAGCCACTTACACAAAAAAATACTACCTTCCAAAACTTGCACAATGCTGTTACAAACACAGATCCTGCAACTTCTTTAACGCACACAAGGCCAAAACCTGCTGCCAACAACAACAGCAGACCTGCAATTTTGAAAATGACATGTCAATAACAAGACATACAAAGGAGGGAGCAATGACATAAGAGGGAGAACCTCAGAATTTGAAGAGGGAGAACTGGTTCATAAAAAGAGGAGAGAACGATTTGGAGAGGGGGCGAAAAAAAACTAACCTGGAATCATTTTTTTTTTAATTCTACAGAAACCAACAAGACCCAAACTCTTCATGCCGGCGACATAACAACCGCCTCTGTTTCAATTTCGGAAAACCAAACAAATCATCTCTCCTGCGTCGCTTTCCACCATTTACCGTCATACTCCACCCTCGCCTTCAACCAAAGCACACCACCTTCAACCGATTCACCTTCGACCACAATCCGAAACCCCAAAACAACCTCTATTTCACCACAGAAAAAAGCATTATCTTCTTTCCATTATTAACGAAGCAACAACTCGCGGAAAACCTCATCTCACTCCGACCCGTCGCATCTCATCAACACAAAACTGAAAACCTAATTATCCTTCATCATCAACCATTTCCGACCTTCTTTTCACTCAACACAACACAACAACAACAATCACCAGCGGCATCACCTCTCCTCCACTCAAAAATCATCATCATCGCGATCCACCGTAAAACATCACATCTCGCACCTTCAACCATTTGCCGCAATCATAAACCGATGCGAGAGAACAAGCGAGAAAACGAGGGAGATAAGCGATTCAGAGATTCACGCGAACAAGGTTGAGAGAGAGATTGAAGGAGACGGACGAATCACACGCGGTTTGGAAAAGAAGAAGCAAAAACCGTGTACTCTGTGAATGCGTTTGTGTTTTGTTCAGTAGCCGTATTCCCTTTCCTTGAAATTAGGTTGGCTGGTGTGTTTGGACCCAACCGGGTCAGATGGACCCAACCCGGATCCGGCTAGCCCCTTGGGCTTTTGGTTCTTTTGTTTTGTTTGGATCAAGCTCCTTGTTGTAGGCAAATCTCTAACCACCCGTCCCAAATCTTTGATTTTAATTTTCTTTTTTCTAAAAAACTATTTTCTTTTATTATAATCTTGTTTTTTTCATTAAATTGTTAATATTATATTAGTTAGTAACATTGAATTTAGGAATATATTTATATTGTTTAATTTGATTTAATATTTATTTAATAATAGTCATTTCAAGTATTAGTTTAGTTATTAACTAAAAAATTTCAAAACTATTTTCTTATTAGATTAATCTTTTAATTTTAAATCATATTGGAAATGTAAATATTTAGATTTTTAATCTTTGATTTCTAATTTCTATTAACTTATTTGACTAATAATTTTGTGAACTAGGGATTTGATTATTTCTACTTGATCTTGATTTTGAGTCTTTCTTGACTTTTCTCTTAACTATCTTTTTGTACCCATCACCCTCTCATCATCTTCTTCTCTTTCTATAGTTAAAACTTTGGTCTTGTACCAAGTGCTCATTTTCAAAACCTTTTCTCAATAAACTTAGATGGTCGTGGAGTGGTTAGGCGAAGGCCTTCTCCTATCCCGAGTGCTTGACATTACCTTTAGGGTTCACTGTCGTAAAGCACTTACCATCTAAAACCAAAAACACTTTTAATAAGAGAATAAATTTCTCTTTGTATTGAACTAAAGAGAGGGGATTGGGTGAAGACCTCTTCCTCTCCGAGTAATAGGATGCTCACTTTAGAGTGTGTGGTCTCGATACTCGTCTTTCAATATGAAGACGTGACTATATTCGCCACACCATTTTTAAAATAAACCTTTTGAGATAAAGAATTGGGTACTACCTGAAGGGGTTCCTATCCGAAGACTTATTTCACCCTTAAAACTAATCTTCACAAATCAAATGTGACATCTTGCCTTGATGGCGAAAATCAACCTTTTCAAAAAGGACATGTTGCGTCCGTTCTACCGCAAACAGGTAACGTATAAGACTCCACAAGCGAGCCGCAAAACACCTAACTGCTAGAACCCGCACGTTAACATCGTCCATAAAAAACACCAACAAATCGTAGGTCGAACTACGATTGCTCTGATTCTTCATTCTCGTCCGAATGTAAGATACGTAGGCACAAGATCGCAACGATCTTGGCGAGCCACCTTCTATCCATCTTTCATTTTCCACCCCCTTCCATTTTCTTCACCCGTAGTCCTTCGAACTACGCTGACTCTGACTTTCCCATTGCACGAGGGAATATGTAGGCATAGGACCGCGAAGTCCTATCGAGTCTCCCCTCTTCTCCCCACCTTTTCTTTTATTTTCTTTCACATTATTTGGTTCTCACCCTTCTCTCTCCCTCTTTAGAACAAACTTAGAAAGCAATATCAATAGAAAATATACTTACACATAGACAAGCAAATGGTTCCCATCGAGTACGATGGATGTGAGGGGTGCTAATACCTTCCCCTCGCATAACCGGCTTCCGAACCCTTAATTTGGTTGCGAGACCATCTTATCCTTTCCTTCTTTGGGTTTTCTCGATGTTTTCCCTTCCCTTCATGGGATAAATAAAGTTCGATGGCGACTCTTCTGTTTCTTCCTCTTTCGCCTCCGGTCGACTATTTTTCGAGTAGCGACAGCTGGCGACTCTGCTGGGGATAGGAAAATCCCTAAGCAAGCCAAACCTAATTTGTTTGTTGCATGTGTGCTTTTGTTTGCTTTATTATTGCTTTATTATCTTATGCTTCTCTTATTTGTTGGGTATATTGGGGATGGTTTGTGAGGAGAAAGGCTTTCTACCCGAGCTTTTCGAGTATATACTAAGCTAGGAGGTGGTTGCTTACTGATTTGCGAGACTTAGGACTCGTCGAGTTGGTTTGACTTCCACCGCTCAGATGAGGTCCCTTTGGGAATGATTGTGTCTTACGATTAGTCGTAATGGTGTCTTTGTTTCCGACCTGGGAGTCCGTGATTCTGAGGACCTTTAGAACCCTATTCCAAAGGTCACTAAGACATAACTCTGTGCTCATCCTTTGAAGGGATTACCGTCTTACGAATCGTCGTTATGATGGAAAACTTTTGAGGGTTAGTGCATGGGACCTTGTTTGAAAGCCCGTGGAATGCCCTGTTATAAACCAATAGATTAACTACCCGAGGTGAGGGATATCTTGTTGTGTTGTCCTGCAGAATCTGTGACCTTGATACCTGTTGCGAACCCCTGATTCAGCGATCTTTGATCCCATGTCTTATTGCATTCATAACATTGCATTTGCATAAGCATCTTTGCATCATTTTGCATATCATTCTCCAACCTTAAACCAGAGAACTCATCCATCCTTTGTCCATAACCCGCAGTTGACTTCCTGAAGCCCGTATTGGACTCGAAGTAGCTTTTGAAGGATCATGGCCTCCGAAGAGCAGAACCAGTTTGCGTCAAGAACAGATGTTGAATTGATGAAAAGCCAGTTGGACCAACTTGTGGAAGCTATGACAACCTTGGCAAGGAAAGATGGCAACATTCAAAGGACTTCAGCCATTGGAAATGTCATTTCACCTCGAGTGAACAATGTTGCTCAAGCTCAACCCGTGCAGATCCCCGTTGAGGATCCTATTATACGCGAACATACCATTGTCCAAGATGGAAGTTCTTCTTCTCTTGACGCCATGGAATATCATAGTTTTGCATTCTCTGATCCAAATCCCCAAGTGGCGGTCCCTGTGATGAAAACCAAGGATCCGCAAGTTGTTGAGCTTATGGAAAAGTGTCGAGTGCTGGAAGAGAAGCTTAACGCCATAAAGAGTCGTGATACTTTGGATCTGAATGCTTCAAGCATGTGTTTGGTACCTAACCTTGTAATACCTCCAAAGTTCAACACACCGAATTTTGAGAAGTATAAAGGGGATAGTTGTCCAAAGAAACATTTGGTGATGTTTTGCAGAAGAATGACCTCGCATGTCCACGACGACAAACTTATGATTCACTATTTCCAAGACAGTCTGAGTGGGGCATCACTGAGTTGGTATATGCATCTAGAGAGCAGCCACATCAAATCATGGACAGACTTAGCTAATGCCTTTATGAAGCAGTACCAATACAATCTTGACATGGCTCCCAGTCGCATGCAATTGCAAGGCTTATCTCAAGAGGACAAAGAATCCTTCAGAGGATATGCTCAGTGATGGAGAGAGGTAGCTGCTCACGTTCAACCACCAATCTTAGATAGAGAATTGGTTGATATGTTCTTGAATACCTTGCAAGGTCCATACTTGGAAAAGATGGCTGGCACTGGAACATCAAACTTCTCTGACCTGGTAATAGCTGGAGAATGCCTCGAGTGCATCCTCAAAAGTGGAAAGATCCAAGGCTCCTTGAACATCCCAGCTAGCGAAAGTGAATCAGTAGTTAGTTCCCAAGAGGAAGAAGAGGATGGTGAAATTAACTCCATTTGGGAAGCTTCACGTGTCCCACCTCCATTACCTTATCACCCAAGCATCTCATCTATTCAAAGTCAGCAATCCTATGGGTCTACCTGTGTGACTCCATCCTCTCCATATGGTCAATATCCTCCTGTCAATAGAGGTCCCCCTCATCAACAACAGATTGCACGGTAGCATGCTCCGCAACGCCGACGCTACTATAATAAAAAGCCAAAAAGGCATTTTGATCCATTGCCAATGCCATTTAGTCATATACTACCACGCTTGATCAGTAGTGGGCTGATAGTGCCAAAGGGCTTGGATCCTGTGATCCCTCCATACCCACCAGGCTTTGACGCGAATGCACGATGTGGTTACCATGCTGGCGCAATGGGGCATTCAACCGAGGATTGCAAACAGCTCAAAAACAAGGTCCAAGATTTGATTGAGTCCAAGCTAATCTCATTTACACCTCAAGGTCTTCAGATCAACATCAATTTTTCATTTGATCAGGCGGGTCTGTCATCCTATGTCATGGAAGAAGTTGCTGAGAGTAGGTATGAAGAAGGCTATCATACTGGTATCGATGAGCAAGAGAGCTAGTCCAACAGCAACTCAAAAGAGAAAAGTTTGATTCCTCAATGTTGGCAATTTTAGATCATGTCTTTACTATGCATTTGTAGTTTCTTTTGTTCAGTGTTATTTGCTTTTAAGACATTGTTGTTTATTAATGGTATTGTTAATATAATGAACATGCTTTTTTGAACAAGTCCATTTGTATCCACTCATTTCTTTTCTCATTTATTAAAAAAAAATCACAAAAATATTTCTACATTTCACTCCCTTTATCAACTGTTGTTTTAGCAAAGATTGGAGGGAGGATGATGAAAACAAAATACCCATAATTGCAAATTGTATGCTTTCGGATAAAATCCTGCTGATGATGTACAGGCATTGTTTCAAATCCCCTAAACACCGGAGAGATATGGAGTTAGTCCCTAGTCAACCACTTCGAGCCTAGAAGTAGGAGTTTCCTTCGGATTTCTAAACCCTTACGCTTAACCTGGGGCATGGGTAGTGTTCAGTTATCCTGATTACACATACTTTCAAGATGAAACCTCCTGTTATGGTGATTGTTCTGCAATGACCGAAGATTTGGCAGTCACAAACCCTTCAAAAAAAAAGGAAAAATAAAAAGCCCGCTAAGGCCACCACCCAAAGAGGCGACTTAGGCAAAAGTTAGGGATCAAAAAATGAATAAAGCAAAAGAGGCCCTCAAATCCTCGAGCAGAACAGAATAAAATTCAGTGATCACCATTAAAAGGTCACTGATATTCATCCATAAAAATAGAATAAGGTGACTGTCATTTTAAGAAAATCTTGAATCATCATCTTCACTCTTACACCGTCAAACTCTAGATGTGTATGTCAATTTAACTGAATATAGAATTGGAGAATCATCATGAAGAAGGGGTGGGTACCAAAATAAGTTTTGAGCCTAATATCCTTTGTTTCAATAACCGTGAGCCAGGCCACGTTACAACCCTCGAAAGACCTAATTGAAGCAGGGTTTATTCTGAAAGCATACTACAGCAAGGTTGCGTAAACTGACTCCCAAAGGTTTTCTAATCTTCAGTACTGGTGTCACTTTTCCTTTTATATCTTTCACACCAGTAAATCAGCACTACGTTTGGACTAATGGTCCACTTGTCACACATTTTCACATCATTCCAATAAATGATTTTTTCAAAACTTGCATGGACGTCGCATTAAAATTACCATTTCTGAATGATCAATTTTAGCTGCAAATTAGTACTTGACATTATGGAAATTCCAACCAAGAGAAATCAAAGAGGAACTTGAACATCTGTTGGTGCTGACATGAATCAAGACTTTCTCGTGACCTTGTGGATCTGGGGCAAGTTTTTCAAAGGCCAAGAATGGGGGCAGACCACTGCAAGATTCAGACACTGGGGCAAATCATCTCAGACTATGTCATGGCATAAATCTTTCAAGGGAGAAACCTTCAGAGACCCTACGGGCTAGGGCAAACATTTTGCGAAGGATCAAATTCCCTTCATACTTTCAAGTTGGTCAAGCTGACCATGTCATACACTAAGAAACCTGGGAGTTTAGCAAGTGTCAAAAGGCCTTGGGGCAGAGCAAAAACACGATCAACATACGTTGGATAAGTCGCTACACTCACACAATCATCTGCAAGCCATCATGACACATTAGCTAGAAGCGAGGTTCTCTCATGAACAAGCACGCAACTTCTGCAAAGGGTTAAGTTTAGGGCACCAGAAGCATCCACATCTGTCTTCTTATCATTGCACCGTCAAATACTGAGTATCGGGAAGTCAAATCCTACTACCAAAAGCCCAACCTTCCTTGGCACCCCGAAACCAATGTCCAACCCTGCTTGGCACATACCAAAAGCCTATCCCATTGGCAACTTCATAAAACCGATCACCTGCTTGCATCCACATATGCATTGCATACATAACATAATCATTTCGTTCCTCAACCCCTGCGTTGATATTTTGTTTTGTTCTTGACCCCCGAGTCGATATCATCAATTTCCTCCCTCAGCCCCTGCGTTGATATTTTGATTTGTTTTTGACCCCTGAGTCAATGTTGTCTTTTTTCTCTTGACCCTTGAGTCAATGTTGTCTTTATTTTTCTTGACCCCCGAGTCGATATCAGTGTTACTATTTTCACAATCCCTGAGTTGATATCTTGTTTTACCTCTTGGCCTCCGAGTCAATATTATCTTGTAATCTTCTTGACCCCCGAGTCGATATCATTGTCTTTGTCTCCCTTAACCCCCGAGTTGGTATCCTGCTTTATTTCCTTGACCCCTGAGTCGATATTGTCTTTATCTTTCTGACCCCCGAGTCGATGTTGTTACCTTTACCTTTTTTTCAATCCCCGAGTTGATGACAGTTTATCTCTTTGTTTCTTCAACCCCTGAGTTGACTTGTTGTTTTGATTTGTTCAGGACCCCCGAGTCGATGGTATGTTTGTTTCTTTCAACCCCTGAGTTGATATACCATTATTCCCATCAATGTACAGACTCTCACATTTTCATATCCCCAGCATTTTGCATATATTTCCGCATCATAAGCACTCATGTTCATTCTGCATTGCATTTCAAGCATTATCATATCCTTCATAACCAGTTACCATTTCCCACTAACAGATGCGTTTTTCATGCCATCCCACTGACTCATCACTTTCATTCAACTCCTTGTCCGGCTGAAAATTTTGGGTATTCTTATATTTAATCTCTTTGTACCTTGGTTGTAAGAAAGGCTTAGCCATTCTCACCCTCAAATCCAAGAAGATTAAATAGGGGCATCTGTCACACCCTCATTTTCACCCTACCCCTAACCTTGCATATCTATGCATCCCATTAACTCATATCATACGACATGGGATCAGGAGGTCCTTTGAATCAAGGTTTCTTATTTGTTTTGAGGTTCTTCCATTCAATTCTGAAGCAAGGGTTAAGTTCTAATTGTCTTAACTCCTCATCAAGATTCATCAGGCTTGTCAGGTGAGATTATCCGTGTGTGGATCAAGTTATCAAGTTGTGTGCAAGTATTGATTGTGTGGTTCAAGTTCTTTGTCATTGATCCAGGATTCGTCAGATTTATTGTTCAATCAAAACCATGTTAAGACGGATTCGAGATTGTGGTGTCATTAATTAAAAGTTGATTCAAGGAGGATCTTCTTCGACTTAACTCAAGAATTGTGGTATGCAAGTTTCATTTGTCAGAGGTTTTGAGTGTTAATCAAATGTGGAAGCACATTACCGTTATCCATATCCATTCCCGTAACCATTTTGTTATTTACCCATTTTTCACTCCAAATTTTCATTCAACTATCCATTTTCATGTCCATTTCATTAACCAAATCCATCATTTCATATCCAAATACCATTTCCAATTTGATCCATATCCATTTGTCCAAATCCATTTCTAAACCATTTTATCATTTTCTAAATCCATTTTATTCTAACCATTTTCTAAATCCATTTCATCCAAACCACTTATCCATTTTAATATTCACTTTCTTTCTAACCATTTTCATAAATTAATAATCCAATAAAAAATCATAATTTCATGTTCCAAAAGTCCACATTCCATCACCAAAATTTACATAAAGGGTCCATTTCAAATCTTACCAAAGAAAGCCCATGTTCAAAGTCCATTATACTTCAAAAACATCATTACAATTTGTGATTCCTTTTAATTCAAAAATAATTGTTACAAGGCCCGGTCAAACACGGCTAAAGAAAATATCATACTCAAAATAAGCCAAAGACCAATTGCTTTTCAATGCATCAGCAATCCTTGCAACAAACGGGTAACACCTTGCGTTAAAACCTCCACGCCAACTAGCCACTTACACCAAAAAACACTACCTTCCAAAACTTGCACAATGTTGTTACAAACACAGATCCTGCAACTTCCATAACGCACACAAGGCCAAAACCTGCTGCCAACAACAACAGCAGACCTGCAATTTTGAAAATGACATGTCAATAACAAGACATACAAAGGAGGGACCAATAACATAAGAGGGAGAACCTCAGAATTTGAAGAGGGAGAACTGGTTCATAAAAATAGGAGAGAACGATTTGGAGAGGGGGCGAAAAAAACTAACCTGGAATCATTTTCTTTTTAATTCTACAGAAACCAACAAGACCCAAACTCTTCATGCCGGTGACTTAACAACCGCCTCTGTTTCAATTTCGGAAAACCAAACAAATCATCTCTCCTGCGCCGCTTTCCACCATTTACCGTCATACTCCACCCTCGCCTTCAACCAAAGCACACCACCTTCAACCGATTCACCTTCGACCACAATCCGAAACCCCAAAACAACCTCTATTTCACCACAGAAAAAAGCATTATCTTCTTTCCATTATTAACGAAGCAACAACTCGCGGAAAACCTCATCTCACTCCGACCCGTCGCATCTCATCAACACAAAACTGAAAACCTAATTATCCTTCATCATCAACCATTTCCGACCTTCTTTTCACTCAACACAACACAACAACAACAATCACCAGCGGCATCACCTCTCCTCCACTCAAAAATCATCATCATCGCGATCCACCGTAAAACATCACATCTCGCACCTTCAACCATTTGCCGCAATCATAAACCGATGCGAGAGAACAAGCGAGAAAACGAGGGAGAGAAGCGAGTCGGAGATTCACGCGAACAAGGTTGAGAGAGAGATTGAAGGAGACGGACGAATCACATGCGGTTTGGAAAAGAAGAAGCAAAAACCGTGTACTCTGTGAATGTGTTTGTGTTTTGTTCAGTAGCCGTATTCCCTTTCCTTGAAATTAGGTTGGCTGGTGTGTTTGGACCCAACCGGGTCAGATGGACCCAACCCGGATCCGGCTAGCCCCTTGGGCTTTTGGTTATTTTGTTTTGTTTGGATCAAGCTCCTTGTTGTAGGCAAATCTCTAACCACCCGTCCCAAATCTTTGATTTTAATATCGTCCATAAAAAACACCAACAAATCGTAGGTCAAACTACGATTGCTCTGATTCTTCATTCTCGTCCGAATGTAAGATACGTAGGCACAAGATCGCAACGATCTTGGCGAGCCACCTTCTATCCATCTTCCGTTTTCCACCCCCTTCCATTTTCTTCACCCGTAGTCCTTCGAACTACGTTGACTCTTACTTTCCCATTGCACGAGGGAATACGTAGGCATAGGACCGCGAAGTCCTATCGAGTCTCCCCTCTTCTCCCCACCTTTTCTTTTATTTTCTTTCGCATTCTTTGGTTCTCACCCTTCTCTCTCCCTCTTTAGAACACACTTAGAAAGCAATATCAATAGCAAACATCGTTACACATAGACAAGCAATTGGTTCCCATCGAGTACGATGGATGTGAGGGGTGCTAATACCTTCCCCTCGCATAACCGGCTTCCGAAATCTTAATTTGGTTGCGAGACCATCTTATCCTTTCCTTCTTTGGGTTTTCTCGATGTTTTCCCTTCCCTTCATGGGATAAATAAATTTCAACGGCGACTCTTCTATTTCTTCCTCTTTCGCCTCCGGTCGACTATTTTTCGAGTAGCGACAAGCCTCTCTCTGCTTATTTTGTTCAGAACAAAATACCGGGACTGTTCATGGGGAATTTGTTGGGATCCTGCGCCAGATTGGATAGAGGTAGGGGACTTTGGGGTTTTTTTATTAGTGTGCTCGCTAAGATTCTTTTTCAATCTTATGCATACGTATTCCCGGGATAGGGAAATCAGAGCGATCGTAGTTCCTCCTATTCTATGGGAGGAAAAAGGTTGTTTTGGTGTCTTGTTCAAAGCCCAAGACATGAAGCTAAAGGTGGTTTATATCTTGTTTAAAGCCCAAGATGTGAAGCTGAAGGGTCTATTTGTATCTTGTTCGAAGCCCAAGATGTGAAGCTAAAAGGGTGTTGACTTTAGAGAGAACTTGTCATCTCTAAAGGGGAATATTTGGTCTGTTTGGCACAACTGTTGGGTGACTGATTATAAAGGAGAATTACTTTAACTGGGATATGCGAATCCAGCAATGCCATAATTTCCTTTATAGGGGATTTTCAACCTGAAGGAGGAGACTTTAACTTAGTTTAGAGCAACACCATCTTTCCTTAGGAATTTCTCATGCTAAAAGAGGGACAGTGGCGTGGATGTAAATAATCCAGAGGCTCGCCGTTTACAACAATTAGACGAGGGAAAAGGAGTTGTTGATGTTTGTATACTGTGACCAAAGCATGATTTGATGCTAAAAGGTTGATTGAATTAAACGGGGATTTCTTTATACAAAGCCTAAGAGGAGGCTATTGACCCAACAAGAGGATGCTTTTGTGTCTCGTACGAAGCCCGAGATAGAGGCTAAAAGGTTTGACTCAACAGGAGAGTGTTTTTATATGTGTCTTATACGAAGCCCAAGATGGAGGCTAAAAGGGTTTGACTCAACAAGAGAGTATTTTATACTCACCAAGAGAGTGATTTGTATCTCGTACGAAGCCCGAGATGGAGGCTAAAGGTGATCGACTCAACAAGAGAGTCTTTTTATACTCAACAAGAGAGTGTTTTGTATCTCGTACAAAGCCCGAGATAAAGGCTAAAAATGTTTGACTTCAATAAGAGAGCCTTATATATTGAACAAGAGAGTGATTTTGTATCTCGTACGAAGCACGAGATGGAGGCTGTAAAGGTTTGACTCAACAAGAGAGTCTTTTATACTCAACAAGAGAGTGTTTTGTATCTCGTACAAAGCCCGAGATGAAGGCTGCAAAGGTTAACTCTGCTGGGGAGAATCATTGTACAAAGCCCAATAGGAGGCTAGGGTTACTGTTTTAGTTGAGTGACAGGTCCAGTATGTTGGTTAAAAGAGAAAATCAGTTCTTATATGGGTAATGTTGTACTCATGGATTTGATCTGAGGACCGGGATTATTTCCTGTTCTTTAAGGAAACGGGGAATCCGAAGGGTATTGAGACTGCCCAAGTCTACGAGTGTTTTTTCCTATTTTTGAAAGGAACTTGAGAATGTCTTCGAGACTCAAGGAGATTAGACTGTCCAAGTCTAGAGTTTTATCTTTTGTATTGTGCTTAAGAGAGATCAAGAGATAGTATGTTTGTCGTAGGAAGATCTAGACTCTTTGAAAGACTGTTCTATTAAGATGACTAATTTCTGTTCCTATACCTTTAAGTGGTCGTCGGGACAATTTGTACGAAGCCCAAGAGGAGGCGAGAAAAACTTTTAAGAAGCCGAAGGGACAATTTGTACGAAGCCCAAGAGGAGGCTATCTTCCCGGAGGAAGAATCATTATACGAAGCCTAAAAGGAGGCTGTGAAAACTTCTAAGAAGCCGACGGGTCCTTGTACAATGCCCAAGAGGAGGCGGGGATGCTTTTAGGAAGCCTGTGGGTCCCCAAACCCCGAGAAGTTCAAGACATGCCATTCACCGAGAATAGATCAAGCCAGGAAAATCCGAGAATTTGTAAGAAACTCAAGAGATGCCATTCACGGAGAAAAGATCATCTCTGGGGAGTTAGAGTTTCTTTGACAATGTCTAAGGGTGACAGTATGAGAAAGGGTTCACCGAGAATGCTGCCTTTCACGTCTCCATATTGTCTAACCCCAAGAGGGGGGAAGACTGTGTCTGGTAATCCTATGGGGATCTAGTTTTGTTTGTATTTAAGAGTGACCAACTGGGCTTTACCTAGTGCTAGACGTAGTTGCCGGGGAAAACTCTAAATAACTATACTAGTATTACACAGTTGATATTTCACAAGTATATAAAAGTTTGTGAAAGAATACTTACAGTGAGCAGCCCCACAATACAGTTATATATATATGAAAGCGGATAAAGAAAGTGGGTAAACACTTACTCGGTTGTAGAGCTTCCATGTTGTTTGGTTAGTTTGTTCAACAAAGAAAGCTTTGATAACAATATTATATTAAAAATCAAAGGAGAAAGTGCTTTGAAAAGATTGTTGGGGCTTACAACTCAAGGAGAGCCCAGGGTTTAATCAGTGATCGCACTGTCATTTTGTACAGGGACTTATACAAGTAACTGAGGCCCAAGAAAGGTTTTCTGTACAAAGGGGATGGGTCTTACACTCTCTCAAGAGGCCCAAAATGATTGAAAGTGAACAAAGATGGGTCTTATAGCTCAAGGAGAAGCCCAGGGTTTATTTTGAAAAGGACGACGGTCGCGCCGAGGTTTTGAAAACACCGTGGGTCTTATACAATGACTGAGGCCCAAAAGTTTTTGGTTTCAAAAGGGGATTGGGTCTTACACTCTATTAGAGGCCCAAAATTATTTTGAATGGGTCTTATAGCTCGAGGAGAGGCCCAGATGGTTTGCTTTAAACGGGCGATGATCGCGCCGAACTTTTGAAATACAACGGGACTTATACAACATTTGAGGCCCAAAATAGGTTTGTATTTACAAAGGATTGGGTCTTACACTCTATTAGAGGCCCATGAGTGTTCGGAAAAGTTTGTTAGGGTGAAAATCAATAAAACCCTAATTTCATCATTTTTTAATATAATTATTCAAAGAAAATTAATACAAATGATAAAAATTCCAAATAAGTTTGAATAAACAACTTGTGATTTTGGTTTTAGGTTTGAAAAATGAGGCTTTCATCACAAGATGAATTAAAACCTACTTGGTTTTGATTTTCCAAAATGGATATTTATTTTTAAAAGGTTTAAAAACAAATAAAAGACATTTATTCACAAAAATACTAATTATATTAAATAAATAATATAAATCTATTTTTTTTGGGGAATAAAATATTTCAACATTTTTTTGATTTTTTGCAAAAATAACCAATAAAAAATAATTAAAATTGAGGGAGTTATTAATGTTTGAAACTATTAAAAATAATATGGAAAATGACAAAAAGTGGGAAAAATAGCAAAAAGAGGATCTGGGGCGAGGGGGATTCGAACCCTAGACCTCTTGTGTATAGGGCGCGCGCCTTACCACTGGGGTGGTGATACATCCGTTGATTGAAACGCAACCATAAATATACAAGGCTTGCCTTGCTTTTGGCCTGGCCCAAGGCAAGGCAAGGCAAGTTTTGACAAGAAACGGGAAGGTCCATAACTTTCTCATTTCTCCATGGTTGGGGACAAAATTTATATGCATCTGGCCTAGAATTTCACAAGGGATCCAATGGTGGTGGTATTTTTTTCAGATCATGATCCCTCCTCAAAATCCGATAGTGGTTTTGAAATAGACCATATTTTGCATTTTCTGTGCTACATCTTGGTATAGGTATGAATTACATGATAAATTGATGCAAACACAACACATATGACATGTAGAAGAGATGCATGATCAGTGGACTTCAAAGCAATGCATATTTTGGAAAGTTCAAGTCATGATGCTTACCTCTTTTTGAGCTTTTGGAGTTTTTTGTGCAATCTGCCAAGTTTCTTGTTCCAGAAATGGTTTGATGCTTTGGACACTCTCAAATGATCCCTTAGAAGCTTTTATGATGATTGGAATCAGCTGGAACCTGCAAAAACCAAAACTGGCCCTTTCTTGCAAAAGGGGTTAAAATGGCAAAAATAGCAACTCTCTTAAATGGTGTTCCAGATGTTGGGAGCCATTTGGGACAGTTCAAGGATGATATTTGGAGTGTGTTTGAGGCTTTATCTGGTTTGGAAAGTGACTGTTTGATCATAATTGGTTTTGATACTTTTTGGATCCAAGTGAAAAATGCCCCTACATTTGGAAAAAAGTGAAGGCAGATTCTGACTTAGTGAAAATTTCACTAAGTGTTGGAAAAAAGTGACATTTTCACTTTTCTTGATTTTGATCATTCCATAACTTGAAATCCATAAGGAATTGGAATGAGTGGTAGTTGAAGCTTTTGTAGAGAGCCATGAGAGCTACAAATCCAGCTTTGGATGGGAAAAAATGGCTTTGTGGTTTAGGAGTTATGACCCTCTAAAGTTGGTACCCTAGCCACTTTGTTCCATAACTTAGAAAATTTTCTAAGTTTTTTATGGTTACCCCTTTTACAAGTTCTCCCACTTTTCTTGATTTTTCTTGATGAATGATGATTTCAATCATACATTAACATCATTTTGGGGTCAAAGAACCATAATTGTGAAAAATCTCAAAAAGTCAAAGTTTGACTTTTGTGCACAGTTGACTTTTTGTCAGATGAATTCCAAACTGTGCGATCCTCTATGAAATCAAGTCCTTGACCTAAATCAAACTTGATGGATTAATTTCATAGGTGTTATAGGGTGTATTGAATCATGTCTTAGGGTTTGGGAGCATGTCCTGGTCAAAAGTCAAAGATACAGTTGACTTTTTCCGCGAAACCCTAACTGTGGTTCTGATGAAATTGAAACTTGTTGCTCAAGCTTCTTGGATCAATCCATTGTTGCAAATGGATCAATGTGGTGTGTTAGAGACCCTCGAATCCCCTCTAGAGGTCTTGGCTCATGTTTTGTCCCAAAAGTCAACTTAGGGGTGAATTAGGTCAAGAAACCCTAATTCCTGATTTTTTGATGAATGCATCCCCTGAGGCTAAATTGACTTGATGATTGGGTTCATGAGATACCTTGGAGCATCATAGGTTATGCTTTGAAGCATTGGCTCATGCCCAGAGGAAAATTTCCATCTCGAGGCCCTGGTCGACCAAACCCTAATTTGGTGACACTGGCGATCTTAAGGCTTGATCCACCTAGAAGGGAGAACCCTTGTGCTTAATCCTTGAAGTGGGAGTCCTCTTGATCCTTTTTGGATGTTTGAGAGGCTAGACAAGTTGAAGATCATGTCATTTCTTGGTTGATCCTTTGTCTAAGAGCTCTGAGAGGGCTTGAAACCCTAAGTCTGATTGTAGTGGATGCTCACCCATCTTTGGGGAGACTAATGGTTCATCCATATTGTAATGATGATTTGGACAATGGTGGGAAATCTTAGTGGTCAAAATTTGTGGTATGACAGATCGAGGGGAAGTTTACCTTTTCTAAGAATCATTGCTTAGCAAAAGAAGAAGGATGCGTGAACTACCATTCCTAACCACCATCAAAATTTCGGGTATTCCGATATTTAATCCTCTTGCACCCCGAATGCCCGAATACCTTCGCTATTCACACCTTCGGGTCCAAGAAGATTAAATAGGGGCATCTGTCATACCCCAAATTTTGACCACTAAGATTCCCATCATTGTGCAAATCATCATCACAATATGGATGGACCATCATACCTCATTAGTCTCCCCAAAGATGGGTCAGTATCCACTACAATCAAACTTAGGGTTTCAAGCCCTCTCAGAGCTCTTAGACAAAGGATCAATCAAGGAATGACATGATCTTCAATTTGTCTAAACCTCTCAAATATCCACAATGGATAAAGAGGACTCCCACATCAAGGATCAAGCACAAAGTTGCAATATTCCAAGTGGATCAAGCCTCAAGATCGCCAGTGTCACCAAATTAGGGTTTTGGTCGACTGGGGCCTCCAGATGGAAATTTTCCTCTAGGCATGAGCCAATGCTTCAAAGCACAACCTAAGATGCTCCAAGGGATATCATGAACCCAATCATCAAGTCAATTTTGCCTCAGGGGATGCATTCATAAAAAATCAGGAATTAGGGTTTCTTGACCTAATTCACCCCTAAGTTGACTTTTGAGACAAAACATGAGCCAAGACCTCAAGAGAGGATTTGAGGGTCTCCAACACACTACAATGATCCATTTACAACAATGGATTGATCCAAGGAGCTTGATTCACAAGTTTCAAGTTCATCAGAACCACAGTTAGGGTTTCGCGAGAAAAGTCAACTGTGCCTTTGACTTTTGATCAAGACATGCTCCCAAACCTTGGGACATGATTCAAAACACCCTATAACACCTATGGAACATATCCATCAAGTTTGATTTAGGTCAAGGACTTGATTTCATAGAGGATCGTACAGTTTGGAGTTCATCTGACCAAAAGTTAACTGTGCACAAAAGTCAACTTTGACTTTTTGAGATTTTTCACAATTATGGTTATTTGACCCTAAAATGATGTTAATATGTGATTGGGATCATCATTCATCAATAAAAATCAAGAAAAGTGGGATAACTTGTAAAAGGGGTAACCATAAAAAAACTTAGAAATTTTCTAAGTTATGGAACAAAGTGGCTAGGGTACCAACTTCCAAGGATCATAACTTGATATCCAAGCAACCATTTGGGCCGATCCAAAGATGGATTTGTAGCTCTCATGGCATACTTTAAAAGTGTCAACTACACCTCATTCCAATTCATCATGGATTTTGATTTATGGTTGGATCAAAATGGCTGAAAACATGAAATGCCACTTGGATTTTGATTTCACTAAGTCATAATTTGTCTTGTTTTTTTTTTCAAAAGTAGGGGGATTTTTCACTTGGATCCAAAAAAGTATCAAGACAAACTATGATCACACATGTGTTGTATCATATAAGAGCTTTCCAAAATGGCCAAGAACTCCATGAAACTCCACTTAAGCCATGAGATATGACAATGACAATGTGCCTTGCTGCAAACTATCATGGCAAGGCAGATTTGTGCATTTTGCTCGATTTGAGCAAATATTGCAAATGACAAATAAGTTTATCCATCTGAACACCTCAGGGGGAGACCAAGGAGGGACAAACACTGATCCATCAGCCTCCCAAGTCCTTGGAATCAAAAGTAGCATGCCAAACCTAGAAATGCCTAAAAGAGGGACAAGACTCCAATTTTGGTTTGGAGCATTTAATGGATGCACCAAGGTGGCATGGACTGAGCCCTTTCCAACTGAATTCAATCAAGACTTATCCAAGAACTAGGGAACCAGCAGCCTGTGCTCTAACCTCTAGTAAATGGCAAGAGGAGACTTGGATTCCTATTGATCAACATTTGCCAAACTTCTGCAGTAGTTGCCATTCACTATTGCTTGCAAAACAAACTTGCTCTACTATAAATAGAGCTCATTTGTGCTCAGTTTGAGTACACCAAAGCCATCAAACAGATGTTTTCCTCAAAATCTCTTCCTTCACTCCAAAATTGCCTTCCAAAGCAAGTCACTATCGGGTTTTGAGTTTGAAAGCAATTCCAACCAAACCAATCACACACATACCTCATAAACATCATATAGAAGTGATCCAAACACTTAAACAACATTTGGAACACTGATTTCTCAAAATCACCATCCAATTGCTCAAGCTTTTAGCAGACTTGCAGTTGGGGTACCATCTTCAGTTCCAACTTGTTTCAAACCACTCCAAGCATTCAGACACATCACTTGGCACCTAAGAAAGCTGTGTAAATCATTGGAACCAGCTTGCAACACCTCTAACACAAAACACGATCACCAGTTGCAAGAGGTAAGCCTGAGCTCTTCTAACTCTATGATCCATGCATTTTTTGCTGCACAATAATTTGGTCATATGTTCATAATCATGCATAGAGTGTTTACCCTCAATCAATTGCTTTGTTTGAATCGTGTATGGAATTTTTGAGCCTTCATGCAAATTTTAGGGTTCTTGAGGTTTCTCTTTGATTTCTTATTCCATGCTTAAAATAAATGAAATTAAAGACCATAGACATGATCGTGAGGTGAAAACGAGCCGATTGATATGTAGATTGCATGATATAATCAAGTATTTAGTGAGATTGGATAGAAAATGCAAATCTGCAAAAACAGAGGGTGGCGCGTGTTCTTGGCATGTTCTTGGCGCCATTTTTTGAATATTTGAATATTTGAATTTTGTGATTTTATTTAATTGATTCAAAAATTAATTTCTCTCTAGTTTTTAATGATTTTGAGTTGATTATTTTTTTAATAATTCACAAAAATGCTAAAACATTTTATTTTACCAAAAAATCCTAAAAATATTAATTATTTCATATACTTGATATTTTTACAAAGAATTAATATTTTGTTTGTTTTTCAACATTTAAAATGTTTTTTCTCCCTTGATTTTCCAAACTTAATTGATTTCCAATCATTTTGTGGATAGAAACATGATTTTTGAAACATTGATCCAAGATCACAATTTGTTTTCACACATGTTTAACAATTTTGATCATTTTAATTGAATTTTTATTCAATTAAAATATATTTTGAAAACAAATTAGGGTTTTGATTAATTCAACCCTCATTAAACTTTTTCAAACTCTTTGGGCCTCTAATAGAGTGTAAGACCCAACCTTTTTTTTTTAAAACCAAAATAATTTGGGCCTCAGTGTATTGTATAAGTCCCGATACCGTCAAAACGTACGGCGCGATCGTCGCCTTTTCAAAATCATCCGGGCTTCTCCTTGAGCTATAAGACCCATCTTTATTCGTTTTTAAAACTCTTTAGGCCTCTAATAGAGTGTAAGACCCAACCCATTTGTAAATACACCACCTTTTGGGCCTCAGCCATTGTATAAGTCCCACTGTATTTTCAAAAAACAACGGCGAGATCGTCGCCTTTTTAACAAAATCAACTGGGCCTCTCCTTGAGCTATAAGTCCCAATTCTTTTTCTTAAAACTCTGTGGGCCTCTAATAGAGTGTAAGACCCAACCCCTTTTTGAAACCAAAATGATTTGGGCCTCAGATATTGTATAAGACCCACTGTGTTTTCAAAAATCTCGGCGCGATCGTCGTTGCCAAACAATAACCCTGGGCCTCTCCTTGAGTTGTAAGCCCCATATCTTGTACAAAAATAAATCATTGGGCCTCTAATAGAGTGTAAGACCCATCCCCTTGTACATAAAAACTTTTTGGGCCTCGCGTATTATATAAGTCCCTCTGTACAGTTTTTAAAACAACGGTGCGATCATCGTTAAAACTTGGGTCTCTCCTTGAGTTGTAAGCCCCATCTCTTGTACAAAAATAAATCATTGGGCCTCTCCTCGAGCTGTAAGCTCCAACAATATTTTCAAAGTACTTTCTCCTTTGATTTTGAATTCAAATATATGTTGTTATCAAAACTTTCTTTGTTGAACAACTAACCAAACAACATGGAAGCTCTACAACGGGTAAGTGTTTATCCGCTTTCATTTACCGCTTTCATATGTACATAACTGTATTGTGGGGCTGCTTCACTGTAAGTCTTCTTTCACATCCTTTTATATACTTGTCATATATCCAATGTGTAATACTAGTATAGTTATTTAGAGTTTTCCTCGGTAACTACGTCTAGAACTAAGTAAAGCCATGTTGGTCACTCTTAAATACAAACAAAACTAGATCCCCCGTAGGATTCCAGATACAGTCTTCCCTCCTCTTGGGGTAAAACAATATGGAACAAAGAGAAAGACAGTATTCTCGGTGAACATTTTCTCCGACTGTCACCCTTAGAAATTGTCAAAGAAACTCTAACTCCCCAGAGATAATCTTTTCTCCGTGAATGGCATCTCTTGAGTTTCTTCCAAATCCTCGAACTTTCCTGGAATTATCTCTTCTTGGTGAATTGCATTTCTTGAACTTCTCATGGTTTGGGGACCCACAGGCTTCCTAAAAGCATCACCGCCTCCTCTTGTGCGTTGTACAAGGACCCTTCGACTTCTTAGAAGTTCTCATGCCTTCTCTTGGGCTTAATACAAGGACCCTGCCGACCTCTTAAAGGTATAAGACAGAACTTAGTCATCCTTTGATACTCATCCATTAATGCCCGCGCCTCCTCTTGTGCATTATACAAAAGATAAAACTCTAGACTTGGACTGTCTAAACCTCTTGAGTCTCAAAGACATTCTCAAGTTCCTTTCAAACATAGGAAGAAACCACTGTCTCTCCCATGAGAGTTCCCCACACTTAGACCCGCTTCAGGATCTCCAGAATCCACAGCGGTAAGGCAACCTCCTCTTGGGCTTTGTACAAATGATTCTCCCTAGCAGAGCTAACCTTTTCAGACTCTTTTGTAGAGTCAATCCCCTTTTTTAGCCTCCGTCTTGGGCTTTGTACAAGACATAAAAACCCACTCTCTCGTTGAGTATAAAAGACTCTCTTGTTGAGTCAATCCCTTTTTTAGCCTCTGTCTTGGGCTTTGTACAAGACATATAAATCACTCTCTTGTTGAGTATAAAAGACTCTCTTGTTGAGTCAACCACTTTTAGCCTCCATCTTGGGCTTTGTACAAGACATATAAAACACTCTTTTGTTGAGTATGAAAGACTCTCTTGTTGAGTCAATCTCCTTTTAGCCTCAATCTCAGGCTTCGTACGAGACAAAAAATCACTCTCTTGTTGAGTACAAAAGACTTTCTTGTTGAGTCAAACAACCTTCAGGCTCTCTTGTTGAGTCAATCACCTATTCAAGACTCTCTTGTTGAGTCAACCCTTTTTAGCCTCCATCTTGGGCTTTATACAAGATAGATAAAAGTACTCTCTTGTTGAGTCAAACCCTTTCAGCCTCCATCTTGGGCTTTATATAATCCCTTTTAGCCTCAACCTTGGGCTTTGTACAAGACAGAAAGAACATTTTCCTCCGGAAAAGTCAAACTTCCTGCCTCCTCTTAGGCTTTGTATAGAGAAAACCCCGGTTGAGTCAATCAACCTTTTAGCATCAAAGTTGTGCCTTGCTCACAGCATACGAGCATCAACAACTCCTCTTTAGAGATGAAAAATTCTCTCTCAACCTTTTAGCTTCACATCTTGGGCTTTAAACAAGATACAAACTACCTTCAGCTTCATGTCTTCGGCTTTGAACAAGACACCAAAACACCTCTTTCCTCCCATAGAATAGGAGGAACTACGATCGCTCTGATTTCCCTGTTTCGGGAATACGTAGGCATAAGATTGGAAAAATCTTAGCGAGCATACTAATAAAAAAACCCCCCAAAATCCCGTACCTTCAGACATCAATCGAAAAGCATCAGAACTAACATCTTAAAACCTCACAGATAATCCAGACACTTGTATTCTTAAGAAAATAACCCTAAGAAGGACCCCCTATTTTGATAGCATCTGTAAACCAACAGCTTTGACTGTTTAAACTCAGTATGCAAGCAGGGTTAATTGGAAACATCTATTTCCCTTCCTTAATCAGCTCAACAGGATAAAAAATGAATCGAACTGTAGTACCAAAGTGATAGTGATTCGAAACCACAAAATTCGTGCTACAATACCTGAAACACAAACATAACACGATATAATAATACAAAAAAACAAGTAAAACGATATTAAATTGCATGCGAATCGAGTCGAAATAAACGATATATTTTCACGTTATCAAACACCCATATATAAATACATATGTCTAGAAGATACATATTGTCATACCCTAATTTGTATCCCTAAGATCCTTTCTCTTTTCGCATGATCTGCATAGCCTATCATACATTTCATCTCGCATAATACCCAATTTATGAGCCAGAATAAACTTGTTTGAATTACAGCCGAATCTGTCAAAACAAAAGTCAACTGTGCGTACAAATTAGTGGACGAAAAGTTTCAAAATTGAGCTTGCAAACGTCAGTCATATTAATCTATGTTTCGCGTAGTTTAACCTGGCGTGCTCATTTTTAATTCTTTCGACTGCTTTTCGGTCGCATTTTTGACCAGTTTGAGTCTTTTAACCAGGAAAATTTTATTTCAAAATTCGACCAAACGTTGTATTTTCCCGAGTTGTTTATTTCGCACTGATCATTTTGGCGTATTCATTTTTTCTTCGAGCACTTCGATACCGGTCCGATTATTCGTTTTAACCAATTTTCTTTTTTATTTTAATTAATAAACTTTTGACTTAATCAGTTTTAGATTTATTCTTTTATTGGTTTATTTTTATTTTCATTTTTATCTATTTATCCTTTTCTTTTTAAAAAATAATATAAAAAGTTTGTTTTATTTTGTTTTAGCAAAACTTAATAGTTAAGTTTTAGAAACTAGTTTTGTTTGGATCCAATTTTTGTGAAAATGCCTGCACACACGTAGGAAAATGACACTTCATTGCAGGAGGCGTAACATCTCTCTCTCTCGCTCTCCCATGTTTTGAATTTCAAAAAAAAGAACAAAAAGCAAGAGACCATTTGCTACTTCCATACACACTACACTTGAGTAACAAAAAAGCCTGTCTAGCACTTGATTGAAAAAAGACCACCACATTTCCTTGGATAAAAAAGGTTCATTCTCACATACAAAGAGGCGCGGACCCATCATCCCACATAACCCTCTCTCATTTTTTTTAATTCAGAGAAAATAACATACTCCTCGATACAAAGATAACACCTTTCCACACGCGGGCCCATGCGATACTCTCTCACACATCAAAAGACCACTTTCCAACAATGACCTCTCTCTGGTAGACATGGCAACAAAACCCATACCCGCGGGTACCCACCCGAACCCGCCCCGAAGTTGACGGGGAAAACCCGTTTTGACTGGGTTTGGGTTTTCCCCAACTAAAAAATATGGGGACGGGTCGGGTAATAGGGACATTAGTACCCACCCCGAACTCGCCCCAGTTATTTTATTATGTAGATTATTATTTAATTATGTTAATTTGGAATATTAGATATGTAGCCAATGTTTTGATATTTTGATTTGTATTAATTATTTAAAAATTTTGAAATGTATGTAAGAATTTTTTTGAGATTTTTTTATTTTATTATTTGCAATGTAATTTGATTTTGGGAAAAATAAAAATTTTATTAAAAAAATTGATTTTACTAAATGGATGGTGGCGGGGCGAGGATACCTAAACCCAACCCGAACCCGTTTGGGACGGGTTTGGGTTTTAATTCTCCATCTCCGTTTGGGTTTGGGGCGGGGAACGGGGATTGTTTAGGGATTCGGGTTTGGGTTTAGGGGAGGTAAAAACCGTCCCCGACCTGCCCCGTTGCCATGCCTACTCTCTGGCACAACTCTCTCTCGTGTAAGCCACTTCATGCACACAAGAGAGAATACCAGAAACTAACCTTTTTTTATTAATCTCTCTCAAACTATCCATACTACAGAGGAACAAAACCAAGGACACCATGACTTACAAAGGGTTCACATAATCCAAACCAACAAAACTTGCAATCCACCCTCACAAACTATTCCCTGCAAAAACAAACTTCACATACTTAGACTCTCTTCACTTTTTAAGCAACACAACCCTTCATACACACACTTCATCCTTATTTTACTGCGGTCATCTTCATCGAAACATATCAGCACACTTTTTATTCAAAAACATATTGCACTTAAAAAGAACCTCTACATATCACCTCCTCCAACAAATCATAACAACATAAAACCTTTTGCATCCTTCACCTTCTTCCATTTCCACTCTCCTTCATCACCTTCTTACGATATCACCCTTCATTCTTCATGTGAAAGACATACAAGACACTCTTTCATGGTGCTCCCTCTAATTATTTTTCCTTTGATAACACATACACATAACACCCACTTCCTTCTCCAATTTCATACTAAAAGCTTCCATGGTCATCACATACACCATCATGAAATAACAACCTTACAAACTTCTCACCACTTTCTTCTTCTTCAATAACACACCACCATCAAAAGCATCTTCACTAACTAAAAAGAAGGACCCTATGTCTCTCCTCTAGAACAGCTACCACCGATATACACGCATTTAACCAGTCCATTACTGTCGCCATTTGTGTTCAACAAAAACGACGCACTCTTTCTTCCTCCAACGCCGCCACTTTTGTCAGCTTCAGTGCATCACCTCCGTGTAGCTTCACACTGAAACAAACCAAACCTTCACGAGCTTCCCTCATCAACACCTCAGTGGCAGCAGAAGTAGTAGATCAGTATTCAGATGCACACGACGTGGAAGAAGACTCACGGTTGGTTCTTGGGGTATCTTCAAGTAACTCGTTTGCTTCCTCTTTCTTTCTCTTACTTTAACTTTTCTTATATTGTTTTTTATATATAATGATATAATGATTCATTTGTTGCATAATATACTTGTTTTATTTTAAATGTTTGTTTTATTTTAAATGTTTGTTTTATTAGTTTTAGTTGTATAATTCTTGTATTTTTTTAATTTTGGTTTTATTCTTAGGAATTGTTCTTTTGTATTTGTTGATTAAAAAAAAAACAAATTTACATATTAACTACTTGTTTTAGTTAGATTTATTCTAATAATAAAACATGTCAAAAAAAAAATGTATTAATTAATTTAAATATTTTTATTTAATATTGGTTAATTAAATTACTTTTTAATCTTATTAAATATTTATATTTAAATTGATTAATAAATCTTTTGTCGCCCGATTCTATTTGCGACTTGCTTGTTTCCTCGATTAAATCTTGATGTGTGCCTTGATTAATTGATGATTATTATTCGTGATGCTTTGCCATGTACTTTTGTTGATTGTACTTGTTTCTATATTATGCTTTTCCATGTATGCCTTGTTGATTGCATTTGATGTTCACATGATGCTTTTCCATGTGTACGTGTTTGCTTTATCGTCCGTGATGCTTTGCCACGTATCTTTGTCCTTTTATGCTATATGATGTTTTGGCATGTACTATTGTTAATTTTATATTTTGATTACCATGATGTTTTACCATGCGTCTGAGGATTGTATCTGTTGATTCACATTATGCTTTGCCATGTACTCTTTGTTTGATGATATCAATTAGCTTGATTCACATGATGCTTTGCCATGTGTATTTGGTTCATTCCATCTGTTGTTCATACCTGATGATTTTCCATGTATATGTTTATCACGTGATGATTTGCCATATGTATGTGTCTTCATTTGTATCTATTGCTACATGATGTTCTTGCCATGTACTTGTTGACTCACATGATGGTTTGCCATGTGTATCTTGTTGATTTTATCTATTCTTGATCATACATGACATGTTTACCATGTATTATGTGTATTCTGTCGACTTTATGTGTTGATGTTTCTATATGATGTTTTACCATGTATGCTGTTGATTGTACTTGTTGATTCACATGATGCTTTGCCATGTGTACTGTATACCTTTGTGTACCACGATGCTTTGCCGTGAATATTTGTGGATTTTACACGATGCTTTACCGTGAATGTTGTTGACTTCTTTTTCGTTTTATCATACATGATGATTTGCCATGTATGTTGTTGCTTTCTCACGGTGCTTTGCCGTGAATGTTGTTGATTCTGTTCATGGATTTTACACGATGCTTTGTCGTGAATGTTTTTTGTTGTTTTGTATTCGTGATGCATTGCCATATATCTTTGTTGCTTTATTATTCACGATGTTTTGCCGTGAATGTTGTTGATTTCATTTGTCCATACAGGATATTTTGCCATGTATTTGTTTGTGGATTTTATATCATACCTTGTTGATGTTGTTACATAATGTTTTGCCATGTGTGTTTGTGGATTATTCATGATGCTTTGATGTGTATGTTACTGATATCATTTGTTTATATCATGATGCTTTTCCATGTACATTATGTGATTTCTTGTTGTTTGACCATACATGATGTTCTTGCCATGTACTGTGTTTTCGTTTCTTCATTTTATGCTTGATTTACATGATGATTTTCCATGTATCTTTTGCTTTCTCTTGCACTTGTGGCCTAATCCAAGAGAAGGGATTATATGTTGACTTATTGTCATTGTGCATGTTACTTGTATGTATGTTTCTTTGCCTTGTTTGTCTTTGTCTTTCTTTACCCATCCTTACCTTTAGCAAACAATTTTAGCCAAAACACAAATATTTCAAGAGGTTCCTATAGGATACTGCAGATACTTAGGGTGCTAGTACCTTCCCTTAGTATAACCAACCCCCGTACCTTTGATATCTCATTGCTTAGCTTTAGGCCTTGCTTTTTGCTTTGCATGTTTACTTAGGGTTTTTGTTTGATCTTTTCTCCCTTCCCTTGGAAAAATAAAAGTTCGGTGGTGATATCTTATCTTTGCGATTCAAGCTAATCCAATAGCCTCGGTCTCCGATTCTCACCGCGACAGAAAATGGAGACTTCACTGGGGAGTATTGTTTAAGGGTTGAGCCTAACTTGTTCTATTTGTGTTGCTATTATTGTCTTTTGTTGCTTGCATTTTTCTGTTTTTCAGGTTGATCTATGTGTGTGAGATAAGTCATAACCTGGACTTGAGTGCACCATAAGATAGGATAGCGGTATGATCTAAAGTTTCATGTTGGGAGTAATCTTCAGCATGATTAACATATGATGTAACCACACTCAGTGGAGGCCCCTTTGAGGGTAGTATTTGTTGACGAGTAATCGTGAAGACATTGCTACTTTTTACCTGGGAGCCTGAGAAACTGAGGACCTTAGTATCCCATTCACCCCACTTAGCCTTTTAGGACGTAATGCAGTGGCTATAAAGGTGTAAACCTGAATTAGTTGATACGCGATGCTACACTCAAACGAGGTTCTCTTGAGAATATTATTGATTCCCGAGTAATCGGTGTGCTAGTAATATTCGAAAGAGGATTGTAGGCTCTGGGAACCTTGTTAGAACCCGTTGTGCAGGTGCTTTACCCCTAGTACACACCCTGTGGTTAGTCTTCACCCATACTCCATGCTTGCGATCCTGAAATTTTAATCCTGTTACCTGTGATCTGCATCCTGTTGCATGACATTGCATATCGTTTGCATCCTTTGCATGATTCATTGCATACATCCAGTTTGTCCAGCAACTCATTTCCAGCTATCTCTATCTTCCAGCGTCATCTGTCAGTCGTCAAGCTGATTCCTCATCACCGATACAGGACCAGACCTAACTTCAGACGTAGAATGTCAGAGCAAGAACAGCACAATGCAGAGATCAGAATGGAGATTGATGATCTAAAGTCAGACATGACTAAACTTACTAAGATGCTCTAAGTCTTGTTTTCAAAAGGGGAGAAACCTCAAAGAACTATTATCCAGGAAGTTTAAGGTGTTGTTACTGATCCTCAGCCTATTCAGATGCCACCTTCTACTTGGCCAGAGTTTGGTTTACCCCATAACTACTCTTCACCTCTTACAACTATTGCTATGATTGGTCAAACTGCCAGACCAGTGTTTCAAGCTCATGTTTTCTCCATACCCAGACCTGTGGTTCATATTGTTGCCCAGACTATCCGGTCTCCCTATGAGAATCCTCTCTTTGACTACACTGCTGCTAGTGCTCAAGGTGAAGACCGTGGGGATTTTGTTGAACCTGAGATTGTCCGTGAATAATTTCAGACTATAGACAAGAGACTCAAAGCCATGGAGGGTACTGATTTCTTCAGTGTTGATGCGGACAACATGTGCCTTATTTCTGACCTTGTCATGCCTGCCAAATTTAAGATTCTCGAGTTTGTGAAATACAAAGGTCATTCCTGTCTAAGAGCTCATCTGGTTATGTATTTTAGAAAGATGGCTGCTTACACCAACAACTAAAAGTTGCTTATCCACTGCTTTCAAGACAGTCTGAGTGGAGCTTTACTCAAATGGTACACAAACCTTGAAAATAACGGAATCCAGTGCTTCCAGGATCTTGCTAATGCCTTCATGAAGCAATACAAGTACAATCTCGACATGGCTCATGACCTTCGTCAACTTCAGAACATGTCTCAAAATGAGAGAGAATCTTTCAAGGAGTATGCTCAACGTTGGAGAGAACTAGCTTCCCAAGTTGAACCCCATCTTGCAGAGAAGGAACTCACATGAATGTTTATGGACACCTTGTCTCCCTTTTATTGGGAAAAGATGATTGCTAGTGTTTCCTCCAACTTCACAGATTTGGTGACCATTGGCCAGAGACTCGAAGAACGTGTCAAGAATGGTGAAGTGTCCAAACTGCTGAACCTTTTAATGATGCGAAGAAATCCTATGGGAACTTCCAGAAGAAGAGAGAAGACCAAACCAATGTTGTCTTGATTGACGAGAGAAGACGTTGTCACAGACCTCGGTATGCTAATCACTCTAATGTAGCTACTGTTACTCCCGTGGTTGCTGCTTAACCTATTTCCATGATGTACACTAAATAGTACCATGTTATGGTTCAGAAAAAGCTGGATTACTACTAGGACTCTATGTCCTCCTCCATATCCTCTTCCAGCTGGCTTCAGGTCTAACCTCCATTGTGCATTCCATCAAGGTGTCACAGGCCATGATTTGGAAAATTGTTATGCACTGAAGGCTAGAGTGTGTGGTTTGATCAAAGACGGGATTCCCACTTTCCATGATGTTGCTCCTAATGTTGAAGACAATCCTCTGCCACAGCATAAGAAGTGAAGCTTCAATCAACTTCATCCAGTTATCCTTCTAAAAGCCAGTGTTTCAGACAGACTAGCTCACCCCTGTTGCTGATTAGTCACTAGGCCATGTTTCTTGCTGTTTGCATTTTCCTTTATCTGTATTAGCTGCATGCTTTCAAATTCTGTCTGTACTTTCATGTTAATGAAATAAGCATTGCAATATTTTGATTCAACTCATTTGTGTTTGTTATTTACATCTTTATGCTTTCTCTTTCATAATATATCTCTTGTCCACTTTCTTTTGATTATGTAAAGATTGGAGGGAGGATGACGAAAATGTAATACCCATAATTGTTGTTGGTATGATTTTAGATCAAAACTTTGCTGACGATGTAAGGCATTGTTTCGATTTCTGAAACACTGGAGAAATAAGGAAGTTATTGCCTTGTCAACCCCTTCGAGCCGAGAAGTTGGAGTTTCTTTCTATACAAAAACTCGAACCTTAACCTATGGATGGGTAGTTCTCAGTTAACTTGGTTGTGCGTTCAAATACAAGAGCTTCATGCAAGACACCTTTCAATAAAGGTTGCATTCACAAGCTTTCCTTCGCACACAGCAAGCAAGTGTCGAAGATGTCTTTCAAGTCAAAAGCCAATGTTGGTTCACCGTAATTGTTAAGCCAGGAAGTCGCTGTCTTTCGAAAAAAATAAAAAAAATTAAAAGAAGAAGCCCACTAAGTCAAAACCTATGAAGGAGACTTAGGTAAAAACTGGGGCATCCCGCTGATTGTAAGCTTCAAAAGAAACAGTTCGGGAAAAAGTTAGGGATGACAAAAAGAGGAGATATTTAAATCCTTACCATGAAAGTCCTCAATGTCAAAAACAACTAAATGTTGTAAGGAAGTGGTGACTATCTCAATGGTCCCTTGGTTTCTGAACCATCAACATTACTATAATCAGTGCAATTCTTAACCTATGAGAACCTGAGCGCATAGTCTGAGTTAACTGAGCATAAGACTAAAGATCATCACGAAGATTGGGTGGGTACAAATAAACTTTGAGCCTTTATCCTTTATTTTATAAACCATGAACCAGACCATGTTACAACCCTCAAAAGACCTAACTGAAGCAAGGTTATTTTGAAAGCATACTACAGCAAGGTTGCGTAAACTGACTCCAAAAATATTTTTACAAATAAGTTGTTTTGGTGCCATACCTTTGCTTTACTTTCCACTTTGAATGTCTTAAACCTCTGTGTTTTGACTAAGTGACTTATATGTTTTGCATCATTCCAAAAATGATTTTGATTTCAAAAGTTGCATGAAGTTTTTGCATTAAGATTACCATGTTTGAACGAATACTTTTGTTTGCAAACTGGCTTTCTTCTTAAGGAATTTTCAAACGGTTGAGAAACTTAGTCAGTGATCCTATTAGGGGAAATTTCCTTCCAAATCCTGTTGAAAATCAGTTCAATACTTGTTGTTAAGTGCAAGTCCTTTTCAGAATTGGTTTATCCAGAAGATCTTTCAAGACTCATATTGGGGCAAGCCTTCCAAGCGCACAGTAAAGCAGTCATCTCCAGAATCAGACAAGCTGAAGCAATGATTAGTTCATCTACAATAGTTAGCTAATCTGGGGCAACTTACTTAAAGAATCCCCAAGCAGTTCTCCATCCTTCCTACAAGGAAATATCAGTTGAGATCAAATGAGTTCCTATGTGCTTTAAGAGTTATCAGTTGGGATAATTAGGGTAACTAGTGAGCTAAGATTGACTTAATTAATATTATTCATGACTGACCTTTTATTAATTGGTACAATTGATACATTTTGATAACCTTAATAATGAGTCAGTTGCTCTAGTAGAACAAATATTAAGCATTGTACCAATTAATATTTATGTTACTACTAAACTTATTATTTTCTACCACGTGTTTCTACCACACATGCCATGCTTACTAACTTTCCAAATGACACCTATATGTATCATATCTCTTTTTTCCAACTTTGTGGGAAGGCATAAGAGAGAAATATATAAAGGGAGAGAAAGAGGGGAAATAGAAAGAAAAAGAAGGAAACCCTAGAAGTAGAAGATGAAGAGGAAAAATTAGAAGTCTTCATCATCCATCATCAAAACCATCTCATCTTCATCAATCAATTACTTCTTCATCATAAATTGCAAGGTGGGTTCTAGGTAGAAACCATAGGTGTAGAAATTAGAGATTTTAAGTTTTGAGGTAGAAATTGAATTGTTGATATGTGATTCTCTCAATACCATGAAAATATTATGAATGTGTTGTTATTCGTGTTGTTTGTGCTGAAATGTTGCATTATGTGTTGACATTTTGTTGTGGTTGAGTTTTATTTGGGGGTGGGTGGAAAAAACCTCATGGTTATCTTGGTTCTGCTGGTGTTTCTGCAAAATTTGGCGTAGTCTCCGGGCGATCTTGGGCGAGCCCGTGGCGACCTATTTTCTGATAGCGTCGTCGGGTAAGGGCTGACGAACAGAAGGCGAGCAAGCTCGCTGATGGCTTGCTGGGCGACCATGATGCAGTTTTGGTTCTGTCTGTACCTCACCTGGGGTTTGTCGAGCGAACCAAAAGCGAGTCAGCCTCGCTGGCTACTCCCCGGGCGACCATAGCAGAACTTAAGGAGATTGTTTTGTTAATTGTTTAGATTTTTCACATGCATGCTTGGCTATGTTATGAGTTACCTTATGTAACACCCCATTTTAATTATTTAGATGTCCGGCTTTATTTTTTTAATTGTTGGCTTTGGTTGGGTGCGTGTTTGAGTGCGTAGGGGGTAATATTAGTAATATGGAAATATTATTATTATTATTATTCTAATAGTATATTTCATATTATTATTATTACTATTAGTATTATTGTTGTTTTGGTTATTATTATTATTATTATTATTAAGATTATTTAGTAAATAGGACCTAATATAATTAAGTGAATATTGGGTTAATGAGATTAGTGAGGGTAGTTTGGTAAATGGAGCTTAATTAGTGGAAAAATTGGTAATAGTAAGAATAATCAGAAGTTTAGAGATAGAAAGAGAAAGGGCTAAGGAGAGGAAGAACAAGGGAACTCTAGGGCAAGGAATCTTCGTCAATTTTCGCAGGAATTAAGCAAGAATTCGAGGTAAGGGGGAGAAACGGGTTTAATATTGGTGTTTATTTCATGATCGGGTAGTGAGGAGTCCTTAACCCCATAGGAAATTAATGTGCAACTGTTGAATTGTTGATTGTTGAATATGCTGGTTGTGATTCTGAGAATCGTGCATGAATTAATGAATATTTTCATGAATTTTGGTTGTTGTTGCTGCTGTATAAACACTTGTTGCAGATCTGTCATTTTTTAATTCGATTTGGGGGAAACGAATTGAGATTTTAGGCTTGTAATATCTGTAGTAATTATAGATGTAAGTATGAAGATGAAAATTGGACCTAAAATCAATGTAGAAATGATTATAGGACTGACTAGAAGTGGAAACAGGTGAAAATTATAGCAGACTGCAGAATAGGGAGGTCTCTGGTGAAATGCGTAATAGATCTGGCCATACGCGTATGGGGCTAGGTCATACGCGTATGGGAATGAAGGAAAAGGAGCCATACGCGTAAGAGAGTAGGCAGTACGCGTAATAGGGGGTGGTACGCGTACGGTATTGGAATTTGGGAAATTCAGTGATAAAACGTTTCTGTCCGTACGCGTACGGCACAAGGCATACGCGTATGACATTGGGCATTGCGAGGCAATACGCATACCAAAGGAGGTAATACGCGTACGAGTTGGGCGAGGGAGCTGGAATACGCGTATGGCATGGGACAATACGCGTATGGCCTGCAGAGTTGCAGAATTTTACCGTTTTGCGAGTTCTTTCCCGTTTTCGCGTCCGATTCGGTTTCCTTCGGTTTGAGAGGTTGGGAAGAGGTGCCAGGTGCTGGGAAATAAGATATTGGTGTTGGAAATATTAATTTTAATAATTTTTAATTAATTAATTAATTAAATTAGTATTTGGTGTATTTGAAGTAAATGGTGTAACATTAGTGTTATTGATATGTATGGTGTGATCAGGAGGATTGTGTGCATGTATTTATGTTGTATACATGTTTTGTTGTGCATTTTGAGTCTTGCATATTCATGGTGATTGGTGGGATGGATCGTTGCTCAGGAGGGGTGTATGTGATTCATCCGTACTCCTATGTGGAGAATGGTGGGGATAGATAATTGCCAAGGAGAGGTGTATGTGATCTATCCTGGGTTCGATTGAATGAACCAATGAGTCGGTACCGTATGCATGGTGTTGTGTCGCATTACATTCTTATTTAGTGTTGATGATGATACTGGGCAGTAGGCCGTGTTTAATGATTGATAATGCTTGTATGTGATGACTACCTGTTTATCATGTAATTATTCACCTATAATATTTGAACGTGATTTCTCACCCCTATGTTGCTGTTGTTGTGTCTGTGCTTCTTCGGAAGTATAGATAATCCAGGTACTTAGCTAACCTGGATATTGGTGTTGCTGATCGAGTCTATAGGAGTGCTCTGATACGTAACACGGGATTATTTTGGGGGTTTCAGTCATTGTTATTTGTTATTCTTTTGTTACGTATCTTTATCTTTATTTATTTTTTTGATTATTTTGGTGGACCACGATTTTATGTGGGATTTTGGTGTACCTGGCAGATGGCCCTTAATTAAATAAATGAATAAATATTTCCGCTGTTTATTCCATTTAATAAAGGAGTTTTGGGTGTTGTTTTTGCAAATGTGGCATCCTACTTGATTTTGGTGTAAAAACTCTGATTATTTCATTGATTATTTTGCTTATTTTAAAAGTGGGAAAAGTGGGGTGTTACAATTGGTATCAGAGCAGGTCGGTTCGTCCGGCCAGGTGTTAGAGTCGAGTCTGTCCTTAGGATAGAAGTCGTTTGTGTGTTCTGACCTTGTGATGATTGTTGTCCAGTATGGCAGGAAGGAATGATGCTGCTCTTGCTGCTGCTATGCAAGCCATGGCACAAGCTGTAGAGAATGCCAACCAAGGTGGAGGTGCTCAGTTTCATGACTTAGCACAGTTTCAGAGCAACAAGCCGCCTACATATGAGGGAGGTATCTTGAATCCAGAGGCTGCACAGAAATGGCTGAAGGTTGTGGAGAAGATCTTCAGGACCATGGGATGCAGTGATGCTCAGAAGGTACGGTTTAGTACTCATATGCTGGAAGGAGAGGCTGAGGCTTGGTGGGACAACAGTCGTCAGAGATTGGAAGCTGCAGGTACTGAGATTACTTGGGCTGTGTTTCAAGCCGAGTTTCTGGAAAAGTATTTTCCAGAAGACATCCGTAGTGCTAAAGAGGTGGAATTTTTGGAGCTGAAGCAGGGTGACAAGACAGTTGTTGAGTATGCTGCTAAGTTTGAGGAGCTGGTTCAGTATTGTGCTCATTACAATACTGAAGAAGCTATGACTTCGAAGTGTTTGAAGTTTGAGAACGGGCTGCGTCCCGAGATCAAACTGGGGATTACTTGTCAGAAGATAAGAAACTATCCAGAGATGGTAAGCAGAAGCAGAATTTATGATAATGACAACAGGGCCAGAATTGCTCATTACAAAGCTGTGAATAAGAAGAAAAATAAGCAGAGATTTAGAGGAACTCCTTACAGTGCTCCAGCTGATAAGGGGAAACAGAAAGCTGATGGGGGAAAGAAGCCAAAGGAGAAGGGGGCAAGTGCTGATACTCTAAAGTGCTTCAAATGTGGTGGCACGGGTCACCGTGCTAACAACTGTTAGACTGAGGTGAAAAAGTGTTTCAAGTGTGGCAAAGCAGGCCATGTTATAGCTGATTGCAGAGCCACGATGCCTACTTGCTATAATTGTAGTGAGAAGGGTCACATCAGCACTCACTGTGAGAAGCCGAAGAAGTCTCAGGCGTCTCAGACTAGTGGGAAGGTGTTTGCCTTAGTGGGAGCCCAATCCACTGAGGAGGAGCGTTCCGTCAAAGGTACTTTCTTTATTAATGATGTTCCTTTGATTGCTATCATTGACACGGGTGCAATGCACTCGTTTATTTCTGTTGATTGTGTGAAGAGATTAGGGATTCTGCCATCTACTCTCGAGTAGAGGATGACGATTGAAACTCCATCTATTAGTTCTGTGGTTACTTCTTTGGTGTGTTTGAAGTGTCCGCTGACCGTGTTTGGTAGAGATTTCAGAGTGGACTTGATTTGTTTGCCACTCGGTAATCTTGATGTTATTTTGGGGATGAACTGGTTGGAGTTCAACCGGGTTTATATTGATTGCTTCAGGAAGACGTTGCTATTTCTTATTCCTGAAGAGGAAGCATTAGCAGATTCGCTATCTGGCAAGGAGTTGAGGGCGTTGTTGGAAGATGAAGCAAAGTTGTTTACAGTATTTGCCTCGTTATCTGTTGAAAGCAAGACTTCAGTTAATGAATTACCAGTAGTTAATGAATTTCCGGAAGTGTTTCCAGATGACATCACAGAATTTCCTCCGACAAGAGAAGTTGAGTTCGCTATTGATCTTGTACCGGGTACCAGACCTATCTCTATGGCACCGTACAGGATGTCTGCATCAGAGTTGGCAGAGTTGAAATCTCAGGTCGGGGAATTGCTTGATAAGAAGTTTATCAGATCCAGTGTGTCGCCGTGGGGAGCTCCAGTGTTGTTGGTGAAGAAGAAGGATGGTAGTATGTGTCTATGCATTGATTACCGTCAGTTGAATAAAGTAACCATTAAGAATAAGTATCCACTTCCTAGGATTGATGACTTAATGGATCAGCTGGTAGGAGCTCGTGTTTTCAGCAAAATTGATCTGAGGTCGGGTTACCATCAGATTAGAGTAAAGGAAGGTGACATTCAGAAGACTGCTTTCAGAACTCGCTATGGACATTACGAGTATCCAGTGATGCCTTTCGGAGTGTCTAATGCGCCGGGTGTATTCATGGAATATATGAATCGTATTTTCCATTCGTATCTGGATCAGTTTATTGTGGTATTTATTGATGATATACTGATTTATTCTAAGTCTGACGAAGAGCATGCAGGTCACTTGAGAATCGCATTGCAGGTGTTGAAGGATAATAAACTGTTTGCAAAGTTCTCAAAGTGTGAATTTTGGTTGAAGACCGTGAATTTCTTGGGCCATGTGATTTCTGGTGATGGTATAACAGTGGATCCCTCTAAAGTAAGTGCAGTACTTCAGTGGGAAACTCCGAAGACCGCAACGAAGATTAGGAGCTTTTTGGGTTTGGCAGGTTACTATAGAAGGTTCATTGAAGGGTTTTCTAAATTGGCGTTGCCGTTGACTCAGCTGACCAGGAAGAATCAAGCTTTTGTCTGGGATGCTGCTTGTGAGGAAAGTTTTGAGGAACTGAAGAAGAGATTGACTACAGCGCCAGTGTTGGTTTTGCCAAGTCCAAATGATTCTTTCGTAGTGTATTGTGACGCGTCTAAGATGGGATTAGGCGGTGTGTTGATGCAAGATGGAAAGGTAGTGGCTTATGCTTCAAGACAATTAAGGGTGCATGAAAGGAACTATCCAACTCATGATCTTGAATTAGCTGCAGTGGTGTTCATGTTAAAAATCTGGAGGCATTATTTGTATGGATCGAGATTTGAAGTGTTTAGTGATCACAAGAGTTTGAAGTATTTGTTTGATCAGAAGGAATTAAATATGAGGCAGAGAAGATGGTTGGAATTCTTGAAAGACTATGACTTTAATTTGAGTTACCATCCGGGTAAAGCTAATGTTGTGGCAGATGCTCTGAGTCGGAAGACAATCCATATATCTGCGTTAATGGTGAAGGAAATGGAATTGATTGAACAGTTCAGAGATTTGAGCATGGTTTGTGAAACTACACCAGGAAGTATCAGATTGGGTATGCTGAAAGTGAATAATGACTTTTTGGATGTGATTAAGGAAAATCAAAAGCTGGATGTGAAGTTAGTAGATTTGATGCCTACAGGAGGAGATGATCCTGATAGTGACTTTAAAGTGGATAATGTTGGTGTGTTGAGATTCCGGGGTAGAATTTGTGTGCCGGATAATGAGGAATTAAAAAAGGCAATAATAGAAGAAAGTCATCGGAGTAGCTTGAGTATTCATCCGGGAGCTACAAAGATGTATCATGATTTGAAAAAGTTGTTTTGGTGGTCCGGTATGAAGAGGGACATAGCTTAGTTTGTCTATGCTTGTTTGACATGTTAGAAGTCAAAAGTGGAGCATCATAAACCTTCTGGACTGATGCAACCATTGGAAATTCCTGAGTGGAAATGGGACAGTATTGCGATGGATTTTGTGACTGGTTTACCAAATATGGCGAGAGGCTTTAATGCTATTTGGTTAGTGGTGGATCGATTTACGAAATCCGCACATTTTATACCAATTAACATCAGTTTCCCGTTGTCGAAGCTGGCGGAGATTTATATCAGAATAATTGTGAAGCTGCATGGTGTTCCGTCAAGCATAGTGTCGGATAGAGATCCGAGGTTTACTTCTGAATTTTGGAAGAGTCTGCAGGAAGCCTTGGGTTCTAAGTTGAAGTCGAGTTCAGCTTATCATCCTCAGACCGATGGTCAGTTAGAGAGGACCATTCAGTCGTTGGAGGATTTGCTGAGGGCCTGTGTATTAGAAAAAGGTGGTGCGTGGGATACTCATTTGTCATTGATTGAGTTCACGTATAATAACAATCACCATTCTAGCATCGGAATGGCACCTTTTGAAGCTTTGTATGGTAGGAGGTGTAGAACGCCCCTGTGTTGGTATGAAACAGGTGAGAATGTGGTGCTTGGACCAGAAATTATGCAACAGACTACTGAGACAATTCAGATGATCCGTGAGAAGATGAAAGCGTCTCATAGTAGACAGAAAAGTTACCATGACAATCGGAGGAAAGAGTTGGAATTCAGTGAAGGTGATCACGTATTCCTAAGAGTTAACCCAGTGACCGGTGTGGGTCGTGCTTTGAAATCTAAGAAGTTGGATCCTAAGTTTATTGGACCATATCAAATCTTGCAGAGAGTCGGTGCAGTTGCTTATAAAGTGGCGTTGCCACCGGAACTTTCGAACTTGCATGACGTGTTTTATGTGTCGCAGCTTCGGAAGTATGTTTCGGATCCGTCTCATGTGATTGAGAGGGACGAAGTTCAGATCAGGGAGAATCTTACCGTAGAGACGATGCCGTTGAGGATCGAGGATCGTAAGATGAAACAACTCAGAGGAAAGGAGATACCTCTGGTGAGAGTGGCTTGGGGAGGTGCTGCAGGAGGCAGTGTGACCTGGGAATTGGAAAGCAGGATGCGAGAGTCGTATCCAGAATTGTTTCCATCAGGTAATTTTCGAGGACGAAAATAATTAAGTGGGGGAGAGTTGTAACACCCCATTTTAATTATTTAGATGTCCGGCATTATTTTTCTAATTGTTGGCTTTGGTTGGGTGCGTGTTTGAGTGCGTAGGGGGTAATATTAGTAATATGGAAATATTATTATTATTATTATTCTAATAGTATATTTCATATTATTATTATTACTATTAGTATTATTGTTGTTTTGGTTATTATTATTATTATTAAGATTATTTAGTAAATAGGACCTAATATAATTAAGTGAGTATTGGGTTAATGAGATTAGTGAGGGTAGTTTGGTAAATGGAGCTTAATTAGTGGAAAAAATGGTAATAGTAAGAATAATAAGAAGTTTAGAGATAGAAAGAGAAAAGGCTAAGGAGAGGAAGAACAAGGGAACTCTAGGGCAAGGAATCTTCGTCAATTTTCGCAGGAATTAAGCAAGAATTCGAGGTAAGGGGGAGAAACGGGTTTAATATTGGTGTTTATTTCATGATCGGGTAGTGGGGAGTCCTTAACCCCGTAGGAAATTAATGTGCAACTGTTGAATTGTTGATTGTTGAATATGTTGGTTGTGATTCTGAGAATCGTGCATGAATTAATGAATATTTTCATGAATTTTGGTTGTTGTTGCTGTTGTATAAACACTTGTTGCAGATCTGTCATTTTTGAATTCGATTTGGGGGAAACGAATTGAGATTTTAGGCTTGTAATATCTGTAGTAATTATAGATGTAAGTATGAAGATGAAAATTGGACCTAAAATCAATGTAGAAACGATTATAGGACTGATTAGAAGTGGAAACAGGTGAAAATCGTAGCAGACTGCAGAATAGGGAGGTCTCTGGTGAAATGCGTAATAGATCTGGCCATACGCGTATGGGGCTAGGTCATACGCGTATGGGAATGAAGGAAAAGGAGCCATACGCGTAAGAGAGTAGGCAGTACGCGTAATAGGGGGTGGTACGCGTACGGTATTGGAATTTGGGAAATTCAGTGATAAAACGTTTCTGTCCGTACGCGTACGGCACAAGGCATACGCGTATGACATTGGGCATTGCGAGGCAATACGCGTACCAAAGGAGGCAATACGCGTACGAGTTGGGCGAGGGAGCTGGCATATGCATATGGCATGGGACAATACGCGTATGGCCTGCAGAGTTGCAGAATTTTACCGTTTCGCGAGTTCTTTCCCGTTTTCGCGTCCGATTCGGTTTCCTTCGGTTTGAGAGGTTGGGAAGAGGTGCCAGGTGTTGGGAAATAAGATATTGGTGTTGGAAATATTAATTTTAATAATTTTTAATTAATTAATTAATTAAATTAGTATTTGGTGTATTTGAAGTAAATGGTGTAACGTTAGTGTTATTGATATGTATGGTGTGATCAGGAGGATTGTGTGCATGTATTTATGTTGTATACATGTTTTGTTGTGCATTCTGAGTCTTGCATATTCATGGTGATTGGTGGGATGGATCGTTGCTCAGGAGTAGTGTATGCGATTCATCCGTACTCCTATGTGGAGAATGGTGGGGATAGATCATTGCCAAGGAGAGGTGTATGTGATCTATCCTGGGTTCGATTGAATGAACCAATGAGTCGGTACCGCATGCATGGTGTTGTGTCGCATTACATTCTTATTTAGTGTTGATGATGATACTGGGCAGTAGGCCGTGTTTGATGATTGATCATGCTTGTATGTGATGACTACCTGTTTATCATGTAATTATTCACCTATAATATTTGAACGTGATTTCTCACCCCTTTGTTGCTGTTGTTGTGTCTGTGCTTCTTCGGAAGTACAGATAATCCAGGTACTTAGCTAACCTGGATATTGGTGTTGCTGATCGAGTCTATAGGAGTGCTCTGATATGTAACACGGGATTATTTTGGGGGTTTCAGTCATTGTTATTTGTTATTCTTTTGTTACGTATCTTTATCTTTATTATTATTTTTTTGATTATTTTGGTGGACCACGATTTTATGTGGGATTTTGGTGTACCTAGCAGATGGCCGTGAATTAAATAAATGAATAAATATTTCCGCTGTTTATTCCATTTAATAAAGGAGTTTTGGGTGTTGTTTTTTCAAATGTGGCATCCTACTTGATTTTGGTGTAAAAACTCTGATTATTTCATTGATTATTTTGCTTATTTTAAAAGTGGGAAAAGTGGGGTGTTACACCTTATGCTAATATTTACGGGTTCTATGCATGTTTCTTATATGTAAAGGGTTACTTGTGATTAATGATAACATAATTGAAAGAAACTATAAGGATTGGTAAGGAGACCCTTAATATCAATTAATGGAATGAATTAGCAAGATAATTATGACATGATGAATGACATAGATGGCAATGCTTGCGAAAATGGTGCCTAGGTGTGTGTCATTGGCAAGTGGTTGTCTAGTTGATATGTGAGGCATTATATGGAACATGTGGTGTTGTTGTGAATGCTAAGGTGATGGGATCACCTTGTGGTTGTCGAATACAACCACAAAGTCCCATGTTTAATCATGTAGTCGAAAACAACCCATGATTATATTGTCCCGACCATACTTATTTGACATGGGTTAAAGTCCCAGGTGAGATGGATCCCTAAGTGGGTTAGAGTCCCTTACGGGTAGAGAGTTTAAATGGGTTTGGAGTCCCATAGGAAGTGATGATTCTTAAGGTTGAAGAGTCCCGTAGAATCCAAAGTCCATCAATAAGTTAAAGTATGAGATAGAAGGATCCATGGCCCGTGTCGATAACTCTAGACGTAGGGTTGGCCGCGGAAAGATGCCTTTGTATGGTTTACAATTAGTGATGGTTTGAGTTGTTGAACTCAAGCAACATGTGTCCATATAGTACAAGAATTAAGAACTCAAGTTTTTTCCCCCTTTGTGGTTTGAGCTAATAGGATGTTTAGAATCTTGTAGAGCCGAATGGACCCATAAGATAGGGAATCCACTGAGATTATCATCTCACCCCATATTTGTTGATTATTTTTCAGGTGGTTCTGATTCGGCAAAGAGTAAGGACAAAGTAGCATGATGTCCTTGCTTCTTTTGATATTTTGGATGGCGCATCCGCTGTGCAGCTATTTTGGAGATCATATTACAATGATCTAATTCTTAGTTTTATTTTGGGCACCCTTGTATATATTGTGTCATTGTTAGTTATTTATTTTGGGCATGTAATATGTACAATGTAGCCACTAGGAACTTATGTATTTCAATACCAATTTTGCAACTATATATTATATGTATATTCTAGACATGTATTATATATGGGTGTTACAATAATCTTAAACTACTTATAAAAATAATAAAAGCTTTTGGCAAACACCATTTTTTTCCTTAACCATTACGTAACTGCATAGTAAGCACTCACCACCTCTATAATCTCTAAAATACCATAACCAACAGTTCATTCGCTTCAATTAAACATAGGAGAGACAATACCACTTGTATTTCATCTAGCTGTGATGCAAAGCTAACAAATATATAAATAAAAGAAAAATAACATAAAATAAAACATAGCGCAAAATCTAGAAAAATCGGACAACCCTAATTTACCCCCTTTTAGGTTGCATCTCATAGTTAAATTCCAAGCTTTTTTAAGTTTCACTATTTCCATGGAAAATACTTTTGTTATCAATATTTGAGTTTCATAACGTAGTGTCCATGATATATAGTGGTGGTGTTCGCGTTCTTATTGGATGTAGAAGGTTTCTTGTGGATTGATGTGTTGGCAATATCTTGAGCGTTGTTACTTTATGAATGTACGACAAAGATTCGTTGTAGACAAAACTGAGTTACTTTTTCCCTCGGTTCTTATGTCAAAATTGAGGTGAAAGATTATTTTTTTTAATTAAAAAATAAAATAAAATAGGGACTTTCCCCTCGGCTTCTAAATCTACTGAGGTAATAGATTACTTCTATTTCAAAAAAATGGTGAATGGCAAAAAAAATGAAAGTAACATGTATTGTTTCTTTTTTTTAATTTTTTACCATTCACCAATTTTAGGATACAACTTAATGAACAAATGCTTTTGTAGTTAAATATGGCAGAATGTTCTTGATGTGTTTTTGAAAATTTTGGTTTCTTCAAGATCCGTTGAGACCAGATGTAATCTAAAAGTTTTACACCAAATCTCAATCGTTAATAGGATTGAATCAAACGGTTATATTAAATGAAAGAAAAAAATAAAAAATATATATATGATCATTTATTTTTCTTAAAAATAAGATATTAATACGATCGTTTGATTTATTCTTATTAACACTTGAGATTTGATGTAAGTCTATTATATTTACATCTGGTGTCAACGGATCCTGACTCATATATAAATAGAAGTTATAATATCATTACCCCATAATTCAATATAAATATAATTTAATTGAAATACATTGACAATGTAAAAAGATTTTACACAATCATTTAATCATAGACGGTTGATATTAGAAAGAGTTTGACTTTTATTTTAACCACTCATAAAGTAATGTAAATGTATAATGGTGAGGAATTGGCCGTGTAAAACTTTTTACATTAACCGTGTATAATAATTAATCTCATATAAATAGGAGTTGATTTATTGACCCACTGATATATTTAAAGAAATACACATTCTTGCATTTTTTTATATTTATTCTATACACATTTTTTTAATATATATATATATATATATATATATATATATATATATATATGAAAAATGAGTGATGCATTGATAGTGTAAAATTTTTTTACACTATCAACCAATAACGATCATGCTTCTCGCCAAGTCATACTAAAAATTTTAATTTACTATATGACATGTCAGAATTATATATTTCTATTGGATGACAATGTAAAACATTTTTACACTGTCAGTGCATAACAATTAAACTCATATATATATATATATATATATATATATATATATATATATATATATATATATATATATATATATATATATATATATATATATATATATATATATATATCAAATATTGTACTCTTTGTTTCTTGAAAATCTTAAACTCGTAATATTTAATCCACAGCAAAGGAGACTTAAGATAAGTATGTGATTAGTACAAATGCATACTAATTCAAAATAAATAATGTCTTTACTGGAATTCTACAATATGTTATATATATTATTATATACCATGTTGTAGTTGAAAATTCATGGTGCCCGTGGTATGATTTTATCAGCAAGTTGAATTTTATGTAATTCGTTTAAGTATTTAATTAATTTATACTCTATCAACTAGTTCATATTTCATATATGAAAGTAAGATTAACCTTGAAGTCATGTCTTGTCCACTGTTGTTTCGTTTGGTTAACTTAAATTTCATTTAAAGAAAAGTTTACTAAAATTGAAAGCCACGTATTACCGATATTTATGCTCTTAATATCTTACTGTAAGTTGCCTGTTGGATTTGGAACCAACTTGCACCTCTTTACAAGAAGAGTATTAAATTTTTTGAAAAACTAGTGAGAAACCCGTGCGGACGTACGGATTCCGGTGTGGACCGCGGATATATTATCAGTTACGTTATGAAATATATATATATATATATATATATATATATATATATATATATATATATATATATATATATATATATATATATTGTTATAAATTAAAATCATAACACCCAATAAAAAAACAATCGCATACAAAAATATAAAAATTTTGTTGTAAATTAAAAAAAAATTAAAATCATAACACCCAATAAAAAACAATCGTGTTTAAAATTTTGATCACCAACTTTATGCTCATTTTCGACAACTAAGAATTTTGATCAGAAACTTCATCTTCCCGTTAATTTTCAATATTTTGATCAGTGAGTTCATGTTCCCGTTAATATTTAATATTTTGATCAGTACCTTCATGTTGACGTTAGTATTCAACATTTTGCGCAGTAACCTTATACTCCGGTTAATATTCAATATTTTAATCAGTAACTTCATGTTTCCGTTAATATTCAATATTTTAATCAGTAACTTCGTGTTCCCGTTAATATTCAAATTTTTCATCAATAACTTCAAATTCTCATTAATATTCAATATTTTAATCAGTAACTTTGTGTTCCCGTTAATATTCAAATGTACCCGTGAAATATTTATAACTTATAAAAATATTTACAAAATATATATAATTTATTACCGTTTATAAAAATATTTATAATTAATTTTCTGTCTGTACGTGTAAATTTATTTGAGATTGTATAAATTTTATATAGAGACACATATAAATTTAAAATGAGTTAGTTATATGCAAAATAGATATTGATCATCTAAATTTAACTATATTAAATAAGTATATAAAAGAAAACAAAATTGTAAAATAGAGAAAAAAAAATTGATAGTAAACAACATTTAAAATGCAGGTATTTCTTTGGTTTGTATTTATGAATATTTAAAAAATAAGTTTTTCATTTCTCACAATTATAATTATAATTTAATTAGTATCATTTGCATTTGTAAGTGCGGTTACTATATAATTAAGTTTGTCATTTACATGGTTAGTAAATGTTGAGTGACAGTCTCTGTATCATTATAAGGTCAACATTCTACTTTATTACTGGTTATCCTTCCTACACCGAGAAGTTGGAAATTGCAGTATCACTTTTTAGATGGGCATTACTTTTGTAATTTCCTGAAATTCAGTTTCTTTAGTTTGCCCTTTTCATACGACCTGAGATTTTCTGTTTTGTTGTCGATAAATGTAAGAGAACAAAAATAAATATGTTTTTCTAATTGGATTCTGAGACAATGTATAGAGCTGAATGCTGATAGACGTATAGTAAGGATCTCCATATCCCTCAATTGTGCTAAGTGATATGCATCTCTACTTTGTACAAGCATGCAGGTGTATACTACATATTGTTGAAAAGTGCGACTAATTGAACCATCTATTTGTAGATACTTTGATATAATGAAGAACAATTTACATATTCAACAACCTTCACAATTAGAGCTTTGGATTTGGACAGAATACAAATACGTCTTTCATTTATGTTTCAGACATAACACTTATATTATTGTTTTAATAAAGACTCATGCTCAATTTATACAATGCACTTGTGGTGTTGGGTGTAGATGTAATCCAAGTGAGCCTCTGCAAACATCCTTCTGCTAAAGCATTCTTCATCCTTTTCAGAACACTCCTCTGATCCCATCAACTGCACAAATTTCAATCCAATTAGACAGAAAGGAAAATGAAAATTTAAAAGAATTATGCATATTCTTACTTGTTCCATTTCATCTTTCATTTCGGTGGATGATTTACCAATGACCTTCAATTCCTTTTCACCTGTATACATATCAAGTTGATCCAACCTGAAACATTAGTTAACAGAGGAAAATAAAGTAAGCAAAACAATACATAAAAAGTACTATGCATGTCTACTATGCATGTCTACAATACATAAAAAGCCTCTCAAACATTGGGACGACAATGGCCTAAGTGAGATAACATAGAAAGGTGAAACACTGGATAACACGAGTGTTTTATTGCTTATAATTGGGTATGGAAGGAGTACAATTTTTTCACAATAATTGATTTAACAGTATACCATTCCTTTTGTGAGATAACATGTTCCTCCAACTTCCTAAAGCAAGTGTTAGGTATAAATCAATTGAAAGGCTAGAGAAAAATGCAAACTGATTTTACGCACTATTTGCTTTCATATACTGTACCCTTAACACACCCCATATCCCCTCTAAAACACTTCCCAGGCGACCTTTGAGACCCCCTTCTAAGAAAAGATTCTCACTTAAGGTATTTATTGGACTGGACCTACAAAATCGTCTCATAGCATTACCACATGGTATTCTTCCGCCCTTGCTTGTGGTGCATATATTTACCGACAACATTAAATGTTTTCCTTTCCTCTACAAACTTTTGTGTTGAGAAAAGTATCCATAAACTTTTGGTGCATATATCTTACTGTAAGTTGCATGTTGGACTTGGAACCAACTTGCACCTCTTTACAAGAAGAGTATTAAATTTTTTGAAAAATCTAATAGATTATTTTTTGTATTTATTTAGAAAATATAATGTTAATACTATTGAATTTTAAAAAAAAAAATTAATATAACAGTTCATTAAACTGTCAAAATTAAGAAAGTTAAATTATAAAAAGACTGAAATTAAGATTTTCAATAATTATGGGAGTGTGGATGCAGTTCATGGGGTGTAAGATAAAATTCTTCTATTAAGTTTTTTTATAATGTGTGTCAAAAAATTTGAAGGTTTGATCCAATAGTTTTAATTGTGGACTGGTTCAAAAGCTGTTGGGCTTATAAACTTTTAATTGAAAATTTCATTCCATACTCCTACAATTCTACAATTGCACCTTCACTTCCTACAAAATATTATATAAAAAATATCAAATTTACCATTTTTAAATTTAATTTTTTTTTACCATTACATAAAATTTTCAGATTATTTTATAAAATATTTTTTGAAAATTTATCTTCAATTTATTTGTGGATAAGTTTAAATTTTTCAGGTAAAATTATACCACAAAACATGTAAAAAAAAAAAAAACTTACATGCGCCTTATTTGTAGATAACTATATGTGTCTGTGGCTAATGTTATAAATTACAACAAATTAAAAAAATATCAAAAAATCTTTGTTACAACTTATCCGATATACAATTTGGAAAACTTGGTAATCCAATAATCAAGTTAACCACGAAAATATAATTTTACCTACGAATAGGTTGAGGGTAAATTTTTGAAGTTTTTTTTTTTTTTACAATTTTACCTAAAAAACTTAGATTCACACACGAATAAGCCGCAGATAAGTTTTCAAAAATCTTTTTTACAAGTTTTTTGTTAAACAGTTCAAAAAAACTTAGTTATTCAGTAAATAATGTTACCCACGAAAATTTATATTTACCCACCAATAAGTCGTCGATAAATTTTCCAAAAAGCTTTTTTGAAATATTCCAATTTTTTTTGTAAAAAACTCTAAATTTAAAAAGAGTACATTTGACATTTTTTATATTTTATAGAGGTGAAGGTATAATTGTAGGGGTATAAGGTAAAATCTTCTTTTTAATTTTGTTCTTTTGAAATATGTTTACAAGGAGTGGTTTTTCATAGAAAAACTAGTAAAATACTTGTGCGACTGAACATCCTAATATCACATTGCACATATCTAATTTGTCAGGTATCTAATTGTATTATAGATCATAGACATTAACTGAATCACAAATATAGACTAATAATATGCATCATCCATGAAGCATTGATCCAAGTATTAATTTAAAAAATAATGGAAATATAACTCAACGTAATGAATGATGCACGCATTTGAAACTTCAAAATATAGCTCAACATAATGAATGATGTACGCATTTGAAAATATTTGTATAAAAAAATATTTTTTTTCCGATTATAAAATATTTGTAATAAACAATACATTATTTTCTGTTTATAAAAATAATTGTATCAACGGTAGACTTTTTCCTGTTTATAAAAATAATTGTATCAACAATACATTTTATCCTGTTTATAAAAATAATTGTATAAAAAATACACTTTTTCTATTAAGGAAAAGGGAGTCTCCACTGACTCCTAGAAGATAGGTGGTCAGTAACGTCTCCTATTAAGAATGGAGCAGTAAACACCATGAAAAGGATCAAAAATCTAGGCCTAAAGGACCTTTATAAATACATATCCCCTCAAGAAGAAGAGGACAAACTCTAAGTCATGCACACTCTCCACAACTCAAATGGTACAACGCTCACTACAATCTTAGAAAATACGACTAACCTAACCGCTCGCTTACAACCAAGTGTCGCGGTGAGAATCGGAGACCAAGGATATTGACTAGCTTGACTCGCAAAACAAGAAATATCACTACCGAACTTTTATTTTCCAAGGGAAGGGGGAAAGATCGAACAAAAACCCTAAGTAAACATGCAAAGCAAAAAAGTAAGGCTAAAAGCTAAGCAAAAGAGAGATCAAATGTACGGGGGTTGATTATACTAAGGGAAGGTACTAGCACCCTAAACATCTGTAGTACTCTACAAGAATCTCTTGAAATATTTGTGTTTTGGATAAAATTGTTTGCTAAAGATCGGAATAGGCAAAGAAAGGCAAAGCAACAAACATACAATGGACATGCATAATGACAATAAGTCAACATACACTCCATTTCCCTTGGATTAGGTCAAAGCATCAAAAGAAAGCAACAGATACATGGCAAAACATCATGTAATCATCAAGCATCAAAGTATGATCAAACAACAAAAGAAATTAACAAGTACATGGCTAAAACATCATTCAGTCAAAGTACTAAAGAATGATCAAAGATTAAATGGAATCAACAAGTACACATGGCAAAGCATCATGTATCAAAACAACAAACAGAATCAACAAAAGCACATGGCACAACATCATGTATGATAAAACGACAAATATAATCAACAACGTACAAGGCAAATCATCATGTATGATAAAAACAACAAATAGAATCGACAAAATGCATGGCAAAGCATAATGTAATCAACAAATAAAATCAACAACATACATGGCAAAGCATCATGTATTAATCGAGGAAAAGCGTCAAGAATTAATTGTGAGGGAAGTAATTGGCTAGAAATCAAAAGTTAGAAATACTAATATTTTTTGGTATTTTTTTAATATTTAACAAATAACTAATTAAACTAGAAATGAGAATATTAAAAAATAAATGATTAAAAATATTTTTTTGGTTTTTAATAGATTATGAAAAATCAATTAAATGGAAAGAAGAAATTAAAATATAATAGAAAGAAAAGGTGGTGCATAGACCAAGGCAATGGTGCAAATAGAGGTTTCATGGGGGTGTGAAAAGTGATGCGCAGGGGTGTAAAAAGCATGTTCTTGGGCTTAGAAGCCCAATGCATGAAAGAAACAAAATTCAGTTAAGAGAAAACAACAAAACTCACTTGCCAACATAAGCTTGAAGTATACAATCATGAGCACAAGTTCCTTACGGTGAGACACACGTAGTTAATATAAACCCTCATCAGGAAAGGTGTGAATAACTTTGCGAATATCGTAACCGAAGCAACAATCCAAGTAAAACCAAGTTGTAGCGATGGCACAAAAGCTTTATGAGGCGATGTCGAACTCGATTGCAGATTGTTAAAAGGAGGATGCCGATGGTGTACGAGGTGGTTTCACGATGGTTGAAGTGGGATACGAGATCAGATCGGTTCGTAGTTTGTGGTTATATGGAGGTTATTATTCCATGTTGAAGTGAATCGTGAAGGTGATGGTGACGGAATCGCCGAAAGTTTATTGGAGGAGGTGTTTATGTGTTGTCTGGTTTTTTGAAGTCGTGTTTGGAAAATAAGAGGGCGATGTTCTTTGGTGCGGTCGCGGATCCGTTGTAGGTTGATGAAGTGATCTTAAGATGATGATGGTGAGGCTGAGACGATGATGAGGGGCGTTTTTGCTTGGATGTGCAAAGTATGGCGATGAGATTGGTCGGAAAAAAGAAAAAAAAAACAAAGGTGAGGGTTACATGATGGTGAAGAATATGGAACGAAAGTGAAGTATTTGTTGTGTGTTGAAGAACAATGGAATACAGGAAGTCGTGTGTGGTTATTTGAGAGTGAGTATGATGTGCTGGTGTAGTTTACATGTTTTTTGTTTGTTGAAACTAGCAGGAGGGAGTATGATGTGTTGCGCAGGAGGGGTCCTCTTTTATGTATCAGTGGAAAGAGAAAAAATATGTGTGAGGTTGAAGGTAGTGTGGTGTGTATTGTAAATATGATGTTCTTTCTTTTTTATCAAGACAAAAAAAATGGAGAGTCAAAGCTATGTGTATGCTAACAAAAAAATAGAGAGGGAGGAAGTGGATCATGAAAGGTGTGCGTGGCGTGTCCCCTAGAAAAGAATAAGGGTATGTTAATTACTTTTTGATGAAGGTATGAAGTGTGTAGTATATTCTTTTTTCGTTTTCTTTTTTATTTAATATCAATGAGAGAGAGAGAGAGAGAGAGAAATATTGTGGTCAAAATGCCTGTTGTGTCTGGTGCAATGCAGTAGGTTATACAAAATGAAGTAAAAAAACAAAATAGCTTTTTAAAACTTAAGTATTAAGTTTTACTAAAAAAGAAAAAAAAAACAAATTTATATTAATAAAAAAAGAAAATAATAAATGGAATAAAAATAAAATATTAACTATTTAAAAATAAACCTAAAATTAAAAATCTGATTAAACCTGTTTAAATTAAACTAAAAAAATAAAATAAAATCGGTTAGAAAAGAATAAACAGTCTGGTGCCGAAGTGCTAAAAAAATAAAATGAATACACCGAAGTGATCAGCGCGAAATAAACGACTTGGAAAAATACAGCATTTGGTCAAATTTTGAAATAAATTTTCTCCGGTTAAAAGGCTCAGACTGATCAAAATGTGACCGAAAAGCAGTCGAAAAATAAAAATTAAAACTTTTTGTCCACTGATTTTACACACAGCTGACATTCAGTTTGACCGATTGGACTGTAAATCTGATAGGTTTATTTTGGCTAATAATTTAGGCATTATGCATGATAAAAGATATGATAGGCTATACAGATGATGCAAAGAGAGGCAAGATCTTAGGAATAAAAAATTTGGGTATGACAGATGCCCCTATTTAAGTTTCTTCTATCTGGAGGTATGAAGATTGGAATCCTCGTCTCGACGAGATTTGAGAGACTTAAATACAAACATGCACAATTTTTGGCCCCAAGATACCGCAAAGATGCTTATGATATGATATGAATGCAAGATTCTGAGTTCTACGTGGAATGATACCACAGAAGACAAACTACTGTTGGAAAAACTAAGCAGAGAACAAAGGTAACACCACAGGGGAATAAGTAACAGATCTCAAAGAGACATAGTTGAGGAATACAAGAATATTATGGAAATCCGTCAAGGTGACAAAGAGCATCCTGTAATACTTGGAAAGAGAGGGACAAACCCTGAACAGATATATAAACATCCGGGAAGGCATTAGATGCAGAGAGTACCACACTTTGGAAAACATATCAGAAACATCTAGAAACACATTAGATGTGGAATGAGACCAAATCTGAGGATACAATAGGGATTTCTAAGAAAGCACTTAACTTTACTGTGGAATACTCAGGAACATCCAGAAAGCAAAAGCAACTTTACTGGGGAAAGGGTCACTGTCATTAGAGTTTTTTTTAAGAAATACATTGAACAAACCCTGGAAAAGAACATTATCAACCATCAAAGACATTCAGGAGAACATTGAATAAAACTTTAGATCATGAGCTGACATCAGAGATAATCAGGAAATCATCGGGGACATTGAGGACAACATCAGAGATATTCAGGAAAACATTGAATGAACTCAGGAACACAAGCAAACATTAGAGATATTCAAACAAACATCATAGACATTCAGGAAAACATTGAATGAACTTCGGAACATATCCAAAAAAAGCATTGGATGAAGAAGGGAAACAGACTCAAAGACATTCAGCAGCTATTAACCATAGTCAGAGATAAATTGAAAACATCCAGAACATCATTAGATGGAAACAAAGACTCTGAAGCTACATCTGAAACATTCAGAAAAACTTTAAATGTATAGGAAAAGGTTTTGAAGATATATCCGGAAGAACATCAGATAAGCAAAGTCATGTCCGGAAGAACGTCAGATAGACACGAAGGGGTTCTGAAAAAAACATCAGAAGAGAAGACTCAATCTGGAAATACGTTAGAGAGACAAAATAAGTATTCCGGAAATTCATCGGAGATTGAAAAAAGAATTCTGGAAGTGCATCAAAATTACAAAGGAATATCTGGAAATACATCAGTCAACACAAAAAAGAGTTCTGGAAATACGTCAGAAGAGAAGACTCATTCTGGAAATACATCAGAGAGACAAAGGAATAATCTGGAAATTCATCGGAGAGTGAAAAACGAATTCGGGAAGTGCATCAGAATTACAAAGGAATATCTGAAAATACATCAGATAACACAAAAAGAGAGTTCTGGAAATACGTCAGATAACACAAAAAAAAGAGTTCTGGAAATACGTCAGATAACACAAAAAAAGAGTTCTGGAAATACGTCATAACATATAAGACATGTCCGGAAAAAGAATCGAATCAGGAAAGTCAACTCTGGTGAAATGCCAGATAAGACATAAAAGTATCTGTTTGGCAGGTGCCAAGTAAGTTGGACTTTGACCACAATGTAAGACGTGGATAGCAACACGGCCTCTAGTGAATGCAAATGAGGATGAAACACTCTTGTTATGCATGGTATATGAATTTTACTATGATGTATGATCAAATGCAGATGTTGACGACATGGCTCGACTCTTTTGGGGAGAGGACAAGATTAGAAGACTGGTTCCTCAACATGGAGATCACTGTCGTTCTTCTTTGGGACTAAATATGCTGATGTTGAACACATCTTTGCCACACTCGTAAATTGTATCAAGTTGATGATCCTTGTATGAAGGATGGAGAGCTTCTTGGGGATTCTTTAAGTAAGTTGTCCCCAGATTAGTTGACTGTTGTAGATGAACTAATCATTGCTTCAGATTGACTGATTCTGGAAATGACTATTTTACTGTGCGCTTTGAATGCTTGCCCTAGTATGAGTCCTGAAAGGTCTTCTGGACAAACCAATTCTGAGAAAGACTAACACTGGACAATAAATCTTAAATGATTCTCAACAGGATTTGGAAGGAACCGTCCTCTGATAGGATCACCGATCAAGTTTCTCAACTGTTTGAAAATTCCTTGAGAGGAAAGCCAGTTTGCAAACAAAAGTGTTCATCCAAATATGGTAATCTTAATGCAAAATTCATGCAATTTTTGAAATCAAAATCGTTTTTAGGATGATGCAAAGCAATATGAGTCACTAATCAAAACACGGTGGTTTAAGACATTCAAAGTGGAAGGTAAAGTAAAAGTGTGGTACCAAAACAAATGATTTGCAAAAATCTTTTTGGAGTCAATTAATGCAAGCTTGCTGTAGTATGCTTTCAAAATAACCGTTCTTCAGTTAGGTCTTTTTAGGATTGTAACGTGGCCTGGTTCACGGTTTATGAAACAAAGGATAAAGTCTTAAAGTTTATTTGTACCCACCCAATCTTCGTGATGATCTTCAGTTCTACGCTCAGTTAACTCATAATATGCGCTTAAGTTCCAAGAGGTTAGGAATTGTACTGATGATGGTTCAGAAGTCGAGGGACCCTTGAGATGGCAGTCGTTGTTTCCTTACAAAATTTAGTTGTTTTTGCCATTGAGGACTTTTATGGTGAGGATTTAAAGATCTCTTCTTTTGTTATCCCTAACTTTTTCCTGAACTGTTTCTTTTGAAGCCTACATTTAACGTGATGCCCCAGTTTTTTTTGTCTAAGTCTCTTTCATAGGTTTTGACTTAGCGGGCCTTTTCTTTTGATTTTTCTTTTTCTTTTTTAGAAAGAAAGTGATTGTCTACCTTAATGATTACGGTGAACTATCATTGGATTTTGACTTGAAAGACATTTTCGACACTTGCTTGTTGTGTTCGAAGGAAAACTTGTGAATGCAACCTTTATTGAAAGGTGTCTTGCATGAAGGCACAACCAAGTTAACTGAGAATTACCCATCCCTAGGTTAAGATTGCGGGTTTTTGTATAGAAAAAAAATCCAACTTCTAGGCTCGAAAGGGTTGACGAAGGACTAAATTCCTTATTTATCCAGTGTTTGGGAAATTGAAACAATTTCTTACATCGTCAGCAAATTTTTGATCTGAAAGCATACCAACAGCAGTTATGGGTATTTCGTTTTCATCACCCTCCTTCCAATCTTTGCATAATCAAAATAAAGTAAACAAGGAATATATTTTTGAAAGATGAAAGCTTAAAGATGTAAATAATAGACAAAAATGAATTGAATCAAAATATTGCAATGCTCATTTCATTAACATGGAAGTACAAACAAAATTTGAAAGCAAACAGCTAATACCGTTAAAGGAAAATGCAAACTAAAAGAAATATGGCCTAGTGACTAATCAGCAACAGGGGTGAGCTAGCCTGTCTGAAACACTAGCTTTAGGAGGATAGCTTGGCTGAAGCTGATCGAAGCTTCACTTGTCATGCCCTGGCAGAGGATTGTCTTTGACATTAGGGGCAACATCATGGAAAGTGACAATCTTCTCTGTGATCAAATCTCGCACTCCAGCCTTCAGTGCATAGCAATTTTCCAAATCATGGTCTGCGGAACCTTGATGGAATGCACAATAGAGGTCTGACCTGAAGCCAACTGGAAGAGGATCTGCAGGAGGAGGTAGAGTCCTAATGGTAATCCAACCTCTCTAAACTATAGCAGGGTACAGTTCAGTGTATGTCATGGGAATAAGATCAAAGTGAGTCCTATTGCGGTTCTGGTTTTGTCCAATAGTCGGACGTTGAGGAGCTCGAACTGGTTGAGCAGCAACCACAGGAGTAACAGCAACAATAGAAGCGTGATTAGCATACTAAGATCTGTGATGAGGTCTTCTCTCCTCAGTAAAGACAACATTGGTTTGGTCTTCTCTTTTCTTCTGGAAATTCCCAAAGGATTTCTTCACGCCATTAGAAGATTCAGCAGCTTTGGACACTTTACCATTCTTGACGCCTTTTTTAAGTCTTTGGCCAATGGTCACTAAATCTGTGAAGCTGGAGGAAACACTACCAATCATCTTTTCCCAATATAAGGGAGACAAGGTGTCCATGAACATTCCTGTGATTTCTTTCTCTGCTAGAGGGGGTTCAACCCGAGAAGCTAGTTCTCTCCAACGTTGAGCGTACTCCTTGAAAGATTCTCTCTCATTCTGAGACATATTCTGAAGTTGACTACGGTCAGGAGTCATGTCAAGATTGTACTTGTATTGCTTCATAAAGGCATCAGTAATATTCGGGAAGCACTAAATACCGTTCTTTTCAAGGGTCATGTACCATTTGAGTGAAGCTCCACTCAGACTGTCTTGAAAGTAATGGATAAGAAACTTCTGGTTGTTGGTGTAAGCAGTCATCTTTCTCAAGTACATAAAACAAATGAGCTCTTGGGTAGGAATGACCTTTGTATTTCATAAACTCGGGAATCTTGAATTTGGTAGGCATGATAAGGTCAGAAACAAGGCACATGTTGTTTGCATCAACACTAAAGAAATCATTATCGTCCATGGCACTGAGTCTCTTCTCTATAGTCTGAAATTGTTCACGGACATCTACAGGTTCAACAACATCCTCATGATCTTCACTTTGAGCATTAGCAGCATTGTACTTAAAGAAAGGATTCTCATAGGGAGCTTGGGCAGTCTGGGCACTAGTATGAACCACATGTCTGGGTTCGGTGAAAACAGGAGCTTAAAACATTGGTCTGTCAGTTTGACCGATCATAGAAGTGGTAGTAAGAGGTGGACAATAGTTATGGGGTAAACTAAACTCTGGTCATGTAGAAGGTGGAATTTGGACAAGCTGAGGATCAGTAACAACACCTGAAACCTCCTTGATAATAGTTCTTTGAGGTTGCTCCCCTCTGGCAATCATGACTTAGAGCATCTCAGTAAGCTTAGTCATGCCTGACTTCAGATCATCGATCTCCATTCTGATCTCTGTGTTGTGTTGTTCTTGCTCTGACATTCTGCGTCTGATATTAGCTCTAGTCCTATATCGGTGATGAGGAATCAGCTTGATGACTGACATATGACGTTGGAAGATAGAGGCAACTGGAATGAGTTGCTGGACAAATTGGATGTATGCATGAATCATGCAAAGGATGCAAATGATATGCAACATAGGATGCAGATCACATGCAACAGGATCAAAGGTTCAGGATCATGAGCATGGAGTCTGGGTGAAGAATTAACCACAGGGTGTGTACTAGGGGTAAACTACCTGCACAACGGGTTCTAACAAGGTTCCCAGAGTCGTCGATCCTCCTTTGGATGTTATCATCTTGCACAACTACTTGCATGGGCCTATAATATTCGCAAGAGAAACTCATTTGAGTGTAGCATCGCATATCAACTACCTCAGGTTTACACCTAGATAGTCACCGCACTACATCCTAAGAGGCTAAGATGGGTAAAGGGGTTCTAAAGGTCCTCATATTCTCAGGCTCCCAGGTCGAAAGTAATAATGGCATTACGACTACTCGCAATGACAAATACTACCATCAAAGGGGTCTTCACTGAGTGTGGTTATATCATATGTAAATCAAGCTTAAGATTACTCCAAGCATGTAACTTTTGATTATACCACCATCATATTCTATTGTGCACTCAAGTCTGGGTTAGAACTTATCTCACACACATAGATAAACCTGAAAAATAGAAAAACCCAAGAAACAGAGCAAACAATAATAGTAACACAAATAGAACAAGTTAGGCTCAACCCTCTTAACAGTTCTCTCCAGTGAAGTCGCCATTTTCTGTCGCGATGAGAATCAGAGACCAAGGCTATTGACTAGCTTGACTCACAAAACAAGAGATATCACCACCGAACTTTTATTTTTCCAAGGGAAGGGAGAAAAGATCGAACAAAAACCCTAAGTAAACATGCAAAGCAAAAAAGCAAGGCTAAAAGCTAAGCAAAAGAGAGATCAAATGTTCGGGGGTTGGTTATACTAAGGGAAGGTACTAGCACCCTAAGCATCTGTAGTACTCTACAAGAACCTCTTGAAATATTTTTTGTTTTGGATAAAATTGTTTGCTAAAGATCGGGATGGGCAAAGAAAGGGAAAGCAACAAACATACAATGAACATGCATAATAACAATAAGTCAACATACACTCCCTTTCCATTGGATTAGGTCAAAGCATCAAAAGAAAGCAACATATCCATGGCAAAACATCATGTAATCATCAAGCATCAAAGTATGATCAAACAACAAAAGAAATTAACAAGTACATGGCAAAAACATCATGTAGTCAAAGTACTAAAGTATGATCAAAGATCAAATGAAATCAACAAGTACACATGACAAAACATCATGTATTAAAACAACAAACAGAATCAACAAAAGCACATGGCACATCATCATGTATGATAAAACGACAAATAGAATCAACAACGTACATGAAAAAACATCATGTATGATAAAAACAACAAAGAGAATCAAAAAAGTACATGGCAAAGCATCATGTAATCAACAACGTACAAGGAAAAGCATCATGTATTAATCGAGGAAAAGTGTCAAGAATTAATTGTAAGGGAAGTAATTGGCTAGAAATCAAAAGTTAGAAATACTAATATTTTTTGGTATTTTTTTAATATTTAACAAATAACTAATTAAACTAGAAATGAGAATATTAAAAAATAAATGATTAAAAATGTTTTTTTTTAATAGATTATAAAAAATTAATTAAATGGAAAAAAGAAATTAAAATGCAATAGAAAGAAAAGGTGGTGCACGGACCAAGGCAGGGGTGCAAATAGAGGTTTCATGGGGGTATGAAAAGTGATGTGCAGGGGTGTAAAAAGCATGTTCTCGGGCTTAGAAGCCCAATGCATGAAAGAAACAAAATTCAGTTAAGAGAAAACAACAAAACTCACTTTCCAGAATAAGCTTGCAGTATACAATCATGAGCACAAGTTCCTTACGGTGAGACACGGTGTAGGCTGCTAATTTCGACGCCTGGATTTTATTTAGGAAATAAGTTTAAAATATTTGTCAAAATATTTTGACAGAAGTCTGGTTCTGGTGAAAGAAGGTCAGTCGAAAACGAGTGTTAAATTGGAGTAAAATATTTGGAGATTTTTCTAAGTATTGGAAATGCTTCGACAACTTGGTACGAAGGCTTTGTTCGACTGACGTTTTGAAATTCAAATTTAGGAGGGAGATTCGTTTTGAAAATCAGACGCGTGGAATTCATACAGGACGTGAAGGCATGCAGGATGCCATTTGTCAGCATTAGGGAAGATAACTGTTGTCGACAGTTATTCCATTTGTATATAAATAGGGAGTCATAGTGTTAGATTTCCGGGTGCGTTTCCAATTTTCTACAAGTTACTCAAGAATACTCAAAGTAACCGTGTGAGAGAAAAGAGTAGTTACTGAGAAAATATACGTTTGAAAAACACCAGTTTTATTCCTTGCATTTTAATGAAGTTCTAAGTTATTCATTTAGAGTTTCCTTTACATTTCTGCAATTTCATTCTTGCAATCTTATCACGTTTTTCGCCATTTCACTTAAAAGTAAATCTTTATCATTTTTAGTCGAATTCTATCAGTATACGAAAACTATGACAAACTCAATGAACAAAAGGTTTTATTTTAATACAAATTGTCAAAATTATTAAAGCACATTGTCCTAGGATTTGTTTGATCGGTCCTGCAAGTAAACTAATTTTTCATAAATTAGGAGATCAACGGTTGTTTGCTAATTTGTCAGGCAAACAAATTGGCACGCTCAGTGGGACGTTGTGCTATTGACAATTGAAAACCTTTATTTTACATTTTACTCGTACAAAAACTTTCTTCGCTTCTTTGTATGAGACTAAGGAGTGGTGAAATAACCATAAATAACGAAGAAAGACCTAGAAGAAGATGAGTAAGCATAATGGCGAATCAAAATCCGCCAAACAATGAGAATTCCACAAATGATGGAGTGCCACCCCCTATTCCTTCGACTGGGGTCAATACGGCCTCAATATCAGTATCAGAGGCTATACCATCAACAGCGGGTTCGACACCAGCGCAGTCAATTCCCCATAGTGCGCCTAGTTTTTCGACTATGGGACCCCAAATGCCTCAAATGACTCCTCCTCCTTCAGGGAGTATGTACAGGACTTTTATATCTGGCTTTTCCATGCCTCCACTAAATCGAGAACAGCCATATGGAATGCCAAAGTCAGTAATGGCAAGTTTACATAATGCGTCATCAGCATTTACGGAGCCAATGGTTAACATAACTTCGCCTTTACAAGGATCCGGTTCTGGTGTAAATCACATGGGTAGGATTAGTCAGCCTTTAGGAACGGGATATCAAACATATATGCCAAGCATTACCAATAATTCTGCACAAGTAATTAGGCAACAAATGGATGAGAGCAACCATGATATTGTCCAAATGCTAGCCCAACAGATGGGGGTTATATTTAACCCTTTGATCCAAAACACTACACAAATAAATCAACAATTGGCAACGCGGATGACACGCATTGCCGATTTATTTGGTGTTCCTCAACCTCCCCAAAGGGAACGTGTAATTCAGAACCCAGGGGTAACCGTCGAAGAAGAACCTACTATAAATCAAAGACAACCAAATATCCCTCAGGCGGAAGTTTTGAACCAAGGAGGGGTAGTCGAACCACCAGGGGTCGAAATCCCTGTTCAACAAGAACCAAGGGTGTTGTTAGTAAACCGAAAACAGAATGCTGATAATATTATGCAACAAATGCGTTGTAGTGATGTGCCAGCAGAAAATAATTTGGCAGCCATGGTCGAAAGAATTATGGCACGAAATGGGATGAATGTAGAATTACAGAGGCCTAGTTATACTTCCCCCTTATAGGAATATATTTTGCAGCAAGAGTTACCCCATAGATGGAAAGACATGTGGCGCGGTACTTAATTGAAGCAGGCGAAATAGCGCACAATGAGAATTTGAAAATAAAATATTTCCCTAGTTCCCTAACGAAAAATGCTTTTACTTGGTTTACCACATTACCTGCGAATTCGATACATACTTGGACCCAATTGGAGAGATTATTCCATGAACAATTCTACATGGGACAAACGAAGATAAGTTTGAAAGAATTGGCTATCGTCAAGAGAAAATTCTCAGAGCCAATTGATGATTACTTGAATAGGTTTAGGTTGCTCAAGGCAAGGTGTTTCACACAAGTACCTAAACACGAGTTAGTCAAAATGGCCGCTGGTGGCCTCGACTATTCGAGTAGAAAGAGATTAGACACCCAGTACTTAAGAGACATGGCCTAATTGGCTAATAGGGTTAGACAGGTCGAACGACTAAAAGCCAAAAAAGTTAGGGCTAATAAAAATAAAAAAGAAAGGGTAGCATATGTCAGAGTTTGTGAGGATGATGACGAAGATGGATCATCAAATGTCGACGAACAAGAGGTCGATTTGGTAGAATTAAAACAAGGGCCGCCATATGCTTGCAAAGTTTTGGCTCCGTCGAATGGGAAAAATCCAATCGAATCGGAAAAGAACGACAAGTTCCCCAAAAGAACTTATACGTTCAATGTCACAAAGTGTGACGAAATATTTGATTTGTTAGTCAAGGATGGGCAAATGATAGTGCCACCTGGTACTAAAGTGCCTACTTTAGAACAGCAGAAAAAGAGAGGTTTTTGCAAATACCATAATTTTTTGGGTCATAAAACGTCTCAATGTTTCCTTTTCAGGGATCTAGTGCAGAATAAAATCAGAGATGGAAGGCTCAAATTCGGCGACAAGTCGAAGTCCCAAGTGAAGGCGGATTCAAACTCTTTACAAGTAGCGGAGGCCCACTATGCTGAGCCATCCATGGTGAACATGGTCGAGGTTGCTGAAGGCTTTGACGACAACATGGATATGATCGAGGCTGCTGATGGCTTCGACAACAACGTGAATATGGTGGAGGTTGCTGATGATCCCACCAACAAATGCGACATGGTCGAAGTTACCACTGACTTCGTGAACCAGCCTGTGATGGTTAAGGTTACTGAAAACCTTGACGGAAAGATCATAGAGAACTACATTGCTGAGGCCACTGATGGCATCAACAACGAAACTACTAAAGGCTTCGCCAGAGTCTACAACGAAACTACTGTCGGTTTCATCCAAATCAACAATGAAACTACTGAAGGTTTCGCCAAAGTCAATAACGAAACTACTGAGGGTTTCATCCAGATCAATAATGAGACCACTGAGGGTTTCTCCCAGGCTAACAAAGGGACTACTGAAGGTTCCTATAAGTAGGCTGCTGTTGGCCTCCTTCGTAAGACCATGGAGGATCCTAAGGAGAAAGTTGTCGAATCCTGCTGCCAACATGATACCAAGGGGTTGCCTACAGAGGCGCCAACAAAGGAAGTCAGTGAAGGTTTTAACCATATCAAGAAAGAACATGAGGTCAATGAGGGCCTCAGTCTGAAGATGAATAAACTAAGGATTGCAACTGAGTCAACTGCCAACGTGAATATGGTAGAAGTATCTCAGAACGTTTCAGTGCAGGTTGACGAAGAACGTCGACGGGAGGAGTACCATAAACTGGCGTATCCCAAGGAGGAAGAAAATCTGGCAGATTTCATACTTAGATGCCAGAGGAAGAGATCTGAAGTAATGCTTTGCCCTCATTATAGTGTCGTCTTCGACAAAAAGGCAGCACAAAACCTGGAGGGAGTGGAGAGGGCGAAAAGAAGGGGAAATTGGAAGTCTTCCCAACCTGCAGGAGGAGAAAGATTTGACCCCAGAAGAGGAGACCACAACAGGAAGAGGTTAGGGGGGAGATACCCAAACACTTTCAAGCCTACAAATAAGGCTCCAGATGATAGATGGGTCAACCCAATCCGGCAGACTCATGGCCAAAGGAAATGGAGAGACTTCAAAGTACAAAGGGGATCCTCTCTGACAGGAAAGAAGGAAGTCGAAAAGCCCAAAAGGATGCCTTACCCCTCCGAAAACTACAAGGGTAAGAACCCGATGACAAAGTCTCAGTGGAGAAGGTTTCAACGTCGGAAGAAAACAGAGAAAGAAGCTGCAGAAAAGGCCAAGCCAGAAACCAACAGCAACGTGCAAACCTTGAGTCAGAAAGAAGAGTCAAAGGATAAGAAGTAGTTCAATGTTCCAGAATAGGTATCGTCGAAGGAGGACGTGACCATGGATGACGAGATGACCGATGATTTTAACTCAGAATCGGAGGCGTCTTTCGATGTAATGTGTAACGTCGTCTCAGTACTCCCTAGGGAGTATGATCAAATAATGGAAGTCGAAGAGGAAGAGGAAGCTATGAAGGTCGAAACGGCCAGACACAGGCCCATTTGCTATTATATCATGAACAATGGATGCGTTGAAGAACAAAATGCATTTTTCGAAAGACCAGATGACTCAATGAGGAGCCACCTGAAACCCCTGTTTATAAAAGGAAGTCGGTGGAGGAGCGACAGTCAATCTGATGCCACATTACTTGCTTAAAAAGATTGGGAAAGATGATTCCGACACCAAACCTCAAAACATGGTGTTGTCAAATTACTAGGGAAAAGTAGGAACCACTATGGGTGTAATAAAAGTAGATCTAACTATCGGAACAATCACAAGGCCGACAATGTTTATGGTAATTTCCTTAAAGCCAAATTATAACCCGCTCTTAGGCAGGGAATGGATACACGGCATAGGTTTCGTCCCTTCGTCAATGCATTAAAGAATAACAATTTGGCGTGTTGACGAAATTGTCGAAAATATAGAAGCTGACCAGAGTTACTTCCTGGCTGAGGTAAACCAAGTCGACCGACGAAGTTTCGACAGGAACCTGGCTCATATTGCTCCTTGTAGCCCAGCCATATTCAACTTGACACCAACTGATAACACCTTCTATTCTCTATATCTCCATCCCAACCATGGGTTTCAGTGGGATAGAGAGATAGTTGGCGAAGAAGACTATATTTTTGGAACCTCACACATCCAACCAACTGACTGGGGCAGCGAATTTAGTGACAATGAGTGAGTCACTAGTTCTTGAAAAGATCGCGGCTTATATAGCCGAGAATAAACTCAAAGTGGCCTTAGAGGCCGAAGTAAAGTACATGGCTGTCGAAGCCAACGAGATCGAAGCAGACCAATGAGGTCTTGGAAAGGATTTTGATATGGATCCACCTGACAAAGATCTAGGAGATTTGCAAAACCATAGGCTCGTCGCGATTTATGACGATGAGCCATTGGGCTTCGAGAAGGATCCATTGGCAGCGAACATCAAAATGGTGGCACAGGATCCACTCGAAGAAATTGACTTGTGGTCGGGTGCAGAAAAAATACCAACCTACATCAGTGCAAAAGTGATCCCCCAACTCAAGGTCGAAATAGTCCAGTTGCTGAAAGAATTCAAGGATTGTTTCGCATGGGACTACGACGAAATGCCCGGGCTGGATTGGAATCTGGTCGAATTAAGGCTACCAATAAAACCTGGGAGGAAACCTGTTAAGCAAACTCCAAGGAGATTCGCACTAGAGATCCTCTTAAAGATCAAAGAAGAAGTTAAAAGTTCATCCTCAGATGCAAGATCAAAGAAGAATGGATTGCTAATATAGTTCCTGTAATAAAGAAAAATGGCAAACTGAGGGTATGTATTGATTTTCGAGATTTGAATTCTGCTACCCCAAAGGATGAATATCCTATTCCAGTGGCGGAAATGCTTGTCGATTCTGCCGCAGGCCATGAGTACCTTAGTATACTTGATGGGTACTCTGGTTATAACCAAATTTTTATTGCTGAGGAAGATGTTCCTAAAACGGCATTTCGATGCCCTGGAGCTTTAGGCACCTACGAATGGGTGGTAATGCCTTTTGGCTTAAAGAATGCTGGGGCAACATACTAGCGAGCAATGAATTCGATTTTTCACGATTTCATTGAGGCTTTTATGCAGATTTACATTGGCGATATTGTTATTAAGTATGTTTCAGGAAAAAGTCCTATAGACCATCTTCGACAGTCCTTTGAAAGGATGAGGAAGTTTGGTCTGAAGATGAATCCTCTCAAGTGTGCGTTTTGTGTGCATGCGGGAGACTTCCTAGGATTTGTGGTCCACAAGAAAGGGATCAAAATCAATCAGAACAAGGCCAAGGCAATAATGGAGGCGAAAGCGCCATCTACAAAGAAGGAATTGCAGTCTCTACTTGGCAAGATCAACTTTCTCAGAAGGTTCATCTCCAAACTTAGTGGGAAGACGCAAGCCTTTTCCCCTCTACTTCGACTGAAGAGGGAAGACTTTGAATAGGGGCAAGAGCAGCAGGATGCCTTCGACAAGATCAAGGAGTACCTGACGCATCCTCCAATTTTAATGTTACCTTGTAGAAGTAGGAGTATGAGGTTGTACATATCCGCGTCGGACAAGACATTAGGGAGCATGTTGGCTCAAGAGGATGTGAATGGTGTCGAAAAAGCCATTTATTACCTCAGTAGGGTCTTGAACGATGCGGAAACTAGATATAGTGTAATCGAAAAAGTTGTGTTTATGTTTATACTTTTCATGTATGAAATTGAAGCACTATATAAAACCAGTGGATGTTTTTGTATCTTCTCATTTCGATGTTAAAAAATACATGTTATCTAAACCAATTTTGCACAGTCGAATTGGAAAGTGGGCATTAGCATTAACTGAGTATTCTTTGACATATTTACCTTTAAGGGCTGTCAAAGGACAAGTAGTGGCTGATTTCATAGTCAACCACGCTATAAACGAAAAGTCTTTGGACTACATTGAACTAGAACCATGGAAGTTATACTTCGACGGCTCTAGTCATAAAAATGGAACTGGAATAGGAGTTCTAATTATTTCTCCTAACAAAATTTCAACAGAATTTAAGTACAAAGTCGAAGGCCTATGTTCAAATAATGAGGCAGAATATGAGGCTTTAATAGCCGGACTTGAAATTTTGTTGGAATTGGGGGCAACTCGGGTCGAAATAATGGGAGACTCTGAGTTAGTTATAAAGCAAATAACAAAGGAGTACAAATGTGTCAAAGAAAATTTGATCATGTACTTTGTAATAGCTAATCGACTCTTGAAAAGATTCGATATGGTTATGATTCGACATATCCCTCGAATAGAAAACCAGGAGGCAAATGACTTAGCACAAATTGCCTCTGGTTACAAAGTATCAAAAGAAAAATTGTAAAAAGCCATTGAGGTTAGAGGAAGAGTCGTGTTGGCCAGATTATCCCCATCGGATTTGGAGACAATAAAGCTAGGATACGCTGACGAAGAGAATTCTGAAATTTTTAACATAGATAGTTCGACGATTGGAGACTGGAGGAAGCCCATAATAGAGTATCTACAAAATCCAACAGGACCAGTTGAACGGAAAATAAAGTATCGAGCTTTAAGTTATGTCATTTTGGGTAACAAACTATTTAAGAAAACTCCTGAAGGGATATTGCTTAAGTGCCTAAGTGAATCCGAAGCACACATAGCTTTGTCGAATGTACATAGTGGGGCATGCGGTGCGCATCAAGTAGGCCATAAAATGAAGTGGTTGTTATTCCGACAAGGAATGTATTGGCCAACCATGTTAAAAGATTGTGTCGAATTCGCGAAAGGATGCCAAGAGTGCCAAGTGCACGCAGGGATACCACATATTCCTGCAAGTGAGTTGCATTCTATAGTAAAACCTTGGCCCTTTAGAGGTTGGGCTTTGGATTTAATTGGAGAAATTCGACCAGCATCTTCAAAAAGCCAAAAGTTTATTTTGGTTGGTATCGATTATTTCACAAAATGGATCGAAGCCATACCTTTAGTGAATGTGGATCAAGAGGCAGTGATCGAATTTATTCAAAAACACATTATCTATAGGTTTAGGATCCCATAAACAATAACAACGGATTAAGGATCTATTTTCACTGGTAAAAATATGCAAGCGTTTGCGAAAGAAACGGGGTTCAAACTTCTCACATCAACGCCTTACTACGCTCAACCCACGAACAACTCGAAGCAGCAAATAAAGTTATAATTGGTTTGATAAAGAAGCATGTGGGAAGGAAACCAAAGAATTGGCACAAAACTTTGGACCAAATTCTATGGGCTTGTCGAACCTCCCCTAAGGAAGCTACAAATGCTACGCCTTTTTGACTAACGTATGGCCATGATGCAGTCTTGTCGGTCGAGATATACTTACAATCAACAAGAGTTCAAAGACATCATGAAATTCCATCAGATTCATATTGGAATATGATGATAGATGAGTTAGTTGATTTAGACGAAGAAAGGTTAAATGCGTTAGATTTGTTAAAAAGGCAAAAGTAAAGGGTGGAAAAATCCTACAATAAACGAGTAAAAGGAAAAGTATTTTCGATTGGTGATCTCGTTTGGAAAGTCATTCTCCCCATGGATCGAAAAGACAGACTTATGGGAAAATGGTCCCCTAAGTGGGAAGGGCCCTTTCAGATTACAAAAGTATTTTCGAACGGCGCGTATGAAGTTGAAGAATTAGATAAAGATAAGAGAGTGCTGAAAATAAACGGGAAATATTTGAAAAAATATAAGCCTATATTGCAGGAAGTTAAAATAGAAATCGATTAACCAGGCAAAAAGAAATAACTAAATTGGTGAAATTCGCTAAACAAATGGCTTAAATGTCATTACAAAAAGGGCCTCAAAGGACCAAGCAAAAGTTACAAACTTTAAACAGAGAAAGATTTTTTCAATTTTTCAAATTTGGACCGCTAAATCTGGAGGCGACGTTCGCAAAGGGCCTTGCTGGTTGAAAGCTCTCCAATCTCTTTACATAGCTTCTGAGCCCTTTCGACATGATGCACTCCAACTTCAATCTCTTTAGCTATCTCATCTTGGTTGACTTGTTGCAGTTCTTCTTTGCGTTTCTTAGCTTGAGAAATTTTGTTTTGGAGGGCAGCAATTTGTTTCTCCCATTTGAGGATGTTTTCGTCACAGCTGGCAGCCTCTTTCTTATTTTGTTCAGAGGCCTTTTCCAATTCAGTTACTTTATTAGTAGAACCTGAAGCGGCATCTCACTCAGCAAGTTGTGTTTCCGACTTATTTTCAAGTTTTTTTGAGTAGTCTCGAAGCCGGTTAAAGTCTGCCACCAAAAGGTCAATTAGAGTGGTCAGATCCACAACAACATCAGTCACTTCAGGGGGAGCCTCCAGGACATTGACTTGTTTCAAGATCTTTTTCAGGTCAAATTGAGCAGACGAATCTTTCTCTAGGAGTTGAAACAAATCAATGTTGAGGATTTTCTGCCGAATTTGGGTCATCACTTCGTCCATGGATCTTGCACCAGAAATGGTCCCTGAAGTAGTCGAACTGCTGGTGGTGGTGTCAGCAAAGTTGTAACGTGTACTGAGCATGGCCTTCAGATATTCCAATGGTCTTTGTACTTTCAAATTTTCAAGTTCCTCGTGAGAGAGACGGGTCGAAGTCGTGGTGGTTGAAGCAGCTTTGAGATGCTCATCAAGGTTTTTCTTGTCGCTTCTTCCTTCTTCATCCGCAGCATCCTTTGGAGTTATTGGCTTTTCTCCTACGTTCTCTTCCTCCTTTTCATCATCAGTTTTGACATCCCCATCTTTCTATTCGTCATCATCTTTTAAATTGATGGGGGAGTTGTCTTCAGGATCGCCTTATGTGGTGAGTGCTGCGTTGGGCATCACGTTGTCCCCACCAACGTCGACTAAGATATCATCCTCAGGACCAGTTTCTTCTTCAACTACATCTTGAAGTTTTTTAGAAACAGCGGTGGGCTGATTCACTTCAGTGACTGATTCTTTGGTCGAATCCATAGGGGAAGGCTTGGAGGCGCTTATTGGCTTGTAAGTGGGATCGCTGCTAGTTTTTGGAAGGACTTAGACAAGAGGATGTCCATGAGTGTCGACAAGAACCTGGAGGATAAATAAGTCAAAAACTTTATCATAAGGAAAAAACGGCTTTAACTGTCGAAGTACAAAAGAACATACCTTGGGAATTTCAGTCTTGAGACTAGAACTCTCACTTTCGGCTGGAGTTGGGGTGACTTGCTCGACAGGATTTTTACGAGGAGTCTTCTCCAATATTCTGGAGGAAGAAGGTTTGGACTGTTGAGGTTTTGACGGTTTCTTCTTCTTTTTTGAAGGCTTGGTTTGGTCGGGTGATTCGTCACCGTCATCAGATTAACAACTGGAGCATCAGGTTCTTTTTCTTTTCTTTTCTTTGGCGTCGAAGGAGGTCTCCGACTTCCCTGTAAAACAAAAAGAGATTTCATTAGTAGGTCTCAGAAAGAATAATAATGTATAAGAATTGTGATAAAGAAAAAGGCGAAACCATACCCTCGCCACGGGTTTCTTGGTAGTGTCTTTTGGGCCTTCCACATCCTCTGCAGTTGACGTTTCGACGGCAGCTGACTTCTTGACAGGAATTTTTATGGCTAAGAAGAGAAAAAAAAAGAGAAGTTAAACACAAGTCAAAAGATATATATGTGTAAATGAAAAGAAGTGGTGTCGAGTATCTCCCCATTCCACACCTTCATATATAGGAGTTTCCACGTGAACGTGTTCTATGTCAATATGAAGGTGGCCTTTGAAATTGTCCAAAGTGTACTTAGTCGGAACCACTCGCTTAGCGCGTTTTTGATATTCTTGGCGAAGAAGTCTCATGGGATCCCCACAAGTGAACCAGTCTGGAAATGGAGGGCTAAATGCCACACCAAATTCAGCAGAAGGTAGAGGAGGGAATTTTGGTGGATAGAGGTTAAAAGTTATCTCATAACGTTTATCTAGTCGAACGTATGAAGGTGGTTTTAACTCATCCAGTTTTCTTGTAAATTTCTCTTTCAAAGTCACGGGTGCCTCGCTTATGGTTCGACTAAGTTCATTGGGCCTATAGGCAGTTTCAAAGTATTTCTGGAATGCTTGGATCTCTTTGATGTGTCTTGAAGTACCTTTCTTTGACTTGTCCTGTACAAGGGCGAAAACTTTGGTTAGTTGAATAGTGAAGGAAGACACGTCGGAAAATTGTGAATTATAGTACTCTCTCCACCAGTCATAAAAACTCTTGAGTGCAGAGGAAGCTGGGTTTGAAAGGCACTGGTTGAATTTTGACCAGATTTGAGTATCTCTCTAGGAGTTTGGTGCACTCAGCTTCATTATACGTCATGTTGTAGTGAATCAGATAGCCTTTCTTCGAAAAGAGGGGTTTTAGTTTTATTTGGATTAACCGAAACTGTTGACAAGGGAGATCTTCAGCTTTGAGGGGCTGATCCTGGAGGCTAAGAGCCTAGGGGTTAGAAAAGATTCCCAGACATCAAGGAATTCTGTTTCTTGAGCTTTCGAATCTAAGGGGAGCTTCCTGGTGAACCATTCTGGTCCAATTTTTCTATTGGCGAAAGGAGCCATATTGGAAGTGAAGTTATGACGTTTGGCAAACATCATAACATAGCTAGTAAAAGTTTGTTGAAGGCTCAGACCTTCATCATTTGGTGTTAGTTGCGCCAGTCTGGTTCCTTCAACTCTTCTGTCCTTCAGAGCAGCTTCGTCCACAGGGTTTTTGTTGGGGAGAGAAGCTTCGAACGTGGCATTAAGCCACATTTGTAGGAGCCAAAATGTTCCCGACAACAAAAGACTTCCTTTATCCTTAATATTATTCAGAAAGGTAACTCCTTCGCCAAGAGATTCGTATAGATTCGCCAGGATGATCTCACTGAGGCACAGTTGGTGTCCAGCGTGAAGTTGATTCGCCATGGTGACATAGCGTTTCGCCACTTGAAGAGATATGGAGCAGAAGACGCATCTCGACAGCCAGAGGGCTAAGAAGGCTACATGCTCTTGATCAGAGACTTCTTCAGTTTCCTTGTCATGGTAATTTGCAATATAGGCTGTGAAGGTAGCCTTATTTGTGTCGAAGCCTATGGAGTCGTCAGACAGCAGATTGGGATCATAATCCACTCCAAGTGGGCTAAGGCCAGTTATGGCAGCTATGTCGAAAAGGGTGGGGGTGATCATTCCACAAGGAAGATGGAAATTGTTATAGGTATTGTCCCAAAAGTAAAGGGAAGCTAAAAGCATACATGGGAAATATCCGGGACCTACTTTCGACAGCTGGATGAGGTTGAAAATGCCCATGGTTTTCCAAGTATCAGCTTTGGCTGCCTCTATTTTCGTTAGCCAAGCCAAGTAATCAGATGGGTCTTTCGACAGGGGACAAGACCTAAAAATCCTAAAATTGTTCATGTATTCTAGATTTATGGCTTCCCCAGAGGGTGATCCTTGGCCATCTATTTTGGATTTCTCATCTATGGTTTTTTCCTGCTCAGTCCTAGGCCTAACTCCATTGGCTATAGGTTTGTAATGGTGGTAAGATGGAAAGAATTCCTTTACTTTTAAAGGATCTAGTGATAAATCAGGTAAGGGTCCTAACATCGCATGTGATTTACCATAAATGAGAATAGGAATAAGTACCTGTGACTGGTAAATACGCCTTTTTTCCTCTTCATTGGGAGGCTCTGGTATGTATTGTTAGTGCCCCACCACCTTTGGACCAAGAATCTTGTAAACAGGTGACAAGCTTTTGGATTTCTTGGAGTCTTTGCTCGTGACTTGAGGAGTTGTGGAAGAGGCCATGGTTGATTGTAGAAGAAAATGCAGAGAAAGATGAAGAAGATGAAGTTGCGTTGAAGAAAGTTCTTGCTTAAGAAAAGGAGTGTGAAAAGTAAATAAGAAACTTTTTCAACTCATTTATAGGTGGCAAAGAAAAAGGATGAAGCGGTTAAAATTCAAGACATTTTCCATTTAATGGAAAGATCGTGGGACACGTGGCAATTATGAGTGGATGGATTAGACGGTGTCAGTTAATTTTTTTACCCACGATCTGCTAGGAACTAGGGTAGTGATGATGAAAGGATCTTAAAACGTGGGCTGAAGAGACGTTTCAGAAAAAGTGCAATGATGACTCTGACGTCACAAATGTCTAGTCATATGAACAGTCGCTTGTCGAACTATTGAAGGCGTCGAATTGTATTGGCAAAAAATGTTTTTCTCCCTTTATCGAAAATGCATTTTCTGGGGGGCAATTTGTAGGCTGCTAATTTCGACGCTTGGATTTTATTCAGGAAATAAGTTTAAAAGATTTGTCAAAATATTTCGACAGAAGTCTGGTTCTGGTGAAAGAAGGTCAGTCGAAAACGAGTGTTAAATTGGAGTAAAATATTTGGAGATTTTTCTAAGTATTGGAAATGCTTCGACAACTTGGTGCGAAGGCTTTGTTCGACTGACGTTTTGAAATTCAAATTTAGGAGGGAGATTCGTTTTGAAAATCAGACACGTGGAATTCATCCAGGACGTGAAGGCATACAGGATGCCATTTGTCAGCATTAGGGAAGATAGTTGTTGTTGACAGTTATTTCATTTGTATATAAATAGGGAGTCATAGTGTTAGATTTCCAGGTGCGTTTCCAAATTTGTACAAGTTACTCAAGAATACTCAAAGTAACCGTGTGATAGAAAAGAGTAGTTACTGAGAAAATGTACGTTTGAAAAACACAAGTTTTATTCCTTGCATTTTAATGAAGTTCTAAGTTATTTATTTAAAGTTTCCTTTACATTTCTGCAATTTCATTCTTGCAATCTTATCACGTTTTTCGCCATTTATTTTAAAAGTAAATCTTTATCATTTTTAGTCGAATTCTATCAGTATACGAAAACTATGACAAACTCAATGAACAAAAGGTTTTATTTTAATACAAATTGTCAAAATTATTAAAGCACATTGTCCTAGGATTTGTTTGATCGGTCCTGCAAGTAAACTAATTTTTCATAAATTAGGAGATCAGCGGTTGTTTGCTAATTTTCCAGGCAAACACACGGCTAGCTAATATAAACCCTCATCAGGAAAAGCGTTAATAACTTTGCGAATATCGTAACCGAAGCTACGATCCAAGTAAAACCAAGCTGTAGCAGTGGAACAAAAGCTTTATGAGGCGATGTCAAACTTGACTGCAGATTGTTAAAAGGAGGATGTCGATGGTGTACGAGGTGGTTTCACGATGGTTGAAGTGGGATATGATATCAGACCGGTTCGTGGTTTGTGGTTATATGGAGGTTGTTATTCCATGTTGAAGTGAATCGTGGCGGTGATTGTGACGGAATCACTGAAAGTTTGTTGAAGGAAGTGTTTACGTGTTGTCTGGTTTTTTGTAGTTGTGTTTGGAAAATGGGAGGGTGATGTTCTTTGGTGCAGTCACGAATCCATTGCAAGTTGATGAAGTGATGTTAAGATGATGAAGGTGAGGCTGAGACGATGATAAATGGTGTTTTTGTTTGGAAGTACAAAGTATGGTGATGAGTTTTGTCGGGAAAAAAAAACAAAGGGGAGGGTAACATAATGGTAAAGAATATGGAACGAAAATGAAGTATTTGTTGTGTGTTGAAGAACAATTGAATGAAGGAAATCTTGTGTGGTTATTTGAGAGTGAGGATGATGGTTTTTTTTCGAATAAAGTCCATGCGGTGGGAGTATTTTTTGAGTGAAGTGGAAAGGTTATGGGGTCTGTGTTGTGAGGTGTAGTTTACATGTTTTTTGTTTGTTGAAACTAGCAGGATGGAGTATGATGTGATGCGCGGGAGGGGTCCTCTTTTATGTATCAGTGGAGAAAGAGAGAAAGAGAGAGAGAGAGAGAGAGAGAGAGAGAGGAGAGAGAGAGAGAGAGAGAGAATATGTGTGATGTTGAAGGTAGTTGTCATACCCCAAATTTTACCCTTAGATTCTTTGATCTTTTGTATATCATTTTAGGTCAATCATTTCTTGCATATCCCAATTTATCAACTGGAATGAATTTGTTGGATTTACAGATAAGTTAGTCAAATTAAAAGGCGGTCCCGATTAATTTCAAAATCTCACAAATGCTGTATTTTTCCGAGCGATTTTATTCCACGCTGATAATTTTAGTTCAGTTTGTTTATTTTCGGGAATTTCGATACCCGACCTTTTTGTTCGCATTCATTCATTTTTATTTGTTAGTTTTAGTTAATTGATCTTTTAATTAGTTTATAATTAATTTAGTTAATTTTATTTTATTTTATCACTTTTATTTTTCTTTATTTTATTTCTTAGTCTATTTTTTTAATTAAATTAGTTTAGTTTAGTAAATAATTAGAATTTTATTTTAGTTGACCACTTTTTTTTTATCTTTTTCTATTTGAATATTTTTAATTAATTTAGAGTTAATTAAATTTTTCTTAGTTAATTAGATTTTTATTTTAGTCAACTTTATTTATTCTTATCTATTTCTTTTTTTTTTAGTTGGATGATTTTTCAATTATTTTAAATTTATTTAAGTTTATTTAGTTTGTAAATTAGATTAGGTTTTATTTAATTTTGGTATAATTATCTTTGTTTCTTACTTTACAAAATCATTACAACAAAAATTCCAAAAAATAGTAGTAAGGAAACAAGCCACTTTTGAACATGTCATTACACTTCAATTTTCATTTTCTGTTACCCATGTTGCTACAACATGCCAAACCGATCTGCTCCCTGCTACCTAAAATCACTCCAATACACTCATAAATCTTTGACCAAAGTGCTGCAAAGTACATCCTGCATCATCAAAAGTTACACAACAATAAGCATAAGAAAGACTGGACCTTGCTACCCTCCAAACCTTACACCAAATCATGCTACACAACAAAACCTGTATTTCAAAAAAACCAGAACAGGCATAAGAGAAAACCTCTGGAAAAGAAAGCAAAAGAGAAAATTCAGAACTAAGAAAACTTTTGAAATCACCTTGTTTCTTTCACAACCAATACTCACATCCCTCATATCAATTGTTTCACATAAACTCACATTATTCCCTCTGTTTCGTTTTTGAACTCACCTTCAACCTTTCCTCTTCTCTTTCCACAAACCAACCAGGAGAACATAACAACCAGAGGTAAGGAAATGAAAAAAAGGAAGAACACATCTTCAACCACAAAAAAGAAAACTTACTGACCTTCGTTTTTTTCCCACTCGAATACTCATATCCACTGTGTTCAGTAGAAAAATAACTCACCATTGTCACCGCAAATTTCGGGTCACCGTTGCGAACAAACCTTCAATATCCTTCTTCCACCCTCATCTTTGGTTGTTGTTGAACCGCTACTACCCATTGCTCATCTCTCCCTCTATTTTGCGAAGTATCCGGAATACAAATCGGGAGATTTCCTTCGACCCTCACCACCAATTCTTCACAACGACCATGAAAACACCTTGTGCCTTCTAACCCTTTACTTCACAAAACAGCAACAAGCCATCAATGATACAACAAATGAAACAACCAAAAGCCACTCAATACCATAACTCGGACCGAATTCATTACGAAAAGGTATTAGAAATAATAATTTATATTCACAAACTTAGTCATTAAGTTTGTTAGAGGGTATTTTAGTATTTTATTTGTTGCTTTTGTAACCCTAGTTTTAGCTTATAAATAGACTAGTGGTAGTTAGTGTTTTTGTAATCCTTTGTAGCTGTCATTCTATTATAATATATTCTACTCTTTTTCATCCATTATTCACCTTGTACACCAACAATTGGTATCTAGAGCTCCGATTCGGATCCACGGGAAAACACGGGAAACACGAGTGAAACGTGAGGCTTTGTGTGATTGATTTTTGGTTCTTGGATTCGTGTTGAATCTTGAACAAAAATCTGATCAGAATCATAATTTCTAATTCTGTGGGGTTGGGAAACACTGTGGTGAGATCTGAGTGTACTGTACAAGGTTGATGATGATGAACGGCAACGACGGCATGAACACCAAGCTTCCAGTATTTGATGGCAAAAACTGGACTCGTTGGATGATTCAGATGCGTGTACTGTTCGGTGCTCAAGATGTTCTGGATCTTGTCACTGAAGGTTATGTTCCAGTAGCAGCAGATGCAACGGAGGAACAGAAGAACGCGCAGAAGGATACTGTTAGTTCTTGTATTGGCTGGAATTTTGGTAAAACAAAGTTGAACAATGTTGATGTCATATGTCTGATGTCATAACATTGGGTTGAAGTTTTATATGCTGATGTTATATGTGATGTCTTGACATCACTATATCAGAACATCAGAACATCAGTTGGTGATCTTTTAGGGCTGCGCGTGTTAGCTTGATTTTGGGAGATCTGTTAGAGTGATTGGATGCGAATATCTTGGAGAAGAGATTTTCAATCAGATATATTTGCAGATTATGGAGCAGATTCTGTAACCAACATTAGGGCTGATTTGAAGAGATTTTAAAAAGATTTGAAGATCAAATTTGTTTTAATATCAGATATTTTTGGAAGAGATCCAAGCCCAAGTCAGAAGGGTATAAAAGCAGCCTCAACCCTTATTGGAAGACAACGAAGACATAGAGCATAGACTGAGAGTCAAATTAAGTTTTCGTGTGTGTTTTTGTAAACCATTCATGTTGGAATTGGTGTTACTATTTTGAGTTGTAAGTGTATTCACTCTAGAGCTTTTAAGCAAGAGTGTGTTGTCCTTGATCAAAGTTGTTAAGCAGGATCAAGTTGAGTGGTTAATGGGTAATTATTGGATTGTATCACTGTGGTGAAGTAGGGAGTGAGTGGTTTCTCATACCAAAGTGGTTTCTTAGGTAGAAGTGTCATTGGGTAGTGATTAAGTTAGGTAGATGTCAACTGGGATTGTTGAGTCTATAATTTGATACTACTAATAGTGAATTTCCTCCCTGGCTTGGTAGCCCCCAGACGTAGGTAGTTAGACCGAACTGGGTGAACAATTCTTTGTGTTATTTACTGTTGCTTTTACCTTGTTTATATAGCAGATTGTGTTATTGTGACATCACACTTAACATCACACATCTGATACTAGAATTTCAATTGGTATCATAGCAGGCATCCTGCTCTGCATCTGGGTGAGATCTAGGGCTGATACTTTCTGGTATAATGGACAAGGAGACTGGTGGATTTGTGAATAGACCCCCTATTCTAGATGGCCCTAATTATGACTATTGGAAACCAAGGATGATTACCTTCTTGAAGTCATTAGACAGTAGGGCTTGGAAGGCTATTGTGAAAGAATGGAAACATCCTGTTATTGTGGAAAAGGATGAGAATGGAAAGGAAGTAGAGGGTAACTCAAAACTGAAACCTGAAGAAGAATGGACCAAGGAAGAAGATGAGCTTGCCCTTGGGAATTCTAAAGCCTTGAATGCCATATTCAATGGTGTTGATAAGAACATCTTCAGGTTGGTCAACACTTGTGAAGTAGCTAAGGAAGCATGAGATATCTTGAAGACTACTCATGAAGGAACCTCCAAAGTCAAGATGTCAAGACTTCAACTTTTGACAACAAAGTTTGAAAATCTGAAGATGAAGGAGGATGAGACTATCCATGATTTCCACATGAACATCCTGGAGCTGTCCAATGCATCTAGTGCTCTTGGAGAGAAGATGACTGAAGAAAAGCTGGTGAGGAAAATTCTTAGATCCCTTCCCAAGAGATATAAGATAAAGGTGACTGCAATTGAAGAAGCTCAAGACATCAGCAAAATGAGGGTTGATGAGCTAATTGGATCTCTCCAAACTTTTGAGTTAGGGTTGAGTGAAGAGGAACCTGAAAAGAAGACCAAGAGTATAGCTTTGGTATCTAATACTCAAGAAGAGAAGAAAAGGAATGATGCTGAGTCTCAGGAGGAGTTGTCTCAGGCTATTGTTCTGTTGGGAAGACAATTTAACAAGGTGTTTAAGAGGATGAATAGAAACTACAAACCTAATGTTAAGAACATCTCCTCTGACATCAACAAGTCAAAAGAAAAGGATGAAGAGAAGAATGTTCAAGACAAAGGAGTTCAATGCTTTGAGTGTGAAGGCTATGGTCATGTCAAGAAAGAATGTCCTACATTCCTTAAGAAGCAGAAAAAGGGCATGGTTGTTTCCTGGTCTGATACTGACAGTGAAAGTGAAGAAGAGTCTGCCAAGCATGTTTGGGCATTGAATGGACTATGTGCCTCTGATGGAGAGTCTAGTGATGATGAATTGGCCTTTGAAGAGCTGGAATCCTCTTATCAAGAGTTGTGTCTGAAAAGTGAACAGGTCCTTCAAGAAGGGGAGAAGCAGAAGAAGATTATTGTGCAGCTTGAGACTGAGAAAGCTGAACTTAAGAATGAAGTTTTGTTGTTAAAATCCCAGCTTGATCAAATGTCAAAATCCATCAGAATGTTAAACAGTGGAACTGACACTCTGGATAAAATACTTGAAGCTGGAAAAGGTGCAAGTGATAAGACTGGTCTAGGATATGAGGGTGAGAAGAAGATATCTGCAGAGGCTAGTTCTTCTGGGGTTAAACAAAACATTCCTCTTCAGCATGAAAAAGGGCATGGTTCTGGTGTTAAGAAGGATGTCCCTCGCCTTAGGCAACAAAATAATGGAAAGGGCTATGGTCATGTTCCTAAGAAGTTTTTGTCTCAACCCCAAGGAAAGCCTCAGTTTTCTAGAGCTAGACAGTATATGCCTCCCCAATACCATAGGAGCATGCAGGATTATAATTTTAAACATAATATGTTCCATCCAATGTCTCAACATCAATGGAAAATGCATGGGTTTGGACCTAATAATGCTATGCCTCATGGTGATGGCAGAAGAAGGCCACACCATCATGGCAAAAGACAGCCTAAGCACTACAGAAGACAACAACAATATTTTGACAGATGGAAGCCTCAGCATTATGACAGAAATCATCATCAAGGGGGGAGACATTTCACTCACTTCAGAGAAGAGATTCAAAGAGTAAGATGTTACTATTGTGGTAGAGTTGGCCATACACAATCTTCTTGCTTTAAACTGCATGGTTATCCCAAGCCTGTTCCTCACCCTAGACAGAAGCAGGACAGGCCTCAGACTGTTAAATAATGGATTGCTAAAGTTGCTGTCACATGTCTATTGGCTCACTCATCAGTTAGAACCCCAGCTATGGATGGTTGGTATTTTGACAGTGGTTGCTCAATGCATATGAATGGTTTCAAGAATCAGTTGGTAGACATCAGGACTTACTATACAAAGGATGTAACTTTTGGTAATGGAGAAAAAGGGGAAGTTAAAGGAATTGGAAAATTGAATTGTGAGGTTGGACCTAGTCTTGAAAGTGTTCTTCTGGTCAAAGGATTGACTGCTAATTTGATTAGCATTAGTCAGTTATGTGATGAAGGATTCAAGGTTAGCTACACTAAAGATGAATGTTTAGTGACTAATGAGAAGAGTGAAATCATTATGAGGGGAGTTAGATCCATAGATAACTGTTATTTATGGGTTCCTCAAGAGTCCAGCTTATCATGTAACGTCAAGGATGATGTTATGACATCTGAATGTGACATTAGAAGGATCACCAAACAACCTATTATTATGCAATTATTCAGAGGAAATATTGAAGAAACCAAGGTTGTAGAGGTTGGTCATTCAGGTATGAAAGGTAATGACGATTTTCCTAAAGGTATGTGTGCTGAAATTTGTGACGTGTTAAGTAGAATTTTTGGCAATTGGAAAAGGATTCAAAGGTTAATGAATTATGGTGTGCATTTATTAAATTTCAAAAATTTAAAAGGAAATTTGTTTTGGTGGGGAAAATACATTTATTGGCCTTTAAGTGACCAACAAAATCAGTCCCCTTACCTTAGGCTATCATTCCCTATTATCACTCTCACACGCTTCTTCAATCTCTACACTCCAAGTCCGTTCATCTTCCCCCCTAAAAACAGGAAGTTCAAAACACTTTTGGTCTTCAGTTGTTGCACAGAAACGATGTCTAAACAAGAGTCATCTCCATCCAAGAAGGTTGCGTCCAAAGGTTCCACTCATGCAAATTCTAGGGTTTCGACAGAAGAAGTATCTGTGGATGAAGCTATGGACATTGCTCCTATCTCTATGATTCCAGCTTCAGTAGAGACAAGACCTGAGAAGTATCAACCCAAGAGATGATCAAAAGGTAATACTTCTAATCAATCTGTGAGTAGTAAATTTGATGATAGCGAAAGTAGGGCCTTTGTCACTAGTGTGTTGTTTGGAGACAAACCTACTCCCAGGACTACCACCCCTCTTCCTCAAGCTGTTGAAGAAAGGGTAGATGTGGACAAGAGCATTGATCAGATTGTCACAAAAATATTTGAGAAAGGGATCCCTATGAAGGGAATATCTGTTAAAGGCCTGCTGAATCTGTTAGAGAAGAGGGTGACATTGAGACTTCTGAAACAAATCTTCATAGATTAGCTGTTTCAGTTATTGAAGATGCTGAGATTGAAGATGAAGGTGAAGCTGAAGCAGATGGAGAAAGGGATACTCATGTTGAAGATGAAGTTGATGTTGAACATGATGTTGAAACATCACCTACTAAGGATGTTACTCCTAGTCCCAAAAGGAAGAAGAATGCTGATGTGGTGGTTGTTGTTGACTTATATGATAATGAAGTAATTGGTAATGTTGTTCCTGGGATTGCCAATAGATTGAAGACAAGAAAAGGAAAGACTGTGGAATCTTCTCCTAAGATGATAGCTGAAGGCAAGAAGAAAAAGACATCTGTTGTTGGTCCAACTAAATCTTGGAGCAAGGTTGCTCTGTCCTCCAAAAAGAGGAAGGTTAGAGAAGAATCTGAATCTGAGTATGATGTTGAGGAAGATGTTCAAGACATCATCCCTGTCAGAAAATCCATTTTGAAGGGAATTTTTGATAAGGTTCCTGAAGTGCCAGTGGACAACATATCTTTTCATTATGCTAGCAATGCTTCTATGTGGAAATTTGTGTGCCAAAGGAGAGTAGATTTGGAAAGAGAGCTGGGCAAAGATGCATTGGAGATGAAAGAAATTATGGAGCTCATTCATGCTGCTGGGCTGTTGAAGACTGTGACAAAATTCTCTAAGTGCTATGGTGGACTTGTTAAGGAATTTGTTGTTAACATTCCCATAGACATTGCTGATAAAAGAAGTGTGGACTTCATGAAGGTGTTTGTTAGAGGTAAGTGCATTAATTTCTCTCCTAGTACCATCAATAAGTATCTGGAAAGAGATGATCAAGAGGGTTGTGAACTGGAAGTGACTGATAATGATGTGTGTAAAGAGATCACAGCCACTCAGGTGAAGGTTTGGCCACTGAAAGGTAAATTGACAGCTAGCAAACTCAGTATCAAGTATGTTATTTTGCACAGAATTGGAGCTGCTAATTGGGTGCCTACTAATCACAAAACCACCATAGCTGTGGGATTAGGAAGGTTTATTTATGCTGTTGGGAAAAAGGTCAAGTTCAATTATGGGAATTACATATTTGAGCAAGTTGTGAAGCATGGTGCCACTAATGCTATCAAGATGCCTATAGCATTCCCTTCCATTGTCTGTGGAATGATCTTAGATCAACATCCTGGAATTCTAACCAGTTTAGATGTAGCATGTAAGAGGGAGTTAGCTCTATCCTTGCATCCTAAGCTGTTTGTTGGGAATCATGTTCCAGACATTGTTGTAACATCAAGTTCTGGTGTTAAAAAGGCCAGTACTAAAGCTGAGTTGATTGAAGAATTGAAGGCAACATGCAAGGATCTTGATGTGGTTATCAGTACTAGCACTGCTAGGAAGTTGAGAATTGAGCAAATGATCAAATCCTTGGAACAGGGTGAAGATGATGTGAGTGCCAACATTGAAGATTCAGGTTCAGAGGAAGATGAGGAGAATGATGCAGATGGTTCTGATGCTAGTGAAGATTGAAGTGCTGCTTTTGTTTTTTTTGCTTTTGTAGTTTATAGTTTTTGTTTCTGCACGTTGTGTGTATCTTGGATAATAGCACTTTTATGTTTATCTTGGTTTTGTTCTATGATTGCCTTGTCTAGTGGTGCTGACTTTAGACTGACAAGGAGAGCTAGTAGGACTAACTGTAGTAGAGTGCTTATCTTGTTGATGTTTGTCCAATTATGGCTAAAAAGGGGGAGAGAGTTGCCAAGGTGTGGTTGTGAAGCCTTTTTCTGATATGGTACAGAAGTTGAGGGGGAGTGTGCATGTTTGAACAGCTGGTATGCTGGTTCTTTCTTGAGGGGGAGTTTGGCTTTGTGCAGCTTGTTATGTGATTGCTGCTGGGTTGAAGTTTTTTTTGAAGTTTTTTCCGCTGCATGTACCTATGATGATGGCAGAGTTTGTTTTACCCAAAATTAGCCAAAGGGGGAGATTGTTAATTCTTGTATTGGCTAGAATTTTGGTAAAACAAAGTTGAACAATGTTGATGTCATAACATTGGGTTGAAGTTTTATATGCTGATGTTATATGTGATGTCTTGACATCACTATATCAGAACATCAGAACATCAGTTGGTGATGTTTTAGGGCCGCGTATGTTAGCTTGATTTTGGGAGATCTGTTAGAGTGATTGGATGTGAATATCTTGGAGAAGAGATTTTCAATCAGATATATTTGCAGATTATGGAGCAGATTCTGTAACCAACATTAGGGCTGATTTGGAGAGATTTTAAAAAGATTTGAAGATCAAATTTGTTTTAATATCAGATATTTTTGGAAGAGATCCAAGCCCAAGTCATAAGGGTATAAAAGCAGCCTCAACCCTTATTGGAAGACAACGAAGACAGAGAGCATAGACTGAGAGTCAATTTGAGTTTTTGTGTGTGTTTTTGTAAACCATTCATGTTTGAATTGGTGTTACTATTTTGAGTTGTAAGTGTATTCACTCTAGAGCTTTTAAGCAAGAGTGTGTTGTCCTTGATCAAAGCTGTTAAGCAGAATCAAGTTGAGTGGTTAGTGTGTAATTATTGGATTGTATCACTGTGGTGAAGTAGGGAGTGAGTGGTTTCTCATACCTAAGTGGTTTCTTAGGTAGAAGTGTCATTGGGTAGTGATTAAGTTAGGTAGATGTCAACTGGGATTGTTGAGTCTATAATTTGATACTACTAATAGTGAATTTCCTCCCTGGCTTGGTAGCCCCCAGACGTAGGTAGTTAGACCGAACTGGGTGAAAAATTCTTTGTGTTATTTACTGTTGCTTATACCTTGTTCATATAGCAGATTGTGTTGTTGTGACATCACACATCTGATACCAGAATTTCAGATACAAGGAAGAAAGATCAGAAAGCATTGTTTTACGTCCATCAGTGTGTGGATGCAAATGGGTTTGAGAAAATTGCAGATTCAACTACGACAAAGGTTGCGTGGGACACACTGGTCAGATGTTACGGTGGTGACGCATCAGTGAAGAAGGTGAAGCTTCAGTCCCTGCGAAAGCAATATGAGAATCTCAACATGAAGAACAATGAGAAAGTTTCTGAGTACATCTCCAGAATGATTTTGATCACTAATGAGATGAAGGCGTGTGGAGAAACTCTTTCTGAACAAGTAATCATTGAGAAGGTATTGAGATCCCTTACTCCTCAGTTTGATTACATTGTGGTAGCATTAGAACATTCTAAGGATCTGAGCACCATGAGAATTGAAGAGCTGCAAAGCAGTCTAGAAGCGCAAGAATTGCGTCTGACTGAGAGAACTTCTGAAAGGGAAGTAGAGCAGCAGGCTCTGAAAGCAGTTTCTGATAAGAAGCATCAGAATCAGTCTTAGTCAGAAGCCAGGAGAAGATCTGATGGTGGTCAGAAGTCAGAAACCTCAACTTCTGATAGGCAAAAGAATGCTCAGAAGTGAAAAGAGAAGTATGACAAGAAGAAGATCCAATGTAACTGTTGCAAGAAGTTTGGTCACTTTGCTAGAGATTGTTGGTCAAACAAAGAAAGGAAGTCAGAAGAAGCAAATATAGCCAGAAGTTCTGATGATGAATCTGTGCTACTGATGGCTTCTGAATCTGATGATACAAATTTGACAGACCGATGGTATATGGACACTGGCTGCTCAAATCATCTTACTGGAAATAATAAATGGCTGGTTGATTTTGACTCTGAGAAGAGGACTAAGATCAGATGTGCTAATGATAAATATCTTAATGCTGAAGGTATGGGAAATGTCAGAGTTGTTCTGAACAATGGGAAAACAACATTGATTCAGAAAGTGTGGTATGTACCTGGCATAAAAAGCAATCTGATGAGCGTGGGACAATTAATTGAGAAAGGTTTTTCAGTTACCATGAAGGACAATCTTCTGAAGTTGTATGACTATAATCAGAAGATGATTATGGAGTCAGAACAGGGAAGGAATAGAACATTCAAGGTGAATGTCAGAACTTCTGACTCTGAATGCCTCAGTGCAACAAGTGTTGTGGAGGAAAGTGAGCCGTGGCACAGAAGATTTGGTCATCTGAATTTCAGAAGCTTAGAACATCTGAATTCGAAGAAGCTGGTGCATGGAATTCCTACAATTAAGAAGCCTGAGAAGTCATGCAAAGTGTGCATGGAAGGAAAGCAACCAAGATTGCCATTTGCGTCAGAAGTTGCTCCAAGAGCAAGACATGCCTTGGGAGTAGTATATTCTGATGTGTGTGGTCCATTTCCAGTAGCATCGATCAGAGGGAATAAATACTTCGTGTCATTTGTTGATGAATTCACGAGAATGACATGGGTATCCCTTATTAAGTTCAAACACGAGGTGTTTGCTAAATTCAAGAAGTTCCGAATGAAGGTTCAGAATCAGAGTGGTCAGACTCTGAAGATTCTCAGAACCGATGGTGGGGGTGAGTATAACTCCAAAGAGTTTCATAAGTTCTGTGAGGAGAATGGAATTGAGAATGAGGTCACTGCTCCTTATACTCCTCAACACAATGGTCTTGCTGAAAGAAGAAATCATACTTTGCTTGATATGACGAGAAGCATGCTGAAGGAGAAGAAGCTTCCTCACAACTTGTGGGGAGAAGCTGTTGCCACTGCAGCATATGTGCTCAACAGATGTCCAGCGAAGAAGTTGAAGGAAATAGTTCCCATTCAGAAGTGGATTGGAGAAAAGCAAAGTGTTAGTCATCTAAAGGTGTTTGGTTCTGTTTGTTACAAACATGTTCCAGAGGCCAGAAGACAGAAGCTGGATAATAGAAGCAAAGTAATGTTACTGGTGGGGTACCACAGTACAGGTGCGTACAAGCTTTATTGTCCAGAAACTAATAAAGTTGAATTCAGCAGAGACGTTATTGTGAAGGAATCAAAAGTTTGGAATTGGGACAAGTCTCAATCTGATTCTGATGTGAGAACCTCTGAAGGAAGGTCAGAAATAAGAGTTTCTGAAACTGATGGTGATTCTGACTCTGAAGGAGACTCAGAAGATGAAGGTGACTCTGATGATCCAGATTCTGATGATGATCCAGATTCTGGTGGTGATTTAGACTCTGGGAATATGCCAGACTCTGAATATGGTCAAGGTTCTGGAGGAAGTCAACCTTCTGAAGCAAGAGCTTCTAAAGGAGAAACTTCTGGGGTTCAAGCATCTGAAGAAGATTCTGAACAAGGTCGGAGGGCACAGAGAATCAGAAACATTCCGAGATGATTCGAAGAGGTTGACATGTTACAAGACACTGAAGTAGATTCTGAAGGAGAAGTTATTCAGTGTGCCATTTTAGTAGACTCTGAACCCGTAAGTACGGAAGAGGCTCTCAAGTAGAAGATCTGGCTGAAGGCCATGAAAGAAGAACTTGAGGCCATAGAAAGAAACAAGACCTGGAAGCTGACAGAACTTCCAAAGGACAAGAAAACCATCAGCGTCAGATGGGATTTCAAGCAGAAGCTAAAGCCAGATGGATCAATTGGCAAACATAATGCGAGGTTAGTAGCAAGAGGATTTCTGCAGAAACCTGGGCTGGATTATTCTGAAGTGTTTGCACCTGTAGCGAGACATGAAATAATCAGATTGGTGATTGCAATAGCTGCTAACAGGAATTGGCCTCTGATGCATTTAGATGTGAAATCTGCATTTCTGAACGGTCCATTAGAAGAAGAAGTTTATGTGTCACAACCTCCTGGATTTGTGAAAAAGAATCAGGAAGGGATGGTGTACAGATTACATAAAGCTTTGTATGGATTGAAGCAAGTGCCCAGAGCTTGGAATCAGAAGATTGATTCATTTTTCAAGAAGCATGGTTTTCAGAAATGTGAGATGGAATACGGTGTTTATGTTCCGCATATTTCTGAAGGCAATATGATTCTGGTGTGTTTGTACGTTGATGACATACTGCTGACCGGAAGTTCTGAACAAGAATTAGCTAAGTTCAAGAAGGTGTTGATGAATGAGTTTGAAATGACTGATATTGGGAAAATGACATACTTTCTAGGGATGGAGTTCAGATATTTTGAGAAAGGTATCATTTTGCATCAGCTGAAGTATGAACGAGAACTTCTGAAGAGATTTAAGCTGCAGAATTATAAGGCTGCTATCACACCTACAGATACAAATCAGAAACTAGATTCTGATTCTGATGGTGAAGATGTGGATGCTACAACCTTCAAACAGTTGGTTAGTTCTCTGAGGTATTTTTGTAATACCAGACCTGATATTTGCTATGCAGTTGGAATGGTTAGCAGATTCATGAGTAAACCAAAGTGGTCCCATTACCAAGCTGCTATCAGGATTCTGAGATATATCAAGGGAACTCTGAAGTATGGAGTGTTATTTCCTTCTAGAAGAAAGACTGAATTAGAACTTCTGAGTTATTCAGATTCTGATTGGTGTGGAGACAGAGTTGACAGAAGAAGTACTTCTGGATACTTGTTCAAGTTTCTGGGAGGCCCTATCTCTTGGTGTTCCAAGAAGCAACCTGTTGTTGCGTTGTCAACCTGTGAAGCTGAATATATTGCAGGTGCTATTACTGCATGCCAAGCTGTGTGGATTCTGAACTTGCTGCAGGATCTGAAGATCAAAGTTGACAAACCTCTGAAGATGATGATTGATAACAAGTCTGCAATCAATCTTGCCAGAAACCCAGTGTTGCATGGGAGAAGCAAGCATATTGAGACCAAGTATCACTATCTGAGAAGTCAAGTTCATAATGGAGTGTTAGAAGTTGTGCACTGTAGAACTCAGAAACAGTTGGCAGATGTTCTGACGAAGGCTATCAAGACTGATCAATTTCTTCGCTTAAGGGATGGTATTGGTGTTATTAGTTTTGGGGAAATATAAATTAAGGGATGGTATTAGAAATAATAATTTATATTTTAATTTATATTCACAAACTTAGTTATTAAGTTTGTTAGAGGGTATTTTAGTATTTTATTTGTTGCTTTTGTAACCCTAGTTTTAGCTTATAAATAGACTAGTGGTAGTTAGTGTTTTTGTAATCCTTTGTAGCCGTCATTCTATTATAATATATTTTACTCTTTTTCATCCATTATTCACCTTGTACACCAACAAAAGGTTGAGGTGAGTCTGTTCCTTTCTTGTTCTAATTACTGTGAGACGCGATGATGATGATGCTTCTGAGCGTGGTTTTCTTCGTATCTGACACTTGTGTTTTGCTTAAAATATTGACAGATGCTTTTTGTTCTTGGTGAGGACGATACGTGTGGGGGGAACATATAGGTTCAGAACTGTGTTTGTGAAACTCCACCAGCCGTTTCATCTTTAGACGCAGGCCCAACATTAGCCCTTTTTTTATTTTAGTTTTTTTAGTTAATCTTTTAGTTTAGATTTAGGGTTTTTAATTACTTTGATTTGATTAAGTTTAGGTTAATCTTAGTTTTTTTAGGAAATTTAGTTTGGTTAATTTTTATTTAATTATTTATCTTTAATTAAATGTTTAGTTTAAATAGTTATTTATTTTTATTGGAGTTTTTAGTTTTTAATTAGATTTTAATTATTAGTTTTTAATTTAATTAGTTTAATTATTTAATTAGAGTTTTAATTGAATTTTAGTAAAATTAGTTATTTTAGTTTCTATTAGACCTAGTTTTTCTTTCTTGTTAGAATTTAACCAATTAGTTTTTTAATTAAAATTTAGGTCATTAGTTTTTAATTAGATTTTAACCTATACTAGTTTTAAATTAGATGTGGTTAATTAGATTTTATTTTTTAATTAATTTGTAATTTAATCCTGACCATCCTCGGTTTTATCTCAGTTAATTCGTGATGTCTATTTTTAATTTAATTTTTTATGCTTTCGGTTGTGATTAAATCCCTGATCTTTGATGCCTATTCTTTTATGATTTGTCTGTTTATTTCATTCCAAAGGAAACGATCCCCGTTGACTACCATGTCATAGCTTAGCCTAGCTTGCTAGTTTATCTCCCTTTTATCCTAGCCTTTGTTGGTGTACAAGGTGAAATAATGATGAAAAGAAGAGAATATATTATATTGAGAATGATGGCTACAAATGATAAAGATACAATGATTGGAATGACATCTACACTACCCTATGTATAAGCTAAAAACTAGGGCTACAAAAGCAACAAAGTAAAATACTAAAATACCCTTTAACAAACTTGGTCACCAAGTTTGTGAATATAAATTAAAATATAAATTATTTCTAATACCATCCCTTAATTTATATTTCCTCAAAACTAACAACTCCAATTCCATCCCTTAAGCGAAGGAATTGATCAGTTTTGATAGCCTTCGTCAGAACATCTGCCAACTGCTTCTGGGTGCTACAGTGCACAACTTCTAACACTCCATTCTGAACCTGATTTCTCAGAAAGTGATACTTGGTCTCAATATGCTTGCTTCTCCCATGCAACACTGGGTTTCTGGCAAGATTGATTGCAGACTTGTTATTAATCATCAGCTTCAGAGGTTTGTCAACTTTGATCTTCAGATCCTCCAGCAAGTTCAGAATCCACACAGCTTGGCATGCAGTAACAACACCTGCAATATATTCAGCTTTACAGGTTGACAACGCAACAATAGGTTGCTTCTTAGAACTCCAAGAAATAGGACCTCCCAGAAACTTAAACAAGTATCCAGAAGTACTTCTTCTATCAACTCTGTCTCCACACCAATCAGAATCTGAATAACTCAGAAGTTCTAATTCAGTCTTTCTTCCAGAAGGGAATAGCACTCCATACTTCAGAGTTCCCTTGATATACCTCAGAATCCTGACAGCAGCTTGGTAATGGGACCACTTGGGTTTACTCATGAATCTGCTAACCATTCCAACTGCATAGCAAATATCAGGTCTAGTATTACACAAATACCTCAGAGAACCAACCAACTGTTTGAAGGTTGTAGCATCCACATCCTCACCATCAGAATCAGAATCTAGTTTCTGATTCGTATCTGCAGGTGTGATAGCGGCCTTACAATTCTGCAGCTTAAATCTCTTCAGAAGTTCTTGTTCATACTTCAGCTGATGCAAAATGATACCTTTCTCAGAATATCTGAACTCCATCCCTAGAAAGTATGTCATTTTCCCGAGATCAGTCATTTCAAACTCATTCATCAGCACCTTCTTGAACTTAGCTAATTCTTGTTCAGAACTTCCGGTCAGCAATATGTCATCAACGTACAAACACACCAGAATCATATTGCCTTCAGAAATATGCTGAACATAAACACCGTATTCCATCTCACATTTCTGAAAACCCTGCTTCTTGAAAAATGAATCAATCTTCTGATTCCAAGCTCTGGGCGCTTGCTTCAATCCATACAAAGCTTTATGTAATCTGTACACCATCCCTTCCTGATTCTTTTTCACAAATCCAGGAGGTTGTGACACATAAACTTCTTCTTCTAATGGACCGTTCAGAAATGCAGATTTCACATATAAATGCATCAGAGGCCAATTCCTGTTAGCAGCTATTGTAATCACCAATCTGATTGTTTCATGTCTCGCTACAGGTGCAAACACTTCAGAATAATCCAGCCCAGGTTTCTGCAGAAATCCTCTTGCTACTAACCTCGCTTTATGTTTGCCAATTGATCCACCTGGCTTTAGCTTCTGCTTGAAAACCCATCTGACGCTGATGGCTTTCTTGTCCTTTGGAAGTTCTGTCAGCTTCCAGGTCTTGTTTCTCTCTATGGCAGCAAGTTCTTCTTTCATGGCCTTTAGCCAGAACTTCTGCTTGAGAGCCTCTTCCGTACTTACGGGTTCAGAGTCTACTAACATGGCACACTGAATAATTTCTCCTTCAGAATCTACTTCAGTGTCTTGCTACATGTCAAACTCTTCAAATCTTCTTGGAATGTTTCTGATTCTCTGTGGCCTCTGACCTCGTTCAGAATCTTCTTCAGATGCTTGAACTCCAGAAGTTCTGTCCTCAGAAGTTTCTCCTTCATAAGCTCTTGCTTCAGAAGGTTGACTTCCTCCAGAACCTTGACCATCTTCAGAGTCTGGCATATTCCCAGAGTCTGAATCACCACCAGAATCTGGATCATCATCAAAATCTGGATCATCAGAATCACCTTCATCTTCTGAGTCTCCTTCAGAGTCAGAATCACCATCAGTTTCAGAAACTCTTATTTCTGACCTTTCTTCAGATGTTCTCACATCAGAATCAGATTGAGACTTATCCCAATTCCAAACTTCTGATTCCTTCACAATAACGTCTCTGCTAAACTCAACTTTGTTAGTTTCTGGACAATACAGCTTGTATGCACCTGTACTGTGGTACCCCACCAGTAACATTACTTTGCTTCTATCATCCAACTTCTGTCTTCTAGCTTCTGGAACATGTTTGTAACACACAGAACCAAAAACCTTCAGATGACTAACACTTTGCTTTTCTCCAGTCCACTTCTGAATAGGAACTATTTCCTTCAGCTTCTTCATTGGACATCTGTTGAGAACATATGCTGCGGTGGCAAGAGCTTCTCCCCACAAGTTCTGAGGAAGCTTCTTCTCCTTCAGCATGCTTCTCACCATATCAAGCAAAGTACGATTTCTTCTTTCAGCAAAACCATTGTGTTGAGGGGTGTAAGGAGCAGTAACCTCATGCTCAATTCCATTCTCCTCACAGAACTTCTGAAACTCTTTGGAGTTATACTCACCCCCACCATCGGTTCTAAGAATCTTCAGAGTCTGACCACTCTGATTCTGAACCTTCATTCGGAACTTCTTGAATTCGGCAAACACCTCGTGTTTGAACTTAATAAGGGATACCCATGTCATTCTTGTGAACTCATCAACAAATGACACAAAGTATTTGTTCCCTCCAATCGATGCTACTGGAAATGGACCACACACATCAGAATGTACTACTCCCAAGGCATGTTTTGCTCTTGGAGCAACTTCTAACGCAAATGGAAATCTTGGTTGCTTTCCTTCCATGCACACTTTGCATGACTTCTCAGGCTTCTTAATTGTAGGAATTCCATGTACCAGCTTCTTCGAATTCAGATGTTCTAAGCTTCTGAAATTTAGATGACCAAATCTTCTGTGCCACAGCTCACTTTCTTTCACAACGCTTGTTGCACTAAGACATTCAGAGTCAGAAGTTCTGACATTCACCTTGAATGTTATATTCCTTCCCTGTTCTGACTCCATAATCAGCTTCTGATTACAATCATACAGCTTCAGAAGATTGTCCTTCATGGTAACTGAAAAACCTTTCTCAATTAATTGTCCCACGCTCATCAGATTGCTTTTTATGCCAGGTACATACCACACTTTCTGAATCAATGTTGTTTTCCCATTGTTCAGAACAACTCTGACATTTCCCATACCTTCAGCGTTAAGATATTTGTCATCAGCACATCTGATCTTAGTCCTCTTCTCAGAATCAAAATCAACCAGCCATTTCTTATTTCCAGTAAGATGATTTGAACAGCCAGTGTCCATATACCACCAGTCTGTCAAATTCGTATCATCAGATTCAGAAGCCATCAGTAGCACAGATTCATCATCAAAACTTCTGGCTATATTTGCTTCTTCTGACTTCCTTTCTTTGTTTGACCAATAATTTCTAGCAAAGTGACCAAACTTCTTGTAACAGTAACATTTGATCTTCTTCTTGTCATACTTCTCTTTTCCCTTCTGAGCATTCTTTTGCCTATCAGAAGTTGAGGTTTCTGACTTCTGACCACCATCAGATCTTCTCCTGGCTTCTGACCAAGACTGCTTCTGATGCTTCTTATCAGAAACTGCTTTCAGAGCCTGCTGCTCTACTTCCCTTTCAGAAGTTCTCTCAGTGAGACGCAACTCTTGCGCTTCTAGACTGCTTTGCAGCTCTTCAATTCTCATGGTGCTCAGATCCTTAGAATGTTCTAATGTTACCACAATGTAATCAAACTGAGGAGTAAGGGATCTCAATACCTTCTCAATGATTACTTGTTCAGAAAGAGTTTCTCCACACGCCTTCATCTCATTAGTGATCATAATCATTTTGGAGATGCACTCAAAAACTTTCTCATTGTTCTTCATGTTGAGATTCTCGTACTGCTTATGTAGAGACTGAAGCTTCACCTTCTTCACTGATACGTCACCACTGTAACATCTGACCAGTGTGTCCCACGCCGCCTTTTCCGTCGTTGAATATGCAATCTTCTCAAACACATTCGCATCCACACACTGATGGATGTAGAACAATGATTTCTGATCTTTCTTCCTTGTATCCTTCTGCGCGTTCTTCTGTTCCTACGTCGCATCTGCTACTACCGGAACATAACCTTCAGTGACAAGATCCAGAACATCTTGAGCACCGAACAGTACACGCATCTGAATCATCCAACGAGTCCAGTTTTTGCCATCAAATACTGGAAGCTTGGTGTTCATGCCGCCGTTGCCGTTCATCATCTTCAACCTTGTACAGTACACTCAGAACTTACCACACACAGTGTTTCCCAACCCACAAAATCAAAAATTATGATTCTGATCAGAATTTTGTTCAAGATTCAACACAAATCAAGAACCAAAATTCAATCATACAAAAAATCCTCACGTTTCACTCGTGTTTCCCGTGTTTTCCCGTTGATCTGAACCGGAGCTCTAGATACCAATTGTTGGTGTACAAGGTGAAATAATGATGAAAAGAAGAGAATATATTATATTGAGAATGACGGCTACAAATGATAAAGATACAATGATTGGAATGACATCTATACTACCCTATTTATAAGCTAAAAACTAGGGCTACAAAAGCAACAAAGTAAAATACTAAAATACCCTCTAACAAACTTGGTCACCAAGTTTGTGAATATAAATTAAAATATAAATTATTTCTAATAGCCTTAGGATTAGAGTCGCCGCACTCTTTGTATGTGTTCTACCACAAACACTTCTTTCCCTGTTCATCCTAGCCTCAGGATTAGAGTCGTCATACTCTATGTGAATGTATTGCCATGGACGTTTACTTCCCCGTTTTACTTAGCCTTAGGTTTGGAGTCGCTGCACTCCATGTAGATGTCTTGCCATAGACACTCATTTTCCCTTGGAACCTTGACCACAGTCAAGAGATCCTCGCCCCTAGTGAGGGGAACTACAAATGCTCTGATTCCATTCCCGTCAGATTACGTAGGCACGAGATGCGATGTCTTGGCGAGCATACTTAGTGTATATACCCTAGGTATTTACCTTATCACTTTTTCCTTAGCAAGCAAACAATAACATAACACAAATACTAACAAGAGGTTCCTGTAGAGTACTACAGATACTTAGGATGCTAACACCTTCCCTAGATATAACCAACCCCCGAACCTTAGATCTCTCAGCTTTGTTGTTACATAACGCACTTAGGGTTTTTTATCTTTACCCTTTCCTTTGGATAAATCAAAGTTCGGTGGTGAACTTCATGTTTTGTGATTCAAGTTAATTAATATCTTGATATCCGATTCTCACCATAACAGTAGTGTTGTGTGTATGGTAAATATGATGTTCTTTCTTTTTTTATCAAGATAGAAAAATGGAGAGTCAAAGCTATGTATATGGTGACAAATAAATAAAGAATGAGGAAGTGGATCATGAAGGGTGTGTGTGACGTGTCCCCCCAGAAAAGAATAAGGGTTTGTTAATTGGTTTTTGATGAAGGTATGAAGCGTTTAGTATATTCTTTGTTCGTTTTCCTTTTTATTTAATATCAATGTGAGAGGAAGTATTATGATCAAAATTCCTGTTGTGTCTGGTGCAATGCAGTAGTTTATACAAAATGAAGTAAAAATAATAAAATAGCTTTTAAAAACTTAAGTATTAAGTTTTACTAGAAAAGACAAAAAAAACATATTTATATTAATAAAAAAGAAAATAATAAATGGAATAAAAATAAAATATTAACTATTTAAAAATAAACCTAAAATTAAAAATATGATCAAAGCTATTTAAATTAAATTAAGAAAATAAAATAAAATCGGTTAGAAAAGAATAAACAGTCTGGTACCGAAGTGCTCAAAAATATAAAATAAATGCACCAAACTTATCAGCTCGAAATAAACGACTCAGAAAAATACAACGTTTGGTCAAATTTCGAAATAAATTTTCCCCGGTTAAAAGGCTTAGACTGATCAAAATGCGGCCGAAAAGTAGTTGAAAAAAATAAAACGAGCACTCCAGGTTAAACTATGCGAAACATAAATTAATATAACTGACGTTTGCAAACTTAATTTTAAAACTTTTCGTCCACTAATTTTATTCGCAGCTGACATTCAGTTTGACTGATTCGACTGTAAATCTGACAGGTTTATTCTGGCTGATAATTTGGGCATTATGCATGACAAAAGACATGATAGGCTATGCAGAATATGCAAAGAGAGGTGGGATCTTAGGGATAAAAATTAGGGTATGACATTAAGCATTGTCATCCATCAACAGGGCATCTCACCTCACATAAATAGGTCCCTTAAACTGCCTCAAAACACCACCATAAATGGCTTTTCACCATCATGAGCAAGCTCTCACTACCAAAACATGTTATACACCTACTAAAGCCTCTGAGTCTCCCTGCTCTTGTAGGGGGGACATGCACACGTGTACTTTTTAACTAGTACGGTGGCGCCCACTATGAGGCCCTGGTAAAACTAACTCCGGCCACGTCCTTTTTCAATCACAGTCAACTTTCCCGTTGTACGCTTAATTCTTACTCTTAGCCATTTTTTACCATGGTCAACAGGATAGCTACATCCCCTACGCCGGAAGGTAATAGCAGAATGGGTGATGTCAAGGTTATGACAGAGATGCACGCTGCCATGGACGAACAATGACGCCATAACCGGACGTTGGAAGTGGACGTCCATAACATTAAACAATGTCAACAAGAGGTCAATCCCCCAGAAGAGGTGGAACTTCTGGATCCCAATCACTCTCAGACAAAATATAGGAAGCGCCTATTCCCAAAGGTTTCGAACCTCCATCCTTTGCCAAGTTTGATGAACACTGTGATCCCTACGAGCACGTAGCCTCTATCAATACACAGATACCCATCATAAGAGTGATAAACTCTTTGAAATGCAAGTTATTATCAGGCACTTTCAGAGATGTTGCCCTCATATGGTATATAGGTCTTCCTCGTGCTTCTGTTAATAGTTATCAAGAAATGGTAAGGAAGTTGGTACACCAATTCGCAGTTAGTCACCACAAGGAGATGACCACTACCATCTTGTTTAACATTTACCAGGGTCCATCAGAATCATTGAGGGACTAACTCACCTACTTCAATATAGCAACTATCAGGGTTGTCCCTCCGAACCAAGAAATGTTCGTGGGGGCGTTCCAAAATAGACTTAAGGTAGGGCAATTCAATGAGTCCCTCACCCAAAAGTTGGCACTCCCGTTGGTAGAGGTGGTCACCAGGACAGAATGATACATCAAAGGTGAGGAAAGAAATGCCAAAAAGAAATCCCATGACGTCAAAGAGCATGTCCCTAGTGCCGAAAGTTCACATCCTCCGAGGAAAAATAATTACACCTCGCATATAAAAGATAAGTTCACGTTCAAAAGAGTAAGGAAGGCGGCAAAAAGTTTTATGCCTATAAATACTCATCGAGAGAAGATCTGGTGTAAGGTACTCCACTTGCATAACATTCATGCAGCGCCTGCTCCAAAGGCTAAAGTGATGGGACCTAAACTAGGAATATGGTGCAAATTTTGTAGGATTGCTACCAGCTCAAGAAAAAAATTGAAAAGTAAAGGAGGAGCAACTCAAGAAATATGTGAAGGACGACTCCTCCGACCCAGCGGAGAAACCTAGTTTGAGTGGGAGATAAAGTGTCGCAAGCCCCTGGTCAAACAAAACCAAAGACATCCTAGGGTGAGGGAAAAAAAAGCAACGCGTAACACGCTCAACCCCATAGCGGGAGGATTCGCCTGAGATGGATAAACCAGCTCCGCCCGCAAAAAAGTATGCTCACCAAATCCTAAACGTAGAAAATCTCCCCAAAATAGAGGTCGTAATTTATTTTATCTCTAGTCACTTGTTGTTGACTTTTAATATAGCCAATAGTTTATTCGTGTATGTAAGGTAAAACTTTAGTCGTTCAACTTCTTTTTGATTTTGAGACCGGAAAAAAGACTAGGAAGAATTTAAGCAAAACTAATAAGAAATAGCTTACCAAAACTTAAAGTATTGAAAAGAGAATAATATAACCATGTTGTTTCAAACTAGACATGACCTGATGACATGGTTAAGCATGTGAATCCACCAGTACTACCACAAATGAACAACATTCTACAAAGATTGGCTCACATCAATCAACCTGGCCTAAACCAGAGGAATATATAAATGAAAATATGTCTTGTAACTCCTATATCATAATTCTTTTCACATAATAGATTACAAATAGGTGTGGACAAATAGGTTTGGCCCACCGAGAATGCCTATTTTTCCCTTATTGGGCAGGCTAAGGCTTTAGGCCTGCAACCTCTAATATGATCGCCCCGCCTGCCCTATTTTTTAGTGGGATTTTGTAGGCACGAGTATTAACGTACACTTTTACATTTTTTAGGCTGTAGGGGTGAAGTGCCCGCGAGACCATCTTATTTTTTTTGCAGAGAGGGCTAAATTTTTAGGCCTACACCTTCAACGATGTCTGCCCCGCCCTATATTTTTGGGGTTTTACGATTTAGAGCAGACATACTTGAGGGTGTGGGACTAGTTAAGTTTTATTTAATTGCAAGTACATTAGGTGCATTAGACGGTGGGGGAAGAGGCATTGCTTATAAGGCTATTACCACAATCATTAGTAAGAAAGAAGAAAGACTCATACTTGGACCGACGTACAATTGGGATGACAAATTGGAACACACTAGGGGATAAGTTCATTTTCATGTAAGGTCAATAACGCCAAGAATGTCATAGTTATTTTCTCTTAAGGATTGGTTGAAAAATATCTCTAAAGCATGGGATAAATTCAAAATGATTAGTAAGTGTTCAAACCATGAATTTGATTAAATAACACAAATTAATATTTTTAGGAATAGTGTGAAGCAACAAAACAAACTTCTACTTTAGGCAACTGTAGGAGGATCACTAATGTGAAAGAATGTTGCAGATGTTGTTATAATAATTTAATCTATATCATAGAATGATCAAAAGTATGATTACAAGAGAGTCATTTTAAAAAAGTAAGCAATGATGTTTGAACTAGAACTACAATATGTTAGAAGTAATTCATGTTAGTGTGTCGAAGTCGAAGGAGTTTATAGGTTTTGATCGAAATGTATATAGTCAGTTGAATAGTTGTAGTGTTGTATAGGGCAGTTGTATTCGACAAAGTCGAATATAGCTGATAAGGCGTTCAGTCGAATTGCAAGTTTGTGTCGAATGTTAGTTTTGGGCCTGGGCTTTGATAGCCTATATAAAGGGCTTTGTACTTTGTATTTTGACACAGCATTATTACACACAGCTTCATAATAAATTTTACAAAGTTTCTCAAAACCCTAATCTCTTTTCTCTCCTTCTTCTTCTTCTTTTAAATATTCATCTTTCTTGGAACCCAGTTCCAACAATTGGTATCAACGAGCCTGGTTGCGATTCAGAGAGATTCTAATGGCAAACGGAGCAACAATGTCCACACAATTCCCAGCGAATTTACCGGTTTTCAAAGGAGAAAACTACCAACGGTGTGTTGCGCAAATGAAGGTCATTTTCAGATTTCAAGATGTGGTTGAAATCGTGAATGATGGTGTAACGGAATTGGGGGAAAATGCTACTGAGGAACAGAAAGCTGCGTACAAGGATCAAAGGAAGAAAGATGGTAAAGCGTTGTTCTTGATTCACCAGTGTGTGGATCCGAATGTGTTTGAGAAAATTATTGAAGAAGAATCTGCAAAAGGAGCGTGGGACAAGTTAAAGAACTTGTATGGAGGTGATGAGAAATTGAAGAGGGTGAAGCTGCAAACCTTGAGAAAGCAATACGAGATGATTCAAATGAAGGAAGATGAATCAGTTTCGGAATTCTTTTCAAGATTGGTGATGCTGACGAACCAGATGAAGTCTTGTGGAGAAACAATCACAGATTTGCAGAAGATTAGGAAGGTACTAAGATCTCTGACTGCAAATTTTGATTACATTGTAGTGTCAATTGAAGAGTCCAAGAATCTTGCTGAGATGAAGATTGAAGAGCTACAAGCCTCTTTGGAAGCTCATGAGATGAGATTGAAGCAAAGAGATTCAAAAAGAGAAAAGGTATCGGACCAAGCACTACAAGCGAAATTCACCAAGAAATCTGGGAAGCGAAGCAGGGAAGGAATCTTGCTAGTGATGAGAAGTCAAGCAAGAGTTCAAAGAATCGTGATGATTCGACAAAGAAAGGCATGGGCAACAAGTATTCTGGGAAGAAAGTTGACATGAAAGACGTGCAGTGTTACAATTGCCAAAGTTTTGGTCATTATGCTTGAGACTGTCGAAAGAAGAAGGAAGCACGAGCAAAAGAAAGTGACAAAGCGCAGTATGCACAGACAGTAGAGAGTGATTCTGAAGGTGTGCTACTAATGGCAGACACTCAGTCGAATGATGATGAAACGAATTTGTGGTATCTTGATTCAGGTTGCAGCAACCACATGACTGGTAACAAGAACTGGTTCAACAAGCTTGATGAATCAGTTAAGAAGGTGATAAAGTTTGCAGATGGTAGACAAATTACGTCAGGTGGAAAAGGAAACATATCTGTAATGAGAAGAGATGGTAGAAAAGCCAACATTATTGATGTGTTGTATGTGCCTTCTATGACAAGTAACTTGATAAGTATAGGTCAATTACTTGCCAAAGGACATAATATGAAGCTGGAGAATAATCAAATGAAGGTGTATCATGCTGATGGTAGGTTGGTACTGAAAGCACCATTGGCTGATAACAAGACATTTAAAGTTCAGATTAATATGACCAGTCATGAATGTCTTGCGTCAACTACAGAAGAGGAAAAGAATTGGCTATGGCATCATAGATATGGGCATCTAAACTTCAGGAGTTTGGGTATGCTGAATCAGAAGAAGATGGTGTATGGTTTACCTCAGGTGAAGGAACCAAATCATGTGTGTGAAGAATGCTGCAAAGCAAAGCAGGCTAGAAAAGCATTCAAACATGATCTGCCAATTAAGTCGAAAGGAAAGTTGGAATTTGTTCATTCTGACGTATGTGGACCTTTTGAGGTTAGGTCGAATGGTGGAAAGCGTTACTTCTTAACTTTCATTGATGAATTCACCAGATATATGTGGATTTATGTGATTGAAAGTAAGAGTGAAGTATTCACAAAGTTCAAGAAGTTTAAGTTGCTTGTCGAAAAGCAAAGTGGCTGCAAGCTAAAGAAGCTGAGAACTGATGGTGGTGGTGAATACACCTCTCGAGAGTTTGCTAGATTTTGTGAAGAGGAAGGTATAGAGCATGAGGTTATTTCTCCCTATACACCTCAACATAATGGAATAGCTGAGAGGAAGAATAGAAGTATACTGAATATGACGAGAAGTATGTTGAAGGCTAAAGAGGTGCCAAAGAGATTTTGGGCTGAAGCAGCTTCGACAGCAGTATACATTATGAATAGATGTCCAATGAAGAAGTTAGTCGAGAAGACTCCTTATGAAGCTTGGACAGGTGAGAAGCCAAATGTAAGTCATTTTAGAGTTTTTGGATCAATATGTTTCAGGCATGTTCCTGAGCAATTGAGAACAAAACTAGATGATCGAAGTCAAACCATGGTGCTCATAGGTTATCATTCGACTGGTGCATATAGACTATATTCACCAGAAGATGATAAATTTATGATCATTCGAGATGTTCTGGTAGATGAAAATCAAAAATGGGAGTGGAGTCATGGGTCAGTTCGACAGGATACTGGTCGACAGATGGAAGAGACAGTTCCGACGGTGTTTGAAGAAGACCAACAAACTGAGGCCACGACAAGTCGAAATGAAGAACCTCCTGAGCAGAACGTAAGAAGATCAACTAGAACAAGAGCTGAGTCGACAAGGTTAGCTGGATATGAGAGATTTCCAGATAATGCAATTGATGCAGATGGTGACTTAATAGAAGAAGCAATGATGATGGCTGAAGTAGAACCAATTAATTTGGATGAAGCCATGAATGATTCGAATTGGTGTGAAGCCATGAAGGAAGAACTCAGGGCAATTGAGAAGAACAATACCTGGGAACTTGTCGAAAATGCCAGCAAGAAGCCTATTGATGTGAAATGGGTTTACAAGCTGAAACGAAGGCCAAATGGTGAAATTGCCAAGCATAAGGCAAGACTAGTGGCAAGAGGATTTCTGCAGAAACCTGGTGTTGATTTCAACGAAGTCTATGCGCCAGTGGCTAGGTTGGAAACAATCAGGATTGTTGTTTCGACAGCAGTGTATAGAAGATGGAAGATACATCAGTTGGATGTAAAATCAGCATTTTTGAATGGAACTTTGGAGGAAGAAGTATATGTCAGTCAGCCACCAGGATTTGAGATTAAAGGGCATGAGTCGAAGGTGTACAGATTGAGGAAAGCTCTCTATGGATTGAAGCAAGCCCCAAGGGCTTGGAACAAGAGAATAAATAGTTTCCTAATCGAAGCAGGGTTCACGAAGTGTGTGTCTGAGCATGGAGTTTATGTAAATGATGTTGACAATGATAGTCGAATCATTTTATGCCTGTATGTTGATGATTTGCTGATTACAGGTGCAAATGAAGCTGAGATAAGAAAAGTCAAGTCGAAGCTAATGCAAGAGTTCGAAATGTCCGACCTAGGGAATTTGTCATATTTCTTAGGGATGAAATTCAAAGACATAGCTGAAGGTGTGTTCCTGCACCAGAAGAAGTATGCTCAAGATATTTTGAAGAGGTTCAAGATGACTGACTGTAAAGCTCCAACAACTCTATTGGAGACAGGAGCAAAGTTGAAAAAGGTAACTGATGATGAGTTTGTAAGTTCGACACTGTATAAACAAATCATTGGATCCTTGAGGTATCTTTGCAATACAAGGCCAGACATTTGTCAAAGTGTCGGATTGTTAAGTCGATTTATGGAGAAACCCCAAGAATGTCATCTTATTGCAGTAAAGAGAGTACTGAGATACATTAAGGGTACGATTGATCATGGTGTGCTGATGCCATGTCGAAATAGGTCCAAGTCAAAAGATGTGGAGGTATATGGTTATACTGATTCAGATTTCAGTGGAGACCAAGATGAGAAGAAAAGTACTGCAGGCTATATTTTCATGATCGAAGGAGCTCCAATCTCTTGGAGTTCGAGAAAACAAAGCATTGTGGCTTTGTCATCATGTGAAGCTGAGTATGTAGCTGCATCGTATGCCGCATGTCAGGCAGCATGGATAGATATGTTGCTCGAAGAACTCAAGATCAAAAAACCTGGGAAGATGAAGCTGTTTGTAGACAACAAGTCAGCTATTGATCTTGCCAATTATCCTATGTGTCATGGTCGAAGTAAACACATAGAAAGAAGGTATCATTTTCTCAGGGAACAAGTGAACAGAGGGAAGCTGGATCTTGAATATTGCAAGACTGAAGTTCAACTAGCTGACATACTTACCAAACCTTTGAAGAAAATCAGATTCGACGAGTTAAAGAAGAGCATTGGGATGAGAAGTCTCGAAAACATGAATTAGGTGGTGTGTTAGAAGTAATTCATGTTAGTGTGTCGAAGTCGAAGGAGTTTATAGGTTTTGGTCGAAATGTATATAGTCAGTTGAATAGTTGTAGTGTTGTATAGGGCAGCTGTATTCGACAAAGTCGAATATAGTTGATAAGGCGTTCAGTCGAATTGCAAGTTTGTGTCGAATGTTAGTTTTGGGCCTGGGCTTTGATAGCCTATATAAAGGGCTTTGTACTTTGTATTTTGACACAGCATTATTACACACAGCTTCATAATAAATTTTACAAAGTTTCTCAAAACCCTAATCTCTTTTCTCTCCTTCTTCTTCTTCTCTCAAATATTCATCTTTCTTGGAACCCAGTTCCAACAATTGGTATCAACGAGCCTGGTTGCGATTCAGAGAGATTCTAATGGCAAACGGAGCAACAATGTCCACACAATTCCCAGCGAATTTACCGGTTTTCAAAGGAGAAAACTACCAACGGTGTGTTGCGCAAATGAAGGTCATTTTCAGATTTCAAGATGTGGTTGAAATCGTGAATGATGGTGTAACGGAATTGGGGGAAAATGCTACTGAGGAACAGAAAGCTGCGTACAAGGATCAAAGGAAGAAAGATGGTAAAGCGTTGTTCTTGATTCACCAGTGTGTGGATCCGAATGTGTTTGAGAAAATTATTGAAGAAGAATCTGCAAAAGGAGCGTGGGACAAGTTAAAGAACTTGTATGGAGGTGATGAGAAATTGAAGAGGGTGAAGCTGCAAACCTTGAGAAAGCAATACGAGATGATTCAAATGAAGGAAGATGAATCAGTTTCGGAATTCTTTTCAAGATTGGTGATGCTGACGAACCAGATGAAGTCTTGTGGAGAAACAATCACAGATTTGCAGAAGATTAGGAAGGTACTAAGATCTCTGACTGCAAATTTTGATTACATTGTAGTGTCAATTGAAGAGTCCAAGAATCTTGCTGAGATGAAGATTGAAGAGCTACAAGCCTCTTTGGAAGCTCATGAGATGAGATTGAAGCAAAGAGATTCAAAAAGAGAAAGGTATCGGACCAAGCACTACAAGCGAAATTCACCAAGAAATCTGGGAAGCGAAGCAGGGAAGGAATCTTGCTAGTGATGAGAAGTCAAGCAAGAGTTCAAAGAATCGTGATGATTCGACAAAGAAAGGCATGGGCAACAAGTATTCTGGGAAGAAAGTTGACATGAAAGACGTGCAGTGTTACAATTGCCAAAGTTTTGGTCATTATGCTTGAGACTGTCGAAAGAAGAAGGAAGCACGAGCAAAAGAAAGTGACAAAGCGCAGTATGCACAGACAGTAGAGAGTGATTCTGAAGGTGTGCTACTAATGGCAGACACTCAGTCGAATGATGATGAAACGAATTTGTGGTATCTTGATTCAGGTTGCAGCAACCACATGACTGGTAACAAGAACTGGTTCAACAAGCTTGATGAATCAGTTAAGAAGGTGATAAAGTTTGCAGATGGTAGACAAATTACGTCAGGTGGAAAAGGAAACATATCTGTAATGAGAAGAGATGGTAGAAAAGCCAACATTATTGATGTGTTGTATGTGCCTTCTATGACAAGTAACTTGATAAGTATAGGTCAATTACTTGCCAAAGGACATAATATGAAGCTGGAGAATAATCAAATGAAGGTGTATCATGCTGATGGTAGGTTGGTACTGAAAGCACCATTGGCTGATAACAAGACATTTAAAGTTTAGATTAATATGACCAGTCATGAATGTCTTGCGTCAACTACAGAAGAGGAAAAGAATTGGCTATGGCATCATAGATATGGGCATCTAAACTTCAGGAGTTTGGGTATGCTGAATCAGAAGAAGATGGTGTATGGTTTACCTCAGGTGAAGGAACCAAATCATGTGTGTGAAGAATGCTGCAAAGCAAAGCAGGCTAGAAAAGCATTCAAACATGATCTGCCAATTAAGTCGAAAGGAAAGTTGGAATTTGTTCATTCTGACGTATGTGGACCTTTTGAGGTTAGGTCGAATGGTGGAAAGCGTTACTTCTTAACTTTCATTGATGAATTCACCAGATATATGTGGATTTATGTGATTGAAAGTAAGAGTGAAGTATTCACAAAGTTCAAGAAGTTTAAGTTGCTTGTCGAAAAGCAAAGTGGCTGCAAGCTAAAGAAGCTGAGAACTGATGGTGGTGGTGAATACACCTCTCGAGAGTTTGCTAGATTTTGTGAAGAGGAAGGTATAGAGCATGAGGTTATTTCTCCCTATACACCTCAACATAATGGAATAGCTGAGAGGAAGAATAGAAGTATACTGAATATGACGAGAAGTATGTTGAAGGCTAAAGAGGTGCCAAAGAGATTTTGGGCTGAAGCAGCTTCGACAGCAGTATACATTATGAATAGATGTCCAATGAAGAAGTTAGTCGAGAAGACTCCTTATGAAGCTTGGACAGGTGAGAAGCCAAATGTAAGTCATTTTAGAGTTTTTGGATCAATATGTTTCAGGCATGTTCCTGAGCAATTGAGAACAAAACTAGATGATCGAAGTCAAACCATGGTGCTCATAGGTTATCATTCGACTGGTGCATATAGACTATATTCACCAGAAGATGATAAATTTATGATCATTCGAGATGTTCTGGTAGATGAAAATCAAAAATGGGAGTGGAGTCATGGGTCAGTTCGACAGGATACTGGTCGACAGATGGAAGAGACAGTTCCGACGGTGTTTGAAGAAGACCAACAAACTGAGGCCACGACAAGTCGAAATGAAGAACCTCCTGAGCAGAACGTAAGAAGATCAACTAGAACAAGAGCTGAGTCGACAAGGTTAGCTGGATATGAGAGATTTCCAGATAATGCAATTGATGCAGATGGTGACTTAATAGAAGAAGCAATGATGATGGCTGAAGTAGAACCAATTAATTTGGATGAAGCCATGAATGATTCGAATTGGTGTGAAGCCATGAAGGAAGAACTCAGGGCAATTGAGAAGAACAATACCTGGGAACTTGTCGAAAATGCCAGCAAGAAGCCTATTGATGTGAAATGGGTTTACAAGCTGAAACGAAGGCCAAATGGTGAAATTGCCAAGCATAAGGCAAGACTAGTGGCAAGAGGATTTCTGCAGAAACCTGGTGTTGATTTCAACGAAGTCTATGCGCCAGTGGCTAGGTTGGAAACAATCAGGATTGTTGTTTCGACAGCAGTGTATAGAAGATGGAAGATACATCAGTTGGATGTAAAATCAGCATTTTTGAATGGAACTTTGGAGGAAGAAGTATATGTCAGTCAGCCACCAGGATTTGAGATTAAAGGGCATGAGTCGAAGGTGTACAGATTGAGGAAAGCTCTCTATGGATTGAAGCAAGCCCCAAGGGCTTGGAACAAGAGAATAAATAGTTTCCTAATCGAAGCAGGGTTCACGAAGTGTGTGTCTGAGCATGGAGTTTATGTAAATGATGTTGACAATGATAGTCGAATCATTTTATGCCTGTATGTTGATGATTTGCTGATTACAGGTGCAAATGAAGCTGAGATAAGAAAAGTCAAGTCGAAGCTAATGCAAGAGTTCGAAATGTCCGACCTAGGGAATTTGTCATATTTCTTAGGGATGAAATTCAAAGACATAGCTGAAGGTGTGTTCCTGCACCAGAAGAAGTATGCTCAAGATATTTTGAAGAGGTTCAAGATGACTGACTGTAAAGCTCCAACAACTCTATTGGAGACAGGAGCAAAGTTGAAAAAGGTAACTGATGATGAGTTTGTAAGTTCGACACTGTATAAACAAATCATTGGATCCTTGAGGTATCTTTGCAATACAAGGCCAGACATTTGTCAAAGTGTCGGATTGTTAAGTCGATTTATGGAGAAACCCCAAGAATGTCATCTTATTGCAGTAAAGAGAGTACTGAGATACATTAAGGGTACGATTGATCATGGTGTGCTGATGCCATGTCGAAATAGGTCCAAGTCAAAAGATGTGGAGGTATATGGTTATACTGATTCAGATTTCAGTGGAGACCAAGATGAGAAGAAAAGTACTGCAGGCTATATTTTCATGATCGAAGGAGCTCCAATCTCTTGGAGTTCGAGAAAACAAAGCATTGTGGCTTTGTCATCATGTGAAGCTGAGTATGTAGCTGCATCGTATGCCGCATGTCAGGCAGCATGGATAGATATGTTGCTCGAAGAACTCAAGATCAAAAAACCTGGGAAGATGAAGCTGTTTGTAGACAACAAGTCAGCTATTGATCTTGCCAATTATCCTATGTGTCATGGTCGAAGTAAACACATAGAAAGAAGGTATCATTTTCTCAGGGAACAAGTGAACAGAGGGAAGCTGGATCTTGAATATTGCAAGACTGAAGTTCAACTAGCTGACATACTTACCAAACCTTTGAAGAAAATCAGATTCGACGAGTTAAAGAAGAGCATTGGGATGAGAAGTCTCGAAAACATGAATTAGGTGGTGTGTTAGAAGTAATTCATGTTAGTGTGTCGAAGTCGAAGGAGTTTATAGGTTTTGGTCGAAATGTATATAGTCAGTTGAATAGTTGTAGTGTTGTATAGGGCAGCTGTATTCGACAAAGTCGAATATAGTTGATAAGGCGTTCAGTCGAATTGCAAGTTTGTGTCGAATGTTAGTTTTGGGCCTGGGCTTTGATAGCCTATATAAAGGGCTTTGTACTTTGTATTTTGACACAGCATTATTACACACAGCTTCATAATAAATTTTACAAAGTTTCTCAAAACCCTAATCTCTTTTCTCTCCTTCTTCTTCTTCTCTCAAATATTCATCTTTCTTGGAACCCAGTTCCAACACAATATACATTTTTAGATCAAAACAAGCTTCTCATGACAAAAACCATGTAAGAATTAGAAAACATAAATACCAACCTTCTTCAACAAATTAAAAGTATTCAAACAAAAAACAAGTGATATACTACAATATATTTCCTAGTGACCAACAAACTGGGTCATGTCCATCAAAGGAAGTGGTAAACTTTGTCAATAATCAATATGGGAAAAGACATGGCCAATACCATAATCAGAATCAATACAACAACAACTTCCAGCGAGGCAACCATTCAAATTTTCTAAGGCAAACACCATATTAGCTATATCAACAAAATCCTCAGCATGACAAAATTTCAAAGCTTTAGGAAACATTAAATCAGTTCATGCAAGCATTCAAGGTGTACTAGAAAAATACTAAAGCTTCAATAAAAATATTGGAAGTAAAAATTGAACAACTTACAAAATAGATGGATCATATAGGAACATGCACATTTACTACAAATACCCAGACTAACCTAAAGGAGCGGTACAATGCCATTACCATACAAGGGGTAAGATTTTAAGAGATTGATGGAGTTGTTAATGAGGTGAGTAATATAGAGGAAAGTTATAAGTTAATGATTGGTGGAGAGTTCAATAGAGGTTGTCATTATAATAAGGAGGGAGAATCTACAGAAGACAAGAGTTGGAATACATTGTAGAGATGCATACTTAAGTGTTCATATATATATATATATATATATATATATATATATATATATATATATATATATATATATATATATATATATATATCCATGCAATGTCTTATTTCCTGCAATTATGAGTAGTATTAGATTCAAGAAGGCTCTTCTTGATTTAGGATCAACCAATGATTTTGTGTCACTTCTTAGAGTAAAATATCATCCAACATTTTTAGTTCAGTAAACGGAGGCAGTGTTTCAATTTTTTGACGTCTCGTGTAGAAGACTATGTGGCAAAGTAAGTTGTACATACTTAGTGGTAAATTTGTACACAAGGAGGGACTCCTGGAAATGGAGATTAATGAATATGAGGTTTCCTCATTGATATCACGCAGACCATTCATCCAAACACAAGGGTGAAAATGAATGTCGGTGATAATATCTTGACAATTCAATACTAACTTTAAGAGGTGTGCTACAATCTCTTTGAAAATGCTACAAGAGAGCCGGGGGCCTAAAGACTCAAAGGCAGTTGTGGAAAGGAATATTTTGTGCCAAATTAACTATGAAGCACGGACACCTCAAATACGACACCGACATCGACACGAAAATATCGATAAAAATTTAAAAAATAAATAAATTAAAGGTAATTACAAGTGTCGGTGAAGGTATCGACGCCCGACACGGACACGGGCACGCCATTTTTCAGAGGTGTCGGTGCTTCATAACAAATTAATCATTAAAACAATCGTTAATATGCAAACCAACTTTTCTTTCACTTTTCTTTACATTAAAGTTATTATTTCCATTTTTCAACTTTATTTAATTTGTTAATTTTTATTTTTATGCAAAAAATGTTGTCATGGTAAGTTTATTAGGCGAGGCTAGCAGCTCATGAGGCTAGAACATCAAAAAAGCAATAAAGTGTAGTTCTATGAAGGATTCGCGACGCAAGTACAATTGATTAATTTTATGCATGAAAGCTTTTAAATCTTGATTCTTAGAGTGTGGATAGCCAAAAAAGTTCAACACACTATTTTTTTTTTTGAGGTTAAGAGGGGAGAGGTTGGAATTGATCCTTTCTAAGTGAGAGAAAATATAAAGTGGCAAAATGAGAATATTGATCAAGTAGATCTCTGACACGTACAATGCACGGGTGGATTTAGTAAGTGAAGAATACATTTCACTCTAATAAAGACTTTTTTTTTATAAGCAAAAAGATTCATTCAAACGGGATACTAGGGGTATACCAAACCCTCACAAACACAAGAAAAAAACACCTACTCAAACCAACCAAAACAGACCCAACTGAAACCTGCAGGAAGGGAAACTAAACCTCCAACACAAAACAACCAGCAGGAGAACCAAACAGAAAACCTATTAAAACCAGCCAAAACAAAAACAGCTTCACCAGCCTAAAGAAAACCCACGGGAAAAGCTCCACGAAAAAACAATTACAAACGATCTGCAATCGCCACCAAACCAACAGACTAAACCTCAGCGCTAACAGGGAAGGAAGGTAAATACAACAGCGAAAATTAAATGAAACTAGCTGACCACAATCACCAACAAAATAAAACCAAAATCTCACCGCTTTAAAATTAGACTACCAAAGAGAAAACAGCACCACACGCGCAAAAGATCAACCAGAAGCCGACCAACCGACCAACCGCAACCACCTTTACTCAACGGATAAAGAAATACACAAAAAATCAAACCCACAGTTATCTACTTCCTACTGTTTGGAAAATTGATTTCTGTCACGCTTTTCCAAATCCCTAATTACTCGCACAAGAGCTTCCTCGTCTTCATCAGCTTCAATACCTAAGAGTTTGAGTGAATCTAATATCTTACGAGGAACATTTGTCAAATCCGCCTTACACCTGGAGTTACCTCTGCATATATCAGATTCGTCAATGGAATAGGAGCTTTCCGGAACTACCAACGTTTCTTCAACTTCGACAATAAGGAGGAGAGAAGAGAGTTTCTTCTGGTTTGTCTTCGAGCGAGGCCCAGAAAGCAAATCACTGTTCTTCACAGAGGGAGAGGCTTTGATGAGGGTTGAGTCGAAAGAAGGAGAAAAAGGAATTTGAAAATTGTAGATATCAGATAAAGGCTTTTTCTTTTTGCGTTTGAGTCCATCTGAACTTCCCACCGCTCCAACTTGGAAAGAAGATAAAAGGTCCGACCCTTGTAGATCCGAAACCCCAAAATGATCCGGCCAGACGTAACGCCTTTAACAAGACTCGGGCCCACCACGTCCTCGTTAATGTTCTCGTTGGCATACCCTGGAGGATCCTCAACAAGTGATTTTTCCTTGGGAGGAATAACAACTAACGAAGTTGTCTCCAATCCTATGTTGACCTTTTCCTGACACACAGCCTCCCTACTAACCTCGAAACTAGCACTGTCTGCCTCGATTTCCAGCGTATCACAAACTAGGGAAGGTAATAAAGACTTCTTCATATGCATGATCCAAAAGACATACATTGAAAGAGATCTCTTGATGAATGAGGGTTGGAGCAAGGTGAGGTACAAGCAGAGGAAGACAAGAACATGGGAAGATGCAGGGAGGGGTAAGAAAAAGGATCAAAGGGAGTCAACAACATACTACATAACTGAGTTCCCAGAGAATAAGAGGGCGAAAGATTTATACGAGGTCTTTACTAAGTATGGTGAAGTTGATGAAGTATTCATTCCTTCGAAGCGTGACAAACAAGGTAGGAAATACGGTTTTGTCAGATTCTTCGATGTTAAAGATGCTAGGAGTTTGAGTTTGAAGCTGGACAACATTTTCATTGAGGGAAGAAAACTATTTGCGAATTTACCAAGATTTGAGAAAGACCAGAATCACAACAAGACTTCTCATGCCCAGAGGAATAAACTCAGTTTCCCTGGGCATAAGGAACCTGATTTTGAAGATATCAGGGGTGGAGATCGTCGTAACCGGTTCAACCCCGTAAATGGTAGTCGCTTTTTTGCTAAGGATGTTAGGGGCGAGAAACGGGGGAAACAAAATTGGGATTTATCGTTTGAAGTTGGAAATGATGAGATGAGCAGGTTCCATAAAGCTTATATTGGGAGGGTGCTAACACCAGGCATGTCGTACAATATTCAAAGAAGCTTTGATTCTGAGGGTTATTTTTGGGGTTAAGGTTACCCCTCTTGGGGCAAACTTATGCCTCTTAGAAGAGGATGATGAAGGAGAAATTGATGAACTCCTTAATACTGCTAAAGATTGGTTAGAACAGTGGTTCGGTGAGATAAGGAGATGGAGACCAGGTGATCTGGACCCAGAAAGAACAACGTGGGTTAGGATCTTCGACATCCCTTGTCACGCGTGGTCCATTCCGTTTTTTAGTTTTTAACCTCAAAAGTGGGAATCTATGTCTGCTGCGATGAGGATTCAATGGGCTTCTCTAAAATGGATGTCGCAAGTGTGATGATCAGGACGAGTTATGGTATGACAATCAACGAGATATTCAATATTGCTATCAACAGTTCTATCTACAGAATAAGGGTTATTGAAGAGACGAAGGGTACTCTCTGTAAATCAGTAGTGAAGAAGCAAAGCAGTGTATCTGCAACCGATGAAGAAGAGTCTAGCCTGAAGTGCAGTGATACATGGTGGAGCTCCGGTGAAGAAGTGGGAGAGGTTGGAGACGATGTTGAGTTTGAAGTCAGCGTAAGCCACGTGTCTCCTACGAGTAGTCCTAAGGACAGACCTAAGAGTGGTAGTGATTACCTTAAAGGATCTCAAGAGTCTCTAGGTGATACTCTCAATGTGTCAGGAAGTGTTAAAAGTATGAAAGTGGTGGGGATAGAGGATGTTCCATCAAGCGCTGATGTGACTGATCGCAGGTGTCAGAAGAAAAGTGGAAAAGATGTTTGCAGTAATGTAGGGTTAGGGGAGAAGTCAAAGAAGGGTAGCTCAACGGACATAAACTTTTTTTGTTCAAGTGGAAATGTGAGTTTTGACGGGTTAGTGAAGGCCCACTTGAAAGACAAGGCCCAAAGGACAAACTCTGTTGATAATGGGCTGGTGGGTGGTAACGAAGTTAATGAGGGGAGTCTAGGGTTAAGCTTTTCCAACTTAGGCCCTAAAGCGAGAGAGGTATCAAAGGGAAAGAGAAGCAAGAGTGGGAACCACAAACCTCTTAATTGCCGATTAACTAAGAAGAAGAAGAAAGTAAAGAAGCCTGCTCGTATATCATCGGAAGAGAACGCGGATTCTATAGAGGAATTCAATGAAGAAGAAGTTATCAAGGTGAGGGGAGCTGATAACGACTCTACGGCGGTGGTTCAGGTTAGCTGTTGTCACTCTGTCACTGACTCAGAAGTTTTGATAGGAAATATAAGATTTTGGGATGATTTTGAAAGCAAAGTCGCAAGCAAAGTTAGAGAGATTGTTGATTCTCATGGTGTGAAAGGTGAGGATGATAAAAATATGGAGCAGCTGATTAAAGGGATGGAGAAAAGGGATGTAGAAGGGAAGCGAATGAGGGAGGTTTTAAATGGTGCATTATGAATATAATGTCCCTTAATTTGAGAGGGTGTGGCAACTTAGTTAAAAGAAAAAGAGTTGCTTATTCGATTCAAGCGGGGAAGGTGGATGTTTGCTTTCTTCAAGAAACGAAGAAATCTGTCATTGATAGCAACTTGGTTTACTCATTGTGGGGGAATCAAGATGTGGAATGGTCCGCTGCTGAAGCAATAGGAAGTGCAGGTGGTTTTATAATTATGTGGAAGAAATATTCTATGGAACTCAATTGTAGTTTTAAAAAGGAGGGATTCTTAGGGGTGAACGGTGTGTGGAAGGGTACAGAGGTGTTCTTGGTGAATGTTTACTCTTCGTGCACCCTGAGTAAAAAGAAGTTGATGTGGGGGGAATTGGTGAAGATCAAAAACAGTTTTAATAGGGGTGAATGGGTTATCGGAGGAGACTTCAATGCTATAGCATTTAAGGAGGAGAGGAAGAGTACAGTGAGTCTAGTGAGAAATAAGGAGTTGGAGGAGTTCAGAAACTTTATAGGAGAGTTAGATTGTGTGGACGTGTCGTGCGAGGGAGGGTTGTTCACATGGTTTAACATGGCTGGGAATTCTATGAGCAGAATTGACAGATTCTTATTATCAGAAGGCTTAATCGAAGAGTGGAAAGTAAAAGGTCAACACATTGGCAGAAGGGAGATTTCAGATCATTGTGCTATATAGCTGAAGTGTAATGTGGTAAACTGGGGCCCTAAACCTTTCAGATTTGTTAATTCTTGGATGAAACATCCTGATTTTATAAGGATGGTCAGAGATTGCTGGGACTCTACGGCTGTATGTGGTAGGGGTGATTTCATACTTAAAACAAAGCTAAACATTTTGAAAGAAAGGTTGAAGCTTTGGTGTAAGGAGGTTTATGGCTGGCTAGACGTAAAGATTGAAGACGCCATTAAAGATCTAAATTCTTTAGATCATGAAGTTAGTATACTAGGTTATGATAGATTTGAAGACTTGGTGGATGCTAGGATAAAGGCGAGCGATGAGGTGTGGAGTAAACTCAACTTGAAAGAGGAATCAATTATATTTAAAGCTAAGGAATCGTGGCTGAAGAACGGTGACAGTAATTCAAGATTCTTCCATAATGCAGTCGAAAGGAGGAGGAGAAGAAACGATATATGGTTTGTCAAGACTGATTCAGGTGTTGTTGAAGATGTAGAGAGTGTCAAGAGGGAGGTTAGTAGGTACTATGAAGACAATTTTCAAGAGGAAAACTTTAACAGACCTACATTGGATGATCTTCATTTATCAAGATTATCAGAAGTAGATAAGAGGAGCTTAGAGAGAGATTTTTTGGAAGAAGAGATTAGGGACGCAGTTTGGAATTGTGGAGGTGATAAGAGCCCTGGCCCTGACGGGTTTACATTCGCTTTCTTTCAGGGGTGTTTGGAGATCGTTAAGTGGGATGTTATCCGTTTCGTGAAGGATTTTCACAACAACCCTTCTTTGACTAAAGCTGCTACGGCTTCATTCCTGTCCTTAGTTGCGAAGTCAAGAAATCCTCAGCATCTTTCTAACTACAGACCTATATGCCTTATTACGTGCTACCAGAAGATCCTGTCTAAAATCCTTGCAACTAGAATGAGGAGAGTTATTGGTTCTCTGGTATCTGCTCATCAGACTGCCTTTTTACCAGGTAGATGCATTTTTTATGGCATATTGTTAGCTAACGAGATCATTGACTTAGCCAAAAGGAGAAGTAAGAGTTGCTTACTGTTGAAAATCAACTTCAAACGTGCTTACGAATGTGTCTCGTGGAATTTCCTCAATGACTTGCTCGCAAAAATGAACTTCGGGGAGAAATGGCTGAGCTGGATAGGTTCATTGGTGTGTGACGGTACTATGTCCGTTTTGGTAAACGGCAGTGCTACGAGAGATTTCAAGGTCCATAAAGGTTTGAGGCAAGGGGACCCTCTATCCCCTTTCCTATTTTTTCTTGTCATGGAAGTCTTAACTAGTCTTGTGAAAAAGGCTGAAAGTTTAGGTTTGTATAAAGGGTTCTCAGTTGGTGAATAAGGGAGTTTCAGTGTAACCCATTTCGCTGACGACCCTTTGTTCTTTGGTAAGGCAGAGCAAGCGAATCTCTGGAGTTTAAAGGTTATTCTAAGAGGGTTTGAGATGGTATCAGGTTTGAAGGTGAACTTCTACAAAAGTAAACTAGGTGGTATTAATGTCAGTAACCAGTTCCTGAAGTCTACTGCAGTTTTCCTTAACTGTGATTCTATGAAGCTGCCATTTGTTTTCCTTGGAGTATGCATAGGGGAGAGTCCTAGAAGACACCATCTATGGAAGGATTTGTTGGATAAAGTGAAGCTTAGGTTGGCTGACTGGAAGGGAAGGTAGTTGTCTATGGGTGGTAGACTTGTTCTTATTAAGTCAGTTATTAGCGCCTTGCCTCTTTATGCCTTTTCTTTTTATAAAGTGTCGATCAGAGTTTTGAAGGCTCTTCAAGGTATCCAAAGCAAATTTTTGTGGGGAGGGAACGAGTTGAAGAAGAAAATCCATTGGGTTGATTGGCACACTATCTGCCGTCCGATTGAGAAAGGTGGATTGGGGATCAATGACCTAAGTAGTTTTAATAGGGCTCTGTTGTTAAAGTGGAAGTGGAGGATGATAAACCCAGAGGAGTGTGCTTGGAAGAAACTTTTAAGGCTAAAATATGGAAATCTAGCTTTGAATATTAACAGATTTGAAGGTGAGGGAGCCAGTAGGTTTGAGTCAATATGGTGGAGAGATCTTAAGAATATCAGTTATGACAGTGCAACGGGTAACGACGGTTTTCTGTCTAGTGTGGGCAGTACTATTCGAAACGGAGAAGATACTTTGTTCTGGCATTCCGTTTGGGCTATTAACACCCCTCTTAAACTTGTGTTCCCTAATTTGTTTCAGTTTGCTGTTGATCCAAATAGCCCTGTTGCTAAGTATGGTAATTGGAATGGAGGTGTTTGGCAGTGGAATGTTCCTTTGTCTATTTTTTCTGCAGGTTCAGTCATGGAGAGGGAGAAGGAAGACTTGATGGACTTGTTAGAAGCTTTCACTCTAAATTGCGCAGCGGGCGTTTTCAGATGGGAGCCCGTTCTGTTGGGTGGCGTAGATGGGAGTATTGGGTTCTCTGTTAAATCGGGTTATGACCTTATGTGGAAGCTTAGAGATGATAAGGCTGTTGAGGTTGAAGCATCAGACACTATGAACCTCGTCTGGCGTTCGTCGTTATCGTTGAAGGTTAAACATTTTCTATGGAGGCTTGCAAGGAATAGACTGCCAACTAAGGAGCAGCTTGTGAGACGAAACATTGTTGTGGCAGAAGGGGATATGGCGTGCGCAGAATGTGATAGTCATATGGAAACTCTTAATCATGTGCTCTTTGAATGCTCTAAATCTGTAGAGGTCTGGAATGGATTGGAGAGGTGGATGGGGATTGGTAGCAGGGCCCAAAACAACTGGAAGGAGCATGCTCTCACCTACTATGAAGAGGTTAAGAAAAAGTCTGGCAGCCCTATTGGAATCCTCATTTGGTGCACAACTGCTTGGTTTATATGGTATGGTAGAAACCTTAGGATTATTTATTCTTCTTGTTTGACTGTTGTGGACATCTTAAATTCTGTTAAATTCTTTAGCTGAAAGTGGAGTAATCAGAATAGGAATTCTAAGTTTATCTCCTTTTATGATTGGTACATTGTCCCTATGTTATGTTGTAAAGGGATATAGTGTTGTCTTTGTAGGGTTCCTGCACCCCTTGTGCAGTTTCTAATTTATTGATCAATAGCTTTCAAAAAAAATTAGAGTGTGGATAGCCCTAACTATCGGAAGGGTAGAAAACTTGTTGTCAAACAACGGAAAACCCCGAAGAAGTTTAATTTATTGTTAATTATGGTTGTTTTAAGTCTATTTTGGTTGTTATAAATGGATAATTAAATTTTATGTGAAATAAGATGGAAAATCATTTATGCATTCAAAGTAAAAAAAATATAGGTTTATGAATAATCAAGTCCATTTGTATGATTAAGTTTTTTTTTCAAATGCTCCATTCAAGGTTAAACTTTGTGGTTTTCCTTGAATTAAACCATGAACATGAATTGTTCTTCGACTTAAGATTTTATTTCTTTATTTATAACATGTTAATTTAGTTTAGAATCACATTAGACCTAACCATTGATTTTGTGCAACTCTATGTTTTACAAATAATAAGTGTTGGGAATTGCTTATTACTCCATTAGTTTTGTATGCATTTTATATTCACAATTATATGTATGAATTCATAAAAATTTATCAAGGCCATATTTATATTTTGAGGGATAACTAATTTGTAAAATAAACCTACTGAGTCAGATAGTGATCCATTACTACCCTCTATGCCTCGTATATTTTTATTTTGTTTTGTAATGATACAACCCTCAAACATTAAAAGAAAAACAAAGTTATCACCCTTTTATGACAATAGGAGAACATTTTATTTTAATTAGAGTTTTAATTCAAGTTGGGGAGTGTAGGTTGTATGAAAAAGTAAAATCAATTGAAAAACCAATCGTGTTCGAATTGGTGATGGAAATGAGAAGAAAAATAAATGATTTTAAAATTAGTATTGACTATCACATTGAAAAGCATAAAATATGCATAATAAAGAATAAGAAAAGAAAGAAAAATCCATGCACATTATAAGAAAAAAAAATCACAACCTCGATCTCCTTAGTGATCAATGACGAATTGGATATGTTGTGATATTTTTTAGATATATTTTAAAAGTCCTTTGCAGAATTTGTATTGCCTATATTAAGTGAAATGTCAAATGCTCAGAGTGTTAAAAAAGTTATGATGATTATGACTTTGTTTAATTAACTATTGAATTTGAAGTCTTGAAATTGTATCTCGAATAAGTAATAAATTCACATTCATTATTGGATTCTCATGTGATAATAAAAGTTTGGTTTTGAAAGTAAATTTTGATGAATCATGCAAACTTTGATTATTTTAAATTTGTGTTGACCAAGTGACTCCAAACACAAGAGCGGAAGGTGAATTTTGATGTTTGAAATTCACTTTTAATTTAACTTTAATTAAAATATTACTTTATTTTATAAAACATTTATGTTAGAAATACAAATAAGGTAGAAAGAACATGGAGATGAAGGGAGATATGCAACAAAAATAAAATAAACAATGAAAAATAAAAAAAGAAAAGTAAGAGAGAGTGCATCAGAAATTTATACATGTTTGTGAAGGGAAATCGCGATTCAAAATGTAGCAAAAATTAAAATCTCCCTTTAGCGATCCTTACGAAAGATCATGATCAGTGATAGAATGGTTACCTCTTGTGGCAATGAAACCTTTGATTCTGAATCGAAGGAATGATCACGAGCGATATACGATGAACAACGCCTCTACTCAGTCCACACAAACAGCTTCCTTCAGTCTCAGTGCTAGCTGCTACGATTGAAGGCTTTGAGTGAGAGATAGAGAGAAGGAAAATATGGCTAGGGTTTTACAACTGAATTTTCATCAAGTTTTTATGCTTCTGCACAAGGGTTATATTTATAGAACCACTTGTGTGGGCTGCAAGCTAAAAAGCCCACTTAAGTGAACGCACACCATATCTTATGATGTACCGTATATCACTTAAGCACGTGGTACCTTACCACAATCTGTATTTCACTTAAGTGCACCGTACCTTACGGTGTTACATATTTACTTAAGTACACCATACCTTACGGTGTGCCTTATTTACTCTACCTCTTATCAAACTGTCCTTATGTGTGTGGCCCTGTAGGATTTCACGACGTTGGTAATTATATTAAATCATGCATTTAACATAATAAACAGTGAGCAGTATCTAGCAACACATCACTGCTACCCAAGTCACGAAATTGTCATGTGATCTGACGAAACCTTTTGTGATAGTGCTTATGTGTACAATCACCCTTTTGCCCTTATCTCTATATTGAACACAAGGCATATACCGTGCCATCCTTGTTCAGTTCAATATTGGACCCTTAGACATTTATCCTGTTATGCAGGATGGGCAAATTCCATCCAGTTCACCCATGTCCCTCAGTATGCTTTACGAAGTACCCATCAATTGTCTTTATAGTCATCCAATTACGGACAATGTTTGATCAGCAATAAAGTACTTGACTATACATCTAGGGTCCATAGTGGTTTCAGGTCGAAGGGTGGTATACACCACTATCACCATGAGAGTAACTTATGACACTGCATAACATTCTATGTAGTACTCTCATAGTGGGTCAATCCAATATAAATATTACTCCTAATATTCATATCTATGTTTAGACTTGATAACTCCTTATCCATGATCCATGAGATGTGATCATCAGTCTATCTACATCATGGCCGTCTTTAAGGGCGTGCAAGGTCGGCTACCGCACAGGGCCTCAAATTTTTTAGGGTTAAACTATAGCAAAATGGGGCCTCATAAATTTTTTTTAGGTTAAATCATGATTGAATAGGGCCTCTAATTGTTTTGCCTTATTAAACTGTGACTAACCTACACAGGGCCTCCAAAATATTGAGACGACCCTGATCTACATAATAGTCTTAATGCTTTAAGGTTATCCCATTTCACATTAAAGCTCGACTACGGATACTTTAAGAATAATGTCCTTATGTTTAATGGAATCTCATGATTAAGTCACACTTAATATTTCATTAAACGAACTAGCTATTCTAGGGACTTTATCACTTTGGAAAAACAAACATAATAAAGAAATGCCTTTTATATTTAATAAATAATTCGATACAAGAACCAAAAGTATTTACCTCTAGGACTTACACCAACAGTTTGGCCTAACCATTTGACCTACTCTTGTCCCCAAGAGTTTCCTCCTGAGAGTTTGATTTAAGCTTTTCATGGGATTTGTCCACGAACCTTCTTACAACAAACAATAGTTTTTTCATAGGTTAATCTCTAAATCAAACAAAGATTTTACATTACCTAATCTCACAAACCAAATAGAGTTTTTACCAAGATAATCTCAATAATCAAATAGAGTTTTCACCGGTTAAACTTATTAATAAGCAGAGCTTTTCACATGTTGAGCTCAAGAACCAAACGGATTTCTTACCAGCTAGCTCAATAACCAAACAATGTTTTTTTCACAAGTTGAGATCAAGAACCAAACAACAATCCTTACAAATATATTACACAAGAGAAAACACCATCTTGAGTAAAATTACAAAACAACATAACACCATTACACCAAATTTTCATAAGGGATTTTTCACTCTCAAGTCACTAAGACAACTTTAGTGAAAATAAAAAAATAGAGGAGAATATAAAGAATGATAGAAAGAGTTTTATTCTAAAAACTAGTGTAAACTGAAATTAGTATAATTCTCCTTTATATAGGAAAAAATTTGGGTCAAAAAGGAAATGATCCATGGGATAAATTAAATGATTTAATTGATTAAATCATCATTTAATCGATTAAGACCATTCAATGACCCAAAATTTTCCCATGGACATTATAGTATGCATCTCTACAATGTCTTACAACTTTTGTCTTCTCTAGATTCACCCTCCTTATTATCATGACAACCTTTATTGAACTCTCCACCAGTCGTTAGCTCAAAACATTCCTATATATTACTCACCTCATTAACGACTCTATCAATCTCTTAAATCTTATCCCTTATATGATAATGGCATTGCACCGCTCCTTAAGATTGGTCTGGGTATTTATAGTAAATGTGCATATTCCTTTATGATCCATCTATTTTGCAAGTTATTCAATTTGTACTTCCAAAATTTTATTAAAGCTTTAGTATTTTTCTGGTACACCATGAATGCTTGCATGAACTGATTCAATGTTTCCTAAAGCTTTGAAATTTTGTCATGCAAAGGATTTTGCTGATATGGCTAGTATGTTGTTTGCCTCAGAAAATTCGAATGGTTGCCTCGCTGAAAGTTATTATTGTATTGATCATGATTATGGTATTGGCCATGTCTTTTCCCGTATTGATTGTTGACAAATTTTACCTCATCGTTTGATGGACACAACCCAGTTTATTGGTCACTAGGGCATATATTACAGTATATCACTTATTTTTCATTCTCTTCTTTAATACTTTTAATTTGTCAAGGAAGGCTGGTATTTATGTTTTCTAAATCTTCCATGGTTTTTGTGAGCAGCTAGTTTTAATCTAGGATTGCATATTATGGTTCTATTTCAAACATCATTACTTTCTTTTTTAAAATTTCTCTCTTGTAATCATACTTTTGATCATTATGTGATATAGATTAAATTATTATAACAACATCTGCAACATTTTTTCACATTAGGGATCGTCCTACTATTGCATCAAGCAGAAGTTTGTTTTGCTACTTCACATCATTCCTAAAAATGTTAATTTGTGTTATTTTATCAAATCCATGGTTTAAACACTTACTAATCATGGACATGAAACTATCCCATAATTTAGAAGCACTTCTAAGTCGTTGGTCAGCATGAAAGGGACCTTTAAACCACTCATAGTATGTGAAACACTTCTTTTCTCTTCATTTTCTTCTTTATGGTTAAGTCTTTGGTCGATAAGGATTGATCCTTTCATCTACTTATAGTATGTGTAATATTTTCTTTCTTTTCATTTGGTTTATTATGGTTTGGGATTTTTTTTCATGGGATGTACCTTTCAACTATTCATGTTATCTCTTAAATGAAAAGAAAGTAAATATTACACATACTATGAGTATTTGAATGGATCAATCCTTATCGATCAAAGACTCAACCATAAGGAATGGATGTTTCAACTAGTCAAAGTATGTAACGTACTTTGTTTCCTATTTATTTTGTTTCATATGGTTAAGTATTTGATTAACATAGGTCATACATTTTAACTACTCATAGTATGTAGTGTACGCTTTTGTTTTTGTTGGAAAATACTTTATTTCTCTATTTAATTGTTTTCGTTTATTGTCATTTATTTTCTTTTATTTTCCATTAAGGAGATAATCAAGTGTATTTGTTGTATTCTCATTATATAAACTAGCCTTTGGCTTAGGAATAAAATTACAACAGATTTTACCTATTTCTTCCCATATGGTATCGAGAGCTCTGGGTTAGGGGTTACCGTAAAGCTTTCCACAACTAATGAGGTTACCTATTTCTGTTCGACCTGTTTTCTTACCCGATCCGATTCACATACTCGTTTAGCCTTCTATGGCAAATAATAACAACAAGTGGCCTTCCTCATCACAGACCTACACAGGATCCAACCATGGTGAACAACTGCAACCTGAGTCGGGTGTCGGCTGCAGAAAAGGCGGTGGTCGCAACAATGGAGGTGGCCGCAGAAACGTCGGCAGCCGCGGAAACGGAGGTGGTCACGAAGATGGTGAACAAGAGGAACCGTCAGTGGTCACAAACAATGGCAGTAATGACAGCAACAATGAAGACATTAACAACATTGTTTTTGGCAGTAATGACAGCAACAATGGAAACATGAACATTGTTTTTTGTGATAGTTATTCCAACATAGGCGGTAATGATCAAGAGGGTTCCTCATACTCCCTCAAGGTCAATATCCCTAAAATGAATGGGAATAACTATAATGAATAGGCTCAATTGTTCAGTTGGTATTGGATAACAAAGGGAAACTTGTTTTCTTAACAGGAGTAGTAGCTGAACTAGCATCAGGAGATCCTCGTTACAAACAATGGAAATCTGAAAACTCTTTGATTATTGCGTGGCTAGTAAGCTCCATGAAAACTGGAATAGGTAAGCCTTAAATATTTTTGTCTTCCGCAAAGGATGTGTGAGAAGCTGTTAAGGAAACATACTCTGATATTCAAAACTCCTCCCAAATTTTTGGTTTAAAATCAAAGTTATAGCAGGCAAAACAAGGTGACAGGAGTGTAACTGTTTATTACCATGAGCTGTTGACATTGTGGCAAGAGTTGGATCTCTGTTATGATGACAATTGGAGGTGTACAGAAAACAGTGTTTTATTTCTCAAGAGGCAAGAAAATGATTGTGCATTCATGTTTATCGATGGGCTCAATAAACACCTTGATGAGGTAAGAGGTAGAATTTTAGGAAAAATACTATTGCTATCTCTTCATGAAACTTTTGTAGAAATAAGAAGGGAAGAGGCACGACAAGGAATTATGATGGGCAAGACACCACGAAGCTCTGAATCTGAAGGTTCACCTCTGGCTACTAGGAACCTTGACGAGGGAAGAAGGTCAGATAAAGTTTCTTGGTGTGATCACTGCAAGCGTGAATGTCATACACGTGAAACTTGTTGGAAGCTCAAAGGCAAACCTCCTAACTGGAAGAAGAAAGGTGGTCGTGCATTTCAGGCTAGTAATTCTAATCAAGGGTAGAAATCCCCTATAGCTCAGCTTCTACTTACTACATAACAACTAGACAGATTTTACGAAATCCTTGAGTCTCCAACCCCTTCTTGCTCTATAGCAACAAAAGGTAATTCTTCATTTCTTAGTGTCAGTCCCAGTCATACTTGGATAGTAGATTTAGGTTCCTTTGATCACATGACAGGTGAATCTACTTTGTTCTCTCCATTAAGTGCATGTAGGTAATCAAAAAATAAAAATTGCAGATGGCTCTTTTTTAGCCATTGCAGGTAAAGGGTCAGTTGTGTTATCTCCAATATTAACTCTTAAAAATGTCTTTCATGTTCCAAACTTATCGTGTAATTTAATGTATGTCAGTAAATTAGCCTAAGATATAAATTGTCAAACTAGTTTTTTCCGATATCACTGTGTCTTTCCGGATTTAAACTCGGGGAAGATGATTGGCAGTGCTAAGGAGAGTGGAGGACTCTACTACCTTGACATTGGATCTGCATCACAACTACTTTTAACAATAAGTTCCTGCTTTGAGTCTTTTTCTGTTTTGAATAATAAAGATGACAACATTATGGTATGGCATTTAAGATTAGGTCATCCTAGTTTTCGTTACTTAAAACACTTGTTTCCTAAGTTATTTCAGAATAAGAATTTTTCTTCGAGTAAATGTGAAGCATGTGAGTTTGCAAAGCATCATCGTTCCCAATTTTCAATACAACCTTATAAACCATCAAAACTATTTTCTATTATTCACAATGATGTTTGGGTCCCTAACCGTACTAGTACACTCTCTCTCAAAAATGGTTTATCACATTTATAGATGACCATGCAAGAGTATGTTGGATGTACTTGTTAAATGGGAAATTAGATCTTTACCAGGCTGTAAAGAATTTTTTTCAACGGTGTGTCATACCCCAAATTTTGACGACTAAGATTCCCCATCATTGTGCAAATCATCATCACAATATGGATGTACCATCATGCCTCATTAGTCTCCCCAAAGATGGGTGAGCACTCACTACAAACAAAAATTAGGGTTTCAAGCCCTCTTTGAGCCTTAGACAATGGATCAATCAAGAAATGACATGATCTTCAACTTGTATAACCTCTCAAACCTCTACAATGGATCAAAAGGACTCCCACTTCAAGGATTAAGCACAAAGTTGCTACATTCCAAGTGGACTAAGCCTTAAGATCGCCAGTGTCACCAAATTAGGGTTTTGGTCGACCAGGGCCTCCAGATGGAATTATTCCTCCAGATGGAATTTTTCCTCTGGGTATGAGCCATGGAACCTCATGGACCCAATCATCAAGTCAATTTTGACCTCAGGGGATGCATTCATCAAAAATCAGAAATTAGGGTTTCTTGACCTAATTCACCCCTAAGTTGACTTTTGGGACAAAACACGAGCCAAGACCTCAAGAGAGGATTTGAGGGTCTCCAATACACCACATTGATCCATTTACAACAATGGATTGATCCAAGAAGCTTGAGCAACAAGTTTCAATTTCATCTGAACCACAGTTAGGGTTTCGTGGGAAAAGTCAATTGTAGCTTTGACTTTTGACCAGGACATACTCCCAAACCCTAAGACATGATTCAATACACCCTATTACACCTATGAAATCATTCCATCAAGTTTGATTTAGGTCAAGGACTTGATTTCATAGAGGATCGCGCAGTTTGGAATTCATCTGATAAAAAGTCAACTGTACACAAAAGTCAACTTTGACTTTTTGAGATTTTTCACAATTATGGTTTTTTAACCCTAAAATAATGTTAATGTGTGATTGGAATCATCATTCATCAAGAAAAATCAAGAAAAGTCAGATAACTTGTAAAAGGGGTAACCATAAAAAACTTAGAAATTTTTTAAGTTATGGAACAAAGTGGCTAGGGTACCAACTTTGGAGGATCATAACTCCTAAACCACAAGGCCATTTTTTCCCATCCAAAGCTCGATTTGTAGCCCTCATGGCCCTCTACAAAAGCTTCAACTACACCTCATTCCATTTCATCATGGATTTTGAGTTATGGAATGATCAAAATGGCTGAAAACATGAAATGTCACTTTTTCTAACACTTAGTGAAATTTTCACTAAGTCAGAATCTGCCTTACTTTTTCCAAATGTAGGGGCATTTTTCACTTGGATCCAAAAAGTATCAAAACCAATTATGATCAAACAGTTGTTGTATCATATGAGGGCTTTCCAAAATGACCAAGAACATCATCAAACTCAACTTTAGTCATGAGATATGACAATGGCAATATTCCTTGCTGAAAACTGCCAAGGCTAGGCAGAATTTTGTACTTTTGCTCGATTTGGAAAAATCAGATAATTCCAAGCCTTGTCATCACTTTGGACACATCTGAGGATCAAATCTAAAGGGAACAAACACTGATCCAAGCCTCCAAAGTCTTTGGAACAAGAAGTAGCATGACAAACCTAGAAATCCCTAAAAGAGGGACAAGACTCCAATTTTGGATTGGAGCATTTAATGGATGCTTAGATGTGGGATGGACTAACATATTTGCAACTAAATTCAGTCAAGAATGATCCAGCAACTTGGGAACCAAAGGCCTGTGCTCTAACCTCTAGTCAATGGTTAAAGGAGACTTGGCTTCCCATTGATCAACATTGGCCAAACCTCTGATGTGGTTGCCATTCACTATTGATCCCAAAACAAATTTGTTCTACTATAAATAGAGCTCATTTGTGCTCAGTTTAAGTACACCAAAGCCATCAAACAGATGATTTCCTCAAAATCCCTCTCTTTAGGCCAAAATGTCTTCTTTAGCAAGGTAACTCTGAGTTTTTGAGTTAGAGAGAATTTCCATCACAACTCATGATCCTAACACCTCCAATATATCATATCTAAGTTATCCAAACTCTCACAAGTGACCTGTAATCCTTAAATCACAAAGTCACCTCTCAAAACCTCAAAATATTACTTTTGTGCATTTTTCAAGCCATGCCTTGATTCAGTCACTTTCCAAACCAGATAAAACCTCAAACACACTCCAAATATCATCCTTGAACTGTCCCAAATGGTGCCACACATCTGGAACACCATTTGAGAGAGTTGCTATTTTGGCCATTTTAACCCCTTTTGCAAGAAAGGGCCAGTTTGTGTTTTTACAGGTTCCAAGTGATTCAAATCATCCTAAAAGCTTCTAAGGGATCATTTGAGAGTGTTCAAAGCATTAACCCATTTCTGGAACAAGGGACTTGGCAGATTGCACCAAAAAATCCAAAAGCTCAAAAAGAGGTAAGCATCATGACTTGAACTTTCCAAAATATGCATTGCTTTGAAGTCCACTGATCATTCACTTCTCATACATGTTATATATGTTGTGTTTGAACCAATTCATCATGTAATTCATGCCTGTACCAAAGTGTAGCATAGAAAATGCAATTATAGGCTTATTTCAAAACCACCATCGGATTTTGAGGAGGGAGCATGATCTGAAAAAAAATACCACCACCATTGAATTCCTTGTGAAATTCTAGGCCAGATGCATATAAATTTTGTCCCCAACCATGGAGAAATGAGAAAGTTATGGACCTTCCCGTTTCTTGCCAAAACTTGCCTTGCCTTGCCTTGGCCAGGCCTAGAAAACAAGGCAAGCCTTGTGTATTTGTTGTTTTGTTTCAATCAACGGATGTATCACCATCCCAGTGGTAAGGCGCGCGCCCTATAACCTTGAGGTCGTGAGTTCAAACCCCACCCATGCCATTTTGTGTTTTATCACATTTTTGCTATTTTTTCCAATATTTTCATGTTTTGTTAATTAATTCGAAAATTAATAACTCCCTCAATTTTAATTATTTTTTATTGGTTCTTTTTGCAAAAAATCAAAAAAATATTGAAATAGTTTATTCCCAAAAAAAATTAGATTTATATTATTTATTTAATATAATTAGTATTTTAGTGAATAAATGTCTTTTATTAGTTTTTAAACCTTTTAAAAATAAATAACCACTTTGAAAAATCAAAACCAAATAGGTTTTAATTCATCTTGTGATTAAAGCCTCATTTTTCAAACCTAAAATCAAAATCACAAGTTTTTTATTCAAACTTATTTGGAGTTTTTATCATTTGTATTAATTTTCTTTGAATAAATTATATTAAAAAATGATGAAATTAGGGTTTTATTGATTTTCTCCCTAACAAACTTTTCCGAACACTCATGGGCCTCTAATAGAGTGTAAGACCCAATCATTTGTAAATACAAACCTATTTTGGGCCTCACTTATTGTATAAGTCCCGTTGTATTTCAAAAGTTCGGCGCAATCATCGCCCGTTTAAAAAAGAACCATCTGGGCCTCTAATAGAGTGTAAGACCTAATCCCCTTTTAACCAAAACAATTTTGGGCCTCAGATATTGTATAAGTCCCTCTGCGTTAAAAGAAAAGCTCGGCGCGATCGCCAGTTCAAAAGAATCATCTGGGCCTACCCTCGTGTTATAAGCCCCGTTCTTTTTCTTTCAATCATTTTGGGCCTCTTGAGAGAGTGTAAGACCCATCCCATTGTACAGAAAACCTTTTTGGGCCTCCGTCACTTGTATAAGTCCCTGTACAATTTCAAACAACAGTGCAATCACTGATAAAACCCTGGGCCTCTCCTTGAGCTGTAAGCCCCAATTTTCCTTTCCAAAAGCACTTTCTCCTTTTATTTTGAATATAATATTGTTATCAAAGTTTTCTTTGTTGGACAACTAACAGAACAGCATGGAAGCTCTACAACCGAGTAAGTGTTTACCCGCTTTCTTTATTGCTTTCATATATATAACTGTACTGTGGGGATGTTTCTTTGTAAGTCTTCTTTCATAAACTCATATCGACTGTGTAATAATAGTATAGTATTTAGAGTTTCCCTGGCAACTACGCCTAGAACTAGACAAAACCTCGTCTCCCTACATCCGACGTTATACCGGATATTTCAACATAACCTAAACCATGAGAATTTTCTTTCACAACAATTTTAGATAACTAGATTTAAGAAATCTCCCCCTTGAACAGTTCATATACAGAAGGCCAATGTTCCAAGTGAAACCCCTTCTGGAACTGTTCATCAGCCTCCTCTTGGGCTTAGTGCAAGGACCCACAGGCTTCCTAAAAGCATCCCCGTCTCCTCTTGGGCATTGTACAAGGACCCGTCGGCTTCTTATAAGTTTTTACAGCCTCCTCTTAGGCTTCGTATAATGATTCTTCCTCAAGGAAGATAACCTCCTCTTGAGCTTCGTACAAATTGTCCCTCGGCTTCTTAAAAGTTTTCTCGCCTCCTCTTGGGCTTCGTACAAATTGTCCCGACGACCTCCTAGAGGTATAAGAACAAAAATTAGTCATCTTAATAGAACAATTTTTCAAAGAGTCTAGATCTTACTACTACTGTTTCTTAAGCATAGTACAGAAGATAAAACCCGTAGACTCGGACAGTCTAAATCTCCTTTGGATTCCCCGTTTCCTTAGAGAACAGGAAATAATCCCGATCCTCAGATCAAATCCATGAGTACAACATTACCCATATAAGAACTGATTTTCTCTTTTAACCAACATACTGGACCTGTCACTCAACTGAAACAGTTACCCTAGCCTTCTCTTGGGCTTTGTACAGATGATTCTCCCCAGCGGAGCAAACCTTTTAGCCTCCATCTCGGGCTTTGTATGAGATACAAAATCACTCTCTTGGTGAGTATAAAAGAATCTCTTGTTGAGTCAAATGTCTTTTAGCCTCCATCTCGGGCTTTGTACGAGATACAAAATCACTATCTTGGTGAGTATAAAAGACTCTCTTGTTGAGTCAAACATCTTTTAGCCTCCATCTCGGACTTCGTACGAGATACAAATCACTCTCTTGTTGAGTATAAAAGACTCTCTTGTTGAGTCAAACTCCTTCAGCCTCCATCTCGGGCTTCATACGAGATACCAAAACACTCTCTTGTTGAGTATAAAAGACTCTCTTGTTGAGTCAAACAACCTTTAGCTTCCGTCTTGGGCTTCGTACAAGACACACAAAAAGACTCTCTCGTTGAGTCAAACCCTTTTAGCCTCTCTCTCTCAGGCTTCGTACGAGACACATAAAAACACCCTCTTGTTGGGCCAATAGCCTCCTCTTAGGCTTTGTATACGAAAACTCCGGCTGAGTCAATCAACCTTTTAGCATCAAAGTTGTGCCTCGTTCACAATATACAAACATCAACAACTCTTTTCCCCTTCATCTATTTGCTGTAAGCGGCAAGCCTCTGGATTATTTACATCCACGCCACTGTCCCTCTTTTAGCATGAGAAATTCCTAAGGAAAGATGGCATTGCTCTAAACTGAGTTAAAGTCTTCTCCTTTAGGTTAAAAATCCCCTATAAAGGAAATTATGGCATTGTTGGATTCACATATCCCAGTTAAAGTAATTCTCCTTTATAATCAGTCACCCCACAGTTGTAACAAACAGACCAAATATCCCCTTTAGAGATGACAAATTCTCTCTAAAGTCAAAACCCTTTAGCTTCATATCTTGGGCTTCGAACAAGATACAAATAGACCCTTCAGCTTCACATCTTGGGCTTTGAACAAGATACAAACCACGTTTAGCTTCTTGTCTTGGGCTTTGAACAAGACACCAAAACACCATTTCCTCCTATTTCCCATAGACTAGGAGGAACTACGGTCGCTCTGATTTCCCTGTTTCGGTAAACGGGAATACGTAGGCATAAGATTGAAAGAGAAATCTTAGCGAGCACACTAATCAAAAACCCAAAATCCCATACCTTCATACATCAATCGAAAAGCATCAGTCTTAACATCCTACCAATAGCATAGTCCCGTCATTTCAGTCTTAACAAAATAAGCAGAAAGAGGCCCCACTTCCACATAGCATCCGTAACCTAAAAAACCGTTGTTTAAACTCAGTATGCAAGCAGGGTTAGTTGGATACATCTATTTCCCTTCCTTCATCAGCTTCAATAGGATAAAAAATGAATCGATCTGTAGTACCCTAGAGCGGCAGTGCTTAAGAACCACGTCCGAAATTGCTCGCTACAGAAAAGTGGCGCCCACCGTGGGGCCCGTCTTTTTTTCTTACAATTTAAGGTGAAAACCTTGGACAAGTTATTTTCATGACGGTTCCATCGGGGAATGTCATTATTGCTAGAATCGGCCCTCACTAGGATCTTAGGTCAAAACCTTTAAATTGGGAAGGTGCCACAGAATGGCGACTCCGCCGGGGAGCCATTTTCTGTCAGGAACATAGGATTCATAGCTCTTAAAAGTCTAGGACATTAGGACAAATATATATACTACTTTTCCTAATTGATATCTGTGTTTATTTTTCTGCTAATGGGAATGCGTGTGATGCCACATGTGGAAAGATTGAGTATACACCTAGGAAAAACCTCTTTCAGTAGTGCGGAAGCTATCGAAAATAGTTGTCACGTGATACTACCCTCTTCTGAGATTCTTCGAAATACATCACCTAGCACGGTTCCCGGCCCGCTGATGTTATCTCGACAAGAATCAATGATTTTGAGAGACAGGTACAAAAATCACTAGTATAAACCTTTGGGATGGGTAGAGCCTTGACTTCATGACACCGACCCTTTGACCCCATGTTTTTTCTATGTTTTTGTGTGCTGCATTCATGCATTCGTTTAAAAAACATTAAGCAAAGAAAAATTTTCTATTCTAGCCTCTTTTTTTTCAAATTAAACTAAGACAATGATTACAAATGTCAAAGAAACAAGGATTGCGCTCATGGATTTCGGTAGACGGAAAACTCACAAGTATACCTTCAAGGTTCCAAAACTAGGGGATTTGAGAGGATTAGCAAGGATGATCACTAACCCTGACGCTTTCAGAGCCAAGTACGGAGGTCTGCTACCTCTGTTAAGGGTCCATGTAATTGAAAGAATCATGGAGGCACTCGTTCAGCTTTACGATCTGGTTTATCACTATTTCACATTCCCGGATTACCAGCTCGTACCAACGTTGGAGGTGTATTCCCATCTGATTGATCTACCCATTACTGATCAAGCTCCCTTTTCTGGACTGGAAGAAATTCCAAAGTATCAGACCATTGCAAGAGCAATTTATTTGGATGAGTCAGAAATCAAGACTCACATGACCACCAAGGGAGGAATCCCAGGTTTACCAGCCAAGTTTCTGGTAAAGAAAGCTCTGTACTTTACTAGTATAGGGAACGTGACTGCTTTTGAAAGCATCTTTGTTTTACTCACCTACGGGTTATTTCTGTTTCCCAACATTGATAACTTCGTCGATATCAACGCCATTAAGGTTTTTCTCATTGGAAACGCCGTACCAACCTTGCTCGCAGATGCGTATCATTCTGTACATTTAAGGAATTTATACAGCGGAGGAATGATCACGTGCTGGGTACCCCTACTATATAAATGGTTTATCTCCCATTTGCCCAAGTCTGCTGCATTTTGGGATCATAAGAGTGCTTTACGTTGGTCGCAGAGAATTATGTCTCTTACCAACTCTGACATCGATTGGTACAATAGGATTTATAACGGGATCAGAATCATTGATCGTTGTGGAAACTTCCCCAACGTACCCCTCATAGGAACTAAGGGAGGAATAAATTATCATCCAGTTTTAGTTCGTCATCAATTTGGATACCCGATGAGGCATGTCCCGCGTAATGCTCATCTGGAAGGTCTTTTCTTCAAGGAAGGAGAAAATGACAGGGCACTAAAGACGGAAATAGTGCACGCTTGGAAACATGTTCATAAGAAAGGACAGGAGTCTCTAGGAAAACCGGACTGTGTCTCGGTGGAGCCTTATCTCCACTAGGTACAAACTAGAGCTCTCAAACTAAGGATGCCTTATCCTCGTCACGAAGGTCTTCCACCAAGGGAATCTGTCATGTACTTCATGACTGAAACGGAAAAACTTCAGGTTACTCTCAACAAAGTTCAACAGGAGAGGAGGTCTTGGAATAACAAGTACCGCATTCTCAATGTGGAGTGTACCAAGATACAACAACTGCTGAAAGATAAGGATGCTCTAATTGAGATTTTGGAGCAACATGCTGTAGAGAATCAGGATGACCAAAGGAATTTGCTCGCTCATTTCACTTGGCAAAGGAATGACAACCCGACAACGGCCCAAGAGCCCCAGTCCAAGAAAAGGAAAGTACCAGAATCAGCACCCGAGTTCTCCTCAGAGAGGACTCAGGACCCATTAGCCTAGGTTTCTGTTTCCGCACCTTGTAAATTACTGTATTTCCATTTTCGCAATCCTTTGAATTCAATAAAACGGGGATTTCCCCACTGTTTGATATTTGCAATCTAATTGTCGAAGTTTATTTTGATTAAACAAAAAAAAACAATTAATATAATCATTGCATTCATTATTCTCACGTCACGTATTCTTCTTACCTACGAATCTCACGTTTATGTCTCGGTTCTAGAGTCAAACTGTCTCATTCGTACAATACTCTGGCCAATTATCAGAAAAAGATGGATGTTCTCGAGAAAGAGAACAGAGAGTTGAAAGAAGAGATCGACGCTCTAAGAGAGGATATGAGAAAGCTTCGTAACGACATGCAAACCATGGCAGAAGCTCAGCTACAAAGAACTGTGATCTCAGAGATCACCTCAACGCCCATAGTAGATAAGTATGATCCTAGGTATCAAATGCCGAAAGATCATCGCTAGGGCATGCCTATTAACTATATCCCGGAAGGATATATTCCGCCGATCACTGAAGATCAGGGAATCATAGCAGAAGCCGCTGGGCCTGAAGGTTACAAACTTCGGGAAAACGAGGATTCCAGAGGCATAATGAGGACTCCTGAAGGTTACAAACTTTGGGAAACGCCAAGATTCACTGCCGTAGTAACGGTACCACCCCTTGTGGTGCACACTATCCCGGAAGGACAGATTCCACAGATACCTCCTGGTAGAAAGGAAAGTATGTTTGATAGAATGGATGAATTCCAGGAGCAGTTCCTAGAAATGCAGAAGGAACTGCAAGCTATTCGTAGTCAGGATCTATTTGGAAAGGACGCCGCAGACCTTTGTTTGGTCCCCAATGTGAAAGTACCGCACAAGTTCCAAGTACCCGATTTTGAAAAGTACAAGGGTAACTCTTGCCCTCAAAGTCATTTGGTGATGTACGCTCAGTGAATGTCAGCTCAGACAGAGAACCAGGATTTACTTATTCACTACTTTCAGGATAGTTTAACCGATGCCGCATTAAAATGGTACATGGGTTTAAACCGCACTACGATTAGAACTTTCAGAGATCTTGGCACTGTTTTCGTCCAACAATATAAATACAATTTGGACATGGCACCAGACAGAGATAAACTCAGATCAATGTCATAAAAGGACAAGGAAACTTTTAAGGAATACGCTCAGAGATGGCGTGAAATTGCCGCTCAAATTTGTCCACCTCTTGAGGAAAAAGAGATGACAAAGATTTTCTTAAAGACCTTAAGCTCATTCTACTACAACATAATGGTT